>CM040170.1:11405743-12059743 GCA_022606695.1 Vaccinium macrocarpon | reverse complement strand
GACATCTACAATCACCAAACATCTACATAAATATAATTGAAAATGGCTGAAAAAAGGCCAGACATGTGGACAGAGATAGGACAGAAAATGGCTGAAAATGCAGCAGTGATGTGATCAAAATTAGAGGCAAGGTAGACTCCTCAAAAGCACAGAAGTAGAAGAAAAAAAACAGAGAGAGAAGAAGAAGATTAAAAGAAAAAATAGAGACAGGAAGTACAAGAAGATAACAGAGAGAGAAGAAGGAGAGGAAGAGAAGAAGGAGAAGAAGAAGAAGAAGAGAGAGAGAGAGAGATAGATACCTGGACAGAGAGAGAAGGGTTATTTCAGATCAATGGCTGCTGCTGCTACTGTTGATCACAGAGAGAAGTTTGCATTGAAAATCGATGGTTGCTGCTGCTGCTATTGTTAATGGCAAGAGAAGAAGAAGAATGGTTGTTGTTGTTGAGTGTTGAGATCGATTGCATTGAAAATTGATGGTTGTTGCTGCTGTCACTATTTATCGCAAGAGATGAAGAAGAATGGTTGCTGTTGTTGAGTGCTGAGATCGATAGATCTCTCTTCTGATGTGTAGGGTTAAGAGTTAAGGAAATATTCCAGTACATTGACTACTTATGTGCATCATAAATCAACGGCTGAGATTGATTTGATCAAAAAAATGCTAAAACACATTATGGCGCACACTATGGCGCCACAACGCCATGACTTGTGGCGTGCGCCATAGCGCCATACTTGCGCTATTTTGTTTTGTGCCTTGCCATGACTCCCCATGGCGCAAACCAGTCGCCACACCATCGCCATGTGCTATAGCGCAATGGCAAGTGCCATTTCAAACACTAATGCAGTTGAAGCTACAAAAATGCTTTTAAGGGAGAGAAATATTTATTCCTTATTCATCACTACAAGAATTATTAATCACAACAAACCTCTTTATAAGAAAAGATTACATCTCTGCTCATAAATTATTAGCCCCGTAACAAAAAGGATAGGCTACAAGAAGGAGAAGTTGAGGAGATATTCTTATTACCTACTAGTGTACCTAAGCAATATGCCTGTAACTATTTGCTTGTCTAACTATCATTCATTACTCAACGAAGTCACATAAGTCTGTCAACTGAAGTAACCACATTATTTGAACAAATAAAAATGCAAATCAAACAGACCCAAGCGAGAAGGAAGTAACCATATAAACTTAGACAAGGGCAAAGGCTCATATGAAACAAAAGGGCCCACTTGTAAAGGCTCTCGCGCGCGATCAGTTGCCCTATACAACGGAATTAGTATGTTGTTCTTTTTTAGGGAGAGGTCATAGAAAATGAACTACAAGCTACAACTGGTTAACCTGTTTTATAAATAAAGGGCCTAGATTTCTCCCTTCAAATCCAATAATCAGGAACATATTAGTACAATTCAGGGGCAGGCAAATGGGTATAGACAAACGAACATAAATACCTGACGTGAGGGTATAGTGCTGCTGAATTCTCTCCATTTTTTTTTGCCCGGAATATAAGCTACAACAACCAAAGAATCACTGAAGAGAGCAATACCGGAAATGAAGTAGCTAATTTGGAATAAAGCTACAATATCAACCTGTTTCATAGTGGAGATCGCAAGATGCTGATATGTCCCGTTCATGCCTTCATTTTGATTTGATTTGATTTTGTCGATGCAATTTTCACAGATGTTTCCCAGCCAATTACCAAGAGATTATCATCCTAGATAAGATTAAGAGAAGTGTGCAACGGCAAGCAACCAATCTCAGTTTCAAGTAATTTTAAGAATGGATAAAATAGAAGTGATATGATTAATGAATGATAGTTTATATACAATATCCTCTCAATGTGTACGCATCATGACTAGATAATCAAAACTAAATATAAGACATGCCAGATTATGCTTTCTTCAGCAACAACCACTTCACCACATAACTTACCGAACTCCAATAATTTGTGCATTATCGTAAGGTTATTTGTTGCAGCCCAGAAGAAATAATAGGCCTTCGTGCTTGTTTCGCCTTGACCCAACCCCAACCAACATTTGTCATTAATACTAAGGACCTTTCCTTATTGCCAAGTAAATTCTGGTCTTTCCATAGACATGACCACGGCTCAATGTTCTGTACCCTTGCATTGCATAGTGTTAGCATGTAAAGAGAGAAAGAGAGATCAAAGGTTTTTCTCATTACTAGTCAAACAACTCTATACACAGCAACATGTATACACAGGCAAATGAATAATGACTAAACTACCCTTATGAACTAAAAACATAACAAATAAACCCTTCTAACTTAACACTCCCCCTCAAGTTGGTGCAAAGATATCTCGCAAGCCCAACTTGAACACAATGGGGTGAAAACTTTTACTACTCTGACCCTTGGTAAATACATTAGCTAACTGGTCTTCAAATCTCACAAAAGGCATGCAAATCAACCCATTGCTCAGCTTTTCCTTTATAAAGTGTGTCAATTTTGATATGCTTCGTTCAATCATGTTGGACAGGATTATAAGCAATGTTTATGGCAGCCTTATTATCACAGTAGAGCTTCATAGGACTAACATCAGGGAATCCCAGATCACGTAAAAAGGTTTGGAGCCATAAAAGCTCGCAAAAACCATGAGACACAGCTCTGTATTCAGCCTCTGCACTAGACCTAGCAACCACTGCCTGCTTCTTACTCCTCCAAGTAACCAAATTTCCTCCAAGAAAGATGCAATAGCCAGAAGTAGATCTCCTATCATCAATAGACCCTGCCCAGTCTGCATCGGTGAAGGCTTCCAATTTCAAGTGACCATGATTGGAGAACAAGATTCCTTTACCTGGGGCTGATTTGAGATACCTCAAAATGCGATAAACAGCATCAAGATGCACAATACGAGGTTCATGCATAAACTGACTTACAACCCCCACAGCATAGGAAATATCAGGTCTGGTGTGAGATAAGTATATCAGGCGACCCACAAGTCTCTGATATCTCTCCTTATCTGTATGCTCCCCTACATTGTTACCAAGATGATGATTAGCCTCAATGGGAGAGTCAACTGGCTTACATCCCAACATACCAGTTTCTTCTAAAAAATCAAGGATGTACTTTCTTTGAGAAATAAAAATTCCTTTGTCAAATCGAGCCACCTCCATTCCAAAGAAGTACTTCATAGACCCCAAATCTTTAATCTCAAACTCTTGAGCAAGAAGAGCCTTAAGGCTAACAATCTCATCCACATCATCACCTGTCATTATTATGTCGTCCACATAAACAATAAGTATGGCAATCTTACCACTACTCCACTTGATGAACATAGTATGGTCAGCATGACTCTGCTTGTATCCAAATCTCAACATGGCTTTGAGAAACCTGTCAAACCATGCTCTGGGAGATTGCTTCAAGCCATACAGTGCCTTCTTCAATCTACACACCTTTCCCTTAGTTTGAGATGAGAAAAAACCCAGTGGAATAGCCATGTACACTTCCTCCTCTAATTTGCCATAGAGGAATGCATTTTTCACATCAAACTGGTGAAGAGGCCAATTCAAATTGGCAGAACAAGAAAGTAGGACTCGCACAAAGTTCATCTTCGTTACAGGAGCAAACGTCTCCTCGTAGTCAATACCATAGGTTTGAGTATAAACTTTAGCAACAAGCCTGGCCTTGTATCTCTCAACTATCCCATCAGCTTTATGTTTCACAGTGAACACTCATTTGCACCCCACAGGTTTCTTCCCTCTTGGAAGTGATACTAGCTCCCAAGTGTCATTCTTTTTCAAAGCCGTCATCTCCTCTACCATAGCTCCTTTCCACTTAGGTATCATGAATGCATCCTGCCAATTCTGTGGAATAGATATAGAAGAAAGAGACGAAACAAAAGCATGATGCGAAGGAGAATGAGATAAACGGTCATAAGAAACAAACTGGGAGATGGGATGTTGAGTGCATGACCTAACTTCCTTTCTAAGAGCAATAGGAAGAGAATCATTACCAGATGAGTCAGCTGGAGAGTCTGGAACTGGAATAGGTGATGGAGATTGGCAAAGTGGTACTACACATGTAGACTTGCCTTTATTCCTTCGAGAAAAAGTCTGAAGATTTGGCCTATCTAGTTTTCCACCAACATCATGTTCCACTCTTTGCCCAGGTAAAGGTTCCTGCACAGATTTATCTTTCTCCATCTCACTATGGCAAGGTAAAGTGTAAGACCACGACTCTGGAGTATAAAATGTCAACATCTATTCCTGTCTATCATTCTCCCCCTGAAGAGATGAAGTAGACAGAGGATAAAAGGATTCAGTTTCCCAAAATGTGACATCCATGGAAACATATATTTTGTGTGAGTGTGGGTCATAGCATTTATAACCCTTCTGAGTAGGAGAATAACCAAGGAAAATGCACTTACGAGCTTTGGGATCTAGTTTACCACCCGGGTGCTTAGGAGCATGGACAAAACACATGCAACCAAAGACCCTAAGTGGAAGAGATGAGACCCGAGAACAGCCGGGGAGGAACTTAATAAGAGTTTGGAACTGAAGAACACTGGATGGCATGCGGTTGATAAGAAAAGCCGCAGTAAGGACAGCTTCGCCCCAAAAATGTTTAAGGACTTTCATTGTGAACAATAGAGAGCGGGCTACCTCAGCAGGATGACGATTCTTGTGCTCTGCAACTCCATTTTGTTGTGGAGTGCCAACACAAGAAGTCTGAAAAAGGATGCCAGAGTCATTAAGGTATGCCCAGAAAGCCCCATCGATACTCAGTCTCATTATCACTACGGAGGACTTTAACGTTAGCATCAAACTGAGTACGCACCATTTGATGAAAAGATTTAAAGCACAAAAAGACCTCTTTTTTGCCCTTCAACAAATACACCCAGGTGACACAAGAATAACAATCAATGAAGGTAACAAACCAGCGATAACCAGACCGAGATGTGACAGGAGAAGGACCCCAAACATCAGAATGAATGACCATAAATGGCGAATCACTTCTTTGATTGACCGGAGCATAAAATGAGCGTTTATGTTTCGCAACTTCACAAGCTTCACGAAGGAATTGACTCTGAGAACATTGTTTGGCCAAACTAGGGAACAATTTTTCAAGAATCCCAAATGATGGATGACCAAGTCTACAATGCCATTAATGTAACAAAGAAAGAGCTAAACCAGTATCTGCTACAAGAGCTTGACCACATGACAAAGGTGGACAAACTGGATTAGGTACAGACTCCAGAAAATAAAAGCCCTCATGAGCTTTACCACTGCCAATCATCCTCCCCGTATCCAGTTCCTGAAAGACACAATGTGTAGGAAAAAATATTATGGAGCAATTTAAGGATTGAGTAAGACTACTAATGGATAAAAGATTAGTAGAAAAATTGAAAACATGAAGAACTGAGGAAAGAGAAATGGTTGGAGAACAATGAATAGAACCTTTCCCAGAAATAGCAGATAAAGAACCATCAGCTACTCTAACCTTATCCTTACCAGAACAAGTAGAGTAGGAATCAAAAAGGGACGAACAATAGTCATATGGTCCATAGCACCAGAATCTATGATCCACAGAAGAGTTGCAGTGGAAGTAGAAGCATTAGCATGTATCTCTTTGTGAGCAAAGAAAGTGGTAGAAGCAGTGGTAGGAGTAGTGGTAGATGGAGTGTCATGCCTAGCCAATAGGCGCCTGAGAGTATGTAACTCCCCCTCAAAAAAAAGGGCACCAACTTGAGTAGTTTTGAAAGCCTCCATGTGTACCAACAATTTTGGTTTCAAATCACCTGAAACCGACCCCACAAATGGATCCAAAACGTTGAGATTAGTTCGGAACAAGTCTCTGAGCTCCCAAAAGTGGTCAAAATGAGGTTCTAAACCCTTCTGGACACCAACAAACCCTCCAGATGAGCTTCTTGGCCCTTTTCCAAGTCGCTGAACCCTCCAGATGAGTTGTATGACCCTGTTTTAAATTGCTGACCCCTTTTGAACCCCAGATGACCTGTCAGACACGCGCGTGAACCCCTTGAGCAACTGATTGACCTCCTTCAACCTCAGACCCAGGCATATCACCACGCGCCGCGAGTGAGATCTACTCTCTGCCACACGCCGCCTTCCTCCGGCGCGTGAGCACTATTCCAATGTCCTCTGGCGACCGGCCTTGCACCATGATCATCGGCACGACATGAGCAACAAAACCCTATGCTCAAAATTGTTCCTCGATCACTCTAAGTGATATCAATGACAAACCTAGGTGAACAGTGCTCAATCGAAGGTCGTACGAAGATCGTTAGAGCTCGCCAGAGACTGTGCTACACTATTTGGAGCTTGTATGGTGTCGTTGGAGGGAGGAAAGTGGTAGTCGACTCTGATTGTTCAATGAACAGTGCTCAATCGACTCTGGTTGTTCATGAGCAGTGCTCAATCAACCTACCAATGCACCCAGTTCGACTCATAAACACACATAAAAGTCTCAAACCTCTACGAAGCAAGATCAACCATGGATCTTAGCTCTGATACCATGTTAGCATGTAGAGAGAGAAAGAGAGATCAAAGGTTTTTCTCATTACTAGTCAAACAATTCTATACACAGCAACATGTATACACAGGCAAATGAATAACGACTAAACTACCCTTATGAACTAAAACATAACAAATAAACCCTTCTAACTTAACACATAGTGATCTGGCAAAAGCCATGGCAGAAACTTTATTTCACTTAGAAATCTATTGCATAAATTAGTAGATGGGCTATAGCTGGCAGGCCCTGCACACACAATCAGATATAAACAATGGTTTTTTCTCGGTGTTGACAGATTACACTAAAATTCTGATTCACAAGCATCATTTTGGACCATGCTTCCATCTATTGAACATAAAGATACATACCCATCACCATCATAGATCTACAGATCCAGTGCTTAGAATATAAAATACAGAAAGCTAGAGCAATGCAGGATAGATTAAAAAATGTTGTGAAGTAATCACTTCACTGGGCAATAAATGTTATGAGGCAGAAGGCTCCATTGCTATTGGAACTTCAACGTCTTTCTCATTCTACAAATTAAGAAGAAAAAAAAAAAAGAAGCACCACATTCAAGAAAATGTCTGATGAATTTGTTTTTATTTTTTTTTTGAAGAGTTTGGGCCTTAAGCCACAAACTGCAGAACATTGCATTCATTTTTTTTGTACTTCAAAAGGATTAGATAATAGAATTCAAGTCCAAGGTTCAATGAACTGAGTATGTGAATTCATGTAAGCCATCAAACTTAAGACTCCAATTGAGGAGGGGGAATAGGCCCCTAGTGCGTTTCATTATTATATAGAAGGCCATCAAAAGAATCCAATTCATTTAGAATCATGCATATACGATGGAGAAGGATACAACACCATTTGTTTTATTCCTACAGGTAACTGTTGAGGGAATTTAGAACACTTATATTTTGCAACATGATCATATGAATTATAAAATGGCCAAATAAAATGATGCAAGGTGGATTCCATGATTCTAAGCAAAGGTTCAACCCCAAAAGATAACAGATTTGTGGTGCACACCCATGTCAAAACAGAATCTGAGTTCACAGAATTCTGGCTTCCTGCAATTTCACCAACCAAAGAAGCTATTCACAACAGGTTTGAATTTTGTGAATGATTAACCTCAGGGTAGAGATCAAAAACAAAAATGTTATAGTGACCTGCATAGCCTATGAAACACAGATACTTTTTTTCCTCCGTATCACGTATTGGATACGGATACGCTCCAGATACAAATCCGATACGTTTTTTAGAGTATCCTTAATTTAAATTTATTTTTTGTTATCTGGATACGCTGGGATATGTTTAGGATATGCTTCGATATATTTCTGATACACGTGGGGGGAAATTCTCCTTATATCATTCTCTCGCTGCCCGCACCACAATATTCAAGACAGGAGGTCAGACAAGTGCTTGAGAGACAAAAGACAAGCTTATGCAATCTAACAAACGTAATTTCTCATCTACATCCATGAGGTCTGTTGGTTTCCGTGCATTGGTTCCCAAACTAAAACCAAATCGGGTTTCTTTCCTTTGGAAGGATCTGTACATAATTTAGAAAGAGACCAGATAGCGGACCATAGCTACTGCCTACTATAAGATGATGAACAAAAACTATTGGAAAGAATTCATGCAAGCAACTAAGACTACTTACATTGTTTTATGCTTACATGTGTATATTTAAGCCCACTTTTCCACAATGAGTAAGAATACTCGTAACATCATCCTTAATTGTAATTTTTCACATTTAAGATCAACCAATGTTATTTGGTTATGCATCATAGTTGTCAAAGGCGCGCGCCTAAGTGAGAGGCGCAGCGAGGCGCACCCTTTGCGCCTAGGGCACACCCAGGCGAGGCGACTGAAAAGAGGCGACGCAAAGGTGCGAAAAGGCGCAAAGGCGAGAGGCGCTAAAAAAGCACGCTCCTTTCAATTTCAGAGGGGCTTTGTCTAATTTTAGGGGTAATAGATAAATTGCTGGATTTTTTTTTAATTTTTTCTGGCATACAAAGGGTGGAAACCCATTACGAAGTTTCAATTGCTCATTAATCAAACAAAGAACAGAGTAACTTAGGGCTTTACACACCTGTTGTGAAGAACAGAGTGTAACAATCAGACTCAAACGAAGAACAGAACTCTTTAGAGCTTTAACGCACAGATCATCACTCCACCTTTGGACTGTAGAGCTACCAAAAATCTCTTCAACAGAGTTCTAGGTCGTCAATTACGAAGACTAAAGCTTCTTTCGTCGATCGAACTAATTGGTATTTCTTCGTCGTCTGCAATTTCTTTGTCTTCGTCGTCTGCAACTTTCCTTGTCAGTGGGGTGTAATACTGTGATACTGTGGAGTATTTCATATCCATAGTGGAGTGTGAATGTATAATATATTCCTAGTGGGGTCTTATATATAATATAATATTATAACCATTCCACTATCACTATGCTTTAACAGAGTATTATAATACTATACCACTGACAAAAGAGGAAAAAAAACGGGTCCGTTTTTTAGAAGGACATAGTAAAGGTGCTTTTACTGTAATAAGGACATAAGATTTTTCTGTACTTCCAATAGGACAAATTGTACCCACCTTCCAAAAATACCCCCAAAATTGTCGTGTATAAAAACGTGGGCGAAATTGTAACTGTCACTTTTCTGCGCCCATTTTCGATTTTCGAACCAGAAGCGAGAGAGAGATAGAACCACGCGAACCGTTTTCTCCATCGTCGTGCACTGTTCTTCGCACCCGTGGCTGTCGTAGTCGCCGTCTTCGTCGTGTTCATCGTTCTCTTTCCGTCGTCATCTTGACCATCTCCGGTGAGTTAGGGTTTCTCCTTTACTCTAATGCTACAAAGTTGAAGAAAAATAGTACGATCTACACGATTTTCTGTTGTATTTCCGTTTTGCGACTCATTTTCCGATTACTATTACTGATTAGTGTTTTTCTTTCATCTCTAACCACTAAACTACTATTCATTACCTGTTCCTTTGGTTTTTTCTTTCTATTCTATTTCTACTAATTAGGGTTGCTCTATAGTTTTCCTTTGGTTTTTGTTGTTCCTTACTTTGTCTTTGGTTTTTTCTACTCTGTTTCTACTGATTATGATTGATCTAGAAATTTTTTCCTGGTTCAGAAATTTTTTCAAGCAATATGGTGAAAGACTATGATATCTATTGCTGTTTGTGTTCATAAATATTGAAAGACGGCCACATATTGTTTGCTGTTTCTGAGGACTACCATATCTTTTGCTGTTTGTGTTCAGTAATAGTGAAAGACTACCATATCTTTTTCAGTTTTTGTTTCATTAATATTGAAAGACTATGATATCTTTTGCTGTTTGTGTTCATTAATAGTGAAAGACTAGCATATTTTTTATGTTTGTGTTCAGTAATTGTGAAAGACTACCATATCATTGGTTGTTTTTGTTTCATTAATATTGAAAGACTACCATATCTTTGGTTTTTGCTGTTTGTGTTCATTAATAGTGAAAGACTAGCATATTTTTGCTTTTTGTGTTCAGTAATTGTGAAAGACTACCATATCTTTGACTTTTTTTGTTTCATTAATATTGAAAAACTACCATATCTTGTGCTATTTATGTTCAGTAATAGTGAAAGACTACCATATCTTTCGTTGTTTCTGTTCAGAAATATTGACTACTTCCATATCCTTTGCTGTTTGTGTTCAAAAATTGTGAAAGACTACTATATTTTTATTGTTTTTTGTGTTCATAAATTGTGAAAGATTACCAAATCTGGCTGTTATAAGTTGTTCCTTCATTTTATGGTAGATATTATAATCTTTGGATTCAGGATATTAATATCAAATTCTATTCTGTAATTTCAGCAAATGGCAGAACAATCAAGTGAATCAACTAGCCAAGATGTGGCTGAAGAAACAGGACTGGAATTGGTGTCTGTGGATTATCAAACTAAGCCGATAGCAGTAATTCCTCCAAGTCCTACAAAAAAGAGGACAGTAAGGAAAAAAAAAAAAGAATTCCCTGCTAAAAAAGCTAAGATCAAGACAAAGAAGGTAGACCAAGAACCTGTAAAAAAGAGTCCAAGAAAGAGAGAGAGAACAGAGAAAATGGAAAAGCCGACCCATGATGTCCAGAATCAAAGAAAGAGAGCCGCAAAAGACCAAGAAGAACAGTTGAGTCCATCCCAAAGAACAAGATCTGCCACCAAAAAGAAACCCTTGCAAAGTCCAATAAAAAAAGGGAGAAAGGAAGGCTAAGGCATTACCAACTGCCAAAAACCAGTCAAACAATTGCCAAGGCGCAAAGAAAAGACAAAGGAAAAGGAAACAGAGGATGAAGAAGATGAGGAGGAGAAGGAGGAAGAAACAGAAGAAGAAGAAGAAGAAATAGAGGAAGAACAAGAAGAAGAAGAAAAAGAACAATATGATAACCGTTACAAGATGACTGCTATGCCAAAAAAATTCACCCATTCGAAGCAAAGGTTTGTTTAAGTCAATTTGTATCATTCCAAAAATATCTACAAATTAGATAATCTTTCTCTTTTCAAAATTTGAAACTGCAAATCCTTGCAGGTCTATTGCAAAAAGCCCTACTCCTACTCAAAAGAAGAAGCCAGTTGAGAAAAGAAAATCTGACGTGATGGAGGGTGTAAGCAAAATGAAGGGCGAAAAGAGGAAGCATGGAAGTGAAGAAGATGTTAAGCAGAAGAAGGTGAAGAAGGAAAGAAAAGCGAAAATTGTTGTCGAAGAAGGGGAGGTTCAAGAAGTGGACGTCAAAGAAGGTGGTATTCAGTATAGGTTAGCTCTTAGCATTGTTTCCATAGCTTGTATAATTCAACTTAGACAACTGTATGATGTTGTTTGTTGCAATCTACCTCATTTTCATCCCAATGACATCAAGAGATTACATAGTATGTTCACATCTGCCCTCTGAATCATGTCAGATTTCCAAACATATATGGTAGTCTGTTGGAATCTATTTCTGTTTCAATCAAAAAATGCAAAAGATTACATAGTATGTTCACATCTGCACTGTGAATCATGTCAAATTTCCAAACATATATGGTAGTCTATTGGAATTTGCTTTCTGTTTCAATCAAAAAATGCAAAAGATTACATAGTATGTTCACATCTGCACTCTGAATCATGTCAGATTTCCAGACATATATGGTAGTTTGTTGGAATCTGTCTTCTGTTTCATTCCAAAAATGAAAGACTTCTTTGTGTTACAAACCTTTGATTCTTTTTCCGTGCAAACTTCTTGCAGGTCCAACCTCGTTAGTTTGGTAAAACTTGTGAGGGGAATAAAATTCTCAAAATTGCAAAAAGAAGAGATTAGAAAATCACCATTTGGTAATCTTCTTTTTTGTGTTATTGAGAAGTTGATGGATGAGAGCTACGTAAAGAAGAGTGATTTTGAGACTTTGAAATTGGTGAATCAGTACCAAGGCCATAGAGGAAGGTTCAAATTGGGGAGCAAAACTGTCAAGCTAACAGAAAAAGAGATGACCCTTATATTTGGACTACAATCCGGCCCCAACAGGATTAGATTGCCTCCAAAATCAAAGAAACCAGATACAAAGTTTACTGATCGAATTTACGCCAAGCATGATAGGATTGTAACCATTCCTAGTCTGAGGGCATGCTTTGAGAAAGTTGTGAAGAAAAATAAGCCAGAAGATGCAAAGGATGTGGCACGCGTGCTCACTCTATACCTCCTTGCTACGTTTTTTTTCCCACTCAACACATCAAGACTAAATTGGAATTACTTGGAATTTGTTGAAGACTTGGAAACGAGCACATCGTATGCATGGTCGACATACATTACCGATTTTTTGATTAAAGAGCTCGACACCAAGGAACCAAAAAATGTTGGCGGATGTGTTATGGGACTTCTGGTAATAATCTCTATGCTTTCTCATATCATACCTACAAATTAGATAATTTTTGGCTATCTGTTTGTCGGTGTTACTAATCTGGAACCTGCAAGTTTAGCATGTCTGGATATTATTATTTGTGATGTTTTGATGATTAAATTAGACAATCTGTTGCTATCTACTGCAAGTCTGACAGACTACCATATCTTTTGTTGTTTCTGTTAAGAAATATTGAAAAGACTACCATATCTTTTTCTGTTTGTGTTTAGTAATTGTGAAAGACTACCATATCTTTTGCTGTTTGTCCTTAGAAATTTTGAAAGACTACCATTTCTTTTGCTATTCGTGTCTAGAAATTTTGAAAAGACTACCATATCTTTTGCTCTTTGTACTCACAAAATTGTGAAAGAGTTGCATATTTTTCGCTCTTTGTGTTCGGAAATATTGAAAAGACTACCATATCTTTTGCTACCATATCTTTGGTTTTTGTCATCAGAAATTGTGAAAGACTATCATATCTTTTGCTGTTTGTTTTCAGGAATATTGAAAAGACTACCATATCTTTTGCTGTTTGTTTTCAGGAATATTGAAAAGACTACCATATCTTTTCCTATTTGTGTTAAGTAATTGTGAAAGACTACCATATCTTTGGTGTTACTTTTCAGTAATTCTGTATCACTGATTTTGTTGCCAATTTTGGATGTCAAATTAAATTATATTTTCATAAAAAAAAAAAAAACAGTATTGGCTGTGTGAGCATACAACTCTAGTGAAGAGAGGCGCTCCGGCAGACTTCCCAAGATTTAACAAATGGAGGATAAGTGACGTAACTGAGTTGCTGGCAAACACTCCATTGCAATCTCTTGAACCGGAAAATGTAAGCTTATTGTGCATAAGAACCTTACTACCTTCTATTCAATCTAAATAATATCAAGGTCTTTGACTTATTTTCATTACAGGTGATAGACTCTGACTTGGTGCCAACTGATGAAGAGCAAAAATTGTTGCAATTTGTCGAGGTTGTGAAATCCGAGCCAGATGATGATGAGGAGCCGATAAAGCCGGCTAGCAAGGAGCAAACCAAGTAGCAGGAGGTGGACAACAAGGAGCATGCTACGGATGCCAATTCAGAACTTCAGGTAGAAAATCAAACGCTCCAAAATGAAGTCAATAGGTTGAAAGAAGAGAATTTTCAGCTTCGGAAAACAATTTCAATGCTTGAACAGCAGAGGGATGATAGCTTTCATCAACATGCATTTGAGAATGATGCGATTGCTGACCTTGGATTTGAAATCGAAACCGTGCATGTTGAGAAGGAAGTCTTACAGAGTGAGAAACAGGTGTTGCAGAGTGACATTATCAACAAGGAATCGGAGATTGGAACCTTCTTGGTTATTAATGACATTTTAAAAGAGCAAGTGGAACAGAAAGAAGAAAAAATCGGTGAGTTGTGGGACAATATTGATGACTTGGAGACACACAATGTTACGCAAGAATACAAGGTACACTGAACATACTTCCTTGTCTAATGATTGTTTCTTTTCGTTGTCTGTCTATAGGAACAACATAGATGACTAACAAATTCACATTGTTTCTATAAAACAGAAAAATGAAGATGTTGGAGAGCAGAAGGACAAGAAAAAGCAAGGTGGACTCGAGGACGAAATGGTCCCAGATGAAGAAGTGAAAAGGACAACCATTGGAGCATACATAGAAATACTAGGTGATGACAATCCGGTGACCGAAAAGGGTAAGAAGGTATAAGGTGACCCGTCTTCTCTTGTCAAGGGTGTTAAGAAAACAATTACAAGAACAGAAAAGAGGTTGGAGGACTACGTCTACCCTGATGACAAAAAAGGAAACAAGAAAAAACCAACCAAAAAGAAAGAATGGAGGCCTCATATGTCAAAGTTGCATAAATTGATGTCGCCAGAAGATGAGGAGTTATTGAATCAGCTGTGTGATTGCGAGAATGATGATCCAAAGTAAGTTAAACCACATTCCTGCACTCCCATTGCGTAAATTCTCCAACAAAATGTTGCCAAAATGTAATCTGTTTGTTCAGTTGTATTGAATCAGAGCCTAGACTCCAACATATTATGTAATCTTTTTGTGTTCTTGGCATGACTCAGAATCCAAATTTTAACAGACTACAGTATATGTCTGAAATTTTGCATTATACAGAGTACTGATATGAACATATTATGTAATCTATTATCTTTGCATGATGATTTCCTTTACCAAATGCAGCGTTGCTGTCTGGACAAACGATGCATCAAATGACACCGTGGCATTGAGTGACATAATTAAACTGTTGGATGATGGAGATGTATCAAACTCAGTAATTGATGGCTTTGCTTTGCTCCAAGAGAACGTGCAAGCAGCACTACAAAAGACGAGTGGAAACAATGTTTATTTCCTGTCCACATGCTGGGTAAATGGAATCCCTCTTATTTTTTCATTTTCCCTTTGATTTACGTATCTCTCATTTCATGAGTATTGGAGAAAAAATAACTAACCAACTGTCATTCAACAGACATTAATCCACTCGGAAAATCTTGAATTCAGCAAAGTTCTCCTCGGCAAAAAACTACAAGAAATGTTTGACAACATGGAGAAACATGGCACAGACTACTACCGGTTTTTGGTTTTCCCAATGAATTCGTTGGGAAACAGGCCTCGAAATAAAAATTCTAATTCGTACCACTGGACGATTCTCTTTTATGACGTCCACGAGCTGGAATGGAAACACTACAATTCTTTGAGGAAGAGAAATGGTGCAGATCCATATCTACAAGATGCAATCATAGTGGTAAAATTCATTTACATTTATTGCAATTCTCATAATCCATATTCAAACAATTACACAAACACTAATGTTTTGTTTTGGAAACACAGAAAAACTATGTTGAAAAATTCATGAGGGACAAGCATGCCAATAAAATAACGCAACCATCCTTCAACCTCTTTTCATCTCCGACAACACTCTTTCAAAGTCATGATTTTAATGCTCCAATCACCTCAGCTCAAGATGTGCCACAGCAATATGCAACAACGTAAGTTCCACTTATTGTAATTTCTTAACTTAATACAACCACCAAAACAACCCTCTTATAATCGTCACTCTTTAACTGCTATCTACAAAAAAAAAACTGCAGGGTTGATTGTGGAATAATTGTCTGCTTCATAATGGCGAAATTAGGAAATCAAGAGCCAATCCCTCTGTCAATCAGTCAAGATGATGTTTCCAAATTCAGACTTCATTTGGTGAACGTCTTCTTGAACGATCCACCAAGATCTTGGTCACTTGCAGACTGGAACTCCAGAGAGATCCAATCAATTCTAGACTGAAAATCTAGTCAAGAGTTCATGCAAGTTGAAATGACTGAATCTGACTGAAATTCTTTTGGTTTGTTTGTCTTTGTGCAGAATTTTGGGGACGGTTTAACTTCTTTTAACACAGTTGTAGGAAAAAAATGTGTAGGTCTGATATTATAATTACTTTTGCTAGAATGTAATCGTAGGATGCTACTTCTGATGCAGTTTGGGAAAAATGTAATCATAGCATGCTTTTTGTAATCATAGAATATTTCTTCTTCCTATGTGCATAGTCTGCTGCTTCAACAGATTACATAGTATGTTCACATCTGCAATCAGAATCATGTCAGATTTCCAGACATATATGGTAGTCTGTTGGAATCTGCTTTCTGTTTCATTACAAAAATGCAACAGATTACATAGTATGTTCACATATGCACTCTGAATCATGTCAAATTTCCAGACATATATGGTAGTCTGTTGGAATCTGCTTTCTGTTTCGATCCAAAAATGGAAAAGATTATATAGTATGTTCACATCTGCACTCCGAATCATGTCAGAATTCAAGACATATATGGTAGTCTGTTACTTTCTGTTTCAATCCAAAAATGCAACAAATTACATAGTATGTTCACATCTGCACTCTGAATCATGTCAGATTTCCAGACATATATGGTAGTCTATTGGAATCTGCCTTCTATTTTATTCTAATAATGAAAAAGATTCCATAATATGTTAACATCAGTACTTTGATAAAAACAGATTTGCAGACAAATACCCTAATCTGTTGGGACCTGTCCTCTGTTTCAAACCACAAAACAAACATAATACCATATATTTTCATTCAACAAAGAGACAATATTGAAATTTTATTCTCCATTTCAACAACTAAAGTAACAATCTATTGACAAATGTTCAAATTCATAAGAAAAAATTTGAAATTTAATCAACGGCCTCTTTACAAGTTTTTCTATTGTGTTTTCCCAACTTTTTACACCTTGAACACCTCATTTGCCTCAACTTTTCTCCCCTTGAACGTATCCGTTGAATCTTTGGTCTACCCTGAGGCCTCCTTGTCTTTGGTGGAAGAATTATACGGAACTCATTTCGCACATTTGGAGCTCCAAGCGTTGGGATAGGATTTATTGGGAGCTCATAGCTGAATCGATATGCATCAACGAAGTAAAATGGATCTAATTAATTTGTAACTTGTTTTCCAAACTTTTGAATGGCCGTTATTGAATGCATACACGGAAACTATTGATCTACCATCGAGAGCATGTACAACGCTGATTTTGAAGATCAACCACCACCATTGGAAGAGAGAAAACTTCAAACACCTCTTCATTTGACTGTGCAATGGTCCACACCTTCCCTTTGCTGAAAGCTTCAACTAACCTACCATCCATTTCAGGACACACAATCCCATTCATTTTCGTCGACTTCTGTCTCCGGTCACACATTTGTGTCATCAATTGAATCCTTATCTTGTCGATTGCACTCAATATGGGAAGGTGACGCGCCTCTAAAATCCACTTATTAAAAGACTCAGCTGCATTTGAACACATCTCTCCATATCTTTTTCCTTGGAAATAAGCATTCGCCCAATTCTCTCTCGGCAATGATTCAACAAAGTTTTTCACCTTTGCCCCGCCAACTGTATAGAGTTCCTATAGAGCTTCCTCAAAGTCTAACAAGGTTGGTGCGTATGCACAGTCAGAAAACAACCTTATCACTTGCTCCCTAAAGCCATTTGACAACCGGCCCGTAAGCTTATCCCTCAAGTTATTCTTCAAATGCTGCAAACAATATGCATGATGTCCGTTGGGGAAAACCTCCAGAATACCTTTCAAAAGGCCGGAATGTCGATCAGTAATGAATGTAATCGGACGAGGTGATAGAATTCCCGACAACTTCCTCAAAAACCAAAGCCAATTCCCATCATCCTCAGCATCAACAATACCAAAGGCCACCGGAAATAATCATAACCAACAAAAAAAAAACACACAAAAAGAGCATAAAGAAAAATATAAGCAGATTACCAAATATGTACAGATCAGCACTCAGTATCATGCATTTAATATTAACATATATGGTAATCTTTGCCCATCTGGCCTCTGTTTCATGCCAGCATCAATAACAGATTACCAAATATGTAAGGATCTGGACTCTGTATAATGAAAATAATCAGACATATATGGTAATCTTTGACCATCTGGCCTCAGTTTAATTCTAGTACAATAATAAATTACCAAATATGTAAGCATCTAGACTCTATACCATTAAAATAAATCAGACATATATGGTAGTCTTTTTTCATTCTGGCCTCTGTTTCAACCCAAAACACAAACAGATTACATAATATGTGTACATCTGTGCATAAAAACTAAAAAACAATAAAAAAAAAAAAAACTAACCTTGGTTGCCATCTTTTCCTGTGGCTCCCAGAAGAGTTCCTGTGTACCTCCCCTTAAGGAAAGTACCATCAAGGGCCAACAAAGGGCGGCAGTAGTTAAAACCTTTGATACATGCATCAAATGCAACAAATATTCTCTGAAAACAATGAGTTGTCTCACAATACTCAACATCAATGACGCTTCTTGGGTTTTTCTCCTTTGCTACATCAGCATACCACCTAAGCTGGTCAAAAGACAATGCGTAATCTCCATACAACTCATCACTGGCCTTCTCAACGCCAAGCCAAGCATGATTGTAACTGATTTTACTCCCATAATACTTCTCAAAAAACTTCACAGTTTGTATCGGTGCATACAATTTTTTACTACGAACTTCCTCCCTAATTTCTTGCACAACTAACTTTGAACTCATTCGAGGATTCTTGGAACTAGCAAAAACACCAACACAATTGTGTTCTTTCACAAACTCCCTAATACGAAAAAAGCCATTTGCTCTATTCAATGTTGCATGAATAAACCATTTACAACCGTGATTCCCCTTCTTTGAACACATTTGTTACCCTAGTCTTGTCATTCTTCAAAAACATATACACGAAACCAACTTCAATAGCAAACTTTGCCAAACAACTCCTAAAATCTTCTACTCCACCTCTAAACTCTTATCCGACATGAGTAATCAACTTAGCCCAGCCAGAAGAAAGACGAACAGTCTTATGGTGTGGACAAAATTTTTCAAATGGATCGTCTTCCACTCCATGTACAATACTACTTTCAGCACTTTCTAATTCACCACATTCAACTGAACAAGAAGAGAGCACTTCAACACCTACATCCACACAACTAACACCATATGCCCCAGCCAACACAAACATATTAGCAAAATCAACATCATTATCTAAGTGACAATTATGGTGATCAGACACGGCATATAACAGCTGAAATCTCTTCAATTCCAAATCCTGCCACTTCTCACAAATACTTTGCACAAGATCATCAAATTGAAAATCTCTCGTCCACATAAAGAACAATGTAAATGATTCATACTTGCAAAGAAGAATAATACTAGCTTCCATTCCCAAAAGTAAACAAAATTTCACTGCAAAAATGAAAACAACAATACCATTACCTCAAATGAAATAAAAACAAACCAAATGATAACAGCAGCAGATAACATAATCTACATTAACCTGCATTACAACAGTAATGAAAACAACAGTATAAATCTACATCAATCTGCATTATATTCCAAATAAAACAACAGTAGATTACATAATCGACCTCTACTTTTTATTCTCTTGTTAGTTACTCCTAATTACTAGTCTGAATCCAGTACAATAGTATTATATTTAAACCACATAATCATCTACTCCTATCTTTTGAAACAATACTTTTATTAATTCCAACTTGCAATTTACATTTTTTATTCATTTTTAAAAAATGACCAAATCGCTATATTAGTAAAAGTATTGTTATATGCTATTTTTTTCTAATTTTTTTTACATAGGTGCGCCTCGCTTCAAAAAGGCGCACGCCTCACCTCTCACCTCTCGCCTTAGTCCCCACAGGATTTTGCGCCTCGGTGCGCCTTTCGCCTTTGACAACTATGTTGTGCATATCTGGTCATATACACACTTTACCTGGATACAAGAGTAACCAAACAAAGAAGTCCCCCCAAAACAAAATCTGAACGAACACAAATGACCTAGTAGAAAATTCTTCCTCGATTGTACAATCAGATGCATATTTGTTAAATAAATTCTAGAAAGCCCAAAAATATATAGTCAATACCTAACATCTTCATAGGAAGAGGTGGTAGTACTACCTGTATAAAGATCTTAACAACTTGAACAAAATAAGGACTGACTCGGCACAGCAAAAAAAAATCGGTTAGGGTTTACGATTGGAGGAAGAGTGGGGGCAAATAGGGTTTACGAAGGGTGGGCGCAAATAGAATACGTACCTGCGTAGTGGAGATCGGCCGATCAGCTATGTTATGAGCAAGAAATTGGGGGCTCATTGAGGAGAGAGAATTGTAGAGATGAGAGACTGTAAGAGCAGAGTGGTCAAAAGCAGAGGAATTGGGGGAAGCCATACGCAAATCCGCCAAAATTTTGAGAAACCCGCCAAACGTGGAGTTTGGAGCCAAAATTATTGAGAGTTGAAACGACGTCGTGTCCAATGTTAATTTAAGGGCCACAATAAGAGTTTTTTTTCAGGGTGGTGTTAATGTCAAAACCGTTTTGTTTATGTCAAAATTCTAATGCTTAAAAACCTTATACCATGTGCAAAGTATAAACCTTTTATGCATTATAGTTTTGGCACAAACAAAAATGGTTATGAAATTATCATTTCCCTTTTCTCAAACATCCCTTAAACTATCACTCATTTTTTGACTTCGCACCTGAACTTTCAAAACCCTTTAAATAATCCTTGATCTATCAGATTTAAGTGCATGTCTTTTTGTTAACTCTCCATTAATTTCTTGGATGGAAACTCGAACGTGTGCGCATCACACCTGATCATAGTCTCAAAATGAAGGGTACAAGGGTCATTCCCTTCACCACTCTCCCATTTGATCAGAGAGAGAGAGAGGAAATAGATTATCAGAAAAAAGGAGACAAAACAGAGGGATTCACAGAGAGAGAGACAGAGAGAGGAGACCAGGATGGAGCTAGAGGGAGGCTAGTAGAGGCAATCACCCCTGCAAGGAAAACAAAAAATCTCTAGTATTATATAGAAAAAAATAATTTTTCCTTTGAATTATATAGGCTCGCCCCTACAAAATATTTTGGATAAAACATCCGCCCCTGCGTAGTGAAATTCCCGGCTCTGTCCCTGGAGGAGATAACGAAGCTTTGGAAGAAGACCACCAGTTTTTTCTCCACTTTTTCTCTTAGCCATGGGCCCACCACTTCAAACAGACCACCAGTTTTTTTCCCCAATGAATGGAGCAATTCCTTGTTTGTTTGTTTTTTTTTTTTCAACGAACAGAGCAATTCCTTACATCATCTCTTCCGCTATTCTCCCCCTTTGCCTTTGGAACAGGTTTTCAAATTAGAAAATCGGCTTCTTAATCATTGCTAATTGCCGTCTTTTTCATATTCTAATAAGAAAAATACTTCATCTTAAGGTTTTTCAATTGGGGATAGCTGCTTCATCAATGTGGGGTGTTGTATTTGATGTGATATCTCTAGTGCTTGATACTCTTACACAGTACTTGGACTTTTCATTCAATACCAGATTTCATTCATAGCATATAAGATACAAATTCATAGAAGTTGCTTTAGACTTCCAAAGTTTACATTTTTTTTTTGGTAAGGCAATATGCTGACAGAGAGGGAGTACTCAGATAAGGGGAAGCAAGGGAGAGAGTGCGTGTTTTATAAGCATCTGTTTTTTTCCCTCACACACGGGTGATATATATATATATATAGATAGATAGGTAGATTTTTTTTTTTTTTTGATCAGTGATAGATAGGTAGATAGATATAAAAAATAGGGTGACAGTATTGGAGGGAAATCTGGGTGTATTGGCCCCAAATGGTGTCTGGTGATAGAGCTGACCTTTTTACCCTCTGTTTCGTCGAAGAAACTAACGAGCAGTTAACAAAAGGACCACATGGACTTAAATCTGATAGTTCAAGGACCATTTTAAGGATTTTGAAAGTTTAAGTATGAAGTAGAGAAATGAGCAATAGTTTAAGGGATGTTTCAAAAAAAAATTGCCACAATAATAAGTTTCTGTCTAATTATTTTTTCACTCCACTTTATTAGTTTAATGTACTGAACTGCCCCTATATATGTGTGTGTAGAGTTATATAAAGGGTTAAATTTTGCATACGTAGAGGGGAGGGAGTAGGGACACGTGGTGTCCGGCACCCCATCCAAGCCGTCCAAACATGTTTTGGACAGCCCAAATTTGAGGGTGACATTTTTACAAATTTTGGGGGCAAATCTACCCCTCAAATCTAAGTCATCCAAACATATTTTGGACGTCTCGGATGGGGTACCGAGCACCACATGTCCTTACCCTCTTAGTATGCAAATTCTTCTCTTAAGTTAGAGGGGATGAAAAACCTTGACAAAAAAGATCTATTAAGGCTAACTTTGGCCTAAATTAATTTTTTCTTACTTAGTTTCATTTTAAACTTTTTCTTAGTTATGAGTTAAATTTTTTAAATTATTTATTCATCCTGACACGAGAAATCTAAAAAGTCAAAATTTTGATAAAAAAATAATCTAACAGAGTTTTAAAGATAAATTTCTAAAAATAGAACCAATTTTGACTCTTTTCTATACTTTTTTTTAAAGATTGGTTTGTTTTATTTTATTTTAATTTATTGCTTTTAAGATAAAAAAATTTAATGCATAATTAAAGATAACAAAAAATCAAAAAACAAAAACACCAACTTTTTTTTTTTTTGCTGAATTTGCTTGTCATTGAGTATAACATATGGAATGAAAAAAGTGTTTAACAATTAAAGAGATTGTATATGCTCCCCTCATGGAATTGGATAATTATGATAAAATGATGTAGTTAAAAATTTATTCATTTTTAGTGACACCCATTTGCAATTAACATGCGCCTAATGTGAACACCCCGCGGGAATGTCCACGAAATTGATTTGGTTTGGAAAGCGATTTTGATTTATTGAATGGAGTCGCCACCCGGGTTTGAGTACCGTACCCGAGAAACCTTTTGAAAAGTGACTCTTTTGCCCTTGGAATAGAAAATGTTTTATTGGTCTCACGGAATGAGATTTCTTGGGCCCGGGAGCTAGGTTACGAGAAGGGAAGGAATTTAAAGCACCCCTCTCACCCGGTGCAATCACCGGTCTTTACTAAATGTTTAAGGGATTTTGAAAATAGCATTTGAATAGACTTTATTCACCAACTCATGCAAGAACACATAAATGCATAAAGAAAATTAATGAAATGAAAGTGGATGCTTGTGCTTGTGTCATGTGAGGATGTTCTATATACATAAGGTACTGAAATTTGACAAAAACATGCTTGGATTGTACTGAAAGATGTCAAAACTCAACCACAAACATCGTGCGAATCACACTTGGATTTGGCAAATCCAGGTGCCTGGATTGAATACAGGCGCCGAGAATTGGGCAATCCAGGCACCTGGATGGCCCACTAGACAGCAAACTCAAAACTCCATTTTTGACAGTAAGCAACCAAATGCAATGCTTTTAACTGATTCACACACACTCTAAGTGATGTTTAACAACACAGTAGTGGGCATGAACCTCAAGCTCAACTCAAATGCATGATATGAACTTAAAAGAGGCTTGATTTTAGATGCTTTATGGATGCAATGAAACATGTCAAACTGATTCTTAGCAAGCACCATGATCTTCTATGCATATGATGAACTATTGAACAGGTTATTGACCATAAAATAGAAAGAAAGAATGTAAAATGATCTTAATCTTTGGTATAATGAATATGCTAACAATGAGCTTGAATGTCATAGAAATGCTTGAATGCTAAAAATGATTTTCTTCCTTACATGTTTCAAACCTCTTCCAAGTACTCCACTAGCATAGAAAGACTAGTAAAAACTTGGTTGAGTCCCCCTCAGGGCCATTTGAACACAACTTGGTAGGTAAACTACCTTTTAGGTTTGATTGATGAACTTGAATGAGTTTTAGAATGAATTTTGTGGAGTTATAGCTACTGGACTTGGGTTTTCATAACCATTGAGAGCTGATTATGGTTGAATGGTGGGGGTTTGTGCGTGGAGGGTGAAGTATGGATGGAATCAAGTGAGTATGTGGAGCTAGGATGGGGAAAATTTGGTTTTGATGGTTAAAAATGGATGAAATTGAGAGGGATCAGTTGGGGATGAGTTTCTGGAAATACTTGGGCAGAATAACAGTAAGAGAGAAAGATGAGAGCTGATCCTCTAAAATGAAGAGAAGTGGGGGTATTTATAGGGAGAGAATGGGGTAATTTTGGGTAAAAAAAAAGAGAAGGAAATGGAGATTTGAACTCAAATTTGGAGGGATAATCTATTGGAGGGAGATTTGAGTACAGAAAAATATGGGACAATGTAGGGGGGAGCCCATAGTTTTATCAAAAACCAGCAACAAATTGTTCACTGGAAGTGATTCCAGGCGCCTAGAATTGGGGAATCCAGGTGCCTGGATTGAGTCCGGGCACTTGGAATAGGGTAATCCAAGCGCCTGGACTAGGAGACTGGATTGAGTTCGAGCACTTGGAATAGGGTAATCCAGGCGCCTGGACTAGGAGACTGCACAACAATCCAAATTTCGCGGGGCCATTCCGGGTGCTACCGAACTCCGTTTTGTGCATGGTTTGAAGTGTTGCAAATCTTATCAAGTATAATTTATAACCCAATTGGTTTCAATCCAAGATGATTTGTACATCAAAATATGTGACCAATTTACCCTTAGAAGGTCAGAAAAATGAATTGTTTTGGTAAAACGAGCACATCTCCCTCATTTCAAAATGAATTGGGACGTATAATATATCAAAAAAAAGGGTTTTGAATGTACTAGAAGGTGGTGCAAGATTGGGTTTATTTTGAAGAGGTTTTGGAGGAGTTTCCAAGTTCACAATCAAGCCTCGCGTGCTCTTATCGAGCATTTTCATCATTGGGGATGCTTGATAAGTTTCTCGGGTCAAAATCGGGGTATCTACACCTAAATGAAACTTACCCATGCATTCAAAAATTTAGGCGTTTCTGCGACAAACGAATGAGTGTCGTCCAAAATAAATTTTTTTGCTCAATCGAATTTGAAAAACCCTTTCATCGAGTGCTGATCAAAAAGAAAAAAACCCTTTCATCGAGACGCTAAGTATAATAGGATGATATTTTTCCTCCAATCAAAAGTCTAATGATACGTGTGATTAACTTCATAGAAGATAGAAGGTTCCAATAGCGGAAAAAAACGCAGGTAGGGCTTAAGAGGTGCTTTAAAGGCTTTAATGCCTCCGGAATCATTAATGTCTTTTGATCATGTAGTTATTGATATCTGGTGATTTTCCAATTTGGTGAAAATGATGAAATAAGTAAAATGTGAAATCCTAATTATTTAAATGTTAACGGTTCAAATCGACCATTCTAACAAATATACTCAACAATAACCTTTAGAATTTATATATTCAATTTATTTGATAGTAAACTAAGTTTATGTCGTAGTTGAATGTACAATAGCCACATGACCGCGATACAATCATGACAATCGAAATCTCAATTTCATTTTGCTTATTAATTAAATCTTTCATGCACGTAAATTTTTGGCTCCATCAGTTTAAAAAGCCTTTTCATCATAACACAATTAATTGATAGTAAACTAAGTTTTGTGCCGTAGTTGAATGTACAATAGCCACACGACTGCGACACAAATATGATGATTGAGATCAATGATTTCATTGTGATTGTTGATTAAATCACTCATGTAAAGGTTTGGCTCCATCGGGTTTAGAAAGCCCCTTCATCAAGACGCAATTGATTGCAAACTAAGTCTTGTTCAATAGTTGAATGTAAAGCAACCACACGATCATGACACAATCATGACGATCGAGATCACTGATTTTTTTGTTCTTGTTGATTAAATCATTCATGCAAATTTTTGGATTGATCAGGTTTAGAAAACCCCTTCATCAGGATGTATATTTATTAGGAAAATGATATTTCTAGTCCAATCAAGTATCTAACAAATGCGCGATTAACCTCATTCTTGTTACGAATGACTATCGTAATTTGCAAAACCTAAACAAATCCTTTAAATTATAGTATTATTAAGATAGTGTTAATTTTTTTGTTAAAAAATGGTTTTAGACAATGCAATATTATTAAGATAAAGTTTTTTTTGAAAGAAGAGAACTTTATTAATCTTCGAGAGAACCAAGATTAAAAGGGAAGTAGGAACAACGGCATCCCAACTTGGGGAACAACCTCCCACAAGAAGATCATCGCCTCTACAGATAAAGTTAACTTCATTGTATTATTGCTTTCAGTAATCTCGCCACTGGTCAATAAAGTTAATAGATTTTGCGACCCAACATCTAGTAGCTAAAACATTTAATACGAAGACATAATGCAACCATGTAGTTCTTGGTCGCAAAAGAATCATGTGTTGGTTGCAATAACTTTTCTCCAACACTTTTATGCGATGAGATACATTTTGGTCGCAAAATAAATTTATGTTGGTCGCAGAAAGTTTTCCCCGCCAGAGGGAAAGTTTGGCGCCAAATATTTGGCGACTCACTTTGGGTGACCAACACACCTAGTCGCTATTTGTAATAGCTTTCCACTAATAGTGACCAAGGTAGCATATAGTCGCTAGAAGCCATGTCAAAAGCGACCGAAATTTGTTGGTCGCAGAAAATTGGTCACTAACTAAGCAATTTCTTGTAGTTACATGAGGACAAAAATGAATCACCATGTTTAAATGTTGACTCATTCTCGAAAACTTTTTCTTTTTTTTATTATTTAAGTATGCCACTCAGTAGTGAAACTCATACTGGATATGAAAATTTTGCTAGCTAGATCATAGTTCCATGGAAACCTATTTCAAAACGACATCATGAAAATCTTGCTACTGGAGTGGAGATGAACTTTCACTACCATGCTACAATTTTTTCTTGAATAACAAAGAAGAAACAGTTATATATATATATATATATATATAAAAGAAACCTACTGCCGTGCGGCAGTTCTTTCACTACCATACCCCATTTGACTTTTATTGTGACAAAACAGAAACTTCAAAGGTTTGGATAAAACAAGTTTTACTAATGAAAAATGTATCCCATTTGCCATTTATTCTTAGGCCATCAGTTGACTAAGAAAACTAGAACGTTGGGAACAATTTCTATATAAATGATGTTACCGCACTGTAGTAAAGGATTACAGCACCGCAATATCGACAAAAAATCAAAACTTTGTTTTTTGTAAAGAAATGTTAGCCTATAGATCAAAAACAATATAGCAGATTGTTTTGATACCTTAGAAGGCTTCCCCTCAGATTAATAAGGTCTTATGGTCTTTACCTTGAAACGAGCCAATTCTCCTGGAGGATGCTTAAACACACGAGCCCCTTCACTCACACCTTCGAATAACTTTGGAGGATAGCTCTTCAGGTCTTGATATGGTACTTGAGACTCAAGCAAATGGAACTACAGAGTGAGCTTTCTTCTTTTGGATTTTTCAGTTTGGAAATGTCGGGCAAAGTTGGAAGCTTTGGTATTGTTTTTTGGCTAGATATCTTTATGGTGGTTGGTTTAGAAATGAGCACAGTTTAGAATTGTTTTCTATGGAGTTTTTTAGAGCTTTTTTCATGCTCTGTACCTTGCTCCAGGTCGGCTTTTATAGCCGGAGTTCAACCGACTTTGTCGATGGAGGTTATGCAAAGGGGTTGAACGCACATTGCAAAAACTAAGGGTTGCCTACATATCCTTTTGCAAGAAATCAGGTCATGACGTAGTTTGGGACTACAAACCTGACTCTGTTTTGAGTTTTTCTTCGTTTCTTGCCAACAAGACATTACAGACTTGAATTTGAAGATAGACTCCAAAGTAGAAATAGAAATACAAACTAACTCAATAAAAAAGAAAACTATGACTCAAAACTTGAAAATTCCCAAGACTCGTGGAAGATTGGTTCATTGCATGGTCCAAGGTGGTTCATTCTTCTTTTGCTGACTTTGACATCAATTCAATCAGCAATCCACCATGGGTTCGGTGTCAAATATGGCAAAGTTGACATGAGGATTGGGACTCGGCTGGGTGCTTGTTTTTGTTGGTGGGTAAATGATGGTTTTGCTATTGATGAGGTTCTAAATGTTGTGATGCAAATGGTGGCACTCATCGGTAGCATGACTGGGCATTTGGTGGAATGCACAAAAGGTATTTGGGTTATGGTAAGATGGAAGCTTTTGAGGTAGAGGTGTTAGAAGGAGTGGTTTGATATGACCGATTTTGAGGAGCACCTCATAAATCGAGGATAGAGGCATGGAAAATTGGGAAATGGTTCTTTGTGGTTTCCGAGAATGGCTATTTTGAGCTTTGATCTCATTCACAGGTATGGCTTGGTTGAAATTTTGGGTTGTGGAGCTTTGGTCATTTGGAGTGGAGCTAAGGGAGATTTGGTTGGCTTGGGCATTGGGCTTATTTTCAGGCATAATATTGGGATTTTTTAGAGGGAGTGGGATGGTTCCATCTTCAATAAGATCTTGGACTTTCTATTTGAGACGGGTAAATTTATTGGTGTGATGAACAGGTATCTAGTGGTAGATACAGAAGGTATTTGGGTTATGGTTAGCAGGAAGCTCTTCAGGTAATTCTAGAGGCTCAAGTGGTTTAAGAAGGTTGTTCTTGAGAAGGACAAGAACAAGGGAAGTAGAGAATTGGTGAAAGTTTCTTTTAGGGTGATTGGTTTGGGTTGTGTTTGTGGATCTGGGAGTGGTTTTTGCAATGTTGTTCTTTTTGATGTCCTGCTAGTGCATTTTTGGTTCTCTGATACCAATGAAATTTTTATAGCCAATAGGTTTGAATTCTTCCAAGACAAATTCATCTAATTCAGAAATTCTTGCCAAAGTTGCGGCCATTTTCGAGCTCTTTCTGGGTCATTGGGGGTTCTCTTGGACTAGTGGAAGATGGTTGCAAATGTCTTGTACCATGATCATGAGCTGGGGAATTTGACTGTCGATCCATTTGTCCATCTCATTTATAGTCTTCTTGAGCTCCTAAATTTTAGCTTGTACTTCCATGTTTGTTGGCTGGTGGGATCGTTTGAGATTCGGGTCAGATCAAATCTTGTCCTGAAAATTGACTTCAAGTGGTAACGTTTTCTTGTTTGACTCAATGGCTACAAATTGATAGTGAAACAAAATTGAACTCAGAAACACCCTTGCTTGTTTTATTTTGAAGAATGAGAATGTCGTATTTGTGTCATCATGTATGTAACCCTAAGTCTCAAAAAGTTTTAAACAACCATGGGTAGGTCTACTACTTAGTAGGTTAAGTTCCTATGTATTGGAATCAGAGTCGGTCAACTTTCGTGACCATCCAAGATAGAGCAATAAGGCTGTTAACACTCTGATAAAAATGTGACAAATCATATCACAAGGAGCCGTTCGAGCACGGCTGACACGGAAGTGTTTCAAACTCCAAAGATTTAAAGTCTTCTAGACTAAGGAAAAATGGTCCCAAAAAGGCTGCCCCAATCCTCAGTGTTTCTTTCGATAGTGTATCCTTTGTATTGGAAAACAAGTATTCGGAAAAATCTATAAATGGACTAAATTCTTTAACAATTTCTTGTCAAGATGCTAATTTTGTTTTTAGGAATAAACATCCTCATAAATGGGGCTGATTATTTTGAAGCTCAATTAATGTCACTGATGAGAATTTATTGCATATTTTAGGCCATCTTAATTGTCCGTAGTCTCATTTTCTAAGGATTTTGTAATTTGAACAACAAGTACCCATCTGGAGTAGATGACTCTTCATTGGTCAGGGCAACCTCTAAAGACCGTGGCAAAGGTGACCTAGGGTTGAACTAGTGTGAGTGAATACAATATGACAGCAAGAAATATATAAAATGTGAGAATAGAATATGACAAATAATCTTACCATGTGAGCCCCATCCTAGGTTGAAAGGTTCTACGTCTAACTATATGCAAAGGCTTGTTTTGGTTTAGGGGGTTCCCCAGACTAGAGCCAATATTTGTCTCGCAGTGCCAAGTGTACTGCATGGCAAAGGTCTAATGGCAAGCTGACTCATCATGGTCCAAGGTTTCTGAGCATTTTGGGATGTCCTAACACCAGCAAGCTGGGTACGGTAACAAAAACGCAGCAGCAGGGTTTATCCAACATCGATGCACGTAGATTAAGCAACAAAATATTTTCAAAAATCCCACAAGCATCTTTCAATTTTGGCTCTCTCTCACAAATTAATTTATTTTATTTGACAACTTTACACAAAAACAACAACAAAACCTCCAGTCAGGATGACCCGGCGAGGCCCTGTTAGTCCACCATTCCTTCCTTCAATAACGCGAAGCATTTTCGTTTTGACAAGCTTTTAGATTGTTGACAAGTGTAAAAATATCCAATTAACAAATTAATTTAAATTGTCCCCAACAGAGTCGCCATTTTGTGAACGGTGCCACAAAATAAAAAAATATATTTGGAAAATAATTTCCAGAGTCGCCACCCGGTTTGAAAATGGATTTATTCCCCGAGAAACCAAAAGATGATTTGGAAGATAATAACTCTTATGCCATTGATTTGGAAAATAAATTGGTCTGCGAAAAATAAGAAATTTTATGTCCAGGAGCTTGGTTATGAACAAGGAAGGTTTTCAAGGCACCCAGCTCGCCCAATTTTCAAAATGGTCTTTCCTCAATGCTTATGGGATTTTTTTGGAAAATATTTTGTTGCTTAATCAATGACAATAATTAACAAAGGAAATTAAAACTAAAATGGAACATTAATGAAAAACAACGTTACATTGAGACACTATGAGAGGGGGATAATGATAAAATTTAATTTTCTTTTTACTCATGCAAGTAATGGACAGAGTAAAACAATTTTTTTTTTTTATAAAATATTTGGTGGTTCAACCTTATGCTATTAATGGACGAAGAACCAGATACTTCACCAAGATGTTATAAAGAGTATTAGTAGAATTCTTTTCCTTTTATTATTTCTCATCCAAATAGCACATGAGGATGAAACACATCACGACAAAAATGAATCACCATGTTTAAATGTTGACTCATTCTCGAAAACGTTTTCTTTTTTTTATTATTTAAGTATGCCACACGGCAGTGAAACTAATACTGGATATGAAAATTTTGCAGGATAGATCATAGTTCCATGGAAACCTATTTCAAAACGACATCATGAAAATATTGCTACTGGAGATGAACTTTCACTAACATGCAACAATTTTTTTCTTGAATAACAAAGAAGAATCATTTTATTTTTTTTGTAAAACAAACCCACGGCCGTGCGGCAGTTCTCTCACTATCATACCCCATTTGATTTTTTTTGTGAGAAAACAGAAACTTCAAAGGTTTGGATAAAACAAGTTTTACTAATGAAAAATGTATCCTATTTGCCATTTATTCTTAGGCCATCAGTTGACTAAGAAACCTAGAACGTTGGGAACAATTTCTATATAAATGATATTACCGCATGGTAGTTAAGGATTACAGCACCGCAATTTCGGGAAAAAAAAAAAATCAAAACTTCATTTTGTGTAAAGAAATGTTAGCCTATAGGATAAAAAACAATGCCTATTGTTTTGATGCCTTAGAAGGCTTCCCCTCAGATTAATAAGGCCTTATGGTCTTTACCTTGAAACAAGCAAATTCTCCCGGAGGATGCTTGAACACACAAGCCCCTTCACTCACACCTTCGAATTACTTTGGAGGATAGCTCTTCAGGTCTTGATACGGTACTTGAGACTCAAGCAAATGGAACTACAGAGTGAGCCTCCTTCTTTTAGATTTTTTGGTTTGGAAATGTCGGGCAAGGTTGGAAGCTTTGGTATTTTTTTTGGCTGGATATCTTTATGGTGGTTGGTTTAGAAATGAGTACAGTTTAGAGCTGTTTTCTATGGAGTTTTTCAGAGAGTTTTTTCGTGCTCTGTACCTTGCTCCACGTCGGCTTTTATAGCCGGAGTTCGACCAACTTTGTCCATGGAGGTTACGCAAAGGGGTTGATAGTCTATGGCGGCTGTAGCCGCAGGCTTTCAACTCTGCAACTCTGATTCCCGCAAAAAAAGGTGGGCCGTTAAACCGCCTTAAGAAATACCATGCGATGGTGGTTAATTGCGGTGTGTGGGTTGCACACTGTTGTACGACATTGTTTGGGCATGGCACAGTGGTAACACCACTGCTGTGTGGTGGTATGATACTGCTGCACGGCAGTACATGATAAGGGCATGATGGTTGGCACACTGCTGCGTGGTTATTGCATACTGTCGTGGTTATTGCATACTGTCGTGTGGTAGTGTATGTTCATGGCACGGCAGTTGTAGACTGCCGCACGGTTGTGTATTTCATTCTAATGTCGTGCCATCTTTTTGTAACTGTGCCTTTTTCTCTCTTGTTCCCTTTGATTTTTTTTTACTCCAAAAGCTCGTGCTTTCAATGTTTTCTCGTTTTGATCTTGTTTTCATTATTGGGGAATTTTTAATATAATCCATGGATAAAAATTGGGGTGTCTACAGTTTGTCCTTGATTCCAACTTATCTACTTTCCCTTTCAGCACATGTGCTTGAAAACCCCAATTCTGAACATGCCATAGACTAAGTTTGCTACCAGTCTACAGTTCTGTGGGTGCAGTTGGTACTAACTTAGATGGTACCAAGTTAAGAATATACACTATCGTTTCTAGTGCATGTCCCCAAAACGAAATTGGTAAATCTAAATAACTCATTACTAATTTTATCATATCCATGAGAGTCTTATTCCTTCTTTCTGCTACACTATTCTATTGTGGCATACCTAGCGCAGACAACTAGGATGTAATCTCTTTTGCTGCCAAGAAGTAGTTACAAATTTCTCCCGAGAGGTATTCGCCACCATGATCAAATTACAGTGTCTTGATACATTTAACCAGACGCTTTTCCATTTCTAGTCTATGCTCCTTGAATTTGTCAAAGCATTTGGACTTACGGCATATCAAATAAATGTAACCATATCTTGAGTAATTATCAATAAGTATTGAAATACTCAAAACCACCTCTATCTCAGATGTTCATAGGTACATATAGATCAGAGTGAACCAATTCTATCATTTCATTGGCTCTCCTTTTTTCTTAAAAGGGCCTCTTGATCATTTTTCCTTCCAAACAGGATTCACAGACTGGAAGTGCGTCCACTTCCAATGAACCTAAAGGTCCATTTCCATCGAGTCTAGAAATTCTATTTAGATTAGTATGATCTAGGCGTAAGTGCCATAGATACGTTTGGTTCAACTTATAAGACTACTTTCTTTTATATGGCAATCTATTGTTGTTATTCAATTCTTTTAGTTGCATCGTACGAACGATAGGATTAATAACGTAAAGATTGTCAACTAATGATCCAGAATAGATAAAATATTTATTTAACTTAATAACCACATAGTTATTAAAAATAAACTAAATATCCATTTTCAACCAAATTAGAAACAGAAACTAAATTTCTCCTAATTCAATTATGATAAAGACAATGTCACGAAATTAAACGCCTACTGCAACTGTTTCTACTTTTATGGCACTTCCCTTATGTAGATAAATCTCTCCATCACTAAGTCTTCAGGTTTCCTGGAATCTTTGGAATGAATTACATACATGATTAGTGGCACCCTTATCTACACATCATGTACTGGTAGATAACACCGCTAAACATGATTCAAGTACCTACTAGTGAAAAAAAATTCTTGATTATTCAATTTATTGAGATAACTCAGATAACTTTCTTCTAGTGTCATTTCTGCTAGTAGTGAAAACACTTGTCGTTAGGCTTTTTTATTCTACCTTAAGGCTCATGAACTTCCTGAGGAACTGTGACTTGTTGTTGAACCTTTTCTTGCTTCTTGTTGCCTTCCAGCTTTGAAGTAGAAACATCTTCAATTACAAGCACAATTTTCTATTTATTAAACAAAAGACCCTTAACTAATTTAACTTTCTTTCAACAGTTTCGTCAAATAATAATGCATTATCTTCATATTGTAATTTAGGAAAAACTGCTGAAAAGGCTTAGCCAGCAACTAGAGCACAATATCAAACTCGGTTTCCCTATCAATTTTTGCTCCTTAAGATCTTCATTCAAATGACCTATTATCTTCAAAACATGATCCCCTTACAGGGGTTCCTTCAACAATGGTTATATTCCACAACTCCCACATTGCAGCCTGCCTAGCTGCACAATTCTGCTCCTCAAATATTTATTTTAGGTTATGCATCATGTCATAGGCAGTTTCCAAAAACTGATGCTAATGTTGCAATACATTCGACATAAAAGCTAGAATGTAACACCACGCCATCTCATCAGTTTTAACCCAATCCTTACAACCTCAGATTTTAGGTTTTGTTGCATTTTCAGTGGGTTTGGGAGGGAACACCTCAGAGATCACAAATTTGGTCTCCTAAGCAGTCAACACAATATCTAGATTCCTTTTCTAGTCAATATAATTAAGTCCAGTAAATTATTTTCTTTCAGAAGGATAGCAAGTGAATTGAAAAGGCCTATTTTCTAATCTGAGAATCACATAACAACAATTATGAAGGGCAAATAAAAACTTTTTTGTATTTCTATTAAATTGGTTCCATCAACCAGTCTATTAAAAGAAAAATATTAGCAACCCTACACACCGTGAAGAGTATGCCTTGATGGGTAGGTCCACTACTCTTCATCATTCGTGTAGATAGACACAACCTTTTAAATAGCTAATTTGTTGTGGTTCTATAAATAAATGCAATGACTCGGATGGAGAGGATACTTGTTATTCGTAGCTAAGTGTATACTATTACCTAACCTTAAGATCAATTGTTCAGTAATGATCTACCCCAAATGGAGGAGTAGTCCACACAACAATTATCTTGGAGCCATCCTCTAAGGAAGTAAGTACCAATGATGTCATAATTAATTTCGTCCGATGGGGAGGAAGGTACTAAAACCAACACACAAAATTTAATTATATCATCTACATACTAGTAATGGAGACCATGGAATTTATACAAATAAACTCCCTCTCCCACTTAGTTATTTAAAAAGTTTTGTGAGGGTTATCAAAATTAACATGTTTGTGGAACCGTAATCTAGGTCAAAAGTCAAATATTACCATGTTGTCTAAATATGGTAAACTATCATGCATGCAAACAATATCAATATACAATTATTCATAATAAAGAAACATAAATAATATGTATCCCAACTATTATGGCCAAAGTTGCAATCCTTGAGCAATAAGGAATCATTCCAGTCTTGAAATCCTTAGGCATAGTTTTTCAAAAGATTTTAGCACCCAGGTGCTAAAATCATGATATTTTAAATCAAAAAATGAAGTGGTTCTGTGTATCATTTTTCAATTTTTTTACACCAAACTAAAGTACACGAGGAGTACTTTAATTTGGTGCAAAAAAATCGAAAAATGTGTACTTTAATTTGGTGCGAAAAAAATCGAAAAATGATACACGGAACCACTTTATTTTTTTTATTTGAATTGTCATGATTTTAGCACCTAGGTGCTAAAATCTTTTGGAAAACTGGGCCTTAAGCAATCAGGAATCCTTCAAGTCTTGAAATCCTTAAGTAGTACGGAATCCTTCCAAACTTGAAATTCTTAAGCAATACTTGTGTATAAGACTTAGATACTTTAAATCAATCAAGGAAACCAAAATCCAACTATTCTCAAGCAAGAAAAAATGGACCAAAATTGTTTCCCGAGTACACTGCACAGCCTTCAGTAATTTGGACTTTTCTCCCTTATCCTAACTCTGATTGAACTAATTCTGGTGGGGTTGAATTCGAAATTCAATTATCTACAACTTTTGTGAAGAACAAATTTTCCAATTTCGACGTTTACGGGGTCAAAACAGCCTTGCAATCTGATCCTAAAGTTCTAGAAAAATTCTACTGCAAGCCAACCATCTTTTTTCTTGACAAAACTTATCTTCTTGTCAAAAAAAAGCTTGTTTCCTTCATAACTTATGCCCCCATTACAAAATCGGCAATCTTACAACAGTTCTAAAAATATAAAATTATAAAACTTAAAAAACAAATATTACATCAAAAACTTATTCCTCCCACATATTACTATTACAGATTACAAAACTAAACTTGTAATAAAAAAACAGTAATAGTAACCACTCATAAAACATTTACAAAACATGGGATCTAATCACATAATCAAAAACATGCATGACCATAATAATGGGATAATCGATTCTACAAAACAAATGTTAGGACAAACTAGAACTCTACAAAACAATGGTTAGCACAGTATTATATCTATGTTCTACAGACAACGTGGCTTGTTTAATCCATGCGCATGATTATAGCCCGCTCTGATACCACTGTTGGGAAATGAATCCCAGAACCCAGTAATTTACTCATACAGATTAAACAACAAAAATAAATACAAACCTTACGAGACGGAATTAGGGTTTACCTTTCATCCATAGACACGAACGCTGGTTGACTTGTTTATTTTAGAACTTGACAGACCCGATTACTATACATAACAAACTCTGCTTGATAGTACCTCATGATCTTCTGCCATATTCTTTTATACCTCGATCATGTAGTCAAGTGTGGACTTCTTCATGGTCTCTTTGTTCTTTATCTCACAAGCTCTATTTTAATTTTCTGAATGACTGTTGTGAGACCTAGAGAACATAACAATATATTTATAGAGCTAGAACAAGGAACTGAGAAGAAATAAATTTGGGCTCCTTGTATAAATAAGAAAACTTAATCCCACCCTAATTCTATTCTTATTTCGTAAATTATAATTCACACCACTAAAGAATTATAATTACACTCCTGTATTTATCTAAATTATATTTTGAGCTTCACATTATGAAATACTTATTAATCTCCCCATGTTAAGATTATAGATACTCGTTGATTCCATTAAATTACTAACACTTTTAACCTTCATCAGGACGTCTTGGCATCTTGGTCATTCAGTAACTTATGAAGAAAAGCATAAACTAAAACCCTAAACTTGAGAGATGAAATGCATATCTTGTTATTGATGTTCGTTGGATGATACAATAGATGCCAGACGACTATTTATACATGAAGAGAAAGAGGGGGAGCATAAGCAAGTGGGCAGAGGTAATAACCTCAAAAGAAAATAAACCTCCACTCTTTCTTAATACATGACCTAACTACCTTTTACACTTTACCCCTTATATTTTTCACAACTTTAAACTCAAGTCCCTTAATATTTTCATTTACACACCCCTGCAAACTAATGGGCGTAGGCACAGCCATTAGTTTGAACTTAAGATACAAAAATCTATCAAAGGATAAGGATTTTGTGGGCACATTTGCTACTTGATCCAAGGAACCAATATGTTTGATCAGCACTTGCGTACTCAAGACCTTTTCTCTAATAAAATGGTAATCAACTTTAACATGCTTTGTCCTAGCATGAAAGATGGGATTGGCAGCTAGAGCAATAGCAGACAAGTTATCACACCATATGACATGAGGACTAGAAATTGGAACACAAAAATCTTGCAATAACTGTTGAATCCAAGAGATATTTGCAGTTGTTTGTGCCAGTGCACGATACTCTACTTTTGTTTCTTTGTTGTCCAGGAGATTAGATTAGACCCCAAGAAAACACAAAAACCTATTGTAGATTTTCTATCAATTCTGTCACTAGCCCAATTAGCATATGAAAATGTTGTGATGGTAAAAGAACTAGGATTGTGAATAGACCCCTTAATGTATCTTGAATTCTTTTAACTGCCACAAAGTGACTCTCTTTGAGGTCATGCATGTGCTGACCGGCAAGATAGAGAGGGAACGAAATTTCTGGCCTTGTGAGAGTCAAGTACTGAAGTGAACCAACTATAGTACGAAAAAAATGTGGATTAGAAAATGGTATGTCAAGATCTACTAAAGCTGACTTAACAAAGAAAGGTGTGAGACTAGGTTTACAATCAGACATTCACCATCTTGATGTACTTCAATTCCCAGAAAATATTGTAAAGCCCCTAAATAGAAAAGCTGGTACTAAGAAGAGTAAGAAACTCAGGACAATAGTTTACATTACTGCCAGTGACATTAATGTCATTACGAAAGAGAGAAAGTGGGTGAAGGAGGAAAAAAGGGCCTAAATTGTTAAATATGCCCTATGTGAGTTATTGTTAGCCCATTCTCGGACACTTGAACATGTTACATTGCCTTGAAACGCCTTCCTTTACCTAACATTATAACCAGAAATTAAAGTCTTATTTGATCTTAGGGGTGATGGATTGTGGATTGTGAATTGATTAAGCATTCCAGCATTCGGCATTTCTTTAATGATATTGTGTCTACTTTGAAAGAGCTTTCTTTTCATGTCACCATGTGTGGATACTTTATTTTCTTTACATAACTTCCAACCGCACATGTGAGAGTACTAAATGCACTTTGTTTCGAGTGATTTCATTTGTTGAGTGCGTGACTGACCGTGTCGTGCCGAGTCAAAAATAAATATTTAATAACTAGGAATTAACTTCTATTCTGGAGAATAGCGATTAAGTCTGAGTGACAATCCACGGGGACAAATTGGCTGAGTTGCGTTAACTCCAATTAATTTCCAATTTAATTCGGTAAAAAGTTGTTTGATTGGGTGTGAAATTGTTAAACTAAAAGGCGCAAGGATTAAAAGTGATTTAAATTGATGGAGATGGGATCTAGGGTTTAGAATCCACTCCACCCTCGTAACCACAGCTTCTGCATAAGTTAGGTTAAATAATCGAATCACGAAGGATTATCGCTAAGGCTTACAATCTCCATCGATAATCGTCAAGAAAATATTTGTGAATGTTTAAAAGGCATAAACTATCCCACAGCACAGACCGTCTCACTGGTACGGTGTCACGCCGCCCAATGGCATGATCCGTCTCACGAGCATAGCTTATCTCAAAACTCCAAACACAACGTTGAAAACAATTATATGAACGGGTATTTGAAAATTGGTGTACAAATACGCAACAAGTCGAAAGAATAAAATCACAATTTCATTGATCTCCTGAAATCGAGTGCTGAACATATAATCTGATTTGATTAAAACCCTAACCTACACAAAATAGAATGGTTACTTGGTGTAGAGCTTCATCCTCCCCCTAGAGAAGGGGTTTAGCCAAACATGGTGATGATCGACATGCTTTCATTTGAAGATTGCACGAAGAACATGAAGAACCCTAGCTTTTCTCTCTCAAAGTAGCCTCTCTCAGAAGTTCGGAACCCTAAAACAATATTAGAATGATCTATTTATACTTAGACCCTAAAAATTACATAAAAGCACTTAAATTCGTTGAATCCCATCGTTCTAGGTCCGGACCTAGCCTTACAAGGTCCGGACAAAGGTGGCAGAATGTGCGTTGACGCTTGTGGGACTGCTTGTCCGGACAAAGGATATGATGGTCCGGACATAGGGGTCAGAAACTTGACCGTTGGCTCCTCTTCGCTCCTCATCGCATCCTTAGCATTTTTAAACCACTCCAAAGCATGCTTTCCAAGTCTTTGAGCATCCGGAGCCTATAACACCAAGAACCAACAATAGCTAATCAAATAACAACCTATTTGGCCTAACAAAGTGCGAATTAGAGAGATTAAACGGGTGCTTTTCAGCACCTATCAGTGACGCGGTGAGAATTGAACTCAAGACTCGGTCCGGATAGAGCGGTCAATCATTTGTTCACTTCTGATTGAGGCCTATACTCACCGTGTCAAATACTTCAAGCCAAGGTATGAAGCTACCACAAAGATACTAGCTAGCAAAAGGAGTTCCAAATGCTATCAAATCAAGAAATAAATCCCTATTAAAAGACATCTCTTTCAATTTGTTTATTTCATTTGCTTAGTTCTTTTCTTTTCTAAGAGACTAGCAAAGTGTAACTTGGGGGAAGTGATGGGTTCTTAATTGTACCCAATTAACCCCTCTAACTTATACTTGTGGGTCCGTTTATGTTTTTTGATCGGCAACAAAAATTTTATTAAACTCGATAAAGGGTACATCGAGGAGAAGCCAAATAAGACGTACGAAGCAAAGTATAGGCAAGTGAAAAAAAAAATAAAAGCATTCAGCGAAATGCTGAAACTATAGGGAAACAAAGCAACAACAAAATTGGCAACCTCAACGTTCTTCCTATCCTCCATAGCATCATCAAAGAACGTCCTAACATCATGTTAGGATCGAATCACACACACGCACACGATATACGAGTATAAACAGTAAAGGAATTGACACAGAGATATACGTGGTTCCCCGAAACCGGGTACGTCCACGGGAGCACACAGAATAGTCGTTTATTGATGATCACACACCTAGGGTTTTACAATAGAGAGTATTTATAAGAGAATGCTAGTCCTATTTCAACCCTAACTCGGATTATAGCCTGAATACCTATAATGCCCTTGTAACACCGTTCACGACTGCCTTTAAGCCACTCGGTATCGATACAAGGATTTCCCAGACGATACCCGCATATTCTCGTCAGCCAATAGATGCCCCAAGATCGTCACGGGAAAACCCCCTCGGCGGTCCGATACCACTTCCATCATAATGCCTCCCAACTTGCACATCGATACTGGGAACTTCTCCGTGCCTCTCATACAAACCATATGAGCCACAAGTTCCAACAATCTCCACCTTGGCAAATATCCTCGCCCATTCAGAAGATAACCATATCGATCCAACAAGTTTGGGAACACCTCCTTTCTAGCATCTGGAGACATTAACCAAGTCTGTCCGCGATCACAGTCTTTGTCAACATGTCAGCTACATTCTCAGAAGTGTGCACCTTTTCCAACACCACGTCACCCATAGCAATTAACTCTCTCACCTTGTGAAATCTCATGTCAATATGCTTGGTCCTTGCGTGATACACTTGATGCTTTGCCAAATAACTGGCACTCTGACTGTCACAATACAGCTGAACTCCACCTTGATCTATGCCCAACTCTCTCACAAAACCCTTTAACCACATCGCTTCTTTCCCAGCCTCAGTCACTGCCATGTACTCAGATTCAGTAGTAGATAGAGCCACTAGAGGTTGTACCATGGTTCTCCAACAAATCGGTCCACCCACCAAGGTAAACACATACCCTATCGTAGACCTCCTGTTATCCAACCCTCTAGCATAATCCGCATCTACATACCCCACAACTGAAATCTGATCTTGTTGCCTAGCAAACATAATCCCATGGTCTGCAGTACCTCTCAAGTATCTGAAAGTCCACTTGACCACTTTCCAGTGCTCTCTACCTGGATTTGCCATGTACTTGCTCACTGTGCTAACTGCATGTGCTAAATCAGGTCTTGTACATACCATCGCATACATCAAGCAACCAACTGCACTCGCATAAGGCACGTTTGACATATCATGAATCGCTTCAACTGATTATGGACACTGCGCTGTAGACAACCTGAAATGACCGGCCAATGGAGTGCTGATCTGTTTAGCATTCGCCATACTAAACCTCTCCAACACTTTTCCCACATAATCCTTCTGGGACAACCACAGCTTACTAGCTAACCTATCCCTGTTAATCTCCATCCCAAGTATTTTCCTAGCAGCACCCAAATCTTTCATGTCAAACTCTTTTCCCAACAAGGCCTTCAACCTGTTGACTTCAACCATACTTTTCGTAGCAATAAGCATATCATCCACGTAAAGTAACACAAAAATGTAGGAACCATCATCAAGACTCTTAACATAGACACAACAATCATACTCACAGCGTGTGAACCCAATCCGAATCATGAACTAATCAAACCTTTTATACCATTGTCTTGGAGACTGCTTCAGCCCATATAGCGACTTCTTTAACCTACAGACCAGGTGCTCAGTCTCTGGCTGCTTGAACCCCTCAAGCTGCTCCATGAAAATAACATCCTCCAAATCACCATGGAGAAAAGCTGTTTTCACATCCAGCTGTTCTAACTCCAGATCACAGCTAGCCACCAATGCCAAGATAATCCGGATTGAAGTATGCCTCACCACTGGAGAAAATACTTCATCATAATCAATCCCCTTCCTCTGTGAGTACCCCTTTGCAACTAATCGAGCCTTAAACCTTTCCCTTTCCTTTTCTGACACAGCCTCTTTCTTCCTATACACCCATTTGCAACCCACTATCTTCTTTCCCTCGGGCAATTCCATCAACTCCCAAGTCTTATTCTTTTTCAATGATTCCATCTCCTCCACCACGGCTTCCATCCATCTGTCCCTTTCAGGACTAATGACAGCATCCTGAAAAGTAGACGGATCCCCAATAGTGGTTGACAGTGCATATGAAACCATATCCTTAAACCCATAGCTCTCTGGTGGTTTGATAGTGCGTCTGGGTCTCCCTGTGGCTATGCTTTCCTGCTACTTCTGCTGCTCAACCTGTCCCACTAGCGGTGGATTGCCAGTGTCATAACTTTCCAGCTCAATCTGTACATCCTGCTGATGTTTGCTGGTTACCTCTCCAGCCTCGGTTTTCTGAACCCCTTGATGTGCTTTGACCATAGAAGCTTCATCAAATACCACATCCCTACTGATTACCACTTTCTTTGATTCCGAGTCCTATAGCTTGTACCCCTTCACACCTTTCTCATACCCAAGAAAGATGCACTGTTTGGACTTTGCATCAAGCTTTGACCTCTCATCACCGGGAACATGTACATAGGCTGGACAACCAAAGATCTTCATACCTAAGTAATCTACCTCTTTCTCTGTCCACACCTCCTGCGCTACCTTACTATCTAGAGCAGTACTCGACGACCTGTTTATAATATAAACTGTCATACTCATTGCTTCAGCCCAAAAATTTCTCGGAAGTCCTGCATTCAACCTGATACACCGTGCCCTCTCTGCTATAGTTTTGTTCATTCTCTCTGCCACCCCATTTTGCTGTGGTGTCTTCCCTAATGATCCGGTCTTGCATTTGAATCGTGCTCCTCACAAAATTTCAGAAAAGGCCCATACCTGTACTCTTTCCCATTTTCTGTTCTGAGGCACTTCATTCGTCTCCCTGTTTGATTTTCCACTTCAGCTTTCCACACTCTGAATTTGTCAAAAACCTCAAACTTGTGCCGCATGAAGTACACCCAAACTTTCCTCAAAAAATCATCGATAAAGGTCACGAAATATAGAGATCCCGCTTTCGAAGCTACCCTCACTGGCCCCCAAACATCCGAATGGACGTAGTCAAGTATCCCCTTAGTTTTGTTCTTTGCGACGCCTAAACCGCACCTTGCCTTTGTTTTTCGAACATTTAAACTTGCGTAAAATCAAGTTTGCATGATTTCACCCCTTTCAATAGCTTCCTTTTATATAATTCTAGCATCCCACGTTCCCCCATATGCCCCAACCGCATATGCCACAACAAGGTATCATCAGTATCCTCAGCTGTAGTGGCAACAGCTCCACCTACAACTATACTCCCTATCAAACGATAGATATTCCCTCCAACCTTAGAGGCCTTCATAATCACCAGAGCACCCTTCATTACCCCCATGACTCCACCACCTGCTTTATACTCACAGCCATTAGAGTCTAAAGTTCCCAACGAAATTAGATTCTTCCTTAAACCTGGAACATGCCTAACATCACCAAGGGTTCTCACAATACCATCAAACATCCTAATTTTCATTGTGCCTATTCCAATGACTTTACATGTTGCATCATTACCCATTAGAACAATACCACAATCTACTGACCTGTACGTGTCGAACCACTCCCTGTTAGGCGACATGTGAAAAGAACATGCTGAGTCCAGAATCCAACAGTCTGCCCCGTGCTCTGCGTTCGTTGAAACTGACAACATATCACCATCACAATCATCCGATGACTCTTCCACAACATTTGCAGATTTCGATGGTCCAGCTTTCTTCCAGGTTCCCTTCCCCTCATTCTTCTTCCTGTACGGACAGTCTTTCTTGAAGTGTCCAGTTTCGTGACACTTGTAACATTTAAACTCCTTTGGCTCAAGAGTCCTGCCCCTTGACTTTGACTTCCCACGCACCCTTGTTCTTCCCATTTTCGGTTTTCTGCCACGTTCCTCTCCCCCTTTTGCCACTAGCCCTTCACCCGAAATACCCTCGGTCTGTTGCATGCGTTGATTGTACGCAAGCAGGGCTGCCGTGACTTCCTCCAATTCTAGGGTTTCTTTCCCCCAGACTAAGGTTGTAATGAGAGTCTCCATAGAACCCGGTTAGGAACATAACAACATCAGCGCCTGGTCTTCCTCGTCGAAATTCACTTCAATCCTTAGCAGATCGCTAATAATCTGATTGAAAGTATTAATATGCTAAATAAGGTTGGAACCCTCGATCATCTTCAACCCAAACAGTTTCTGCTTCAGAAACAGTTTATTCGTCAACGACTTAGACATATACTTGCTCTCCAGTTTCGACCAGACTTCAGCCGGCGATTCATCACCAATAACGTGATACATAACATCGTCTGCAAGACATAGACGAATCGTACTCACCGCCTTCATCTGGAGTTCTTCCCAGTCATCATTCGACATGGCCTCTGGTTTTTTCTTCAACGCCTTCACCAATCCCTGCTGCACCAACAGATCCTTTACCCTCTAATGCCAAAGTCCAAAATTCCCAGTCTCGTCGAACTTCATCACATCAAACTTTGTAACAGACGAACTCGAAACCATCGTTCTTTGCGTGTTCAATCAGACCCGAGCTCTGATACCACTTTGTTAGGATCAAATCACACACACACACGATATACGAGTATAAACAGTAAAGGAGTTGACACAGAGATATACGTGGTTCCCCAAAATTGGGTACATCCACGGGAGCACACAGAATAGTCGTTTATTGATGATCACACACCTAGGGTTTTACAATAGAGAGTATTTATAAGAAAATGTTACTCCTATTCCAACCCTAACTGTAGAGGGGAAAAATCTGGGCATACATCTTCCACGCTCTATGAGATCAACAGTGCACCCTTCGCCGGAACCTTAGCACTACAAGGCAATAAACAATTAGAGCACCTTTGCCTCTCGTCGGCAAAGGCCCTCCGATGCTTAAGTCAGTATCTCGTACTAGGAGGAAACCGTAAAACACATAAAGCATGTAAACACGAATTACCACGTACCTTTCTTCATGGGTATTGCCCCTCATTTATAGATGCGGGGTGTTTGTTGTCCACAAATCCTATTCTCATTAGGAGTCCTTTCCTATATGGGACTCGTTCCATATAGAAACACAATCTTTATTCTACAAGGATTTCTTTCCACGTTAGGAATCCTTGCCATTATCGAAATCCTCTTTACATTAGGATTTACGCCTTATCATGTAAAAGGCTATTCTAGATCCTTCTAGAACGACCCACCACCTTATCTCGTAGGCGGTTAGCTCGGCAATATACTTGCCTATCCATATATGATGTTGCCGACCAGATACCTTGCTCGGTAATGACCTCGTGCACCATCTCGTGGTGCTACCACCATCTCATGGTGCTATCCTGTCTGCACACTTGGCCTATCCTGCTTGGGCATAACCTGGGGCACCACCATGTGGTCCCCCGAACTGAGCCCCCCTCACGTGGTGTCCAGGCTGAGCACGTGGTTCGTACGTGCGTAGGTATTTCCCTATGTAATTGGATTTTACCCTCTCCACTAACTCGAATTATAGCCTGAATACCTATAATGCCCTTGTAACACCGTTCACGACTGCCTTTAAGCCACTCGGTATCGATACAGGGATTTCCATGTATCGATACCCGTACATTCTGTTCACCAATAGATGCCCCGGTATCGATACAGGAAAACCCCTGTATTGATACCGTCTCCATCATAATGCCTCCCAACTTGCACATCGATACCGAGAACTTCTCCATGCCTCTCATACAAACCATATGAGCCACAAGTTCCAACACATCAATACATTAGCAACAGCCGAAACAGCTTCAATATAACCTTCCAACTTCAATACAGCATCAATATAGTAGTAGCTTCAAAATTTGCGCAAAAAGATCCCCTAGTAGCTGTAAGGGAACAATGTTTACATCTAACTATCTTCAACATATCAAATTAGCAATCCCAAGCACCAGCAGTATAAAGAGTTATAGCGCCGATTGACAAAATGGAACAGGAGTATCACAGATAGACAATATGGAACATGAGAATAAAAGTATCTCGGCTAGCAGTCTAAATCAACAACAGTAAGCAAACCAAATCAGCAGCATCAAGAAGATAGCCAACAGAAAATGAGCATAATCATGGGCCTTTATTAACTATCACCAATCTTCAAAGAGGATAACAGATCACAGCAACAGTTGAGCAATAACAGAAACTTGTGATCACTTGTAGCACATAGAAATCCAATTCAACAGCATTAAAGGGGGTATTGAAACCCAAGCATATATAAAACTGAGCATAAACTTGGGCCATCAAGTCTTCAAAGTAATAGACAGGGTATGAGTAACCCAGGCAAAGCATTGGTCTCCAAAGAACAAAACAAGTATGGAGAAACTGTCAAAATGGCAAAAGCTTAGACACGACCAAACACTGACTCACCACTCAGACCAGAGAAACAAAGACACAACCAAACCCAAGCAAACTAAAGTAAAACGCTGCAAACAAGCAAAAAGAAACAAAGGAACAAGACAAACAACCAAAACTCCACACCACACCCCAAAAAAGGACACCAAACCCTAGAGGACAAAAAACAAAAAGACCAGAGAAGAAAAAGAAACAAAGGAGACACAAAGAAACAAACAAAACACAAAAAGACAAACCCCACCCCAAATAGAGAGACACAGAAAATGCCTAAAGACAAGACTCAAACTGACCACTAAGAGATACCCACAAACACACAAACACCCTATCGAAGTCAAATCTTGATTTTCCTGATACCCTCCAGGCACCTCTTGAAATCTTCAATAGAATAGTCCTTGACATTAAATTTCCCTTTCATCCATAGAGCCATTCTAGTTTTTGCCAAATCAATAATTTCCTCCTCCTCCCACGCCTTGTTGTTAAAAACTACATCATTTCTAGCTGTCCAAATGGTCCATGTGATTGCATAAAAACTTGCTATCCAGCACCACTTTTCCAAATATTGAACTTCAAGCTATCCCAAAATTGAAATAGCCCCATTAGGTTTGGGGGGTTGACCAAAACCAAACCCCACCAAGAGATGATAGCTGACCAAATATCCCAAGTAAAATGGCACTAGACTAGGAGATGTTCAATGGATTCACTTTCAGAATTGCAAAAAGGACAGACACCAATGTTATTGTGTGGAATTCCTCTTCCAACCAACATTGTTTTAGCTGCTATGCAATTTTGCACAACCGACCAAAAAAAAATTCAACTTTGGGTGGACAAATGTTCTTCCATATGGAGGATGGTGAAGATTGATTAGTTCAATGTATTTATAGGCTATGGAGAGATCAACGAGCTAAATAAAGTGCAATTTGGAAAGAAAATCATTCAATCCTGAATTGGAAAGGAATCTAGACAACATTGAGTATCTGATTGAGGCAAGGTCTGTGGCACCAAAAAGGAAAATTAATTTCCTACAACTTTTCAATTTATGAGTTTTCCAAATTCCAACGTCTTGGAGGTCAAAATTGGGCTGGAAGCAGATTGTAGAAGGTAAAAACGAGATTATTGGGGAGTTTGGTTGAGATTGGACTTCCCAAAATTATTCTTTTGCTTTGACTCCAAGAGAGTTATGAGCACTATAAAAAGGGAATCCTAAATCATTATTGGGGGTTCTAAAGTTGGAGGAAGGCTCCATGTCCAGCTAAACACTTTCTAGAGGGAAGACAAAGCGATGGTCTAAGTAACTCTGTGTATGTATAGGTTTTAGGTTATTGTTTCGAATCGATTGATTAATTAGAACTCTTTTTCATTGTGATCGAATAAAATTATTTTAATGCTTTCAATATGTTGAGTATTTGTGTGCTAGTTCTCTAATACTATGTTAATCAATGGTTTTCAATGCTTGTGCTTAGGTGACTGAGATGGGTTATGCTCGTAAGATGGATCATACCACTGGACACCCCGTGAAAGAGATGGGTTGTGCTAGCGAGACGGTCTTTGCTACCATGCCTTTTGGTAACACAATTATTTTCTAGACAACTATTGATAGGGTTTGCAAGCCCTCGTGATATTCCTTCATGATTCGAAATATTAGTCCTAACCTGTGCATAGCTTAGTTACATGGTCAGGGTGGATTCAAAACCCTAGACTTTCTCTCACTTGTTTTCACCAATTTCAACCCTAGACTTTCTCTCACTTGTTTTCACCAATTTCAACCCTAGACTTTCTCTCACTTGTTTTCACCAATTTCATTACTTGCTTCCTTAATTAACTTAATTTCCAAAATCAAACAAACCAATCATCTTTTTGTTGAATTAAATTAGAAACCAATTGAAACTAGCATAATTTAGTCGAATTGTCTTTGTGAATCAATACTTGGACTTAGCCACTATTCTCTGGAGTAGTAGTTAATTTCTAATTAAGAATAAATATATTTTTGACTCAGAACGGCACAATCAATTGCACTACTTAATATGTGTGACATGATAAGTAGCTGTTGCGATAATCGGGAGTTATCTACTGCTCATTGTTTGTGGAGAAACAAAGCTATGTCGGGACCCTACGAAGCTATGTTGGGACCCCACTGCACTAGTGTTTGCAGCAAACTTAAAGTGCCAACACGTGTAATAGTGTTAAGAGTATGTTTAGCCCTGATAAAGCATTGAGGACTTGAACTTGGGCCATGTCAAGCAAAATCTTGAGTTTCCTCCGTTGAACCAAACCTCTCATGGTTTTCCAAGATTCAAAAGACTAGATTATATGCATTTTTGTAGAAATAATGATAGTGTGGACTGGGGCTTTCTATTTGACACTTTGCATTGCATGGGGTTTCCATGGCTTTATCTTGAGTGGCTTAAAGCTTGTGTGACGACTCCTTATTTTTCCATTCTTATAAATGGTGAGCTCAAGGGTTTTTCCCTGGTAAGGAGGGGTTTACGACAAGAGGATCCTATCTCCCCATATGTTTTCCTTATTGTCATGGAAGCTTTCTCCTCTCTCTTGAATTTCAGAATAGCTCAAGGGGGCTTTACTTTCCATCCTAAGTGTTTTGGGTTGGGCATCTCTCACCTTATGTTTGCTGATGACATGTTCATAGTCTGTGGAGCTGATTCTCAATCCTTTGGGTTGATTTCCAAGCTTTTTAAGATTTCTATTCCTTTTCTGGGCTGCAGCCAAATCGGGGGAAAAGTGCTTGGTTTTTTGCTGGGGTAAATTCTGATTTGAAGCAGTCCTTGAGAGCTATATTGGCCATCCCAGAAGCTTCTCTCCTTGTTAAATACTTAGGTGTCCCACTGATTTCCACTAAGCTTGGGTAATCAGATTGCTTGGTGCTTAAAGATAGAATGCTCAAGAGGATCCAGTCATGGTCATATAAGGTGTTATCCTTTGTTGGACGGGCTCAACTTATAAGCTCTATTTTATTCAGTATCCAGGTATATTGGGCTTCAATCTTTCTTTTGCCTCAACAGCTTATGAAGAACATAGAAAGTATGCTAGTGCTTTCTTATGGAAAGGGGTGGAGTTGAAGTCCCATGGGGTTAAGATTGCTTGGCAGATACTTTGTCTCCCAAAGAATGAGGGTGGTCTGGGATTCAAGAGGCTTAAAGAGTGGAATAAGGCCTCTATACTAAGACACTTGTGGGCTATTTGCAAAAAAGAGGATATTCTGTGGGTAAAATGGATCCACTCCTATGTTATCAAACAGCATTGCATTTGGTACATGGCTTTACCTCATGATTCTTCTTGGACTATGAGGAAAAACTTTGAGCTTAGGGGTCTTGGGTTGAGATATATTAAGTCTATTGTTGGCAATGGTTGTTCTACATTTCTTTGGCTTGATAATTAGCATAGCCTTGGGCCTCTGTTTAATAGGTATGGTGATAGGGTGGTGAGTAATGTTGGCAGCCTCAGTGCTAACGTGTCCTCTATTATTTTTTATAATGGGTGGAGGTGGCCTAGGATGAGGTCCTATGTTATTAGGATACTTTCACTCCTTCTAGATGTTTCTCAGGAGGATAAGGTGGGTTGGTCCTTGACCTCTAATGGCTGCTATTCCTCTCTTTCTACTTGGAAGGCTTTGAGATACTCCGCTCCTACTGTTAATTGGTGGTCTATGATTTGGCATCGAAGGCATGTTCCTCGATGGGCTTTTGTACTGTGGACTACTGTTCTTGGCAGACTGACCACTATGGATAGGCTTTTCTCTTGGGGAGTGGTGAGTAATAAGCTATGTGTGCTCTATCGTGGGGGTTATGAATCTCACTCTCATTTATTTTTTGAATGTCAGTTTTCAACTCTGGTTTGGTCTGAAGTCAAGAGACATTGTCTTGATTCTCTCCCCCTGAGTTTGCTGGATGAGATTTCCTCTGGTGCTCAGCACTGCAATAACAAGAGTGCTAGAGCTTCTATTTTCAAACTTTGTCTTGCTGCAGCTGTGTACTTTCTATGGAAGGAGAGGAATGGAAAGGTCTTTCAAGGTAAGGGAGTCTCCTCCGAATGGGTTGTTAAGGCTATTTTAGAGGCTGTTACAACATGTATTCGTTCTTGGAGAGGGATTAATCCATTAGGGGATGATAAGAGGATATGCTCTGATTGGGGGGCTCCCTCCCAGATTTTTCTTCCATAGTAATTTTGTATTCTTCCTGAGCTGTTCAGGGTCTTTGGTTGGCATTAGGTCTGTGTTCCCACTGATGTAGTTTGTGTTTGTTTAGGTCCAAGGTCATACCCTTGCCTAGTTGTGTTTTGGTTTTCTGTTCAATAAAAACCTTTTTTCCAAAAAAAAAAAACATGCTTGCACTCCCACTAACAAATATGAAAAGACACAAGTAAAATGCAACTCTTAAGTTAGGAACTAAAACAGAAGTCTGTTGTTTCGATCAAGTGAAAGGATTACAACGTATGGGTTGCATGAACTTCAAATTCTGTTGAAAAACTGTTACAAAAACAACAAGAACCAATTCTGATTTGCTATGTCACAGGAGCACAACGGAATAAGTAGGACACTCAACAATTAAACCAACTCAAACAATAATATGTGTGCGTAGGAGATAATACGACGGAGATGTACAATACGAAGGCTGTACAGAGCTCCTCAAGGTGCACACGCACTTAAAACACTCAACAATACAAATTAATGACCAATCACCCTTTATAGAGTGGTTTTACGTACTTCTAGACTTCTACTACTTAACAACATACATGAACTTCCACACAGACACACTAAGATACAAAATACATGCATCCCCAACTCACATCGAACATACTTAAGACTCTTCATGTATCTAAACATACCAACAACTACTAGTGTGGAAGGGCCAAAAAGTTGGACAACAAACGAAGTGGATTTCCACCTTGATAGAACTTCGAGGAATTCACTGCCTTGGACTTTCGTCCGCCGATGCCTCACGCTTTTGCCCTTCTGAAGATAACTACTTTTTCATGCTCACGAGGGAAAATAGTTTCTCCCCCCAAAAGTGGCTGGTGGTATATGAAATTGGTCACTTAAACCGAGATGTACCATGAGAAGGCGAACATGAGTGAGAAGTTCACCACCTCGACTAAGTTCCTGGATGTGAAACTTCCATTCACATTTATTTGCTACATAGCATAACATCTCTATCCACACTTCTGTTATCATATTCCATTTGTCTTCTCTTCTTCCCAGCGCTTTCAATTGATCAGCGAGAAAGCACCCTTGATATAGAGCAGACACGTTCTGATTTCCTTTTCTTGAGGGAAACGCGGTATTCATATCAACTTCAAGTAATGACAGGCAGGCCTGTTCTCGACTCGATATTACATATCGTAACTTCCGTTGACTGATAAATTTCTTGACTTCAGCACACATGTCTTTATACCTTGTCCCCAAGGTTCCTTTAGGCAGCATAAAAGGGCGCAGGACAAGGAGGTACAACATGTAATCTGACAATGATTTGCTCATTCCAGCTTTCGAACTAGGGGTAGGATTTGCATTAAGATCAGAATAGTAACAGAGATCTGTGGCAATATGCCAGATAAGAATGCTGTGATCAAGTTCTATGCGATGCACAGTCCATCCCAACTTGCCCTTTCCAATTCCCTTTTCAAGCGCGTAGTCACCTCTACTGGAGAGTACAGCATGAAATTGCTCGACACGGTTGATGCTCCCACATCTCTCTTTGATATTGTCCAAGATCATTTCTTTCAAGTCAGTCGTCACTATTTTCCAAGTCTTGTAGCTGCCAAGTTGCAATGCCTCGTACATCCGAAAGAATTTCTGAAGTCCCATACACTTAGCCGACTTATCATCAATGCAGAAACCAATGAGGTTGTATTGTGACATGGAACCCGACCATCTCTCCCGGTTCATTGAATACAAAGGAGAAGCAGATATGTGCCGATATAGTAAATTGCCAACGCCTCTCTGTTGCTTCTTCAACTGGAGCAAGGTCCGTTCGGAGAATATTAACATAACAATGCTATAGATCTCTGTACATATTGCTCCGACAACTAACACATATGTAATTATAGTGTCCTCGAGTGAGAAATTGTGCTTATCAACAACAGTACAGAAAGCCAGGAAAGCAGCTGAAGAGGACACGAGGCTGATGGAGCGTAGAATCAATCCTGTAGGGGAACGAGCAACCAATGCCTTGGAGAAGAGCAAATCGTACATAAATCCGAGCTCAATTTCAATCACCTTGAAGGCATCTTCAGGTGATGTATGCGGCAACAGGAGGAGGCCAGCAGTGCGGTCTTGCGTATCAAGGATGAGATTTGCGTAAAGGGACTTCAAAATTTTGAACAACCTATCGGCTGTAAAAAGAAGTTTAGCCTCTGGAATGACATCGATTGGAATTTCATAAGACACGGAATGCTCTTCCTCTTCATTCATTCTCCTACTGGGTGCCATCATATTAGAAGACGACCCGGATTGCCCCTCGTTCATCGTCCTGGTGTTTTCCGCCACGAGCTCAATGTAATCCGGCCCTGCTCGTGCAGCGAGCAAAGTTTCTATGAAACGCTCGCTGCTTGAAGACCAAAGAACCCAAATTTTCTCTCCGTACGTTAAAATACCCGATACAAACACCGGTATCGCTATAATGGTGAGCAGCATCCTGCTTTGGATCCAAGAAAGCACAAGTAGGTAAAACACGATTCCAACCTGGACGAGAAGCACGAACAAGTGCCTTAACCAGAGCTCATTGTCCTCCAAGGAGTAAGCAGTAATGGTGTCTGGGCCACCCAGATGAACAAGTAGAAATGGTGCCCAGAAAACCCTGACCGCTTCCGACACCTGATTATATTTGTCGGCTGATGCAGAAGAATTTTTTAGGGTGGCTGTAGCGATGAGGCCTAGTGAAAAAGTGGCAACAGAATCTGATAACAAGTAGGCAGCCCAGATAACAACCCCAAGCCATGTACTGCAACTATGCTTCCGCCAATTTCCAAAGATGATGAGAACAATTTGCAACAAGAGGCTGAGAAGAATCAACGAGCGGATCTCCCATTCGCCCCATACTTGGTTTGCACCGTCTTGAAAACTCTCGTCCATCTTTCTTTCCAAGAAATTCTTGTATCAAACTGCTTTGGAAAAATTCAAACTGAAACGTAAGTCTCGTTTCTCAAGGCCAGTCTCCTTTAATTATTTGTACTACTAATTAGTATCAAGATGCGGGGTGCTTCCTGTTGAAGGTTAGGAGGCAAAGGTGGATCATCTTTGTTTGTAATAAGTTCTAGTCTTACTACTCCATGTGCGCGTGGATTTAGTTGCCAAAGCCGGCTTAAGACTTTTGGGGCCCTAAGCGAACTCTCAACTTGGGGTTTTTAGTATTTTTGAAACAAAAACTATTACAAGATAAGAATTACACAAATAGATGACAGAATTTAAAAATAATAAAGTATGCTCACAGGACCCATATCATTGGAAGAAGGTATAAAAAAAAAAATAGATCATCTTCTTAACTACATTTTTAAAAAATTATAGAATTATGATAGTTCGCTTGACTATTTGATTTTTAATCTTTGCAACAAAAGAATTAAATCAACTGCAATAAGGGTCACTTAGAGATTGTTTTCCGATTATGTTATATTTCAAAATTAGTGAAACAGTGATGAATGTATATACTTTTATCGTCCCAAGAAAGAGGAAAAAGGGAAAAAAAATTCGCAAAAGACAATGGAACCCCACTCTAGTTCTCAAAAACTAGACTTTGTACAAGTTAGAATGATTCCCGTGCCACTAATGCCAAAAACTTTGTTTGTTTTAAAAAAAAAGGATTTAATTATATATAGAGAGTTTGAAACGGGCAGGGACGGAGCCATTGCTTGGCTATTGGGGGCCAAGGCCACCCCCTAATAGCAAATTTCCATTGAGTTTTTTTTTTTTTACTACTTATTCAAATATCTTATGGATGGCCACCCCTGCTTTAATATAGAACTCTACGGGCCAACAAATTTTGCCTTTTAGACTGAGTTTTCACTGAGGTATTTTCAATATTTTTGGTATTTTTAAACTACAAGTTGTCAAATTAGTTAATGTATGTAGTCCAAGAATGCTAAAAATACCAATTACCCTACGAAAACATCACATGAGTGGTCCCTAAAAAAAATATTTTAACCACCATTTTCAACTCCAATATTGTTGTTTATGTTGCGCCCCCCCGATATAAAATCCTGACTCCGTTCCTGGAAACGGGGGCCCCTAATTTGGCCAAATTTTTAGGGGCCCGAAGCGGCCGCTTCTTGGGATTCCCCTCTAAGCCAGCACTATTCGTTGCTTATTTTTTTATTAGTGGCTCGAAATTTTTCATCGAAAGCAGTGAAGATCACAATGTCAAATACGAATTCTTATGCATGTAAAATTAACTTGGAGATTTCAGTACTGTGAACCTAACCACCTCTTCTGATCTTATACATTTTTTTTTGTGTTAACTAATATTTCTCTATTTTGTTGATCTCATACCTACGACGTACAGTCCAAACGGGTAATGACTTATGACATTGTTGGATCTAACGGTCAATGAAGTTGTTAGAGAATCCATTGGCTCATAAAGTATTTATTACAAACAAAGAAAACTTCACCAGGACGCACCCGCATCTTTGTTCAAACAGTCGATCAGACAATCTAATAGTACTCCTACTTCAAAAATGCTACAAACACCAACCACACCACACACTCACATTAGTTATTTCCCACTAATCGTAATTCGCCTTGATTTTTCTCCAGTTGCTAGCAAGCAGTTTGATATGGGATGCAATTAAAACGTGTCTGTCTCTTCAAAAAATATGGAAATATTTAAAGACAAGAAAAATATGTAAGTATTTTTTCTTATCATTTGCTTCTTATAGTCTTTTCAACTATTGATGAAACTTTTTCCCCTTAAAATTTTCTTGAAATTGAAAATATAAATTTTGTTGCCAAACTAATAATTTTTTTTTGGCTAAATGGGAAACATGACCGGGGAAAGAAAAAAAACAGATAGATGTCGGAGTGATGTGTAGAGATTGTTAGAAATTTATACTAAAAGTCATGCTTTTATGCAATGGATATATTTAAATTAGTTTAATTATTAATCAGTTTGATCCCTTTTTTACGAGAATCTTTTACGGGCAATGTTGCATAATAATTTTGTACATTGTGCATGGGTCTTTTATTCTATATAGTAGATGATTCAGTGTGTACAGTATAACTTACACACACAAAATTGGATCATCGATTCTTATAGAATATAATTTTTTGATTAACAGTCTTAGATGAAAGTTGATACGCAATCAGTAGGATTGTAACACAATGTTTTAGTAGATCTGTCTTGACTCCAAGGAACAGTTCTAGTTTCAACTCATTCATTGTACTACTATACGTTGTGTGTATTGAATGGACCGTTTTAAGATAATAGCTTAGTACTGATATTGTAAGACCATTAGAATCTTATGACTATTATGAAAGCTTATACTCTTAATCTTAAAATAATTAATACATATACACATTTAATGTTAGTGACTTTGAGTAATTATACAGCGAGACCTATTGTAGGGTGAATAGTCTTGGAAAGTTGAGTCACGACATTATATGCATGATATATATAGATATTAATTATTGATGAAATTCACATCCTGGTAGGGATTGATGATATCCCCTTAGTAAGCTTATAAGTTTTGATTTTGTCAAACGTTTATGTGGATATTTGTATTCGACATATCGAGTAAGTTAAGTGGTATGTATCAAGGTATTTTATAATATGTTCATCAAATATAATTGTCAGTAGTTTAATTTAATCAACAGACATTTGTAATCTTAATGTGGGGAGATTAATAAGTATTTAATAACTTGTAGCTCGAAATATAATTGAGATAAAGATGGGAGTGCAATTATAATTCTTTGGTGGTTTGAATTAGAATTTGGAAATAAGAAATAGAATCCTAGTAGGATTAGGGTCTCATATTTACACAAAGAGTCCAGATTTATTTCTCCTAAGGTCCCTGTCTTAGTCCTATAAATACACTGTCTTGTTCTCTAGGTCTTACACGTTTTATGAGAGAACAAAATAGTGGGTTGTGAGAGGAAAAAAAAACAGATCTCATAGGAGTCCACAATTGGGTACAAGATTTGAGGTATAAGGGAATACGGCAAAAGATTGTAAGGTACGTATGACTGATCACAATTAATTACCAAGTGCAATAATCGGTAAAAATCAAAATGAACCATTCCATCATGCGTTTGTATCTACAGAGGAGAGGTAAACCCTAATTTCAGCTTGTATGGTTTTTGGGTTTTCTTGTTGTCTAATCTGTGTACGTTATTAATAGCCCAACAAATCACCTCTAGTTACTGATACCTCAAACAAATTATTGAATCTAGAATAAAAGTTTATGTATCAAACAAACCTCCCAAATTTCCTAGTCTAGTCCACATATCCAACAATGGTGGCAAGACCCGATTCCCTCAATAAACACCATCTAATGTGATTGCTTTAAACAAACTTTAAGTCGAAACAACTGGAATTTTAAAGGCTAAACAAAACATTATTCCACTAAGTCATCCAAAATGAAATGCCAAGAGCCATTGTCCACATATCTACAGCCTTTATCAAATACCAAAACTGTAATACTATCTTCAAAAGAAATAATCAAACTAACTAGCCCCAAGAATTAATTTTAAAAAATAACACATAATGCACATCTCAGCTCAAAATCCTGAAATCCACTTTGCACCCTAAAGGCCAACTCCATGCTGCAACAATATTTCGCTGGAATGATGTTTCTTTTTCCTTTTGCCTCTTTCGACTTCGAAAGTTTTGGCTCTTTTCCTCGATGTACCCATTATCGAGTTTATAAAAATCCTTTCCTGATCAAAAAAAAAAGATAGATAAATAGCCCATTGCACTGCCACTACAAATCAAGAGATTGTAACCAATCAGACTTAACGACAATTTAGGAGTATTTAGGGATATGTCGGGCATTACAAATAGAAAATTTTAGTACACCCTCACACAATTAAACTAGATTCCTCTCATATTTCAAGAGTGCATTTCCTAGGGTCTAGACTCACCTCTCTGGCTCTCTGTGATCCAATAGTAATCTTCCGTGACTAAGTATGACGCGCTACTCACACGCATACATAGAAAAATTTATACGGTAATTCTACAACCAATCACATTCCCTTACAAGCACATGCCACAACTAACAAATGGTACGAGGCAATACTCAGATTGCAATATAAGCATTCAAATAAGCATATTCTCGTTTCCAGTCCTACTAAGCATCTAGCACAAAAGCCACATAGAAAGCATCACGCATTCTGAAGTAAGAATGCGACACAATCACTAATACGAATGTCGACTAAGAAAGTTTCGGTGCAAAGAAGATTTGAATGCGTAGAGTTAATCATAAAGGGACTAAGATGTACATCCCATTTGAAGTCACGCCGGCCGAATGCACCTACAAATTAAACAACCGATCTTAGTAACCTGACAAGCTCAAGAGCACAAGGACATTTTATATGTTAATTGTCCATTAGAGTATGTTGGGAGTCTAATCCGTTTGAGGTTCTTCCCGTGTGCACGCAAGCCCAATTCGTTGGGGAGTATCCACAAAGTCCACCACATCACGTGAACCGAATATACATTGAATGACCCATATCCACTTAAAAGGCTTAGCCTTGTAAGTGGTGAGTCATCCAATTGTATATTAAAGTCCAACTCTTTATTCCCAATAATCTCCCCTTCATGTGTGAACTATGCATTGGGCCTAGCTCCCCTTCAATTTGATCGACTTGACTCCCCCTTAAATCTTGATCTATTTCTCTAACACCGTGTTCGAACCCGGATTTATTTACCGCACCCACTCCATCATGAGCCACCATACTCCACGAGAGCCACCTTTGCTCCATCAAGAGTGGATGATCAATATGGTCATTATATTTGTCATCGATGCGGACTAGAGGATGCCCATACAATAATTAGGTATTAAACATTTTTTTTAAAAACATCCCCATGCATAAGGTATCATATTCAGATGGTTTGAATTGATTGCATGAATCTTTAGGTATAATGTCAAGATGACGGTGAAAGACTCCACTGGATCAATGGAGATTTTGGTAAAGGAAACAAAGGCAGAATTTATCTTGCGATGCGTACCGTCCTATTTGAAAAAAATTATGTCAAAGGTAAAAAAATCAAACAATTAAATATAAATTCAGTGTATAACTACACCAACACCTTACTTTGTATTGTTTTAACAGAATAATGGGGTCAACATGTTACGAGAGTACGTTTCTCAGTATCATGATCGTGCATATGCATTCATTATACCAGCTCCAAAACCTCTATGTGATGAACAACGTACTGATGTGGTGAAATACATGTTAACAATTGATTGATCCGAAGAATGTTTGTACCTATTCAAAGGTAATAGACACAACTGCCTTTATTGCTAGATGATAAATAATATAAACTGATGTTGTCTAATATGTCTTGATTTTAATAATTTTTTAATCTTGTACATATAGGACTATCGAGGAATGACAAAGGAGCATTGGAATCATCGTGATGCAACTTTAGAAAGTCATTGGGAATCATTATGACAATTTTAGATATTGGGTTAAGTTTCAGAGACATTTGTTTAGCTACTTCTACTGGATTGTGAGTAGATGGCATGGATTCTTTACGAATTGCAACAATTTAAAATATGTCGAAGTTTGTTTCGTTTGAATTTTGATTCAACACGTGCACTTAGATTCGCTCCGTGCATAGCACGGGTTTGATTAGATTCGCTCAGTGCATAGCACAGGTTTGATGCTAGTATAAAGTGAAGGAAGAATAATGAAGGATTATGACATCCCTAGGAGAAAAAAAATACTTGTGTCACCTTTCTCATTCAACTCCAAACTTCATCTTGAATTTATTCACACTTTTGAGAGTGTTTATTTTGTGAGATATCATTGTAAAAGGGATTATACACCCTTGTGAGAGTTTATCTTTTGTGAGTCATTTTTGTGAGAAAAAATCACTTCGTTAGGTGTGACTAGCACCGGGGCCAAAACTAGTTGGGTTAGGTGTGACTAACACCGGAGTCAAAAATAGTTGGAGCGATTGGAGACATTGTTTGTTGTGAAGGTTTCTCTAGCACCCGCGAAGCTAGAAAGTGTTACTATTGGAGATAGTGCAGCAAATCCTAAGTTGGACACTTGGGGAGTGGACTAGGCCATGAAGTTGCGGACCGAACCATTATAAATCTCTGTGTTTTATTTCTCTCCTCTCTTGCTCTTTATTTTCTGTCATATATTATTTCATGTGTGCTTGAATTGATTTAATTTTATAATTGGGTGTTGCACTTAGTTTTTTAATTCCGCATTATTTTTCGAGACACACAATTCATAGATAGATAGATAGGCACACACACACACATGTGTGTGTGTGTGTGTGTGTGTGTGAGAGAGAGAGAGAGAGAGAGAGAGAGATAGAAGAAATCCCTACCAAAGTGGGTTTTGAGCAAAACCCCAAGTGTTCCAAGAGAATCCTATTGAATCCCACCAACACAATCTCCTCCCTACCCTTCCTACGAGGTTTAGGGTCTAGATTTCCCAAAAACAAAATGCAAATGTAAGGATGAATTAGAGAGAGAGAGAGAGAGAAGTTTGTCGCCAAAAAGATGGGTTCTTACCTCATTGAGTGATATTAGTGAGTTTTTTTTTTTTTTTTTTGCACAGCAAAAAAGATTTTATTAATCACTGAAAGAGAACAATGACTAACAGGAGCAAGGAGAAAGCTTCAAATTCAAAGAATCAAAAGCCTAGACCGAGACCCAATCCTCAATTGGCAAGAGGCCCCAAAGTATTCGCGAAATGTCAATTTCGTCCCCAATATTCAAATCGTGTCTATCAAGTCCCCAATGTTCACAATGTGTGTTTAAATGGTCCCTCTGTCTAACTCCATCTGTCTTCTCCATCAAATGCAAGGGCTTATTTACCTTTTTAGTCCCTAAAGTATTCGCGAAATGTCAATTTGGTCCCCAATATTCAAATCGCACTTGCACTCGATGAATCGAAGCAGCCGTTTGTTTGGGTGGTGAAGAAGATGGGGGAAACCGACGAGACAGGAGAGGAAACTTTGTTGAAATCGGGCCAATAGGGTCGGGTCCAAACCCGCAAATTCCGTAAAGCCCCGTAGAGTGAACAATGGTGTACCATCCTTCTCTGCAGATAAGTTCACCGGATTTTCTAAATGAGGTAGGCTACTCACCCAGATTATGTTGAATCGGCTTGGAAGTGAAGTAAGGATTATATCCCCTTTTGACCAAAGACCTGTCACCGCAACCTTACCCGCACCAAGTTGTTAAAACGAGATTCCAATCCCATGAGAATCCATGGCCGAGAGTCATAGCAGACCGCAGAAACCCTGGCGTGGATGGTGGCGTGGATGGAATGGGTCTGGAACACGATCGTATTGTGTGGTTCAATTGAACGCTTAGGGGTGATGAAATTCTTAGATCCCCTTTTTTGATTTTTGTGGTTGCTTGTCCTGTAATGGGTTGAATCACCAAATTGGAACCCCCTTGATGTAGATGATGTTAGATCATGGGTAGAGACCAGACGCACCATTGCCGACAACCAAACCGCACCATGGCTCTGAATGCCTCTTAGAGCCACAGATCCCCTATTTGATTTTTGGATTTGAATATTGGGGACCAAAGTGACACTTTGCAAATACTTTGGGGACTAAAAAGGTAAATAAGCCCAAATGCAAGGGTAAGCTGTGGGGTGAATTTTCGAAATTACCCCTGCATTTAACGGAGTTAGACACAGGGACAATTTAAACACACATTGTGAACATTGGGGACTCGATAGACACGATTTGAATATTGGGGACGAAATTGACATTTCGCGAATACTTTGGGGACTAAAAAGGTAAATAAGCCAATTCTTATGCATGTAAATTCAACTTGGAGGCAACAAGCAACCACCCATGGTTTTAAATACTAGTTGTTACGTAATGGTTTTAGAATTCTCCTATACCGTTACCCCAGTCTATCGGCGAGAGGAAAGATCACATGCAAATTGATGATTTCTCATTACGTATTGGTCCGTATCTAATTCATGCACCGGTTCACAACCGATACCCGACCATCATCTGTTATTTAAGACTTTTTTTTTTCGAAAATGATCACAGGTGCTACATCCGATTCTTATTAATTATGTACCATTTGATGTTAATGAAACCATTACAATCACACCGTAACCGTTACACATCATTAAGCCGTTATTTAAACCCCAACCATCACTATGTACTAATATTTGCTCTGGAACATCCTCGTTTTTTAAGAAATAGTGGTATCCAACTGCTTGCTAGCTAGCAAATACTATAAAAATTCAATGTGAACTACGATAAGTGGGAGAGAGCTAAAAGTAGAAATATTAAATTGACAGACATGTACTAGGCCATTGGACAGAACTTATAAGGCGGGAAACGTGGATCTTGTTTCACAAGTCAAGTCTTTATTTATTTTTTAGAAAAAGTCAAGCCTTTATTTACTTTTCAGAAAAAGTCAAGTCTTTATTTATATTATAATTAATTAGTACTAAGATGCGGGGCTCCTGGTCAAGGTTGGGTCTTGCACTCCGCACAGTCTAGAAAACTCTAGATCAACATCGGTCTTGTTTGATTTGGATCTCAAGACCCAAATTTAAATTCTTTACCCCTTTTTTATTTCAATTATTATTCTTATTTCTAATCACTCTCTCTTATTTTTTTATCATTTCTCTCTCTCTATCTCTCTCCCATCATTACCCCTTATATCCAATCATTATACTTATATGTCTTTCCCCTCAAAGCCCAAAACGTAAAACCCAAACCAAACAAGATATCCAATCATTATACCTATTTGACACTGATTATAGTGGTAGAGATAATTAGGAGTCAAATTTTGTTTGAGCTACTGCTCAATGTCGGTGGAGATTAAAAAGATATACGTAATTACTAATAGAAAAAATCGACTCATTTGGTGCATATAATATGGCTAAACGTTAAAATCCGGGTATTGAATTTGATTTACCATCAGATTAGGTTTACTAGAGTACATAATTAATTAATACGAAGTGGACCACTTGATACATAAACTTAATTGCATTGGCATTAGCATTGGCTATTTACTATCTTTAATAGTCCTAGTTATGGAGCATTAATTATTATCCATACTAGGCAATGAAACTAAAGTTACATTAGGGCATATACTTATTTGTTTTCAAGTGAAGGTTATCAGCTTTTTCACTCAAAAACATTTACTTATTTGTCTATGGGTATCTCGTCAGTTTCTAATTTGGTGATATGGAAGAGAGAAGTTGGAGAAAAGAAGGCATATAAAAGAGGGCAATGATTGGATCTCTATCAACAGGTGGAGAAAGCAACCGTTGGTATTCAACAATGAGGAACTCATCACCTTATTTGTTGACAATATTCCAGAAGAAGCTGTAGGCATGTAAAATTTCTAGCCTATCACAAATCGCCACGTGTTCTTAGGGCACGCAAATTGACCAATTAAATGTTGCCAAGTGTCACAAGTCAAAGTCAAAGTTTCACGGACGAGCCAATTAAATGCTGCCAAGTGTCCGTAGGTTAAAAGACTAAACATGATAAATGGCCAATCAAATGTTGCCACGTGTTTACAAGTCAAAAGTTAAAGATATGTAAGAACCAATTAAATGGCGCCACATGTCAAAATGACAGTAATTTATTTATCAAGTTTGGCTAGTTAAATTATGCCACTTGGTGAAATAAATTATTTATCTCATTATATATAATTATCTTTCCCAAAATAAATAAAAGAAAGATACTTATTATATTTTAATTATTTTCCTTTAAAACAAACAAGGAAATAATTAAAGAGAAAGATATGGAAAGAATTGTAATCTTGCCATAACTCTTCATCTCCCCATCCCTATAAATAGAGGTGCTCTCTCTCACATTGAGACACGGAAGCTTTCATCAGCAAACAGAGCTCTGAAGATTCAAGCATGCAAAAGCCCTTCAGAACTCTTCAAGTCTACATCAAGCAAGGAGGTTCTTCAAGTAAAAGCCTAAAAGCTCTGAAGAACATTCAAGTTACATCATCAATCTTTTCCACAAATCACGGAGAAGATTCTGCCTTTTGACTGGGGATTAAGCTTCAAGCCCTCGTTTCAACATTCGAAGAGAAAAATCAGAGGATTATTTCCTTCATCAGAAATTACTACAGAGATTGTAACCCTAATTTCTCAAATCAATAAAATCATCGATTTTGGTCAACATTTTTCCGTCTTTTTTGCAGACTCGAAATTTGTGTGATACAGAAGCAAATCGTGCTTGGCTATCAAAAACCTTCACAAATTATGGGATTGTGAAAGAGACTCATATCCCAGCTAAAAGAAGCAACAGAGGCAGCAGATATGGTTTCGTCCGTTATGATTGTCCCATCTCTGCCGAAGTAGCCATCACAAAAGCTATTGTTTTTAAAGTAGGTGACAACAAGCTTTTCGTTATGGTAGCATCTTTCAATTCAAAACTCAAAAGGGACGATGGTAATCTTCTCAGGTCTTCGAAAGTTATAGTTGAATCTAGCTATAAAGGTGATCTCTCATGGAAGAGAGCTGAGTCAAACCACCTAGCTCAAGAGAATTTGTATGCCCGTGCAACTTTTGATAAAGGGAAATCTTATGCCCAAGCTGTATCTGGTATGGAAGGTCAAGTTTTGCCCACCAAATCTATCAAAATTCAACAATCTGGCAATGAGTGGCTATTGAAAAGTGTTGTTGCCATATTACATAGAAGGATGCCATGTGAATATCTAGCAAAGGTGCTGAAAAGGGAAGAATCACAAATTTCTAAAGTGAGATCTATGGGTGGTAGATTCATTCTTATAATTTTTCTGAATTCTGATGCAAGGGATATATCAATCAAAGAAAACTAGTAGGAGCTTTGGTTTGAAAGCGTGAAACCATGGAACGGAGAAGCTACAGGAAAGGAAAGGTTTGTATGGTTATCTTGTACAAGTGTTCCTCTCAATGCCTAGGATACACAAACTTTCAAGAAAATTGGGGAGATTTGGGGAATCTTCATGGAATTAGATGAAAGCAGCCTAAAACTTCTATCTTTCGATAAAGGTCGAATTTTTATTGCAACATCTAAACCCCACAAGATTGCGGACAAGATTCAATTTGAAATCAATTATCATAAATATGTGGTTGATATTATTGAAGAGGAATGGGATAGTAGTTCCCAGATGCATAAAACTGTAGCCTACAAGGTTTCAACAGCCTCTGCAAAAACTTCTCCCGATACTGACTTAACATCTCACAATGCCATGATGGAGCAATTTTTTAATCTGCATGGGGAATACAGGGATAATGACAAAGGGAAACAGGGTAACCTTTTTATGAAGTCAACCAACTCAAGTTTTGTGGTGAACAAGGAGGGAATTGTGATGGAGAATAACTTAGAGGGCTCTTTGGACTCTTTGGTCCCAGATTCAGTGGACAATCCAATTTAGGATATTAACTCGGCCCAAGGGAATTTTGGTCTTGATTTAGTTCCTTTTGGTGGGGCAGCCCAAGTGGAAGTGGACTCTGACCTATCAGAATCTCGAAGCAACACTGGAGAGCCCAATGGTATTTGCTCCCAAATTAATCTTACACCCTCTCAGGTAAAAAACATCAACATCTTGGTTGACCTAAATCCAAGTGCATGTAATAGGCGAAGAAAAGAATTCATCCCAGAGGTTAACGCTTCTTTTGAGGAGAGATCTAGAAGCCATAACTTGATAGTCAATTCTAAATCCTCCTAAGATTACATCAGTGGGACTAATTCAGTTGAAGGTGATTATGTTGAGGAGAATAACAAGGAAAATGTTGAGACCCATCACGAAAGGAACCAATCTATTCCAGTCAAAGCAACTCTCAATGGGATCAAAGGGAAAAAGAAAAGGAAAACTATTGAGGATATTCTTGGACACTCAAAGTTTACTCCACAAAAACAAAAGGGTGGAAGAAACAAGCAAAAATGCGAGGTTCTAAGATCAGCTGTTGCAGCAGCAGCTTTGTCTGTCTCCCTCTCTTCAGATTGCATTGCCAATAGGAACCAGATTCTTCTAAATGAAGCTCAAGCTATATGGGCCATTAACAAGACGATGGGTATCGGCTATGATGGGGATGAAGATGAAGTTATAAGTAAAATTGCTGAAATGGAAGCCCAAAATATGGATAGAGCTGCTTGTGATCTCTGATTTTGCTTCAGTGGTTTCATTCTTTTGGGTTCATTCTTTGGATGCTTCTTTTGGGTTTGTTTTGGTCTTGAAGGTTTGGGTTGTGGGATCTTTTGGCTGATTTGGGTTTGGTAGTCTTTTGGTTGTGCAGTTTTTGTTGTTGTTCGGTTGTTTCTTGTTGTTGCCTCTGTTTTGGTTTTTTTCCTGTTTCTAGCTAATTTTCTTCTTGCTGTTGCTGGTTCTTCAGGAGTTAATCTTGTTGTGTTGCTTTTCTTCCCTCGATTGGCCACTGGCCAATCGAGGTTTGGGTCTCCGTCTAGGCTTTTGATTCTTTGAATTTGAAGCTTTTTCGTTGCTCCTTTTAGTCATTGTTCTCTTTTAGTGATTAATAAAATCTTTTTTGCCGTGCAAAAAAAAAAAAAGTTACCTTAGGGCATCCACAGTGAGCTCTCTAAATGGCTCCTAAGAGAGCCTCCTAATATTTACGTAGTCATATACTCAATTATTGTCTTCAGTGGACTCCCCATACAAGCTTCTAAGGGTAGCTCCTAAATTTGGCTCCTACCACATTAGTTAAATCTAGGTAGCCTTGTAGCTAACTTTAAGTGAGACCCAAAGTCTTTAACTCTCTTTTTTAATATAAAATTTTCAAAGATAAAGAATTTTTTTGGTTTATTGGAAAAGATTTTTTTATTATTATTGTTTGGAGAAGAAAGACATAAATTTAATACAAGCAAACAAGTTCTATATATTAGTATACAAAGGCCGTATAAAAATACCTATACCAGAAAAAAAAATGTTGGGATATGCAAAAAAAATTAGGAATTTTGGAATATTGTAGCCTTTTGAATTATATCAATGTATGGGTTCCACACTTTTTGAAATTTTTTTTCACAAAATAGAGAATGCTCTTGCTAGCCCATTGAGTGTACACATCCTCTCTTAATTTAGCAAGTTCTAGGAGTGAAAAGTGGACCCCAATTATTCTTGTGTGGACACTTTAGGATACAACTTAAGAGCAACTTTTAGGGAGTCCACCGAGGATTACAATGCGATTATACTTAGATCTTAACTTCTAAAATTAAACTTGATATGTCACATGATACGGGTTCTTTTGGTGTGACCTGAGTAGCTACCTCAATATGTTGCATTGGTGATAAGAATCTCGCTTAATACTATATATGGATAGCATTTAGTTGTAAGAAAATAACTTACTTTGCACTGTGACATTACTATTAATTGTGAATCTATAGTAAATCCTTAACTCCATCACTAGCAAAGGGTTGTCCGTTTTTGTTTGGGGTTAATAATGACATTTTCTCGGGTGTGGTTAAAATTAGATATGTGGCCTTTATTACGTACCTTTTTTAATTGGGCTTCCTATTAACAGGTAAATTAATTATCAATTTGGAGAAAATGGTCATGGTGAATTGAGATCTTTTCATGTAAGGATTTCTTATGTGACCCATCATATGATATGATGGAAATTGGGACTTGATCCATTCATTGTGTAGGTTTTAATATATTTGATCCCTCTTCAGCCAAAAAATTGTAATAAACTCCATCATGGAGGGATTTTCCCATGAATATATTGACTCTATAATTTTAGTCAATAATTTCTACACACACATATACACACAAAGCAGATCCTATTCGGACTCCCTAAAGTTAACAAAATCTGAACTTTTCGTTTAGGCCATTGGATGTCCATTGGATGACATCCAACTGCTGATAAAAGAGAGGGGACTTGCCAGGTAAAAAGGGTCAGGTCAACGTAGGTCAAAACACCACTTTCCCCTTTCCCTTCATTTTACACGTTGCATAGAGAGAGAGAGAGAGAGAGGATTTGGCGAAGAAAAAACTCTAGGGCTACAAATCAAAGTAGATTGAATGAAGAAGAAGCTATACTACTGTTGAAATCAACAATCTAACATGGTTGAGGAGTTTGGGTTTTGGTTCTGACAAGGGTTCTCCATCACCGACGCTCGACCACGACAACACGAGACTTCTCGAAGGAATCAAGGACGAATGAACATATCTAAGGTCTCTCTCTCTCTCTCTCTCTCTCTCTCTCTCTCTCTCTCTCTCTCTCTCTCTCTCTCTCTCTCTCTCGGTACAGATGAAATTAGGGTTTTCGTTGTTGTTTACGTTATTGATGGTAAATATGCATTGCGTATCTAGAAGGAAAACAAAGGAAAGAGAATCAAGGTTTTGTGCTTGTTCCTTATCTCATGATGATTCCTATGGATTTTTTTCACTATTTTTTTTTCCTTTCTTCCCCACTATTGTGAAACTTTTTATTCCTCTTACTAATACACAAATTGTCTCAACTTATTTTTTACAATTAAAGTAAAAAATAAAAAAAAGTAAGGCTTAAAATAATTATCTATTGATTGAAAATTATAAGATTCGAAAAATGGAAAATTATGTGACATGGAGAATAATCCAGAGATCTTCTATTTTAATAACCGGTAAGACTGGGTCGAACCCGCAGGGACCGAACGCACCCGGCATGAGAGTTGTCTTGCAAGTGTAGGTTTTCAGCTTTGAAGCAGCAAACTTGGCTTTTGTGATTTGTTTGGTGGAAGTCTCTTAACTTCAAGAATGACATGAAATTTAAAAAGACTAATTAAAATAAGGCAAAGTCTAGGGGATTTTAACAACCATGACCAAAGCTAATCCGTTCCTCTCTTGATTACCGGCTCGGAGCATCGTTAAATGCTCCCGAACGGAAGATTTAGATTTTAAATTATTTACAAGAAAATATTTTACCAAAGATTAGAGTTTTTCGGTTCATTTGGCAAACAATTAAGTTGACATCGCCCCAAGCATCACACGTGTCAAGTAGTCGAGCTCTTGGCTACATGTGATCAATGAGATTAACAAACTCAAACTTTGATACATAAAATGAAACACTAAATCATTGATAAACAGGAAATGAAAGATTTTGGATGAGATGAACGGATTAAACTCGAGTCTTGGTGTGTTAATCAACCCAGGATTAAGCCTACGTAAACTACTCACAAACCATAGCAAGAAATAAGACTAGAACTTTGAAAGAAATGAAAAACATGATTTATAAACTTAAAAACTGATTTTTAAAGAAGATCCTAGGTTAGCCTACAATATTAGTACTTGAGAAATTATCAAACAACTTCTAAAAACAAGAGTTTACTAAGGAAATAGCAAGAAAAAATGTGAACACTAAATACTTGAGGAAAACAAAAACAAACAAGATTTAAAAAACGATCTAGACAAGAGTAGCAGGTTAATACATGGTAAATAAACGGGAAATGAAAGCTTACTTGAGAATTCTAGAGAGATAGACCTTAAACTCTCTCCAATGGAGGAGAGAGGTGAGAGAAAAACTTACTAAGGAGGAAAGAGTAAGTGTGTGTGAGAAGGAGAGAGGAGAGAGCCCAATATAGTCTTCCCTTTCTCCCTCTACATAATATCTAATAAAACACACACAACAACCCAAAGTTTCCATAAAAGGAAAGTGCAAAAAGAGCTTGAAAAATGGTGCGTGGAGGGTTCTGGATTGATCCACTAGGGATCTGGATCGATCCAGATTCGTCTGTTCGGGCAGATTTTTTACCCAACTTTGCGGGCACGCCCTGGCTTCGTCCAAACTCGGAATGAGGTGATTCTTGAACCATTAGAAAGTCTATGAGTCTACTTTCAAACTCAGTTGACCTCATCTTCATAGCCTTTGTATCTTGAGAGAAATGAGCCTTTTTTATCGGTTGGTCAGATTTTCTCGAGGCTCATAACTCCAAATTTCTTGTTCTTTTGTTATGGGTCTTCCTTGAACCTTCCAAAGCTTCTCGAATCGACTTCTAAGCTTCAGCGATTGTCCTCCATGGCATTGTGGGATCTTGGGTACTTCCGGAAACAATCGGGAATTATTTGGAGCTTTGGACACACCTTTTAGCTCCAATTTTCTGAAACTCATAAAAAACACAACTCGCGCAAAATCAATCATATAAAGGCACAAAATGCACGTGTGTGTGATCCCAACGAGCGAGATAAGCCCGGATATATACAACATTTGGGGCTTATCATCTTTCGCTGATATTCGTTTGCAGGAACTAATCCTAGTAACTCAACATGTAAGTGGAAACTGTTATTTAGGAATTCACCCAGTCAAGGTAACTTTGTACTTTCATTTTAGAATGCAGGGTGTAAAAGATATAGAAATAGTATCATTTGCTAATAAATCTTCTTAAGATGTTTACACTCCTCAAGTAAAAAACGAGTTGATACCGAAAATTGGGCAACATTTTCACAACTTAGATGAGGTTCACGAGTTTTACAACAATTATGATAGAGAAAGTGGATTTGGTACGCAATTGAATTCTAGTAAGAAGAGTAAGGACAGTGAAATCATTAGAAAGGAGTATGTTTGTTATAAAGAAGGGGTGAGTAAATTAATATCAACAAAACTACACACATTGTACGGAGACGGGGGCTAACTAGAGATGGTTGTGGTGCGAGACTAATAGTTGTGAAAGACCGGGTCGATGCGGGCGGGGTGGGGGGTTAGACAATTTGTCGAGGGTCATAGCCACGCTCTTACGACCCCAATAAGGTGAATTTGTTGCACTCACATCGTGTAGTCACAGTTGTCAAAAGAAATTTAACACAACAACTATCAAATGCTAATGTGTCAACATGGCTGCTTGACCGATTTCCTAGACCTAAATTAATGGGTTGCCCCAAGCGTAGGGCTGAGACTGGTGTAGCACAATACCTGGTAAGACCGGAATCGAATCCATAGGGATGGTGGAGAGTGCTTAACTAAAACTCGGGTTGTACGGTTTAATACGGCTCTTAGGTAGCCACCCTTGTTGATTTGGTGGGAAAATTAACTAAGCTAAGAGAATTTTGGTTCTGCTTAAACGATTTAAAAGAAAGTACGGTCATAGGGTTCATAACACCAGTGACCAGGTCCAGGTATTTCCTGCTCCATTCGGTGTTCCAAAGAGAACGTTTGATTTTAGAGAGAGAAAGATGCCCCGAAAGATGCGAATCCTTGTGGTTGCCGTTTACCCATGTACAGCAAAAACCTAGTTTTGGTCCCCGTTCCCCGCGTTACTTGGGCTCCGACAATGCCTGGATTCGTCCAACGGAAGTACTTTAATAACCTAAAATTGCTTTTTCCGTTATTGATTTTGAAAATAGGAACAAGAACAAATCCAGCCCTGGCCACGGGGTGTTAATCACCCCGCGACCATACCTATGGGACTACTCACTCATATTAACTTGAACAATTACCAAGATCCTGAAATAAAGCATGCTGATATACTCGAATATGAATTAAAGCAAAGATACGAAAGCAAAACACGGACAAACTCCCGTGAACTGAGATTAACGTAAACAAATAGAAAGTTACCAAAGCAATACTCGAATCTGCGAACAAAACTTCAAAAACTCCAATCAGAATATCTTCAGACAGTAAAATCTCCAAAGGAAAATAATCAGTTGCTAGTTGGAAGCAAAGAAAACAAAATTTGAACCCTAATTCAGAACAAAAACGAGGTATTTATCCCTTTCCCGAAGTCAAAACACGTGGCAAAGTCAAACGGCTGATTTAGGGCTCTCGGTATCGATACAGGAAAAACCATGTACCAATACCCGTAGATTCTATTCGCCACTGGGGTAACTGGTATCGATACAAAACAATTCCTGTATCGATACCGGGTGCTTCAAACTACTTTTAAGCTTGCTCGCTCGTCCTCACTTGGGTCCCACCGGCTTTTAACATGCCCGATATTCTATGTTTACTTTACGTGCTCCTTCAGCCTGTTGCCTACAAAAACAAGCAAAATACCAAAAACAAGAGACAACACCGCATCAAGTGGACAATGGAATAAATCGCACCTCTAACGCGCTAATTTGCCCTACTTAGGCGCTCATATCTGTGACATTGCGAGCCTATCACATGGCAACAAATGAGTTTTAGAGATGGAAGCCAGAAGTCTTCAAAATGTAGGATGTACACTACAAGATCTATATAATGTTGAAAGGGATAGGAGGAAAGCGTTAAAGGGACATGATGCTACTTTGTTATTTGAGCATTTTAAGTATGAGCAAAAAAAGAATCCCGGTTTTACTTTTGCATTTGACCAAGATGAGGGTGTGATGGTTCATTGTTTTTGGGCGGATGCAACCTGTAGAAAGACTTACAAATTGTATGGGATCAAATCCACGTATAAGTGTGACTCTGTATGCCCTCACCAGAACCCTAATTCTGCAAGACAAACAAAGTATGAGAACATCTTTGTATGTCGTCTCCAAAGGCCCTCCGATGCTTAAGTTAGTAAGAGGTTTACTAATCAAACCAAAGACACAAAGCGTATAACAATGAGTTACAACGTACCTTTCTTCGTGGGTATGATCTTTATTTATAGGTGTGAATTACTTGTTGATCAAGACTTCTTGGCTGTGTTCGGTTGAGTAGTTTTGTTTTGTGTTGTTTTGTTTTGATGATGTAAGCAGGTGTAATAAGTGGAGAGAGATAGAGAGAAAAAGTGAAAAAAGTGATGATGTAATCAAAACTGAAATAGTGTCAAACTGGGAAAAACCCTCAAACGAACAGGGCCCTTGTAACCCTAGTTTCCTATTTGCATTAGGAAACCTTTCCTAATAGGACTCATCCTATTAGGTATAGCGGTGCTATATTATTGCAAGATCTCTTCTTGCAATAGAATTCCTTTCCACATAGGTCTCTTTCATATATAGTCGTGCACATTAACTGCCTCTATAGTGTATTCCTAGTCACATTAGGACTCTAGTTTTGGAGAATTGGGAGGAACAAATACATTGGTATAGACATATAGGCCTCGTTTGATTCGGATATTAAGTACTTGGAATTGGACTATTTGTATCCAAGCCCATATAGTCCCTTGGTTCATGAAAAATCACGTATGATATCCCAGGGATATTCCAATGTTAATCCTACATGAATCAAACAGGAGATTGTGTGAGATTTAGTACTAAATTAATCTCAGGACAATTAATCTTACATGTTTTAGTCCGCAAATCAAACGAGGTCATAGGGTATTGATGGTTGGCGATAATACCACAATTCAGAACCCCTCCTTTCCCAGTACCCATACCCAAAAATACGTTAAGTGCATGGGGCCCTCTTGAACCCATCTTAATTAACCAAACCATATATTTTGTAAAAATCATATATTTTGTAAAAATTACTGTGTAGATCATTTCGCAACAAAATCAAGTTAATCGAACTCCATTTCACCAACCACAGATGATTCCACATCCACTTTGAAATGCGAGAAAAACAGAGAGTGACAGAACTGAGGGTAAAACTGTGAGATTCAATTAACTGTCGTGGCATTAACAAAAGTGGCCGTGCCATTAGTGCCCTCCTAAGTGATATGCTAGTATGGTATTAATTTTACATTCAGAAGCTCGATGGATTTCGTCATTTACATCAACAAAGACCCTAAAAAGAAAAATAAAATAGAGAATGAAAACTATCTACTATATACTTGGGAGCTACAGAAATCAAGAAGTAGCTCTCTGCCTCATCCATTTGGTAGCCGACCACTTTTCCCCAGAGAGTACTTCGCATCCTCCATGAATGCTGCTAGTGTCTGACTGTCCATCCAGACCCTGAGACGTAAACGAAGTGTAGCAGTCCATCAATCATATAGCAATTATTCCCTCCATCCATTTGTTCGTTTTGGGAAATGCCAAGTACTCCCAAGAATTACCCCAAAAGTGAAATTAGTTATTCAGATAAACATCCATGCGTATCTAAACCACTGATTTCACTCCGAAAGTGAAATACTCGGGATACCTAGCATTGCTCGTTGATTTTTGGAAACATAATTATTACGCATGAAAAGCTTTGATTTTTTAATAATACCTCTCTTTTTAAGCATTAGATGAGGGTGCACATTCTCCAGCGCAGAATTTTCTTTAAAAGAGAATGGCATTAATGGAACTATCATAGGTCTTTTAACTCCAAATTGGATATATATTTTGGGACATGCTAAATTCAAAAAGTAGACAAACAAATAGGGACGGACAAAGTAACAAACAAGAAGAAACTAGAATTCAAGAAAACAAACCATGCTCCAGAAAAGCACTGCATCTCCTTTATTAGGTTTTATGCACATCCCCTTCACCATTCTTCCACCACAGCTGCATTCGCCGGAACCAGCCTGACAAAATTACAACATAATAAGGCAGCATATTTGAAGAAAAAAAATTCAAAGAAAAACACTAGATAAACAGAAAAACATACAGAGAAACTGAATCAAGAGCATTAAAGCGTTTGACATTCAAGCGGGGCCTGTGATCTCTATGCTCCAACTTCAGGGCGAATGCTAGACTGTTATTTTTGTTAATTGTTACAGTTTTATTATTATCCAGGGTATTCAAGAATTCCCTTGTTTATAGACTCTTCTAATCTTTTACCCTAATATCTCTTCTCCGCACATTTTCCTCTTCTTCTTCTTCTCATTCGTTTAGGGAAAATAATGTTTAGACCCAGAGTTCACAGTTCACCTCTGAACCAACATTTAGCCATTGAGGCTAGGTTCCTCATATTAAGACAGTGTCTCAATGACCAGCATCGGAAATGGATGAAATTCCAGTTGTTTCCTTAACTGACCACCTTGGTTTATAATACAGACGCACCAATTCAACAAATATTCCGGACAGTGGACAATCAACAAATGCAAATTTGATGGGTTATGGAACTCGTATAATTATGCAGATTCCTGGAGTTGAGAGAATCTTCTAAAATCAGGTTAGGTTAAACAAGGACAGGCCTAGTGTTTGCCACTGATTTAGTACCATGGGAAAGTATGTTTCTCCCCCCTCAACATTATCGCTCAAGTACATGAGTACTGTAGCTACTCGTTGGCCACCACGTTTCAAATTGAACTGCAAAAAAAAAAACCTCATGTTAGCATGAGACAAATTATAAGTACTAACTGATATAGTTGAAAACTTAAAACACTAATGAAATGCAATTCAAAGATATTTGATGCAAGAGATGCCAGACGCTGAACAATTTCAACGGATAATAACTTACAGTATCCGAAAAGTAGTCATTGTGCGGCCTGTAGAACTGATTTTTCTCATACCTGTGCTTCCGCAAATGTTAGCCTTGACATTAGATCATATTAGTAATCCTTCTAATTTTAACCATCCAACAGGCAGAATAAGTAAACAACTAACCTTAAAACTTGAATAAGCTCCCCATTTTCTACTGGTACTTGAGAATATACGGAGATCCTCTTTTCAATTGCCTAAATGTGCAGGGAACAGAAAAGATTTTATCATGTGCACTAACTTTTGTTTTAAACAATGACGTGAGTACTACTAGGAAATAAAGACACAGCCCTTTTGAAAAAAATAACTTCATTGAACTTTCACTAGGTGCAAAAACTTAACAAATGAATGCAAGCAGTCTTCCAAAATACCAACCTGTATCATTGCGTACTTTCTCTCTTCAGGAGTTAGAAACATACCAGAGCTCGTCCTAACGTCACTTTTGATTCCCTAAAAATTCACAACGGATATTTAATAAGACACTAATTTTGGGCATTGCATGGGTAAGGAACAAATACGGAACAATGAGAGCACGTTGCCAAAATCTTAAATCCATGAGTACCATCAACACCTAACTAAACCTAAAATATTAGCAGCCAATAGTAACAACAATACAGATGATGCGATAGATGAAACAATAAGGGAGATATTTCAACTCCTGGCTGTCTTTCTGAGGTCACGTTTGGTGTCTTGTAACTCGCGTAAGAGGTTATTTTATAAACGACAAATCAAGATGCCTAATGTCTGCTAAAGGAACTCTTATCCCTTGAACAATTTATATCGCAAAGCACACCAAACTATTTAGTCTCAGAGCAAATACAAGAAAAGGCAGGTACAGATATTAATAATGCAGCTTCTTCAGAAGCACACAAAAGAATGCTAAAATGTGGTCAAAGTATACATATATCCTCGCACAAGTCTGAACACAGAACACCTTCAGGTGACAATTTCTACCAAGGAAGTCTTAATGTAAACCTACCTCACCAACAGAAAAATGAAATTGGTTGAGTGAGTTAACTAACCAAAATCATGCCAGAAAAACTAACATTACTGGTAATAATTATTTAGTATAATATGACAAAGGTGAATCAAAATGCCAAATGCACGAGGATGCAAATGGGAAGCAAAAGAGTCTGTCCTGCAGCTGGCATCAAAGTGGGGCAGCAAAACCAGTGTCATGAAGGCACAGAGGCACAGAGGATTGACTGAAGGCATACCAAATTGTGAGCATCTTCTGCTAATTTTATAGTCCAATTATCTCCGATTTCAAGTGTCTCAACACCAGTAGTTGGCTAAGTAATCAACAAAAGTTTTATACATGCAACACGAGATATGCATATAACACAAGTTATAGATGAGGACCCATAATTCAAGCCTGTCAACTCACTCTAACCATGACTACAATTTATCCTTTAACCCATTCATTAAGTACTTGTTGGTTTTTTACAACATGATCAGATTACCATCCAGTTGAGGGTCTTAACAAATGCAAGATGACACAAGTAGAAGCCAATGATTTGCCGAGCCGCTACCAAATTTTCCAAGCCACACTTAAAGAACATATCCACGTTAAGACACAAGGATAAAACCATGAAGATCCGCAAGGTTAAGAAGATCCACACATGGGACCCTAGCGCAGGACCAAGTCTTGCATTTAGAACAAAATGCCCCAGCATTCTCACCATAATTTTTGGACCCCAACAGTGTTAAATGAACTCTTCAGTTGGGTATCCATATTAGACATGTTTGAGCTTGTCCCACATTGGTTAAGTATAACCTCTAAAACTAGTATATGAGCCTAGGCAGCCTCTCCACTCATTGCCAATTGGTTTCAAGTAGGATGCTTTAACATGGTATAAAAGCTAGGCTTTCGGAGGCTTGCGGAGGCTTTTAGATAACACTTTGTCATTGATGGTTGGTTCCCCTTTTGTTTGTCGCTGATGGTTGATGGTTATCATATGTGTTGAATTGTTCGTTTACCTTACCTCATCACATGCGAGTCAAGGGTCGCACATGCAGGGGAATGTTAGAGCTAGTCCCACATTGGTTAATTATAACCTCCAAAACTAGTATATATGAACTTGGTGGCCTCCCCATTCATTGCCAATTGGAGAATACTCCCTTGGTTGATTGTCCCATTGTTTGTGCTTTAAGCAACAACAACAACAACAACAACAAAAAGACATACTACCAACAAGAAGTAGAAGAGGCATCTTCATAAAGTCAGGACACAAATAAGTGAATGGTAACCACAAGAGAGTGATGAGTATAGCTTTCATTAAGGAATCTCTTATTGGGGTACTTCAATGAATAGATCATGATTGTTTGAATTAGTAAACTAATCAAAACATGATTTTGGACTAATCAAAACATGATTTTTGGCATTTAAAAATGTAAGAAGGCAAATTAATCTTATCAAAATCATGTAATACAAACTGTGTACTATGATTTGTATCGTACCACTTCCACATGCAAATGCATGTTATTCAAATAGTCTTGCTAACTGTGTTATGCTACCTAAGGGTATTGTTGTACTTAATGTTTTGATCCCAAAAAAAATAGTCAGAAAGAGAGGCCTTAGTTTTGAAGAATGCATTTCTTCATAGTGACTTAGGCACAGAAGAGGAGAAGTTTTCTCCCAGGTTTCTCATCTAGAGCAACTATCCAATGCAAGTGTATAGGTTGAAAAAAGGCTATGTGGGCTAAAGCATATTTTAGAGCCTAGATTTACGTTATGCTGAGGAAGGAATTTGTATAATTACTGTCATAATCTGTACGTAGAAGACGTACTCAGCAATGATGCAAAGCAGTGACCTACGTTCTACAGGTTTATTTGTACTTCTATTTAGAGTTATAATCAGGAACCGACTTCTTGCTTCACACATTGGCATAAGTCTCAGGCAGAGAACTTTTTGGATGCCCATGGGTGTACACACCTCCTCAAGAGGCTATGCCCACAAGTGCAACACATGCGACTTGCGTGCCTCTAAAGATAACACTCATTGCTACATGGTAACATTGATGCCCATTGTAGCACATCACATCTAAAGTGCCAGTTCCAGCGCACTTGGTAGGTGTCATCACTTGGTTTTAGGAACCAAGAAAACCAATCAGAAAATTGGTCAGGGAGCCAAGGGTACGAAAAGTGGAAGGTTTTAGGCACCTTACTTTGCCCAACCCAAAGGTTGGCCTCCAAATATTTGATATAAGGCGTTCCAAAGGCTTCTTTGGTCTCACAAATAATTGATTATGACCCGTTAAACAGTGAGATAAAAAGCACAAGAAATAACAATAAAAGGGAGTCAGGGAAGGGAGCATGCTTCATAATAGAATAAAACAAACCTTTCTAGATCTAGCAGCCCTAGAGCAGATAGAACTAATGGCCGTCAAAAGAACTAGGGGCCTGCAGATATATTGCGCGGCCATGGAAACTACTAATACAATATCTCAAGGCCGCCACAAATTTGGGCTGCCGCAGTTCCTCTTTACACCAACAGGAAATAAAAAAGGAAGAACAGGGATTAATGAACAAAAGGTGGGAACCCCAAAACTCTTAAGAACTCCGTCCAGTGTGAACGGATTAGGGACTCTCTGATTATCAGCCTCAAAACTCTCTAACTTGTGTGATTATGGCTTAGGTACCTCAAAGGTAATCTGGATAGTGTTATCTTTAAGGTATGTGTGTAGTGTGTCGAAATTCATAGGAGAACGCACCTATTCACAGAAGGTCAGAGATAATCATAGGAAATTTATTTAATCTGAAAAATCGAATTAAATCATGGCTCAAACTCTATCCTATAGAGTTGTAAACGTTTAGGACAAGTAGAACAGTGGATTGAAGAGTTTGAATCAAGCTCAAAAACCTGTGATGTTTATCTTGATTCTGGAAGGTTTGCCAACCCAAAACAACTAGTGGCCGTATAAAGTTATCGCCGGGAGCAAAAAGATCTAGCGGCCCTGACTCTGGACCAGAGGCCAAGTGTCCGGACAAAAACTTCTACTAACTATCACAAATGTCTCACGGCCGTGACTTCAACAGCCGTGGCTGCCACATCTTCTGGGGGAAAAATATATTGTTTTCTACTTCTAGCCTCTCTTGGTGTAAGTGCAGGCTCTTGGGACATACTTCTTAGGTTATCTTTCATTCCTTTTGAGTTTCACGGGGTTCACAGGGCTTCATGCAACTCATCAAAGCATACGCAAACTGTTTCATTGTTAGGAGTCGCGCTTAAACCTTGACGAAGCCAAATTAGAGTGTCTACAAAGGAAGCAATACATGTTTATGCCAACAGTGTGATCTCACATTGATGGTTTTGGACAGAACCAAGAAGATCACGTGCCTTGACTTGCTTGATTGATTTAAAGCCTATGTCTAGACCTTAAACACCACTATTACAACTGTTACAAATCTTATGTGGGATGCCAATATGGATGAGGCAAGTAACTTGACCATCACAAAACTCATTATCTTCTCGCCGTTAAATTCACCCTCGCTTTACTTTACCTTATGTTGAATATATCTGATTATTGAGTAGTTAACTCTCACGGGCTTCCACTATACTTGTGAAATACTAATAGTGATAAATCAAATCTAAATCACAACGTAGAGATTGAATAAGACTGAACAAAACAAAAAATTGTCAATTGTTCACCCCTTCTCCAGCACCCTTTCAACACATCCATAAAACAAATGTGTTAGCGCTACTTATAAGATGATGCAGATATGGTCTTACAAGTTGTTCACAACTCTACATTTTGGTTACACCAGCTCAAATGGGTCTGGTTAGACCACACCACACTACACCCTTCATGGAATAATACTTCTTTTTTATTTGCTATGTATTACTCAGTTGGACTAGGACACTTTCGAGTACAACTTTATATTTGCTTACCTCTTGGAACAACAATCTTCTAGTACCCTTTAAACCATAAGGTATCATGTCTTCATGCAATATGATTTCCTATTAATATGTTTGTTTCCAATGCATATGTGATAAGACACATGATATGATACCATACGCGACAATTACAAGATGGACAATGACACCATGTACATATCAAGATTAAACAACACTGCTTCAACTACTGAACTTCGAGGATGGTGGCAAGACATTAAATAATATCTTTAATATATACAGCACACTCACCTTCCCAGTTTTCGTATCCACCACTGTGGAGATCTGAAGACGGGGCTTTGCAATTTCTCTAAGGTAATCACATTCCTAGAAGGCAATAAAGTCACACTTAAAAATACAACTTTGCAGCATCAAGAAACTAATATAATTAAAAACAAACGATCTTTCAAGTTTTGTAAGAAGTTACATGCATGATATGCATTCGAAAAAAATCTGATTCCATTATCTTCAAATAGCATGTGAAAGTACCACTTCCCAGCAAATATAGGACAATGCATAAAATTTCAAGATTGATCAGGAACAAATTTTGTGTTTGATTTGGCAGGAATCTCTCGTGCCAATTTGAACTCTAAAGGATGGGGGGGAATCGCAATATTTTTTATCTACTGTCTACATCACACGATTCATAAAAACTCAATAGTAAACTATATTACGACCACTTTCTAGGGAAATAAAGTTTTTAAAAATTTAGAAATTTTCTGCACCAATACTTTTTGCATATTTTCTTATTATTCCAACAGATCTACCTTTTGCTTTCACACAGAAGTTTACTTGAGAATGTGTACAAGTTCTTTTTTTAGCAATTCATTTGATCATTTTTGAGCTTCCTGTTTCTTCAAGGTTCTTCTCCAATTAACCAATTTTAGTCACAAGAAAGTTTACACATTCTGTAATCAAGGTCACTATGAGTAACCAAACAAAAACTAGAATCAAGTCATAGTTGTCACAATCCCACGATTCATGACTCAATTCGCGATTCACACACAAATGATACAAATCTATAGGTGAATTGATGCTTATAAAAAAATCCATGGTGAATCATATGTTTCATGAAACGATTTGCGATTTGATTCACAGCTCACACAAAAATAAATACGAAATTATAGGTGAATCAAGGTTTATCACAATTGTTGCATTCGCCATATGAAACCACTTTTGTTTTGTTTGACTTTTTCTTATAGAAACCCAAGAATATAAGATCATATATACTTTTAAGGAATAAAAAACCTATTGGTCATGCAATATTTGGTAATAACTAATAAGTGGTCAATAGGGTTGATCCGGGGACGGGTGTAACCGGTTTGGTTCGGTCCGGTTCTTGGGGTTTTTGGACTAAACCGGGAAAAACCGGTTCGGAGAAAGTATGGAACCAGAACCGATTTTTTAGAAATAGGTTCAGTTCGGTTTGGTTCGTTCTCAGTTCGGTTCGGTTCAAAGAGAGGGAGAGGGAGAGAAAAATCTGCAACTCAACCACTCAAAACAACACAAAACACAGTCTGAACCAGAATCGAAAAAAGCGCTACCCTAGCTATTGAAAGTTACACACAAACTCAGATTCACACACACACAAACAAGATCTTGCATCAATCGGGGGGAAAAAAACTGCAACTCAGTGAGTCCATACATTTACAGATCTGAATGAGAATCATGAACCCTAGTTTTTTTTTAATCATGAATTGCAAAACGCAGTGAGAGAGAGAAGAAGAACATTACATACATGATACATATAAAGAGAAAATGAACGGATCGGCTGCTTCGAATCGTCGATTGGAGAAGAGTACGAGAGAGAGAGAAAGAGAGAGAGAGAGAGAGAGAGACGTTCATCTACATGTTTTGTTTACAACCTTGGGGGGGAGAGAGAGAGAGGATTAGGGCTTGAATGTCGTTGAGAGAGTAACTGCAGCTGCAGCCGGATAGAGTTTGAATGTTCTAACTCCTGAGACTTGTGAATGGTAATTGTATATATAGGTAAGTAACTTACAAGAATTTATTAAATATAATACTTATGCATTTTAAACCTAAACAAGTGGTCAGCCCAGTGGTAATGGTGTAGGCTCTGTACATGCTAGGTCACGAGATCAATCCCCAGCTCTTTCATTTTGCAAGATATTTTCGAGGTATACACATATACCGGTTCGGTTCGGTTTGGTTCAAACCGGGGTTAAAATCTCAAGAACCGGTAACCAAACCAGTTTCTAAAATTTTGAAATTCGCAAAACCGAGAACCGAACCGGTCTATTGAAGAACCGGTTCTCCAGTTAGGTTCGGTTCTTCCGGTTCCTTTGTTCAGCCTTAGATCCAGGGTAGGGGTCAAAGCCTCGGACCAGCACACATAATTGGCCATATAAGCTAGTTTCGTACCTACCAGGCTACAAACTTTTATTATGTCAAGGCTAAGTGATGTAGGACAAGAAAGAGATAGAAGAGGAAGAGAGGCACACAAGGGTCAAACCCCTAATTCTCAAATAACTCTTATTCTCATTAATCGAAGTCTGACGATTACATTGTCGAACGTCTTATGTGTAGACTCATAACCCTAATGGAAATAAAAGTAAACATTAAAAATACAGAAAATTAGTCTAAAGGCCAACTTTGGAGCTTTAAATAGTGTTTAGTCCAGCCTAACTTATTTTAATGCTTCCAATACATTAATGTGAAATTTTTGAGGGTTCAAGGACAATACCAGATAAAAATACCCTTAATGATAACAAAAAAATTACAGAAAAAATGTTGATTCAGTGGTCCCCGTAACTTCTGCCGAAAAAGTACTGTTGCTAACCAACCATCAATTGGTCAATGGGCTGATAGGTTCATTACAGATTCTCTCTCTCTGCCATGTCAAACCCTTAAAAGGGACATGTGAGTAGGACAAACCCTTTCATGCCCGATTCTCTCTCTCTCTCTCTCTCTCTCTCTCTCACACACACACACACATTTGAGTGGGATAAAATTAATTTTAGGGGGTTTAGACTCTTTGGGATAGGGTATAGTGGGTTTAGGCATTTCGGGTTTAGACACTTAGGGTGCACGTTCCAATTATAGGGTTTTAGCTGTTTAGGCACTTTCATAGGGTATCCTAGAATTTTAGGCACTTTCATAGGGTACCCTAGGGTTTAGGTTTAGAGTGCACTTTTCAATTTTAGAGTTTTAATAATTTAGACACTTTCATAGGGTAGGTACCCTAGGGTTTTAGGCACTTTCAAAGAGTACCTGGGGTTTAGGTTTATGCATTTTCATTAGGTTTGGGGGCTTAGGCACTTTCATTGGCTAGTGAGGGCATTTTTAAAATGTGTAGGTAATTTGTCCTTTTGACATTAAAGAAAAAGTTGATGTCCTTATTGAAGTAAAGACTCATTTACTATGTCCTCCCAAAAAACGGACCCTTAAAAATAACCTAATTAAATACAAAATTGCTTCCTATAATTAATAATTTAAATAATAAAATTACAAAAGACATTTATTGGACCAAAAAGACTTATTAATTGTACGCCTCGGTTCTGTTAGAATATGTTTATTATTACTTGTCCCACATTGGGTAGCTACGTAATGTATTAGTCTCTCTCTTAATATAAATAAAGGCTTGTGTGGTAGGGTTTGTCAATACCCTACACTTCTCTCTCTCTCTCAAACAACATGGTATCAGAGCGTGTTCTGATTCCACCATAACCACCATCATCGTCACTAAACTTAAACCACAACCCTAATCGTTATTCATCCAAAAAAAAAAAAACCTTACCTGTGATCTTCAAAACCCTAAATCGAATCCTGTGATTCCACCCTGTTCATCATCGTCGTCTATAGCCACCCACTGGAAACCCTAAATCGAATCCTAACCCTTACATCCCTCGAAACCTTACCTCTAACCTTCGAAACCCGTAATCGTCGAGACACAGTAGACTTTCGACTTTCCATAACTCAAGTTCGAACCTATTCCTTCAATTTCGAACTCCAACAAGGTGATTTGGAAGCTTACCTCAGTCGTGATTTCTCGGATCTAGTTTGTGGCGCACCATCGTTGACTCCTTCTGCCGTCATCGTTAGCCACTGGTGTGGTGTGGCTGTTGTCGTGACTGGTGAGGCTTGATCTTTTGATTTCCAGTTCAAACAACTCTATATTCTCTGGTGCGTTGATGAGTTGGTGAGTATTCCCGAGGTAAACGACTCGATATCATTCACTGTATGATGGTCTCCCTCATTTATCTCTGGTGTTACATCGTAGTTGCTCCTCATTTATCTCTGGTGAGTTGGTGAGTACAGATATTATTTATTTATCTCTGGAATTATTCACTTGAGGCACTGATATGATGCGTGGTGTTGAGATTTATGTGGAGGCTGGTAATTTCTAATTGTTGAGATTTATTGGTGGTTGTCTGACTAGTTGCTTGGTGGAGGAAGCAGGTGGTTGCTTTGTTGGTGGTTCTTTGCTCATAGCCTGTTCAGTATTGACACTGGGTGCCTAGTTGGTGGTAGTTTACTCTTGTTTGAAGTTGGTTGTTCACAAAGGATTACTACAGTTTGTGATATTTGGTGGATATTTGTGTGTTATCTCACCCTTATTTGGCAAAATGTCTGATGGAAAGTCTGCTTCCGCTGCTAGTTCTGGTTCTATTATTATCGGTAGCTCTTCTAGCTCCTCTCGACGTTGTGAGAAGGATTTCATTACCTCCATTCTTTTAAATGGCAACAATTATGCTATTTGGTCTCGTGCTGTCAAAGTTTATTATATGGGTGAGAGAAAATTTCGTTATTTGACAGACAGTCCTCCCAACAAAAATGCTAAGGATTATAGTGACTAGGAAGCTGAGGATTGTCATATTCGAGTTGAGTTGTGGAATAGTATGGAATCTCAGATCAGTGGCCCTCTGTTTTACCTTGATAGTGCCAAGGAAGTGTGGGATCGGGTTGCTAGGATGTATTCAGGGGTTAATAATCTTCGTCGTACAATTGATCTCCATAATCAGTTCTTTTCTCTGTCATTTGGTACTGGATCGTTGGACTACTATTCCAGATTTCGTGGTATTTGTGAGGAACTCCGGGTTTATGAGCCTATCTCCAGTGATCCTCAGGTTATGGCGAGTCAGCGTGAGCGTTTGGAGGTTGCTCGTTTTTTGTATGGTTTACCGTCATTTTATGATCCAGTTCGGTCTCAGATATTGGGAGAGCGGGAGTTGCCATCTCTCGATGAGGTGTTTAGTCGTCTCGGGCCGCTTCGGCCACTACCGGATATTGGTTACGCCTCCGGTCACCATTGGATCGCTCGCTTTAGCTTCGATGGGTTCTAGTGGTTTTGTCGGTATTGGCCGTGGTGGCCGTGATTAAGGTTTGGCGATGCGTGGTCATGGTTCTGGTAGTCGAAGTTTTGGTGGCTATGATTCAGGTAACAGTTCTGGTGGTCGTGGTGATTCTGGGTTCAGTGGTCGTGGTGGAAGTAGTCGTGGTCGCACGTCAGGGGGAAGTAGTTCTGGTCGCGGTGGTTCTGGTCGTGGGCGTGGTACCAAGTTCTGTACTCATTGTCGGGGTACGAATCATACAGTGGACTATTGTTATGATCTTCATGGTTTTCCCCAGGCTCATCAGATTGCTCATTTCGAGGATCTTTGGGCGATTTACTCATTCTACGAGATAAGAAGCGGTGTGACTATCTCAAAGCCGGAGGAGTATCGGCTGCCTTATGTCCATTCACCTTCCATTTTTGCGGCTTCATCTTCCCGCCTACGTTCGCTCGCATGTGTCCCTCCGTTGCTTGTGTTGCATCATCTTTTTCCTCTCCTTAGGTTATCTATTCTGGTGCTACTAATCATATGACTGGTACTTCTAAATTCTTTTCTACTTGCCAGCCCATGGATAAAACCTTTCATGTTACCTTAGCAGATGGTTCTACCACTGAGGTTACTGGTTTGGGTTCAGTTTCTGTCTCTCCATCGTTTACTTTAAATTTTGTGTTGCATGTTCCTCGTTTACCCTTTAACCTTGTGTCTATTAGTCAACTTACAAAGTCCTTGAATTGTTCGGTCACATTTCTTCCACATGGTTGTGTATTTCAGGATCTCAAGACGGGGAGGACGATTGGTGCCGGTGTTGAGCGTGGTGATCTGTATTACCTAACCAGTGGTGGTGGTGTTCAACCAGTTGCTCTCCAGTCATCAGAGTCCTTATATCAACAACATTGTCGGCTTGGTCATCCATCTCTTCAGAATTTGAAGCGTCTAGTGCCCTCGTGTAGTTCTGTTAAGGAGTTATCTTGTGAAGTCTGTGAGTTTAGTAAACATCATCAAGTGTCCTTTTATCCTAGGGTTGAGCGTCGTGTGCCACATCCTTTTCAGTTAGTTCATTCAGATATTTGGGGGCCTATTCATGTGCCCAGTGTTTTTGGTTTTCAGTATTATGTTATTTTTGTTGATGATTTCTCTCGTATTACATATCTTTATCTTATGAAAAGAGATCCGAAGTTAAAGACTATTTTTAAATCATTTTACATGGAAATAAAGACTTCGATTTACTACTTGCATTAGTATGTTTTGGATGCGATAATGCACGCGTGATTTTTTCATAGTACTTTATCTCAATTTTTTGATGATCATGGGATTATTCATCAGTCATCCTGCGCTCGGACTCCACAGCAAAATGGGGTTGCCAAACGCAAGATTCGACACTTATCAGAAGTTATGCGTGTCATGTTATTTCAGATGAGGGTTCCTAAGTCTTACTGGAGTAACGCAGTTCTTACTGCATGCTATTTGATCAATCGTATGCCCTCTACTATCCTTGGGGGTCAGATACCCCAGACAGTCCTGTTTCCCGGTCGGCCTCTCCACCCATTACCCCCTCGGGTTTTTGGGTGCACATGTTATGTTCATGCTCTGGATCCCAACTAGAGTAAATTAGACCCGCGGTCCATTAAATGCATTTTTCTTGGTTATTCTCGCACTCAGAAAGGATATAAATGTTACTCCCCATCTTTACGTCGTCATTTTGTGTGTGCTGATGTCACATTTAATGAGTCTCTTCCGTTTTATTCGGAGTCTGTCCCCACTCCTGATTTGCCTGCATATGAGTCTATGTGTCCTCTAGCTGTCCCATCTAGTACCGTTCCTCCACCCAAACCTTTGCAGGTGTATCATCGTCGTCCTAAACATCCACCAGTTGTGCCAGGCCCGGCCCATCTCGGTCGAGCCTCGGCCCGGCCCGTGACGAGCCATCGCGCTTGTGAACACCACTTTCACCCACCGCGCCATCCTCTTCTCTGTTGCGGGATCCAGACAACTTTGATCTTCCTATTGCTCACCGTAAAGGTATTCGGTCCTGCACTCTCCATCCTATTGCTCATTTTGTTTCCTATGATCATTTGTCACCGTCTCTTCAAGCTTTTACTACCTCGGTTTCTTCTGTGTTTGTTCCTAAGTCTGTTCAGGAGGCTTTATCTATGTCTGAGTGGCGGACAGCTATGGAGGATGAGATGTCTGCCCTTCATCATAATGGTACTTGGGACCTGGTTCCTCTTCCTGCTGGTAAAACAACTGTTGGCTGTCGTTGGGTATTCACTATCAAGTATCTTCCCCGATGAATGCTTTGTTGGCGCTATAAAGCGCGCGACTTGTTGCCAAAGGCTACACCCAGACTTATGGTGTTGATTATTCGGAGACATTCTCGCCTGTTGCTAAACTTGGCTCTGTTCGCGTTCTTATTTCTCTAGCTGCAAATCTTGGTTGGCCATTATTTCAACTGGATGTCAAGAATGCCTTTCTCCATGGGGATCTTCAAGAGGAGGTTTACATGGAGCAACCACCTGGGTTTGTTGCTCAGGGGGAGAGTAATGTCGGTATGTCGGCCCGTAAAAGCTCTTTATGGCCTCAAGCAGTCTCCTCGGGCCTGGTTTGGCAAGTTTAGTGATGCCGTTTTGAGATTTGGCATGCATCGTAGTCAGACTGACCATTCTGTGTTTTCCCTCACATCTGATCGAGGGAAAGTTTTGTTGATTGTATATGTGGATGACATTATCATTACTGGTAATGACCAGCAAGGTATTGATGAGTTAAAAACCTTCTTACATCAGCAATTTCATACTAAGGATTTGGGCAAACTTCGGTACTTTTTAGGTATTGAAGTGGCCAGGTCCAAAGAAGGCATTAGCTTATCACAGAGAAAGTATGTACTGGATATTCTTGAGGATACAGGTTTGTTGGGAGCTAGGTCTGTTGAGACTCCTATGGATCCCAATGTCAAACTGTGAGTGGACCAGGGGGAGTTGCTTCATAATCCTGATCAGTATCGTCGGTTGGTTGGTAAGTTAAACTATCTCACAATTACACGTCCGGATATCTCATTTGCAGTTAGTTTGGTGAGTCAGTTTATGTCAGCTCCTCGTTCTCCACATTGGGAGGCTGTCCTTAGAATTGTGAAGTATCTTAAGCTACATCCAGGACGGGGTTTATTGTATCGAGCTAGTGGACACTTACGCGTTGAGGCATTTATCGATTCTCGACAAGGTGGGGGACCGTCGATCGATGGGAGATCTACTACTGGTTATTGTGTCTTTCTTGGTGGAAATCTTGTTAATTGGAAAAGCAAAAAGCAGACAGTAGTAGCCCGATCCAATGCAGAAGCAGAGTATAGAGCAATGGCACACACGACGTGTGAGGTTGTGTGGCTGCGATCATTTCTTGAGGAGATTGAATTTAGTGTGCAACTGCCTATGCCTCTGTATTGTGATAATCAAGCGGCTATTCACATTGCCGCAAATCCAGTATTTCATGAGAGGACTAAGCATATTGAGGTTGATTGTCATCTAGTGCGTGAGAAGCTGACTGGTGGTGTGATATCTACTCCATATGTATCTACAGGGTGCTCGGTTGGCGACATGTTTACCAAATCATTATTCAAGCCACGGTTAGAGTTGCTATGTAACAAGCTGGGACTTTTTGATATTTATTCTCCAGCTTGAGGGGGAGTGTTAGAATATGTTTATTATTAGTTGTCCCACATTGGGTAGCTACGTAATGTATTAGTCTCTCTCTTAATATAAATAAAGGCTTGTGTGGTAGGGTTTATCAATACCCTACACTTCTCTCTCTCTCTTTCTCTCAAACAACAGGTTCCATGGCCTTCACTTGAGGCTTAACTACGGTCCAAATCTACAGTGCATCACTAAGCTTTCATTTTTACATTGAACCTATACCATCTATAGGTGCATACCCATTTTACTATAGTATTTCTTTTCTTATTATGTAAAAGCATCTTTCTTATTAGACTACGTGATCATCAATCAATAATAGAAAACAAACTCAAATATTATTTAAGCTTAAATTATGCAATTTTACAATGTATCTTAAATATGTAGGTGCATAGATACATTTTGGTTGGCAGTGAAATAACTTGTAGAGGCTGACTGCTGCCAAGCAGGCAAATCGACAACTTCAAAGACATCATTAAAAGCTAAATCTGTCATTTCCAGACTAATAAGCAATTGTGCAGCCAAAATACCAAGTTAAAAATCTAAAAGGGTCATTGATTTTAAGCAGCCTGTCGCACTTGTTTGAGAAATGAGTAAACAACTCCAAATGGTCACTTGATATCTACGAAGCACCGACACCTCTAGGGGTCCCCGTATCGCAATGTCCCGACACAGGGACACGGCAGGACACGTGTCCCGACACGCCACATGGATGGAGACACGGCTAATTTGAATTTTTGAGAGGGACATGGGGGGGACATGGCTGGGGACACAGATGGGACACGGCTGGGGACACAGCAGGGGTCAAACTGAAATTTTTTAAAACTTTTAGGGGTAAATTTATAATTAATCAATACCTGGGGTAAAAAGTGTAATTTCTTCATATAATTTATGTCATATGTATAGAAGTTTTTCTCCTCTTGTTTTGTTTATATTTTCTTTAAAAAAATTATATATTATATTATATATAAATAAATATACATGTGGCGTGTCCCCTCCCGTGTCCGTAGCCCCATTTTTTTAGAATTCTCGTGTCCCCGTGACCGTGTCCGTGCATCATAGCTTGATATACAGGTTTCATCTCAATCGAGCCAAATTTACGTTATGAATACTTTGATACCAGTTGCCATTTCTAATAATTGACAAATACTCAATCTCAGAACATGTATATAGCAAAATCAACTAATTCCCAACTTGTCATTGGTCAATCAATTGCATAATTTTACATGTATATAGCAGAATCAAGTAATTCCCAACTTTTCATGGGTCAATCAATTGCATAATTTAACCAAAAACTTGTTATATCCAAATATCCGTTGAGCAAAAGCATGATCAGATTCTGCGAGCGGAACGAACATGATCACTTGTAACTGGGCAGTTAGCGAAACAGTTGAGCAGTTGAACTAAGTCACAGTGAGGTTCTAGGTACAAACTAAGGAGATGAAGTTGATAACCTCATTGATGGGTTGAGTTGGCATTAGGGTAGTATAGATTATTTTATCATGTGGCCAAAAACAAGTCAACCTACAAAGATAATGATGTAAACAAGACCATGGTAGCATAATGTTAGCATACCTTTGTACTCAAAAAATTATGGAGTAGAATGATTCGTGGAGACCAGCTAATTATTTCAGGTTTGACCTGCAATCAAAAGAATATCGACGTTAATACTTGCATGTAAATGCCTATACATAGATAAAAGGAGCTCAATCCAAAGGTTTACATCCAACAATATTTGTTGCAGGATCAGGATCTATGATTAGGAACATCATTTATGCCAATACTACTATCCAACCTGTGACATGTAAGTCTTTTTGTAGTATCAGGGTTTAAGGTTATCAGGATTAGCCTATATAACCCCCTAACTAGTCTTGTAATTATGTACTCTTAATTGTGCAATAATCCTACGTTCTCTTTGTTCTCTCACCTTGGCAAAGTAACATGGTAAAGCCCTAGGAGAGGGCTAATCACATCGCCTCTTAGCCCCCCTTTCTCCAGATTTCATCTCCTCTCTTCTCTCTCCTTTCATCAGCATCGCAACTATTTGTCAGGACTGTTCACAAGCACCGTTCATTGGGTATAGTTCATCACTCTCTCAATCTCTACTCAATCAAGGACCACTGAAAACCATAGCAGCACTCCGTTCGACCACCGGTGACCTTGGATCACACTTTAAATCATCTGATTTGCATCAGAAATATACTGGGACTTTCCGAAATTGGTTGGATTTTATCTGATTGTACTCGTAATCCACTGGGCACTCTTCTATTGTACTTGAAACTCTCTGATTCTGAACGATAAAGGAATTCTGAACTCTGTTCTCTCTCAGTTTCTTTGAACAGCATTGATAGCAGCAGTTTCTGGTATTCTGTATTTCAAGTTTATTTTCTGGATTTCCCTTTTTGCAGTTTATCATAGCTGACGATAAAAATCAGGCTATTGTGTATGTTTGAATGGCAGCAAGTGCTCCTATTGGGCACGTCATGAAGAATTTTGCTGTCAGTAGGGGAGTGTGGGGGCATGTGGATGGATAAATCAAACCACCGTCTGACCCAAAAAAGGAAGATTATGTTAGTGCCCCTGAAAAATGGACCATTGAGAATGCACTTATTGTTACTTGGTTTCACGAATGGACCATTGGAACCAAGTATTGGTATGAATTTTAAGACGCATGAAACATTAAAGAAAGTGTGGGATTATCTGAAAAATATGTATCTTGAATCCAACCTTGCTAAGCAATATGAACTTGAGTCATCTATTCCAGGTGTAACACAACAAAATAAGTTGATTCAGGAGTTTTACAATGAGATGACACAATATCGGGATCAATTGGCTTTAATGGAGCCCACAGAATTGCAATCACAAGATGTCTATGTGGACTACCATGAGAAACAACGCCTTGTACAGTTTCTCATGGCTCTTTGCAGCCAGTTTGAGCCTCTACGTGGGGTTATCTTGAACAAGTCTCCCTTACCTACAGTGGATGGTGCTGTTCATGAACTGATTGCCGAGGAAACTAGGTTTAAAGTTTTGTCTGTTGCGCCTCCTGCTCAATCTGTCTTTGCGACTCTAGCTGCTCCATCTAGTCAGAATTTGGCACCTCTCTTGCCCGCTCTAGCTTCACATCTGATACAGGTTATAGGCAAGCCCAAACCTTGGGTTACCATGGATGAATGTAGTTTTTGCCATTAGAAGGGTCATTGGAAGAATGCATGTTGTAGGCTTCGGCAGCCTAAAGGACGCAACTCTTATCCTTCAACTACGCTGTCATTTTCTCGTCCACCACTGCAGAGTTTTCGACCTCTAACAGTTGCAGACTGAGTCCTTCCTTCTCCCTTAGTTTATCAGTTTCAGCAGTATAAGGCATTAGTGGCTGCCACTTAAGGGGGTCATTCACAAGCTTCTACTATGACCACTACTCTATCAAGTTTGCATGGTTCTTATACCAGAGGTATATCTTACCTACCACATGGATTTTATATTCTGGTTGCTCCAATCATAGGACTCATGTTTTGTCCTTACTAAGTCATTGTGTATCCCCTGCTTCCCCCATTAGTATTTCTACTGCAAATGGAGCCCCTATGCGTGTTGTCTCTATCGGTTCTACTCTCCCGACCCCATATTCCTTACTTTCTTGCTCTATATTCCTCGACTATCCCTTGGTCTCTTTTCCATTAGTCAAATGTCTCATTCTAGTTTGGATGATTTGCTCTCTGCTTCTGGTTGTGTTGTGCAGGATCAGATGTCCAAGAAGCATATTGGGACTAGGCGTAGAGTTGGTGATCTCTATATTTTAGAAACTTTGCCCATTCCTATTGAGTCTACTCCCACTGTCGTGTCATCATTTAATTTAGATCAATAATCTTCTCCTTTTATCTCTGGCATTCTAGATTAGGGCATTTATCTAGTGAATGTTTGAAACTTTTACTTAAGTCTCGTTGTTGGGAAACATTTTTGTTAGTGATCGTAAACACTCAAACAATTCTATTGAGAGGTAAAAAACTTAGGATTCTGTTCTCATTACATAGTACTTATACAAGAGTACAAGAGACAAATTACACTATGAACCTAAACTACTACTTAATTGCAAGAGTAGACAAATAGAACCTAATTACAGATTTACACCCACAACTTAACACTCCCCCTCATGTTGGTGCGAAAATATCAATCAAGCCCAACTTGAACACAATGGGGTGGAAACTCTTGCTGCCAAGTCCTTTTGTGAAAATATCAGCTAATTGATTCTCAGATCACACAAAAGGCATACATATCAACCCCTCGCTCAACTTTTCCTTGACGAAGTGTTTGTCAATCTCTATATGCTTTGTTCTGTCGTGTTGAACAGGATTGTGGGCAATGTTTATGGCAACTTTGTTATAGCAGTAGAGTTTCATAGCACCATTATCACAAATTCCCAAATCATGTAACAAAGTTTGGAGCCACAAGAGCTCACAAACACCATGAGCCATGGCTCTATACTCTGCTTTTGCGCTTGACCTGGCAACCACTGATTGCTTCTCGCGTCGCCAAGTAACCAAATTCCCCCCAAGAAAAGTGCAATAGCCAGAAGTAGAGCGTCTATCATCTACAGAACCAGCCCAATCAGCATCTGTAAATGCCTCCAATCGCAAGTGACTGTGATTAGAGAATAGAATTCCTTTTCCTAGAGTTGATTTGAGAGACCTCAATGTACAATAAACTGCATCCAGGTGTGAGGTACGATGATCATGCATAAACTAACTAATAACACCCACTGCATAAATGACATCCGGTCTCGTGTGGGCTAAGAATATCAATCAACCTACCAGTCGCTGATACCTCTCCTTATCCATGTGCTCCCCTGAGTCTCCACTAAGCTGGTGATTTGCCTCAATAGGAGAATCTGCAAGTCTACAACCCAACATACATGTTTCTTCCAATAAATCAAGTATATACTTCCGTTGGGAGATAAAAATCCCTCTATCAGACCTTGCCACCTCCATTCCAAGAAAGTATCGTAGTGATCCTAAATCCTTAATCTCAAATTCTTAAGCCAGACTGGACTTGAGATTAAGGATTTCATCCACATCATTACTTGTCATTATTATATCATCAACATAAACAATAAGGACAGCAATCTTACCAACACATTTCTTGATGAACATAATATGATCTGCATGACTTTGTTTGTATCCAAATCTCAACATAGCCTTCGAAAACCTGTCAAACCAGGCTCTAGGTGACTGTTTCAACCCATAAAGAGCTTTTTTCAATCTACACACCTTTTCCTCAATCTGAGATGAAGAAAAAACAGGTGGGATAGCCATATACACATCATCTTCTAACTCACCATGGAGGAATGCATTCTTCACATCAAACTGTTGGAGAGGTCAATTCAAATTGGCAAAGACACAGAGTAGAGCTCGCGACCTGAGTTCATCTTTTGCTTCTTTGCGCAAATGTCTCCTCGTAGTCAATACCATATGTTTGGGTGAAACCCTTGGCAACAAGTCTCACCTTGTACCACTCATCCGTACCATCAACATTTTGCTTAACAGTGAAAACCCATTTACATCCCACTAGTTTCTTTCCTTTTGGAAGTGATACTAGCTCCCAAGTGCCGTTCTTTTTCAAAGTTGTCATCTATTCTACCATAGCTCCTTTCCACTTAGGTATCATGAAAGCATCCTGCCAATTCTGTGGAACATATATAGAAGAAAGAGACGAAACAAAGGCATGGTATGAAGTAGATAAACGATCATAAGAGACAAACTGGGAGATGGGATGTTGAGTATATGATCTAACACCTTTCCGAAGAGAAATAGGAAGATCATCAGAATTATCAGATAAGTTGGCTGAGGAATCTGGAACTGGAGCCGAAGATTGTGGTTGACAAGGTGGTATCACACAACGACTTCCCATGTTTTCTGCTGTAGGTCTTGAGGTTAGACCTTTGCAGCTGGGGTATATATTCCTCATCATCACCACCTATGTCATGAGTTGCTTTTTCAGCAGATATTTGTTCCTCCCCAGAAGTTTCAGTCGCAATAATTTTTGAATCCTTAGACATGTTGAACAACAAAAAACAGAGCCTAACAGATAAAAATCGCTACTCAACGGGAAAAAAAAAAACTCAAAGAGCGATGAATAGTGCAGAAATTCTGTAAACAATAGCAAGAAAAAAAAAAAGTTTCGAGATTACCCAATAAATTTGAACACCAACTGAGCCAAAAAAAAGTCAATGTTGAGTAACCAGTTAGTGTTAGGTATTGTAGAGTCCAAGTTAAGGTTACCCAGTCAACTTAGAACCCAAACCGAGAATAGCCACTCAACTTAGAGTACTGTGGAGATCAAACGGTGAATACCCAGTCAATAACCAATCAATTTCCAAGTGCCACAGCAAATTTTGAAGAAGAACCAGTTGATTTCAAGTGTGAATAGTACCAAATGAAGATGAAAACAATTAAGCACAGACAATCCAGCCAAACCGAGTTACGTAGAGTCCAAATCGAGCCTTCCAGGGTGTTCGCCGGAAGGTTTCAGGGTCGCCAGACGTCGGCAAGTACTATACAACGATCGCCGAGACTCGAGTACTATTGTTGACGAGATCAGTGATCGTTAGAAGAAGGTAATCAGTGATCATTGGAAGAAGAACACGAGTACTGTTGTTGATGAGATCTTGGAAGAAGACGATACTATTGTTGACGAGTACTGTAGCAGAGTTGGGTGAACATGAACAACGTGAGAGAAAACTTAACGATGTTAGGAGTCAGAAACTAACGGGAGAAAACTCAGCCGTCTTGGGATTAGTAAAGGATCCCCGCTCTGATACCATGTAAACACTCAAACAATTCTATTGAGAGGTAAAAAACTTAGGGTTTTGTTCTCATTACGTAGTACTTATACAAGAGAAAAATTACACTATAAACCTAAACTACTGCTTAATTGCAAGAGTAGACAAATACAACCTAATTACAGATTTACACCCACAACTTAACAGTGATATTTCTGAGTGCAGTGGTTGTAAGTTTGCAAAAATATCAGCTTTACCTTTTAATAAAAGTACTTCTATTTGTGCAGTGGTTGAGCATGTAACCGTTACTTGTAAATCTCAAAGTAGACCGCCTACAGGATTACGAGCTCAAGGCAACTCAGCATGGTATCACTCTTTTCTAGACTAACCACAACTATTACCAGGTCAGCAAAAAGGGTCAGACAGTGGCATTCAACATGCATGGCACAGTGAGACATCTAAAGTTCGAAAGCTCAGGGCATCTTCTCATATAAGAAACCAATTTCCATCCTATGAATAGCTCTTTTAGGTGAGCTCTTTGGTTGAACATACCAACCCCAATACCAAATACTACACCCCAGCCCAGAATTGGTTTTTTCTTTCATTCAGAAATGCTGCTAGCTTGATGATACTTTTTCTGTGCTTAGGATTTTTTTTGCCAATAGGCTTTGGTTTGTAGGTTCAGAAAGAATGAAACTTAACTATGGTTTGTATATTTATAGTATTAAACTGTCATTTGCAAATTGGATCCTTAATCATTTAAATACTCCCTCCGTCCCATAAAGTTGGTCCTCTACGGAACTACGTGCAATTTTCAAACTTAAAAATGTATCTACTAATTTTTTTTTTTTTTTTTTGCGCCGAAAAGATCTCATCAAAAACTATCAAACAAGATCCATATTGCACAAAAAAATATTTCGGTAAGTACATTAGTTTTAAGCTTGACAATTGCACGTAATTTCGTAAGGGACTAACTTTACGGGATGAAGAGAGTATTTGACTAAATTTTGTATTTGGTTTCCTGATGGTTTCATATAATGTATTACTCCAAATTTATGTTAAGGAAAAATATCCGTAATGTATCCTACTTTTTCATTGAGATTCCCTATGACATCTGTATCTTTAATGTTGATTTTACAAACCCAATCATGTTGTTCTATAGGAGTAAAGTTTATAATAAGAAGTTTAAGAACTATGTTGTGTTTTTGTTTTTAACCTTTCAAGAGGATAGACAATATGACAAAGAAATATTTAAAACATATATTGCAACATGATTGCCACTACTATACCTATCCTTGCAAATCGCTTTGTCCTATCATCCTGTGTCCTTATTATGTCGTGTTCATTTCCAGACATTGTGTCTGTGCTTCACTGCTTCTTAGGCTACACTTCTCCGTCCTCCGTGATTAACAGTTTGGCATGCTCCTTTGCAAATTCGTTCAAGTTGGTAAATCTTTAATTTAGAATGTGAAAGAATATGCAATACTGATCCAAGAGAGCCCAACCCTCAACAATAAATAAATAAATAAATAAATAAGCTATTCCACGAACAGACAGATGGCTCTAGACAACAGGAAGTGCTAGCTATGGTTCACAGTTAAGATACTTGTCATTTTTCTTGGTTGGTAGCCAAGGCAGACCCTCTCATAGGACCACGTAAGTAGATTATGACTCAAAGGTTTGGACCCAATATTTCATGGATGAATTAAAGGCAGGGAAACAGAAGAGAAGGTCCACATGCGGTATGCATAGAAAGGAAGCCCTCTAAAAGTAAAATACGAATTGCATGTTATTCGGAGCATTTTTATATCCATTGTCATCAAGAATTGACATCATATATACGAGCAATATATACACAATAGAACAACAACCATTTAGCCATGTAGGCTTGGACCAAGAGTGAGAACATACGTATCCAATGCGTAAAGTTTCAGCTTCTTTGTCATCAGCCCAGTAAGGCATACCTGAAATGAGAGAGACAGAAAGAACGAATATTACTATAGAAAACGTCACATGAGGCCAATGCTTTGTCAGATGATTCAGAAGCATTAATTTATCTCCCTTTCAGGAGAGGGGGCCACACTTAATATCAAATCAAAATCGAAGGTATTTAACAAATACAGCTACACTGTTCATGCTACTTATTGTGATGAAATCAATATTGTTGAAGCTGCTTTCTTGCCATGACATAACCTATGAATTAACTCAATGAATAATGAGCAACTCCCTCACTCCCAAATTGTTGGTTCTGTTTGGATTTCAATGCAATTTTTAAACTGTTCTCTTTTTTTTCTATAATGTATTTTATGTCCAATATGGATCTTATTTGATAGATCTCAATTAGTTCTATTATAGTATTATACAAAGTTTATAAAATCTCAAAAGATATTATAGATTGAAAGATATGAAGAGCTTAAAATTTGCATCAAAATCCGGAGGGAGTAATAAATGCAGCCACACTTTTCATGCAAAATATTGCAATGATTTTGCTATTATTGAACTAAGCTGCTTCGGTTAGACATCTTCAAACCAAGCAAATGGCATAAAACATATTTATATAAGCCAAATTACAAGACATAAAGATGTAAATCCCCAATTCGCAATTTATTGGCGCACAAAATCAGCTATGAGAACAAACATAAGAGTCCATATGTAAATCTGGCACAAATCTGTTGGCAGCATACCAACCTCTGGACAACTGAAGGTTGCCAAAATTCCGAGTTTCATGCAGTCTTCTGAATGAAGGGAATTCTGTGTATATATAGAGAACATAGCAACTGGTTAGAATATGGACGTAAACTACAGTGTTACACGGTCTTGGGTAGAACTCAACCCCAAAAGCTAGCTTATGAAGTGAGCGTGCCCTCATGCTTATATATTTTAAATTATTTTGGTAGCCAGGCGATGTGGGGCTTCGCTTCACACATAGATATAGATATCTGCAAATAATTAGTTATATGAAGCCCAAGAAAACTATAACCGAAAATGTAATGCACAAAGCAAATCGATTATGCAGATCCATGCACGTGAAAAACCAAGAAGGAGAGCAAAGTAACAAAAGAATCAAAGAATATAACTATTTGACTCTCCAACAAGCATTTCACGAATGGTACTCCATGTACATATTAAAAATGTAAGAGGAGATGAATAAGTGAATAAAAATCCCTACACTCATCTGAAAACAAGTAGAAAAAAAACTTCACCTAACCAGTAAAGAAAAATTCTGTCTTACTTTTCTTTTTTTTTTGCTGTAAATCTTTTTCTTTTTTTCAAAGGCAACAATTTTATTGAAGAAACTTGACAATGGGTCAATCAAGTCTGGAAGGGAAAATCAACCAAACGTTGATAAAAAAAAAAATTTAAAAAAAAAAAAAAAAAAAACAGAATCCCAACCTCACACCATGCCACCACTGCAACCCATCATAAACAACAAGGAGACACGCCATGCCATCGCCATGGCCCAGGCAACAAGGCCAAAGTTGAAACAGATCCCCAAAAAGCCAGAACATCAATCCCGGCGCCTTCCTCAAATAACGACCTAACCAGAACACCCTAAACACCCTCAGAAATCATCGCCACTACCGTAACAAAAACCCATCACCACCACCATACCAGCCTCCCACCAGCACCAATTCCGCCGATCCACCCTAACACCTCCAAGTCGACCACCACCTTTGCCATTGCCGCCCATAACTAGCTCCCACCCCACTACCTCCTAAGCCACCACCACTCTGCATCATCGCTCCACCCCACCACCCATGTCACACCGCCACTGCTGCCAGGACCGCCCCATCCCCGCCCCTCCAAAGCCACTTCCACCACTGCCATCACCGCCCCAAACCCGCACCCACCACCCATGCCGCATACCAGTTGATGCCGGAAACAAACAAAAAAACGCGCAGATCTGAAAATTTCTGTTGGTGGAAAACGAAAAATACCAGAAAACAAGGAAAAAGAGAGGAGAAAAGAAAGGAGGAGGATAGAGATGGGGGGCGGGGACTAGAAAAAAGTTTAGAGAGATAAACTTTGCTTGCTTTAAACCTGTGTAGTATCAACGCATGGTACAACAAATGCGGGGATCTACAAATGTCCATCCGTATGTATACCGATTGAGCTCATACCAAACACCATAAACATGAGATAAAACTCAATGACACAAGTATTCTTTCAAATGAAGCATATTATGGTTGGAAGTCTCATATCAAGCCCAAAAAGATCGTAATCATCATAGTACCTTCTGCAACAACAAGGTCGAAGCATCTGACCTTCCTGAACTGAAATCATTGGGATACATGCTATGTGCATCAAAAGGTTCGGTATGGGTATGGGGGCAAATTTCGAAAACTTATTTGCACATTAGATTATAAAATATTCTTAGCTGATATGGCAAATATTGTTGAGAAATGCACATTAAATCAAATGGGATAAAGAAAAAATATTAAAGCCTCTCTCCCATTCACATCAAAGGTAAGAATATTTCTTTTATAATTTCTAAAATATCATAAAAACATTAGGACCTCGTTTGATTCATGGATTAGGAGGGTGGGATGGGACTATTTTCATCTAATCCCGCATTATCCCTTGTTTGGTTCCCGGAAAATGGTTTGGGATTACTAATCCGGTATAAAAATAATACCTATATGTGTGGTATTATATAATACCTGGGGGTGTGGGATTATTTATCCCGGACAAGGAAATGCACGTCTACAGTGTAGTAAATATTACAATAATGCCATCCACATGTTTTTCCCACAAACGTCTTCTCTCTCTCTCTCTCTCTCTCTCTCTCTCTCTCTCTCTCTCTCTCTCTCTCTCTCTCTCTCTCTCTCTCTCTCTCTCTCTCTCCATGTTTGACTATAGTTGGGTAGCTAAGATCGATTTCCTCCAAGATCTCCCGATTTCTGTGTCTGATTTTCTGATTTTTCAACTTGGGTGTGTGATTTTTGTTGATTCGAGCCCAATAACATCACCAAGGTCAAGCTCTTCGACGCCGACCCAAATGTCCTCCAGTCTCTCTCTGGTTCCAATATTTACGTCACCGTAGGCATTCCTAACTCGATGCCCAGAAGCTTGAACACCTCCAAGAAAGCTGCTGAGAGTTGGGTCCACAATATGACGATAACCTCACCCGTTACTTCTCTGATTCCCAAGCCGGGGTTCGAATCGAGTATGTTTTTCACTTATGCGTTTATTTAATTGATGATGTTTAGCGGAAGAATTGGGGTTTTTTTTATGGTTAGGTGTGGGTCTTCTATGGGTTTTCCTGTACATTTTTGTATATCCCTATTCTAGATTGCAGAGCTTATTCATTCGTTTTGTCTTCTTTGTTGTATTTGTTTTGTCATTACTTTTCCCAATCTGCTTTGTAGATGCAATTTTTCCCTATTTGTTTTATTTTGAAAAAAAAATGATTTGAAAAAAATGAATTGAGTTGGTTGGAATTGGTTTGAGAGATGGAGAGAGTGAGAGAAAGAAATAGTTCCGAAATTAATCATGAAATTAACATAGGATATCCCAATGTTAATCTTGCACGAATCAAACAAGGGATTGTGTGAGATTCAGTACTAAATTAGTCCCAGGACAAATAATCCAGGACTATCAATCCCACTTATTATAGTCCACAAATCAAACAAGGCCTAGAGGTGTACAAGTGTCTACATTTGGTAAGGGCTTCAGAGACCTATCTATCTCCCCTACCCTTGTCATGTGTGTCAGTCATGGCTACCCAAGAAGCATGGACACTTCAAAGAAGGATACTTGTCTTTGTCAGACACGCGTCCGCCATTCAAAACCAGCTTCACAAACAATTTCAGGCTCACGTAAAAATATTCTTTTTTCATGTCCATAAATAAGAAAGAAATGTAAATAGCAACATGTGTCCAACGCCAGTTTTTTGTAATTTTCCGGGCACTTCTTATTTGTCTATGACGACGCCAAAGAAATTATATTGTTCATAACCAATCATACTACGCAATGCTAGCACAGATTGTACAATAATCTAAAGCAATTCAAAAGGAAGGGGGAAGGGTAGGCCAGCAAGAAGGATAAAAGCAAAATCAATCGAATAATACTCTTGATAATTTAAAAATGGAAACGATTGAGTCATACCATACGAATCTTCCAACCTTCGAATGAATGCTAGTTGAAACAAAGCTCCTGCAAATCCCAAATCCCAATTACTATAAAGTCATTGTTTTAAAGTACCACAGCGCTGCGAAAAACTCTACTCGAGCTCATTAGATTAGAATCGCCAATAACCTACTTATTTGACAGGAAACCAAACTTGAAGTAAAAAATTTGTGGCAGATATAAAACAAACTACTGGGTAAATAAACCCACAAACTCAAACCCTAGTACGAATATATGTACACAGTAAGAAGTCAGTCGGATTGATAAAAATACCTACTATCATGCCGACAGTGACAAAAGTTAGCAACCCCAAAACCATTCGCATTGCGGCCGCCATGGCCGAATCAGATATAGGCAAGGAGATTCCTGATGGCGATTACGAAGGGGGTTTGAGCGAGAGAAACTATGAAGGAAGTGGTGTTGGGGATGACTGCTAGTCAGCCGATGGAAAGTACGTCTACGGTAAGTCTTGACGGTTCGAACAGAAGGTGTAAGAGAGCCGTTTTGTAAACGCCCACTGAGATTTGATTTTGCTTTTAGACTCTTAAATTATACTCAAAAGGACACATGAAATTAGAATAATTGTTGGCTGGTACCGAGAGCGAGATTATTAAATTGTCATTGTACATTTGATCATAACGTCAGTACTATTGTTTGTCATAAAATATGAATACAAGTTTAAAAAAAAAATTTAAAGTTGACACACTACATGAATAAATAATAGAATCATAGTATTAAATTAGCCTAATCTTATTATAATAACGTTATTGTCTATATAGATCTGTTGCTTGGACAATGGTCAAATACTAAGGTACGTGTAAAGATTTCTTGCATTTTATATTCTTGTAAATATATTTGTAATATGTAAATTGGAATACAGTATTTAAATACTATTTTTTTCCTTTTTCTTTTTTTTTTTTTGTTTGAAACATTTACAGTACCGATCCTGCTAATGGACACCCTGTAACACCTGTTCCAAAGTTCTTTTTTTTATCAATTTTGTTGTCACTCTACAATTTCACCCTCTACGGCCTGTTCAATTGTCTAGAAAATATGAGAAATGATGGAAAGTTAGCTTTCCCACTTATTTTTGAGTGTTCAATTACCACGAAAACGATAGGATTTTGGAAATTAATTTTTTCACCAGAACTTACTTTCTAAAACAGGTCTTGCAAAATACATAGTACTGTAGAATTTAGCACGGGAAAGTTCTAGCCTCCCTACAAGAACTCTTCTATCATCACTCGTCCCCTCACCCTCTACAAGCACTCTTCTCTCGCCACTCGTCCCCCTCCCTTCTCATTATCTCCTCTCTTACATTTTCTTTATCTCCTAGGTCTAGAGTCATTGTATATAAAATATAGAACATATGTTCTTAATATTCACCAAAGAGCTCTGCACTTTTCATTTATGGATTGAAGTGTTAGCTGAGTATAACTAGTTAGGCATTCTGGAAGCAGCCACTTTGTGTATTTATTGCCAAAGGTTAGGTTTATCTCCTATCCATCCCCTACCCATACCCCCAATTATTAGGGACTTAGGGGTTTTGTTATTGTTTGTTGTGAAAGGTCTCAAAGAGGAATGTCAAAATCCATTCAGATCTGTACCACATGTCCATAGGCAAAACCAAATTTGTAGCCCCACAAAGAGTGAGGGGATATATAATCAAGGAGATTGGTTGTACCCACCATTTGCTCAGTGCAACCAAGATAGTTAATCCTTAAAATATAATCAACCTTAAACTTTTGTGCTTAACCAATAAACATGATTAAATTATCCTAAGACGCTAAATCCAGGAGGGTTGTCATACAAATATTTATAGGGGTCATGGTCGACCCGTAGAGGTAGGTGAGGCGATGAGGGATTAAGAAGCTTACGATAATCTTTGCAGATTAGGGTTTATCAGGGTTGGGAGAGTAAATTAGGTGCTTTTGTTGGGATTGGGGAAGGCGTTTTGTAAACTGATCGCATTTACCTTAGCATTGCAAAGGTTTACTTAGATCATCTCCATCTCCATTTTGGCTCTTTAAAATAATTTTTAGGCTGAGTTTTCACCGTTGTCTAAATAGTATTTTAAGTATTTTTGTCAATTGCCTATAATGTGAAGATAAGTCATTCTCCTTATTTACATCATGAAAATACCATTTAGCAGAAACTATAATCAGTTTTGGCTACAATGGAAATACGATATTTTTAGTGAAAACTCACTGTTTTTCTTACATTTTTATGACACATTAGTTAATGATAAAATATTTCATTTTATTTTACATTTGAACACATTAGAGCAAGTGCAACGGGTTTGGTAAATGTGCATTTGAGCCATTTTACCTAAGCCAAAGTAAGAAAACCATGGTCCAACAAATTAGGTAAACACTTGGGTATATACAATTAACTACAGTACTTGGCCAAAACCCCCTTAGTACTGTTCACCAGCAATCCTATTGTTTATTAATGTGATGCAGGGGAGAAGCCTCCTTTTAAGAAACTATTTGCAACGAAAATTACCAACAAGCTTGAACAAGAGGTACTCCCTCTTAGAACAAACTATAATGAATAAAAACTCAATTTTTCATTAATCATAAACAACCAAATTCTAATGTCACCCTACAACTTATGTTATACTAGAAACTAGGACCGAAAATGAAACAGCAAAACAGGAAGCTAAATCCCGATTACTAAAGAAAAAAAGGAAACATTAAACTAAGAAACTAATTACTCTAAGATACCTAATTTCCTAATTTGAAGAATCCTAGCAAGATGTAGAAATAAATATTCCTACTACATTAAAACAAACTGGGAAAGTAAAATCTTAATTAAATAAAACACACCTACGAAAATACTAATATTAAATAATAGAATAAAATTGGGGAAGTTAATTCACCATCCCAAACAAATAAGATCCTTTGGATCCCATCCCATGGGATTTGAATGTTTATGATACCATCTTGAGATTTGAATAATACCAAGAAAGCCCTTTCTTTTTGTTTTTTCCTTTTTGAATTTGTTTGATATTATTAACGGAATTTGGAAATTCTAGCAGTCCTCTCAACACCATCCCAAAAAACTGTCCACAAATTAATGCTTTTAACGTGGAGCTAATTTCGGGCAGTTTTAAGAATTGTTCATATTATAGGTCGGTTAAGGTGTATTAGGAAGGTTTTGCCATGCCAAATCACTACCCAACTCCCTTCTCATTCGGTGAGATAACACGCAGGACCAAAACCGTCCCAACCTGGCCGATTTCCTAATTTTTCGGTGAAGCCAAACCCATCCCCAAATCGTCCTTCTTCCGTATTCTTCGGTGGAAACCAAAACCCTTCCCGATCCATCCCAAATCCCAGAATTTTCGGTGAAACCCAACCCTCTTCCCAAATCATCCTATCCCATCATCTTCGTTTGGAACCAAAATCCTACTCGAACCATCCCAAAATCCATGATTTTTCGGTGAAACCTATTCCACTCCCCAAATCGTCCCAACACATCCCACCCTTTTCGGAATTAAGGCATTCCACAATCCCATTTTTCTGATTTTGCGTAAAACCTCTTGTTCATGAAGAACGTATTACACCGAAAAATTACCGAGGCAAACGACTCGCAAAAAAAAAAAAAAAAAAGGGTGACAAAGGCTAGCCAATCGACGAGAAGAAGGCCTAGTCATGGCTTGTAAGTTTTCTACTCGACATTAACAGTAGACAATGTTTTGGTCGGAGTAATGAATGGACTGTATTTTCTGAGGCTTTTGCGTGTATTTTACAGCAATTTCCATGGAATTTAGAGTATACATGTGTTTAACCATGGCTTGTAAAGTCTATTTTAGAATCGAAGTTGTTTATGGGGTTTAAGATTTGCTTGCCTTTGGTTTTATTTTTACTCATGGGCAGGAAATTTAGGAGTTTTGAAAATTTAGGGGTTTTGTTTTTGATAACCATGGTTTGAGTTATGCATGCTTGATGGTTCGTGTATGGTGAATCTGTGAACCATAAACATGGTTTGTTTGTGTATGGTGAATGCTTAATTTTGGAGTGTAAAGATGTTGTTATCGTTGTTAAATATGGATCAACTTAGAAATTGTATTTCTAATGATGCAAAATGAAAATGGAGGACTAATAATCCGCCGTTCTGGTTTACAAATTTTATGGTAGAATGGGCGATGCACGGAAAAATGGTGGACCAATGCTTCGCTATTCTTATATAAAAATTGTATGGTTTCTGACTTTGTCATAATTGCTGTTCAAAGTGTAGTTGTCCAAAAATTTAATTAGAGATTTAGGGGGAAAAAATGGGTGATTGGTTTTCCATTTAATGGATAACATAATAGGTGCTCTATGATATTGTTGTTGTCATAAAATAAGCTAAGCGTGGGGGGGTTTTGGTAAATTTTAATGGTTTTTTAATATTCCATATTTAGACATGTTTATTACTAGTCCTAGGATTGGGCATGAATGTGACATTTTTTCATATACCCTATGAATATATAAACCATGTATTATAGGTTTTCCATTTTTTTTTATGGAATGTGGAGAACTCAATTCTCCAGATGCGGTTTTGCCATTTGTACCCCTATATGGTACTCCTCCCATCCCTTTTTCTTAGGACAATCAGCGTTCGCTAGTTACTCACCTGAAAGGAAAACATAGGAAAGAAACCGAAAAAGAAGAGTTTGTCTACCCCGACAAACAAAAAAGACTAGATCCAGTGAAATTTGATGAAATTTGGGAAGTTCATGGAAGATGGGGTTACCATGAAACTGCTTTCCATCAAAGTTGTCATTAGCACAAACTAATCGATTTCCATTGTCATAGTCAAATGAACAACTGGTCCGATGTGATTTGGAAAATGTTGAAGCTGTTAAACATGCATATTGAACAAGTATTGCATATTAAGGTTGGGGTTTGTATTTCATAGTAATGGATTGTTGATTCACCATGATTGTTTGAGGATTTATTTTTTTTTTGCTATTCACATTTATCATATTTTAATGGGTTTTCATCCATTGAGGCAGGCACTATACTACCTACTATGTTATGGTAGCCAACAAATCCACCATTTTTTGGAGTGAATGAGAAATGTGATTAAGGTTGGGATTAATATCAATCATCCATGAACTTGTTTTCCACTCTGGTTTGAATGTTTTTTGGTTTATAATTTTGACATGTTAGATGTACGGAATACCATTTATAATCTTCCATATGTAGACATGTTTATTAATAACCCTAAGATTGGTCATGAATGTGGACTTCCGTTATTTCATAAACCATATGAATCTAAAAAACATGTATTATAGGTTTCCCATTTGTAATATGGAATTATGGTTTCCACATTTGTCGTAGGAACAAAAAACACGGAAGGAAAATCTAGCATGAAGCTTAAAGTAACAGAAAGATGACTCAACGATGACTTCAATATCGTTAATTGACGCAGCCTGTGCAAATTCAAACAATGTCCTCAAATCGTCATCCTTTACTATAGGCTCATTGTTAGTCAATGAGTAACTCAAAATTACAGTTTCGGAATCCAACTCCGACCACCTCGTACAAAACTTCTCCAAAACCGTTCCAAAATCCATTCCAACGTTAATAAGGATGGGACAGATCTTGTCACCATACTTGCATACCAATATCAAACCATCATCCATTGCAATGAGCAAACTGCATAAATCATACAAAAACGAACAAAGAACATTAGATTTACAAAATAAACAAGCTGTTCAGGTTAATAGACAAACATGGTGACTTGAATTGCCATGATACATAATTCAGAACAAGTGAACAACGTTGACTGTCATGATTAAACCGTTTCAACACATAACTCAGAACAAGTGTTGTCCTGTAGTGCAAGTACATTTCAATGGTGAAATAGGTTGCCATATTTAATTTAAGTAAAAAATTGATTCCCACGTCTACATTTTCACGTATAAAAATTTGATTGCTTTATACATCCTAACGGGTAAGAATGAAAACATCCATTGAAATTGGCTTGATGATGGAATACTCCTGGCACGAGTTCAATCTATAATTGTTACACGACACGGGAACCCCAAAAATATATTCATAAACTACCTTGTAGACACCCCGAAGTTGCTTGATGAATTGCTTGATGAATTTAAAGCTTCCAACCTCTTTGCTACCCACAAAATGCCGTACGGAACAATGGATTAGAGATGGTGGAATGTAAATCATCAGCAGGGACGTTGATATCACACTTGTATAGTACTAGAAATTTTGAATTTCAAAAACCCCTTAAGTTATGGAAATGTATTCAAACAGTACAAATGGGATGATAATGGTTAGAAATCCTCTTTGATTTGATTGCCCGGATTTATAGCACTTCTCATTGCCCCATTAATACCGCTAAATTAGGAACACGAGATTTGAAGTATCATAATTAACAATTACATAATATACTAATATCTATTATATAATATACTAATAAAATACATAATAGGGGTATAATTGTCCTAATTCAAATTACAGGATTGAATCATAAAGATTCAAAAGCTATAGGGTTGCATCCTAAGGGTATTATTCAAAGAGGATTGCTAATTAAATTTCTCAATAAAATTCCTATATTTCTAAAATACTTCCAATATTGGTCTGCATCATTAATGTTAGTGTAGATTAAAAAAGGATAGGTAAAATAGATGGATTGTTGGGGTGTTGAAAGACATGTGAATTAATTGTGCAATGTTCACTAACATTTTTTACAAAAAAAATTCCCAAGTTGTTGTTTTTGCTCTCAGAGGCTCTGCTACGTAAAAAAACACCCTCTCAATTTTAGGGCATTTGGTAACTTGGTTGAACAATTAGAGAAGGGGTAAGAACAGTTCTCGTAGTGCCCCAACCTCAAGGCACTACATCCTTTTAGTGCCCCCAATTGTGGAGCCTATATAATTTGTATTTGTTATCAGAACAGTTCATTTTTGGCAATGTGGAGTAGATCATTCATGTGAAAAATCAAATTGATTTGATATTGGTAGCTGTATGGTTAGATACCATTTATTTTACAAAAGTGGATGACAAATATGTGATTTAGGGAATGAAATGTAATATAACTATGTCTCAATCATGTGCCTAACAATGTCCGATCAATATAATTTTATAACACATGACATGCTCAACATTCCTGAAAAAATAAACGGTTCAGATCACAGATAGAAATTCTAGCATGCCTATTTCTCTCACACGCCACCTAGTAGAGTAAGTTTCATAATATATTTTGATAATCCGAATCGTTTATTTTGTACATCTTGATATACATATCACCCACATAGAAATTCAATTTGATCGAGCATTGGTAGCAATATTATCCTTGTACAAATTTCTTGAGAAAAATGAAATGTTAAAATTCTTCCTGTTAATCAATTGATTTGAATCATGCACTTAATAATATCTAATCAATTTTGATTTTTTGCAAGTTTTTTTTTTTTTGCTAAAGAGAGAATTTCATTTCCAACAAAGTGCTATTACAAATTACTGGATACAAAAACAACAGAATAACAACAACGTACAGACGAGAAGAACATAAAATAGAAACCAAAACAAATAAAGGATATAAATCTAGCAAGAATTTGCTTTGGCCGTCAGATGTCCGTGATCAATGTACATTATCGATTTGCTACTGTCCCAGTAGCTCCACAAATGATGAAGCTTCCATGCAAAAATTGTCTGACACAAACCAAGTGACTGAAGCACCTATAGTCGAGAGCTCTGCGGCACGGTTAGGCGTTGTGCAACTAGATGGCCGAGGGCAACTATAGAACTCTAAAATCTGAAGAGGAACTACTGGAAAGATACGCAATTGTGGAAAGAGAGAAAACTGTTGCGGAGAATCCCTATTCATATATGGTGATCTCCCTTAGATTATTGACACCTAATTGCGACAGAAACAAGAACAACCCCCTCCCACACCATCACCACCCAGGTGTCCAATCCACTAAACCATCTAAAGATTCTAAACCCAAATCCGCTATAGTAAACTTGCCATGAATCACCGCTCAAAGAAATATTGTGAGGCCTAGTAACCCAGAAAACCATAAAACACCGCCACCACTGGTTCCAATTGATAACCAAAGGATCCATGGATCACACCAAAACACCATCATAACGCCCAGAATATAGAGTTGAGTTCACCTATAAAATTCCCACTGAACGGACTGATACAAAACCAACAACTGAAACCAGTGTGCATGTGTGGAAGAAGCACTAATAAAAGACCCGTGACAAGCATGCATGAAGATAGCTAGAAAAAAATTTACGCATAAAAACCCCTCAAAATTTTAAAGTACTATGAAAGGGTATACAGAAATGCACAAACAAACATAACCTCAACCACAATCGTGAAACGATCGCAACAGAGACGAGGGCCGTTCCAATCGGGGAAAGCTGGGAAGGGGAAGAGGGAGGGGGGAAGGTCGAAACAGCTACATGCAAGCACAGGTCAAACATAACAACATAGAGAAAACAAACACACTACTATATTTGAAAAAGGCCTTTGAAATGCATGCAAGAAGGAGTTTTAGAAAAATGTTATTTATCAAAAACCATAGAAGTATCACAAAAGGGTATACGGAGATGCACAATCAAGCAAAACTTCAACCTCAATCGTAGTTCCAATTGGGGAAAGCTGCTTGACTGGGAAGGGAAGGAAGAGATCAAACAGCTACACGCATGAGAAAGACTAACACAACAAAAATAGACAGCCAACACACACACAAACAAGCACATGTAACGGCACAAAGAAACAAACGATCCGTTCAGTGGCAGAAGGGAATTGAAAGTGGGTAGGAATCAATGAAGATATAAATTCATGCTGGTCACTGCCACACACACCCAATGAAATCTACATGACTGACCCCAATCTCGCCAAAGGTACACGAGCATTGAACATCACAATAGAAGCCTTTTTTTTCTTTGGACAGCAAACGACACACAACCACAACAGAAGAAATGCAAATTTTTGTTAATATGGATCCATCCATTCAGGAACTTTGAATAAAGCCTTCGCTGTGTGATCGCTTGTCGCCAGAAATTCATTCACAAAAAATTGAGCCTCACCCATGCGTCGACAACAATAACGGACGGTGTGGATTCCAGAGGAGACTTTGGGAAAACAGCACGCGACAGATCTAGGTTGGGGCCGCGACACTCGGTGGCACGCGGCTGAGAGGGTCAAGTGGAGATGGGCGCAAAGCTCAGCCTCGGCAAATTATAGGAGGAAAGGAAAGCCCAGCGCTCAGCCGCAACGATCAGAGGAAAGGAGGTCTGGTGGGGGGGGAGGCGGATGCCTCCCCCAGGGGAAACCCCAAGTCGGCGGCTGTTTTTTTTGGCTTCTGAAGAACCCTACTTTTAAGAGAGAGAGAGAGAGAGAGAGAGAGAGAGAGAGAGAGAGAGAGAGAGAGTTTTGATGAATTACACGTTTGGTGCTACAAAATGGACATCTCTAATGGATCACACACTATCAGAAGGGAGTTCAAAATAGTGTATACGTAGCAAGGCTCTTCTCCCTTATCAAGTAACCCACCATCATCTACTTTCACTCCACTGCCGTAAAGTGTTTACAGGATAGATGGCTTGGGAGAGCAACTGCTTCAGATATACTACTGCAATTGCAAGTTCTTTACTGCCTTTTTAACTGATTTTTCTCCTAAAGGCATTCCTTCATCTTCAACCCTTTTCCCTCCATCTCGTCATATAATCAACGAACATCTCTTTTCAAAAAAAAAAAAAACAATTTTACATTTTTAGCATTAGTTCAACAGACATAGTTGCTTGTCATCTTATCGATGCATTCTCTAATGACTGATCACCAATATACACTGGTCACTTTTCGATTTACCAGTCCCATGAAATAGTTATGGAAGGTGCAAAAAAAAGCAAATAAAGAATATAACTCAAAGGCGGGGGAGAAAAACCACCAAAGAAACTAAAACCACCACCATTTTTGTTTATGATAATAAATCAGGTCAAAGACCAACGATTTATTACATACATATATTTCTATACATACAGCATCTACACTAAATTCAGCCGACTACTACACAATTCCAATATACAGATATGTCTGTTATTTCTAATCGTCAACGATGGGAGCAAAAACTTAACCCAAAGTTGCCCAAAACTTGAAACAAAACCAAAAAAAAAAACTTGTTTCTGTGTTTGGTTTCGTCAGTTTTCAGATGGTTTTACCTTTAACTACTTGCATCTGGATTTCTAATTACAGGTGGAACTTCAGTAAACCAAAACATGCTGCAGTGCAGTTATCAACAAGAAGATTATGGACCATTGGGAGCTCAGCCTCCAAGCCGGAGACAGATAGCGGGCACCAACTAAATGTACTGATCCAGTTGACTCATCCTTTAACTGAATGCTTGAAGAGCCTGAAGAAATCAACCACATATAGAAGTCATACCTAAAACAGTACCATTCAATGTAGATTAATATATTTACAACATTTATCAGGAATTTTGTGTACTCTGCTATGATTCAGACACTATATCTTTCTAGCCCTTAATTCAGTTAAATTGCTATTGGAAACTTGTCATTAACATTGTACAAGTACTTTACAGGCAAGACATCCATTGAATTCAGGAAATATGTATGTATAACATTTCTCATGCATTTTGTGTCCTCTGCTATGATTCAGATATTAATTACTTCAAACATTTCTCGGCATATTATGTCCTCCATAATTTGAAAAGCCTCATGTTGGCTTTCTCCATGTGGTTGTTACTTAGCTAGCTCCAATGAGTATAAAACAAGCACCACAAAAAGTTATTTAACATGAATAGGTAAAAGAAAAAAAGGATGAATACACTCACAGTTGTGTTCGGCCCATCCAATGACCTGATTCTCAAGATCATATAAGACCAACTTATTTGAGAGTACCAAATCTGCACAATTGAAGTAAATTCAGGGACTAGAATAATTGAAAAAGACTCAGTCTGGCAGGAATAGAATCAGCAACCAGTTTCAATGAGTTCAACCACATTTTCAGCTAACACTTTTTTTTTTTGTCTTTTTGTGTGTGTGTGTGTGTGTGTTGGAATTTTGTGTGTGTGTGTGTGTGTTGGAATTTTGTAAAAACACGTGATGTGCAACAGCTATTGATCATGTAAATTACTCTAAAAGTAGAAAAATGACCTTCAAAACCAAATACTGAAAACTTAGAGGCATGCGCCAAAATGCTGAGGCACAGGTGGCCTTGGATACCCTGAGGGGAGGCGCAGTTCTCGAAGCGCACTTGGGGGGTGGGCCTTGCCTATTTTTTCCAGATCCGTTTAAGATTCCATCTCCTTGCCTATTTTTTCCAGATCTGTTTAAGATTCCATCTCATCCATTAATTTGTAAGGTATTATGGGCCAGGATGCATAGAATTCTCCAAATTAAAGAGGCTTACATCTTTAACCCTAGCTGCTACAAACGATTCCAGATTCTGAAGGAGGAAGGGGTGTTTTGAACTGGGAAATCAATAAGGTATGCTCTGTTTTTTCTACATCAATTTCCTTTTTGGATCTTCTTCTGCGATCTTCCCTCCTCTTTTTTTATGATGGTATGGTCAACGTTGAAGACTATGACGAGGATGATTGTGATGATGTAGAATTCAATCCCCATCCTAAGAAGCCTTGTGGCTTCTGCTATGGGAAGTAACTCCACACGTCTATTGAGTGTCCAAGCCTAAGAAACCCCAGAACATGATGCAAACCATGTAAATATGTATGTAGTAGAGTCAGTTTTAAGGTTATTGTGCGTGTGCGTGTGTGTGTGTAGTAGATTAGTAGGGCAATTTTCAAGGTTCATTAGTGAGGGGCGTTTGTGTCATTTCATGGTTGATGTGAACAAATCAAGTACTATTTTATTTATTACCAAAATCTTCCAAACCAAGTACTATTTTATCCACCCTTCATAAAATGTCGCAACAATGAGGGTCCACCCTCCATAAAAAATACCCTCTACTATCTCATCTCCCCATACTATTTAATCCACCAAAATCTCATCCCGCATCCAGTCGAGCTGTTAGAGGTCATGCATGCCATGACAGGGGAGTACTACATCATTTTTTGGGCTCATTTTCAGTTAAAACATTGAAACGGGGTATGTTCTGTGATATTTTATGTTTTAAAAGTACTTGCTTATGTTGAAAGTTTTTCATATTTAGAATTCTACTAATTTTTCATAACCTGAGCCTCACTATGATGAAGTGCGTGCCGTGCCTTGCTTCAAGCCTCCCACAAAGGCTCCATGGGAGTAATGGGACCATGGCGGCAAGTGTGAACTCTGCCTAGAGCCTTTTAAAACACTGAGATTACCATATCAGGGTATAAGTTCATTTATTTATTCTGCATATTCTTTCTTAAGATATTCGTGAAGGAAATGTAAATCATTAGTTTGCTCTTCCGAAGCAAGAAACCTTACCCTAACAGCACTATGCAAATTCAAAGTTCTTTTCTTTCAAAAATGAAGGATCATGCCTAGCCAACACAAAAATAAAAGTATCAATCCCTTACTATTCGAGCAATAGTACTCGAGACTAACATTCATGTGGAATTTTTTGGTGCTTACCTCCCAAAAGGGTCATGTTCATGGTATCTCTGGATTGAATCCCACTGTTTTGCCAACCAAAACACCATAAGCCTTCCTGTAAACATTGAATTAGCATTGAAAAGTAATCTGCAGGATAAACATCCAGGACCAGTAAGTGTGTATTACACTGTGTAATCAAGAAAAGGCAAATAGCACCAATGATAAATTGGATGAGACAGAATAAGATGTTTGCCAATGTCCAGAAAAGATTACTTCCTATACCATTGCATCTAACACATTGTCCCAAACTGGCACATATTTCATAAAACTCCAATTTTGCATAATTCTTAATGATCGTGAAACAGCTGAACAAGTCATATTATTGATGACAGAACGTGATCACGTCATTCTTCGGGTCTTTTTTCTTGTTTTTCTTGCAATTCATTCTCTGTTAAAATAGGTAATAGTAATCCACATGCACGTATTTTCTTCAGTACCAAACGAGGATTGCAGTCTTAAAGTAAAGGTTTTTCTATTGAATTCAGGTCATAAACAAATTGAAATTTTTAGAAACGGGTATGTAAGCGAATCTACTGATTCTGCTGCAACCCTGGCGTACCATGAAGGAGGGACGAGAAGTCTATGCACCTTTTATTTTTGTATTTGGCCATTGGCTTGGGCTATGTGACACATGTTACATGGGAAACCTGTGACCACATGCTCAAAGCCATCATATTCTATTACACCAACCCATCATTTGCATACAAAGGACATTTATGCACATTTTGAAGGTAATCAATTGTATGAGATGATAAGCTACATTCCAAATCCCGTATTTTGTTTACAAATCAATATCATAGGTTGCTAAATTAAAACTGCCACCGAAATCGTTTTCTTATCCATGTCATTGATTGTGTAAGAAAATAAGCACCTAATGTTGTTCCAATGCGAGTTTTGTAAAAGCATTGCCATTGACATGTAAGCAAAGCTAACAAAATAATTGTGCTAGCAGGCATCTTACGGAACACATGGATACTTACAAAGGGAAATAGATACTCCCGTGGATAAACCGTCAAAGTAAGTGAACTTTCAAAATGAAGAGTGACAGGAGGAAAACCATCATCAAGGCTGCAATGTATAGCAAAAACAAAAAAACATCATGTAAAACTTCTATTAGACAAGAGTTTGCAACTATTTCAAGAACTCATAACACAGCATTCAAGTAAACAACTCTTCATCAAACATATCTAGAGAGAGAGAGAGAGAAGGAAAAGCATCATCAATGCCGCAATGGTTAGCAAAAACAAAATTAAAAAATCATGTAAAACTTTCGTTAGACAATGACCAAAGACGACGCTAAAGACACTAATCTAGTGTAAAAATGTGATGTTCCGATTCCTCCTGTCTAAGAAGCACGGACATAGATATGGGATACAGAAACGTCATTTCTCAAAGAATTAGGACACAGATACGTTGAATAGAATAATATATTTATTATTTTTAGTAAAATTATATAAATCAATTTTTTTAATAGTAGAAATTCATCCCATAAACAAATTGGATACATATCTTGTCTTTGTCGCCAATACAATGAAGAGCCTTAAAAAAAGCTTTGGTCCAAAACTAAACATTAAACATATACTTCAGTCCACAAAAATGTCCCAAGTCCACGTAAATGGCCCAACTTTAAAAACAACAACAACAATAATAGAACCCATCTGGTCTCTAATAATCGGGGGTAAGGGCAGGGGATGATTAGAGACGGACGTAGCCTTTGGCAATATTGACAAAGTGGCTACTCTCAGAATACTACTGCAATAGTGGCCCCTCTAAACCTCTAAGAACCGAGGAGCTACACAGACATTTTGCTACAAAACCATGCCCCCAAATCAAAGTCAAAAGACATCTGGGGCAAGGTTAGAGACCCAAATCAATATTTGTGCTCATTACCATGCTTCATTCCTTCATGGTCCAGAGCATCTCACCAATGAGCACAACCCAACTTTAAAAAAAATAAAAATATATATAAAAAAAAAGTAGAAAAGTTGATGGCCCAAGTCCGAAAGGTTGGCAGTAGCAACAGTCATCTCTCTCTCTGGGTCCGAGAGTGCGGCAGACATGTCCATCACGTATCCTGATAAAAAATTAATGATACAATAATTGGACACGGTCAAAGGCGTGTCAAACACATGTCCGGACGTATCCATGTCCTAAACAGGATATGGGTACGTCACCCTCCCCAGCGTGTCGGAGCTTCTTAGCCTCTTGTCACGACAAACAATGTTAAGTAAAAATTTGACCCAAATCTAGTGGAAATTGAGAGAGAAATAAAAACGCAAAACCAAAAACTCGGCAAAAAGTTAAGCCAAATGCACCATTACTCTACAAAAATTTCACAAACATGATATTAAATACTCCCTCCGTCCCAAATTGCTCGTCTCTTTTGGGAATCCAACTTTTTAAGGGGACAAAATTATTGTCATAGAGTTTCAAAATTATCCTTCAAAACTGTGATGTTTATTAAGTGGTTCTAAATTGTTTATATCTTTCAATATGGATCTCAAAAACTATGCAATATGAATCTTATTTGATAGATCTCAATTAGTTGTTTTATACAAAGTTTTAAAAATCATTAAAAACATTATAAACTAAAAGATATAAACAATTTAGAAAAGACACAAATTTCAAAAACTGTGAAATAAATTGGGAGGGAAAGAGTACTTGTTAAGGGTAAAACTGAAAGTTTGACATATTTTGATACTTGTTTTTAGAAATAGGACCAACATCTTGGGACATCAAAAAATAGAAAGAATGACCAGCAATTTGGGACGGAGGGAGTAGCAATAATAACAAAGACGGACACGTAGAAGATGAAGACTAAGAAGCATTGCAATGGTGAGTACTATTATAAGCAATGAAAAAGATCCATAATGTGTACAATCATCGAATCCTTTTTCTTCTCCTAGAACATATTTACCGATACTTGGTATGATTTTGTCTGCGGTATGGCACACCATAACATGGGTACACTTTTCTTGCTATGAACTACTTCAATCTCTTCGCTAATGTGTTTTGCGCCAACACAACAATCACATATAAGCCAATCAAATCCAATTCAATGCATCACATCCTTCCCCAATCTCTCTTTTAAAGAATAGTTGATCACAAATACAAAAACTGATTCAGTCTTACGGTTAACCAAAATGAACGATGTAAAAGAAGCAGGGAAATAAAATTAAGGTGTCTCTTGGTTTTGAGAAGAAAGGAAGGTACTCCAGATTAAGGTGTATAACTAATATTGTCACTAAAGAACCAGGCCACGAACAAACTACAGCTCTGTACGAGATTTTCTGACTGAATAGTTCCAAAGCAGAAAAGTCCAATAAAAAGTGCACTCTTTTAAACTTGCTTATGTATTAAGGAACACTTTTGACACAAAGGTTAACATTTAACCTCGTCTTAGGATCTGTAGAAATATTTCTCCATCCCAAACGGAGTAAAAAATAAGAAACTCACAAACAAAATATCGATAAAAATGAGACTGCACACTATACCTTTCTGAGTACTGAAAACATAAATACTGATCATGAAGAGTACGTAGTTTCAAATCAGACTGCCAAGAGAGTATCTGAAAACAATTTCCAACATGTCAGAATTAAAGGGATTTCAAACTAATTTAATATCATGAAACAACTAAAACAATGTAAGAGAAGATACCGTTTTTATTAGCGGCTCGTAAATAACTTGAGGAAGATAAGCCAAAGTTGTACCACTGTCAATTATTGTCCCTTTCTTGTTTCCAAACTCAAAGACATCTCCTGTAAGATTTAGAAACTCACGACCAACTTCAACTGCCGTCATATTGACATTGTAATGAGGCCTAAGATATATTACACAAAGTTTAGCTTAATGCAAGCAATATCACTACAGAATGAAGTAGAAGAGAAGCCACAAAAACGCATCAGATACTTTCATGAAGACAGAAAAACAAAATGCATGTGGCATAGCCAAGTAAACTAGACATCCAGAGGAAACAGCATCCTTCTTTATTGCAAGTAAGACACCCCAAACTGAGTTTTTATTGTCTGTCAGTATATTTTTTAAGCCCTTAACAACATCCAATTCGGTCTCTAAGATATGAAAATGTGTACTTCAATCAGTACCAAACACATAATGTTATCCAGTCACTTATCAACATCCAATTCAATCTCTAAGATATGAAAATGTGTACTTCAATCAGTACCAAACACATAAGGTTATCCAGTCACTTACGTAGGTAGTAATGAGAGAGTATTATCACAAAATACGTTAAGTTGCCACACCATTTGAATGACGTGTTTTTGGAGATTGTCTAGGAAAATAGATTCATTCTCTTTAGGGAGGTAATGAGCTAAGCAGGATATATATGCTTCAACTATAAAAGTTGTAGCCAATGTGAAACATGCAAAGATGCCAAGTAGATAATAGGATGCTTTCAAGATATAGGTCAGGTACATACACCATAACAATTTGGTATCTCAACTATTGGATCTTGTGCTACACTGCTTTTCAGCAAATTCTAGACACTTCAAGGTTTAGGTAAGAAGTCAAACAGATCTACTAAATCCTCCATAAACAATAAAATAGAAATAGAAAAACCAACAAAACTAATTAAGACAGAACAAAAAGGTGCGTGTATGTTGACATTTACACCCCTAAGTCGTGTTTGCTTAGTCTATTTATTACTCCCTCCATCCCAAATTGCTGGTCACTTTTGGGAATTCCAACTTTTTCAAGTAGACATGCAATAACTACGTTCAATAAATGCATTCACATTAAACAGATTCATTAATTTCCAATAATGCCCTTATATTTCAACTTTTGAATGAAATGATTGTCATTGGAAGGGGTTATTTTGGAAGATTGAATAAATTTAGTTTTGACTTTTCAAAGAGGACTAATAATTTGGAACATCTCAAAATCGTATAAGTGACAAGCAATTTGGAATGGAGGGAGTATGTTACTTGGAGTTTGATACTTGTTATTCATGTACAAGGGCTCAAGATCGATTGTGCCGGATTCGGCGCTAAATAATGACATCTTGAAGGTCCAAAAGTTTGGTAGGAGGATAGGTGTCGAAAATGCCTCAAGCTTCCAGACTGCAACACCTCGAGCTTCCAGACTGCAACACACTCGTTCAAATTGGTAGATTAATGCGATTTGGACCTTGGTAGCCAGGCGTCCGAATGCAACAGAACCGAGTCTGGATAGGCATTTTTACTTCTGTTGGAAACGTCTATGGGTCACCAACCTGATGGGTAGGAAACACGCTTGTTTTTCATGCCCCTGTATAAGAAGGAACCCTAGGTCGTTTTGAGGGTTGTCAAATATTCAAGGAGGCAAGAGAGACTACAAAAGAGCAAACCCTTTAAGACTGGTGGCTTCCACCCTTCACGAGTCACAGATGCAAGGATTCACTCTTCCATGGCCGGCTAAACTCCTTGTCTAGGGTGTAGATGAAGCTCTTTGACGCAGCGGAATTCACGAGAAACTAGTTGCGTACTAGTTCAAATGAAAATAGGTCTCAAATCCACGAGATTCTTGAATCCACAAGAAGAATGAGAAATAACTCTGAATTATTTTTGAGTAAAAACTGAATAATGTCATAGGCTTACACCCTTATTTATACTAATAGGAGTCCAATCAATAAGGAAATTACCTAGAGTGGAGACCAAGCAAACTATTGCTTGGAAACCATGACTATAAGACAAGGGAATAAAAGCAAATCTTACCAAAACTAAATTAAAAACGTGCAAAACAGGCAGCACAAATAAAATCTCCCAATACTAATCATAAATAAAAATTATTACTAAAATAATATTTCCAGAAATAATAGGGGTATATATCTTGTCCAACATCACTCTTACTCCGAGTGATTTCCATTACACATTAATTTTCTATATACAAAACAGGATTGCAGCACAAGTATGAAATCAGTTTAATATCCGGATTTTAAGCACAACCATACACTTGAATTGTACTAGCAAGACGATTCGTGCTAGGCAGAGATAGTCCATTGCTTTATGCCGGTTGTGTTCATAAATATTTTTAGGTGATACTGAGAGGATTTGCAAACCCTAACAATATCTGGGAGATTTAAATAATTAACTGCTATGACGTAGTAATTGTTATGAGGGAATTAGTGGATTCAAAACCCTAGATCCCTTCTCCATTCATTAACTCACTTTAGATTACTTTAATTCAGTTACAATAATTTTAAGAATCAATATCGAACTCCCTTTTTGTAAATTAATTTGATTATTAATTGAAATAGAGGCGATATAGCCTTTGAATCCCTAAGGAACATAATCAGATACTTGCCACTGCTCTCTTTAGTAGTAATAATTATCTTGTTTGAACAAATATTTTAGGTGCGGCATCATAGTGATCAAGAACTGAAAAGAAGGAGAAATACATGGAACAAATAAGGTGCGCAATACTCATCCAGATCACAGAGGGAGCGAATACATACTGGTTTTGCACCAAAGGAGTTGTGTTAACTTTTGGTTCCACCACATGTCCAATCACGAAAATACCACCACCATTAACACCATCCAAGCAATGTGCAAACATCTTTTTCACTCTTCCAGTTGAAGCTAGTTGTGAGAGCATGGATGAATTTGACTTTCCAAAACCCAGTATCCCATCAAGTGCTTCATCAGATGAATCTAGATCCCCAGACTGTCTAGCACCACACCTACTCAAAACATCAGAAATACTATATCATAAATCATCAACAAGAATGCATTATCATTTATTCCCTAGATGTACTAAAACTTTTGTAACTGAAAAGGAAAAGTGTGCCTCCTTAACTGCGATATGAGTTCCCTAAAGAATTTATGAGAGATGAAATTTTCATATAAAGATTGGCACATATAAGAGAAAAAGAAATGTTTAGAAGCCTAGTCCACTACAGGAAACCTTGAACAGTAAAGAAACCAAAGAAGATTAAAAAAAGAAAATTTGGAAGCTGCGATTATGAAATCCATCAGAAACCAGACCTAAAAAACTACAAGATTTCATGCAACATCAAGACTCATTAAGGGGTAGTTTTCCATTTGCTAAAATGGAAATTTGCTATTTGCTTTTAGCATGGGGCCCACTTGATTTTAGCACCCCTCCACTTCATTTGCTAAAATCACCCACTTGATTTTAGCAAATCTCCATTTTAGCAAATGGAAAACCAAGCCTAACTACCACAGTATGAGAAACTACATTAGATCTGGGCATAATATCCACATGCAGCACTATTTAGAACCAAATACATGTATATTTAAATGAGAAAACAAGGGGGGAAAAATTGGCTTGAGCAACGAAGCTAAATAGAAGTTTCAACATAACAACAGCTAATCTTCAATTAGCACAGCACAAATATGAGGTGCACAATCAGAATTTACTAAAAGTATCAATGTTTTTACTTCTCAGCTATGTAGCATGGACACGGATACAAATACGGACACGGACACGGACACGGACACGGACACGGATACGGCAATTTTGAAAAAAGGGACACGGATACGGCGGGGGACACGGCAATATATATATTAATATATATATATATATACATATTATTAAAAAAATATTTAAAATTAAAATTTTAAAGATTGATAATTACAGTTTGACCCCCAAAATTTTTTAAAAAATTACAATTTGATCCCTGAAAATTTGAAAAATTACAAATTGACCCCAAATTTTTTATAAAAAATTACAATTTGCCCCCTGCCGTGTCCCCGCCGTGTCCTCCACGTGTCCCCGCCGTGTCCCCCTAAAAAAATTCAAAAAAATTGGGGACACGCCACGTGGCGTGTCCCATACGTATTCCGCCATGTCCCCGCCGTGTCCCCGTGTCCCATACGGCAATACGGCGCCTCCTAGGAGTGTCGGTGCTTCATAGCTTCTCAGTATCTCCTATATGCTATTTATGATGGTGCTATATTAGCTGTTCATTGATGGTCAATCATTAGTCATCACTAACATCCATTGTTGAATTTCATATTCTATCTTCGAGTTTCCATAGTAGCTTCAACATGATTGGAGTAAGGGAGAGAGCTACAAAAGTAACAAACAAACAGATGTACACAAAGGAAAAAACAAAATAATCGCACATTTGTGCATACAATTATGTGCAACTTACAGAGGAAAAACTTAACTCAGATGAGAAAGAAATCGAAGTGTACAAACCAACACGCTTGCACACAAACAAATTAAATTAAATACTAAAGAAAATAACACGTAATCTAGAGGTATGAGTTTCTGTAGGACTCCTTGACGTGTGCAACAGCAAAAAATTGGCTTGAGGAAGAATTATACTATAGAACATTTCTTCCCTTTGCAACATAGGGAGAAATGAAAGATCTCCCCCTTGTCATGTTAATTTCACCAACATATATAAAAGGTCCCTCTCCAAGCCATAAATACAAATCTCACCAATAGAACTTCAATGTAATAAGAATTTTCAAAGACAGTACAACAGCAAGAACAAAAGAAGTACAGGTGAAAGAGGCAAGTCTGGAGGTAGCTTGGATCATTTGATTCCTAAGTTGTCATCTGCTGCTGTTCTTTACCACTTACGGTGAGAAAGGAATCCAAGAATTTTCAAGCAGTCACATGGTGCTGAAGATGGGGTATTCGAGAATTACAACTGATATTAGGTAGTATTTTACTTCCTGGAGAAATGTGAAGAAAACAGGTGCTTATAGGCGCTATTATAGGGAATGGCAGGTCAGGTTCATGAAAGAGTGTTTGCAGTGTGTTGAATACTTTGTCTTGTTTTTAGTTTGTTGCAGTGTTGTTGGTGGTACAAGCCAGGTCATTGTAGTATATGCTAGTAGGGTCTATATTTTGTTTAGCTTGGAGTACTGGGGAATGCCCCTTAGCTCCTATACGAGGTTTGTTTCAATAAAATAACTTACCAAAAAAAAAATGTAGGTAAAACAATATCGTAGCTTCTAAACAAATGGTGTTAGAGCTTGTCCCATATTAGTTGATTATAACCTCCAAAACTAGTATATGAGCATGGGCGGTCTCTTCACACATTGCAAATTGGTTTTGAGTTGGATGCTTTAACAGGTTATTAGAGCTAGGCTTTCATAGGCTTTTAGACAAGACTCTCATGATTGATTAGAGCTCAAAACACATCTACTTTTTAACTTTCAAGTAAAAAAAGATACATGATTTAACCATCATTTCTTGAGTGCTAAGTAACTTTTGCCTTTTCCATGGAAAATTTTCTTTTCCAGAATAGTTAACTGTGACATTGTACAGTATTTCTGACGCTGGAGAAAAATTGTAAAAGATCTTCACAAAACTGGAATGGTGGTATAGAATGCTACGCAAAAGAAAAGACCCAGTTTTCACGTTTATTACCGAATTGGGCTTATCTCCAAGGGCCACGGTCTTACTCCTGTATCAAGGCATCAATACAATCAACCAACTAAAACAACTATGGGCCTGCAGACAACATAATTTTATCTTATACGTGTATGCATGTGTGAAAGTTTGTACATATTGCAGCCAAATTAGGAAAGATTGATATTAAGAATTTGTTTTCAGATTATGCTAACTACCCCAAAGACCAAACATTGTTCTTTGACCAATAAAATAGGCCATATAACATCCCTCTATAGTTGACTCAAAACTTGTGTTCCCTGATAGACTAGCTGCCAGCCCAACATCTAGATCGTGAATAGATGGCATCAGCAGATGTGAGAACTTCGAAATCTTCTATGTTTTTGGAGATGATAAGTTTCTAATCTACTCTGACTTTCATGTGTTTGGGGAGGGAGGGGGGCTTGGAAAGAACTCATACACCAGAGAGAGACTCCAAGAATCTAGTATTATCATGGTTAGGTCATGGTCACATTGACACAAACACTTAGGAGATTCACAAAAGACTTTCAAGTAATGACCCTTAAATATGAACCCTAGTTTTGAGTTTTGTGCAACATGCTCATACTATGTGGACGTCACACACCTGTGGAATCCACCACTTAGCCAACAAAAAAGCAAAATAAAATTTAGGATGCAGAATTTACTCCAAATGAGTGGAAAGGTGTCAGTGTAAATTCCCTTGTTTGCATATCCTTTGAATTAAGCCAGGACTATTTCGAAATGAAGCATGCACAACCAGCTGATTGTACCCATGATTATCCAACTTTAAGGAGATAAAGACTCCTCCCGCCATGACCAATTTGAAAACAAACAAGAAGCAGAATTTTGAACCACACTTGCATTCAACCTTTCCTTCAAACCTACCTATGCGAGCGAAATGCAAATCCAACATAAGATATTTAAACGAACGATGTGGGAAACAGAACCACATTGTCAAGCATCTGTTCAATACTCCTAATGCCTAGATAGGTACTCTTCACATTAATGCTAGCTGTACAACACATTACACCACAAGAAAATATTTACACGTAATCCATACCACTAAATTCGAGAAAAAAGTGGGAAAAAACAAGAACCAAATCAAAATTTTACGAAGAGAGAAGGAAAGTTGAAGTATATGTGAGCGCTCAAATTGCATGCAATATGCATAAGAGTTGTGATGTGTAATTTAGAATGTCAGGTATGATGCCTAGATTCCCCAAAAGTGCATAAATTCTTCACCAAGTACATAACAACAAATACTGCAATCATGATTTCCAAGTTGATCGGCTAAGTTACTAAACATCGGATGTTTAAACCAAAACCAGTATATATCCACATTTTTAGATATCAATAAAGAAAAAGATTTATGAACATGACATGTCTTGTGGCAGAGTACACTCACAGAGACATAAACGTACCCAAAGATGACACTTCCATTTGTTGATTTAGTTTGAAGATCTCCAGACACTCGATCATATTGGACAATGTCCTTAACAAAGTACCCAAGACTAAAGCTTCCATCCCCATATACTTCAGTATACAAACAGGATACATTAGAACTACAATCGGACGCTGGACCTCCACTTATCTCCACACAAAACGGTTGATCGCAAGAAACTAATGTTCCAGTGAGGGAGTCCTTTGGATCGTACAGTGTCAGTTCCAACTGTCACAGAACAATAGTTTCTAAAAGTTCGTCAAAAACAATTCACAAGGAAACAAATTTTAGATATTTGCAAATTTGCTACTGATAACAAGAACAAAGACACTTTATGGTAAACAAGAGTCATACACCATGGTAGCCTTTTTTTGGGCACTCTGTGCACTGAATGCAATTAACCCACATTATGTCACTCCCAGTATCTACTTGCACATAGTAGTCCCTAGAAGGTGTCCCAATCCCTATCCTAGCATAGTAAAGCCTGCAAAATTTCGGCATTTGAAAGACAAATAAGTCAAAATAAACGGAAATGCAGCAATTAGCTAAAGAATTGGTTAAGTGAAATCTACTTGATTTACCAAATACAGAATCGGCACTACAAGGGTTGAGAGGCCGGCTATGGTACATACTAAAGGGCAACTTCTAGAGGAGGGTCTAGATCCACAGGTTACTAGAGTGATTAGGCCACTTTTTCCAATTCATTAAGCCAAGCAATGCAACTAAGAAAACCTCTTAATTGAAACACCTCATATACTTGTTTGTTGTGCGGCAAACAAAGAACTCATTTACCCAAAAAGAATTGTGACAACAACAAACATCAAAATAAGATGAACCAAAAATGTAAATAAGTGTTTGTAGGGTGTGTGTGTGCTGCTGCACGGGGCCGGTCCCAGGCTATCTAAGGCCTTCAGCAGAAAATTAACATGAGCCTTTTTAGAAGTTAATTTTAATTTCAATTTAACTATTAAAAATGTATTTTTGTTGCTTCTTATGCAAAGTTACATATCCAACTTTTAAAATCAAGCTGTTTACTATTTTCTTTCAAATCAATAATGAGGCAAGTCCACTTGAACCTCTGCATACATACACTCAGTATTCAATGCCTCTAGCTTTATGTAGACAGCTATAGTGCCTTTTGATTTGGTAGTTTGACCGAAGGATTTGAAGAGAGAATTTGAACAATTCTTTGCTTTCTGTAGACAATAAAGAAATAGTCAATTCTATTGTCAAGAGAAAATAAAGTATTACCAAAAGAGCAATAGTTGCTCTGACAAGGTAAATCACTCAATTGCAGTTGTCTTTCACCCTTCTTAGCTAATTATAGTAAGGAAAATTCTACCATCAGCCCAATGGACTGACGTTAAGGTTTAAAAAGAGTTGACTCTTCCGTGAATGAGTTGAGTCTTTAAAAGTGGGAACTGTAGGGCACAAAAGTTAACTTCCATGGAAGAGTCTTGCCTTATCGTCAGCCCACAATAGGACTGTGATAGGAATTTGGAGGCAGCCTTGGCCTTAATGGCCTGCCCGTATGTGCGTATGTGTAAGAGAGAGAGGAGGGGTGGGGGATTACCCGACAGCATCGGGGCGGCCAGTTCCGCCAATGGGGAGGTCGACGCCAGCGAGCATTTGAAGGTGACGGAGGCTATCATGAGCTTTTAGGGCACTGAGAGAACGCTCCATGCCGGCAAATTTGTAATTCACATTGAATACTGCTCCTTCACCTCCTTCGTCAATTCCACTGGACTCCTCGCCGCTTGCGGCGGTGCTAGTCGGAGAAATCACAACCAACAAAAGCGAGAGTAATTTGACAATTATTGATACGGCGGAAATTGCGGCGATGCCCCCCTTCTTTGTAGTCACCATCATCGCATAAAAACTAGGGCAAGTAATCAGGGGACACCACCATGGACGCGAAGAACAAGCCGAGGGGGAACAGAAGCGGTGGCGGAACCCTAGGAGGCCGGAAAGGGTGGTCGATGCCGGAGTGGGTGACCCTTAAATTTCCTGAAAATTAATCATGGACGTGTGTGTAATGGTCAATTCTATTTGCAACCCCTTGTTTACGGCTGCTAACCTCCCTAATGGGATAAATCGTTTCTTTTTCTTGGTCAAAACACGTTTTTTCTAGAAACTGTTTTTTTCCCAACATACTACGTACTATTTTTTTAGAAATTGTTTTCTTCAAAAAAAAAAAAAGAAAACTTTTTATGTGAGTATTTTTTTTTCCTTCCAGTACAGTTTTTTGTAAAACTGTTTTTACTCCAAAAAAAAAAATTCATAAATCTGTTTTCAAAAAAAAATTTACTCAAAAAAAATTTCAAAAATAGCTTATTTGGAACTACTTTTTTCAATCTATTTTTTATAGTTTGAAAATAGTAATGTGACAAGTTTAGTTATCCAAGTTTGAAAGCGTGATGGGTCCATTGTTTTTGTTATCGACAAAAAACACAAATATAAGATTTGACGTTACTAACTTTAACAATCTTCTAAATGGGTAACTAAGAATTGACGCGGCAACTTTTGATTACTCAATTTTAATTAAGCCATTAAGATGCTCAATTGGTGACGGTCATAACAACAAAAGGGGAATGTTCTGATTCTGTTTGGTTACTGAAAAAATAGAGGGAAAGAATTGGGAAGTTATCTTTGGAATCTTGTTCGGAAGTTTTCAGAATGAGGATAACAGGCATTTTTAACAGGTAATTGAGGAAATAAAGGGTTGCATATAGAATTAACCTTCTATTCTCTTCTAAACCCTCGAAAATATTGTCCAAAGTGTTTATTAAGTTAATTATGTTCTCTTCTAAACCCTGTATCGTTTGTTTCCGTTTGGTCGTGCACGTCCATTGGCATTTATGGCAATGAAAAGAGTACGCTTACACAAAACAAAAAAAAGAGAGGAGATACTAGGGGGACCGAGTACCAACTCCTTGGTACAGAAAATGTATCGACCGGCATCACGTGGGTCTACACAAACCGTTCATTCATCTTAGAATGAATTTGAATTTTCGGAGTTGCTCCATAAAAAATTAGCTTAATCAGACATGCATATGTGCTTGATCCAAAATCTCCCTCAAAAATAAATCAACCACTTACACATGTCCGATTGAATTAATTTCTCACAGAGCCACTCGGAAAATCAAAATCATTTTAAGATAAATGAACCATTCAGATCAATTGTATGAAACCCACAAGTGAGTTCCCGAGATCGGTCGGTACATTTTCTGTACCAAGGGGTTGGCACTCCTCAACTTTCCGGAAAAGGATAAACACACAGATAGCAGAAGACTGGAAGCATCATTTCAACATTGTAAATCAAATAACCAGATTATACAAGAGGACAATTACAGACTTGCATACTTTGTATTTCGTTCATGAATCAAAATTTTAAACAGTTCTCAATATTGAATGATCACTTGCTGCTTAGTTGCTCGCTAAAAAGTGAAGCAAAGGAATATGTATCTGTACCAAGCAGCAAAATCTTCTAGCTTGCTACAATTACACCGAATCTAAACAGCTAAATTAAAGAAGCTTAATCACTTCTTCAGGTTCCCAAAGAAGAAACGCCGAGAGGAGATTACAAGAAGCTCTGATAGCCATATGTACCCTCCTTTGTTTTAATCAGCCATATGTACCTTTTCCCCCTTTTTCGTGTTTCCTTTCTGGGTAAGCCAACCACATGCCGAAACAAAAATGCCAGCAAGTAGTGATCGCTTGAGGGAGGCAGCCTGTATCTGGAAAATGGAAGAATATCACATGTGCATACAGCAAAGATGGAAAGTTCTGCACAAGGAATTGCCAAATATCCATCAGCACGGGAAGAACAAGGATTGATCTTAGTATAAAATGTATACTGACAAAAACGAAGCAGTCGTGAAATTCATAGGTTTAAGCACAGCTTGATTTATAAGACATTACAACCACAAGGTGATATGTACAGTGTTACAGCCATAAACCGATGAAGATGATAACGATCACAAAGATAGAGCAGATGCAAACCCAACATGTGGAACACAGATGAGTACCTCACAGAAGATGAGTCGTCTCATTACAACGTCATCTACTTCCTCTTTCGATACTATCTATTTTATTAATAATTTTTGCAACGAATAAAACAAATGCCAGGAGGGGGAAAAAAAGAGTAAGAGAAAACACAAACAGTTAAAAGCACATCACAGAATGGAAACTACACAATCAGTTAAAAGCACATCACAAAAAAAGAAAAAAAGATACATTACCCCGCAGCAGAACATGAATGCTTAATACAGACTACGTAAGGAGATCTAATCTATCGATTGGATAAGAATTAAAACATGGCCTTCCATGTCGTGGTTTGATTTCTTTAAATTAATGATAAGTCTTATGTGAAAAGAAAAAACTCAATCCACGGAGAACTCCAAACCTGCATGAAAAAAGATCAAAAGCCTTGTAGTTCATAATATTTGTTAAACATAGAAGGCTAAGAAGTTCATGAAGGAACTCCATCATCTAATCCTTTCACCACTCATCAGCATAGATAACTAGCTACTATAAACCAGTTTTTCTTGTTTTCCTAGTTACAACAATCAAACCAGCAAAGGTTTTCTCCAACTCCAAGAATCAGAAATTTATTTGGCTCTAAAACAATAAGAAAACCCACAGGGCATGTTTGGACTTGTGTCTAATACATGACAAAGTTTTTTCTATTTTCCTAGTTAAAACACTCAAACCTGCAAAGGTTTTCCTCCAATTATCAGAAATTTATGTGGCTCTAAACCAAGCCTTATGTCCCAATTAATTGAGGTCGGCTACATGAATCCTTTCTCTCCATTGAGCTCTGTCAAATGCTACTTCATCGCTTAAACCCAGTATACTTAGATCTTTGCGTACTACCGCATCTAAAGTCAATTTGGGTCTTCCCCTCCCTTATGCGTTTCTACCCAAAGCTATCCTATCCACTCTCTTAACAACTGCATCCGCTGGCCTACGATATACATGCCCAAACCACCTTAACCTATTTTCCCTTAACTTCTCCTCAATAGGTGCTACACCCACCATCTCGCGAATTGTTTCATTTCTAATCCTATCACGTCTAGTCTTACCACACATCCACCTCAACATTCTCATTTCCGCTACACTTATCTTATTCACTTATTGCTTCTTAATAGGCCAACACTCTGTCCCGTAAAGCATCGCTGGTCTTATGGCAGTTCTATAAAAAAATTTCTTTCAATTTTGTTGGTACCCTCTTGTCACACAGTACACCAGTAGCGCTTCTCCACTTAAGCCACCCCACTTGGATCCTATGCGTCACATCATCTGCAATCTCTCCATCTTGGCTAATAATAGAGCCTAAATACCTAAAATGGTCCCTCTTTGGTATCTCCTGATCTTGGATCATCACTCTTTCCTCATACTCACTTCTGGTATCACTAAACTTGCAAACCATATATTCACTAAATTTATGTGTCTCTAAAACAGTTAGAAAACCCACAGGACTTGTTTCCAATACATGTCAAAAAGTTTCGGCCACATCTGACACTGAGAAACCTTCCTAAAAGTGTCTGTGCCTCTTAGCCTTATCACTTGTATAATCAACTAGTAGGAAAAGAAACCTTTACCCCAAAATAAAAATGAAGAGTTATTCCTAGATAAATAGACTATAACTTTACCCCATATGCAGTGTCGTAAAAGTTGGCAGCCTAGGTTCTAGAAGGTGGTCCAATGCTTAGTTGCAAGAAACGCTACATTTGATGCCGCTCCCGGCCGAAAAACGTGATTCAGCGTTTCTTGCTCAGAAATGCGACGGGAACGCATTCCCATTGAGACGGGATCGCGCTCCTCAGGGAGATGGGAGCTTCTGGTTCGGCGATGGAGGGCGTGGCTGCCGACGATGAGAGAGAGAGAGAAAGAGAGAGAGAGAAGAAGAAGAAGAAGAAGAAGAAGAAGAAGAAGAAGAAGAAGAAGAAGAAGAACATTTAGGCTTGGTTTGGGTAAATTGAAAAAATTGGTTTTTTGGTTTTGTCTTTATTCAAATTTTTTTTGTATTCGTTAGTTTTCGGTCGATTTTTTTGTAGTTTCTTGATTTGTCTCGACGAGAGGAATCTAAAAACTATAAAATTAGTCAAACTTAAAGTTTTGTGAATAAAGACGAAAAATAATCCAAAAAACCGGTTTTTTTATGTCACCTTCGTCTTTATTCACAAAACTTTAAGTTTGGCTAATAATTTTATACTTTTTAGATTCCTCACGTCGAGACAAGCCAAAAAAACCACAAAAAATCGACCGAAAACTAACGAATACAAAAAAAAATTGAACAAGGACAAAACCAAAAAACCAATTTTTTCAATTTACCCAAACCACCCCTTAATCTGGAACAGCTGTCTTTTACTTTTGCTTTTGTACCGATATTTTTGTCTTTACTGTGCAGCCACTGTGCATGTACTGTATATATAATATATTATATATGCCTTTGCTTTTAAAGAAATGTCCAGCTGCACTTTTGGAATTCGACACCACCACTCCTTCACTGTGCAGCCACTGTGCATGTACTGTATATATAATATAATATTATATATGATTTTGCTTTTAAAGAAAATGCCCAGCTGCACTTTTGGGTAAACGAAAGCATGGGTTGACTCCTGTGGTTTCGTGAAATGGCAACCATAAATTTGAATACCAGTCTCACCTACAATGTGAGACTCGCTCTCTTCTTCCTCAAAGTTAAAATTTTAGAGATAAAAAAATTAACTATAGTTTATAAATAAATATATCAGTGATAAAAAAAATATGTTAATATAATTTATAAAAAAATGTAAAAAATATACATCGGCGCTCCCGACCTCGGGAGCTTTTGGGTACCTCCACTCCCACGCCCCCGCCCCCTCTTCGTGCAACTATGATCCAATGCCTACATTATGCAGCCGACTAGTTGGCACTAGACGCCCCTTCTCCGCCCAACTAGCACCAACAATTTTTGCAACATTGCCCTTAGGTGTTGAAATCCTTGAGGTAAACAACACACAAAACAAGCCTATATCTCAAATTTGCATTACCACGAGCAAAAAATATATTTTTTGATCTATTAACACAATTTGTCTCTGCTTCAAAATATAGAAACTACAAACAAGGAAAAGATAGAAACAAATGACAATAATGAAATCATGAACGAGCAAAAGAACTATAAACATGCCCACCTCTTTTATTCGCCTCTCCAATATATCAATTCGCTGCGCGATACATATAGCTTTGTCTTTTGTTCCTCTGCATCAATATCATTAACTACACCACGGCATCTTGAAAAGCCACAATAACAAGCAAGTTGCTCATCAATCGAAAAAAATCTGCAGTATCAAACAAGAAATTCAGGACAACTTATAATAGTGGATCTTGTGGAATCTGATTTAATTCAAGTGGTCTGGACAAAAGAAGAACTTCCCAACGCAAGGATCAGACCTTATGCACAGCAGATGAGAATTAAAACACGAAGACTAGGAAATACCTGTAATCATATGTTAGTTCTTCCCATTGCTTAATATCTCTTTTGGCAAATATTATTATATGCTCGTCACCATTCACACTTATGACTCTTGAGTAGCAATTAGGCTGTAGGAAAGAATAGAATGAGTAAAATATCAGCAGAAAAGCAAACTATACTGCCATGCCTTCATGTAGAAACGGATGTAGTAGTGAGCAGAATATACAAGGAAAACAAGTTATACTACCATTTCTAACAAAAACAGATACAGATTAGAACACATAATGCCAAATAAAATTTCAAGTAAGAAGGCATGAGCAAAAAAATGTGTACCGTGATTTGTAACTTCGACTACAGCAAAGATATTTTTGAGCAAGAAATTCAGATCACTACTACACCTTATACAACATAGGGCAGCTATCTTCAACATGAAAGGGTCACAACCCGAGTCTTTGTAAGACTATCAAACTAAACTAAAGCCCAATTGAGATGGCAAAAACTATGACAGGATTTGCATCCGGACATCGGTCATTGGCTATGCAATTCAGAATACTAAATATTGATCCAACTCCAAATTCCCAATATAGTATTGACACCACAATGAAGGCAACAAATTAGATAATTACTTTTATTGTGTGCAGCATATGAATAATTTGTTGTATTGTGCATCACCCAATGAGACAATCTATCTCTCTCTTGAATTAACTACATTTCTAAAAACAATTGGCTTCGATCTCACCAAACCCACCAGATACCAGAATACAACCAGCATACAAAAGCTTCAGTAAAACCACTGCAACAACTCAAAGAATCAGTGGTCAATCAAGAAACCCACATCTTCTCTGGTAAGAGGATAAACACAAAGCCCCTCTCGCCAAAAGGCAACAGTATCCAAATGAAGTTCCTTCCAAGGCAAAACCACAATAAAAATGCAATTCAGAAGCTCCTAAGTTCCTTTAATTTATCTCGAACCATTCTTGTCTGTCATGCATGAACCTGAAGGTTCTGAGTATAAAGGTATACTTCCAATGATAATTGGCAAAGGTATGCTTACTAGTTGTACAAAATATGCAAAAGAGCGTCCATCCAATACAGAAGCATGGAAAATAAGATCATCAATAGTCCAAGGCTTAAGAGTATCCCCACCATCCACTATGACTTCAGCTATCAATTTCGTCAGTTTGCAGAAATAATCAATTGAAGTAAATATGTAGATCAAAAACAGGTGCAAACTTCAAAAAAAAAAAAAAACTCTAGTGAAGAGCAAATTCTCACATACAGCTCTTGGTTCATTTTGCTAAACATTTGTTAAGAAAATCCACAATTCAATTTACTGAAAACAGATCATAAAGGAACTTCTCAACTAGCTGAATCTAGGAAAAAGATCTCAAAGACAGTGTAATAACCAAGCAAAGACGAGAAAAACAGCAGCGATGATACATACTTCACAGGAGTGATTAATTAAATGAGCAATGCTTCCAGCCCTTGTCGCATCAATCACACGCTCATCATCAATACGGAACATGTAAGTCCCGGCTCCCTGCAAGAGAGAGAGAGAGAGAAAAACAAATTGTCAAGCTCTTTTCCTGGAATCTTAATTTCTCTTTCTGAAAGCCTTAACCTAGATATCCAATTAAATATAAGCTTATCCCATTCCTACATTTATGCTGTTTTTTTCCCTGTCTTGCAAAAATGACTTGTAACAACAACATAGATATCAGATACACAACAAATGATTGTAGATAGGAATGTGGTTGTTTCATTAATAAAGATCCCCTACAAACATATCTGAGACCAATTAATCAGCAGCAGCATGAGAAATTAGAAACAAAACTTTTAAACAGATTTTGCAGCAATACAAGCAGTTGATTCAACCATAAAACCGCTTACCACTACAAATTTTACATCTGCATCAGTTGTATATGTTTGGGGTTTCAAGAGTTCCCCCTACAAAAAATAGAGATGCACTGCTGCATGGCATTTTGTAGCAAACAAGATACCATCAAGCACCGTTTATCCAATGATTCCAGTCTCCAAAGAGATCAAATAGACACCTATTGATACAAAACTTCCCATGTCTTCAAAAAAGGTATAACAATAAATAACTAGCAACCATTACCAATAAAGCAAACAATATAGCTACTGGTAGAAGCTACGAAGCACCAACACTTTGCTAGAGGTCACATACCATTGTGAGACACTTGTCGTACAATAGCACTCTCCAGACACATCCCACCCACTATCCAGACCCGTGTCCGTCACTCAAATAGGAATTATCCCATTCTTTACTGCATCTTTCGGAACACTCTAAAACATGCTCTGGACACTAGGACACTCTTGTGAAACTCTATGGAGACTCGCAAAACACGTTGGGGCCAAGGTTCTAAAACTCGCTAAGCGCTCCTACGGCGGTCGGGCACCTTCTAGCTTACAGGACCAAGTACTCGGCGCCTAGTCAGGCAATTAGTCGGGATAGTCGGGATAATCAGTCTAGTCAGGCTAGTCGGCAAGGGTCCTTCTAGCGCCTAGACGGTGAGCACTCGGCCTTCTAGACCTTCTTTTAGAACACTGGTTGGGGCAGTGAAACTACAAAGTAAGCCCTAATCAAAGCTTGTAGAAATCTTCTTTTTCGGGTAATAGATTATGGTTTACTACTTATAAAGACATGTGTAGGTCATGAAATGCATGTAGATGATGCAAAAAAAAAAATTGGGGGAGAACACTTCCGTAATAATGTAATGATACATATGATGTCAGGCATTTATGGCGTTCTAATTAGAGCCATATTTCTATTTTATTGACATAGTAAAGTACGTGTATATATATATATATATATATATATATATATATATATATATATATATATATATAATGTGCCCCAATGTGACAGGCCAACTATAATGAACTCCATCCCATGAATATATTGAGTCTAGGTTTTGTTATTATTCTACTTTTTTACCACTTTATTTATATATGTAGTCGAGGAAATGGATTATTTTACTTCACAAATGGGCATGATGGATCATGCATCTTTATCTGGATATGTAGAATGGCCTGTAGATTCACACCCGATATCTTTCTACCAATACTATTAGTATCTACTTAGGTGGCTATGTTCCATTTGAAGGAATAACATAAAATTCTCTGTCCAAGAAATGACTTTGTGGTTGACAGCAACCGACTAAAAACCCCTTATATTTTGAACAATGAACTATCCAAGGTTTAAATCCTCTCCCCTTTTGCTAGTTGAACAGAGATGTTTCTTCATTAGTTTTTTTCAGGCCTATAATAAAGAAAGGGGAATGGCTTGGCTATCTCACCCAGTGAAACCATAGAAAACCAATGAATGACAAAAGGACTCTTCAAAAAGGTATACATAATAAAAATTTAGGAGAATTGTTTGTTTGATTACGGCTTGTTAGTCAGTGCTTCTTAGAAGGTTTTTTTTTTAAAGTTTTTTATTCATATTATTACTCCAATTCCACACAGTAATTAATGAGCAAAAAAAGACGCGCAAAAAGAAAATCATGAGCACATACAAAAAGGACATGTTATTGACTTACCACTAACGAGTTGTATATCAAGTGTTCTCTTCGGTCAGCTACGGGGGGTCTAACAAGTTCACCTGTGTATTCAATCACCTACCACGCAATTGAAAAACAATTATTTCAGGCAATTCCAATTGTCAGGATCTTTATTTTCAATCAATCAAATCATTTACCATGTCTCCTGCTCTGAGTAGTTGCTTTGCAAAGATTCCAAATCCATGTATTCCAGATTTCCCTGCAGCCATTAACAAAAAAAAAAAAAAACTCAACAATATAAGTAACCTTTGGTTATCCAACAAATTTAAACAAAGAACACATAAACGCCCCCCGCCCCCCAAACACACACACACATAGAGATATAAAGGATAAATAAACATAAAGACACATCAAAAGTCCCAATCAAGGTTATCATTCCTGAAACCTTTAAGAATATTTGATGTTTTGCAGGATTAGCAACATTTTAAATTATGAGAATGGGAAACATATCACAGCAGGAACTAAGCTAGAGAGTAAACTAAGTAAACTAATATGATCTACATAACATAGATAAGCAACAAGCAACAATGGATGCATCCCTTCCCAACTTATGCCTCAAGGAGTATACAACTAACAGAAAACTGTTGTCTAGTGACCCATAATCAATTACCACCTTACTGAAATGTAGATTATGTGCAACATCTTCTTAAACTAAGATACCAAATGACTTTTGGAAGAGAAAAATAGAAATGAGAAGATACAGACTCTGATACGAACAATTAGTACCCAAAGTTTATACCACACTCGTATTTAGTATTAAAAAGTGAAAATTTGGTGGATTGGGCTTGCATATGTTGTCTGATAAGGAGGTTTCAAGCGTCCTGCATAATTTAATCAACTATCATTCCAAAGATTACTAAAATGTGCCTTGGTGGAGGGTTGTGGTTTGCACAAGGTGTAGTACAAGTACAGCGTGATAGGACCACTAAAGACCAAATAGTCAGGGGATCTTATGGGACTAGGACTAGGGAAAAGAATACGGCTGGGAGGAGTGTTTAGTCATGGTAGATTTGAGGATGAGAATTAGGTTTAGGCATGAGGTTATGGATGGAAATATGCCTTAATCAGTGGGGGTTTTTTTTTTTTTTGTAGGGGGAAGTTTTAAGAATAATAGACTAGGAAAATTTTGGAACCCAGCTTTACCAATGCTCTGCTGAATTGATAGTAGTAAGCTGTCCAAAACGTTACTTGCAATAGAGAGGACGGGAGATAATGGAAAGCTAAGTCAAGGAGAGGGATTTGATATTAGTTTTGAACATTCTGATTGAGAAAAATGTGATGATATTGCACAGTAAAAAAAGATAGAAGTACAGTTCAGATGGCATATCACAATGAAAGGGACATAATGTAAGTTCAGCTACACACCCAAGAACATAATGCAAAAATCTAGAAAGAATACAATAAACATTTGCAGGTACGTGGAACATCCAAACAAACTTATGTAATCCAGGAAAAGAAAAATACACATCAATCATCTCCGTGTGTCAGGCATTGCATGCAGGCTTGGTATTATAAGGCAACCATAGAAGCTGTTTGCATGAAGCAAGCAGCAAAAACATAACCAAACTTTTGAAAAACAAAAACAAAAAAAAAAACAGAAAGTTTAGACAGCAATATTTAGTCTGGGAAGTAAACTAGAGCTCTGCTTGCAGAAATACTGGAAACAAGGTACAACATTTTAGGACTTGACACTTCCACTTAAATCACATTTGAAGATTATGCTTACCAAATGCCAGTCTCTTCCGAAACGTTTCCCTCATGTATTTGTATTTCTCAGCCATAGAATGTATGCTCTTGGGAGCATCAAGTTGACAGTTCTTCAGCTTTTGAAGACAAAAGGAGAATTTAGAACCTGCAAGTCCAGAAGAAGAAGAGAGTGTATAGCCCAAGGCTTCATGTTGGCAGCATCCACCAACCAAGTAAGGCCTGTTCTCTACGAATAAGCGCTTTGAGGATGCAGCAGCAAGAGCTTCAGGTTCTTTCCGCCCTCTTCTCCCAAAATAGTTATAAGGCTCTGCCCAAAGGAGGGATGCAACAATTACATAGCCTGGCTATGAGCTTACAAGCATAATAGAGAAGGCCAGGTGGCATCAACTAGATTCATAAGCCATCTACTCTTGCAATTTGAAAGAAAAGAGAAAGGGAAGAGCAATCGATTCAGATAGGTATTGCATAGATATAACAATGAATAAAAAGACAACACACCACTGCGAGCACAACCAGATGGATTAGATGGAGGACTGTAATCAAAACACTGTGGCGCAGCTTGCGTAATTCGATCATCTTTTGCTGAACGTTCAGTAGATGGTGGCCTGTGCTTCTTGCAGAATGAAAGCAGCCGAATGCACTGTTCATCCTCATCCTCATCCATGGAAATGAGATGAAGCCTGTCCTCGTCTTCAAGCTGGACATTTAAATAACAAATAATTTGAAAATGTTCCATGTTATCAATATATTAACTCGGATTATAAGTCAAAGCAAGAAATGTCTTTCAAAATGAACAAATCATGCATTTTCGCCCATAAATGAAATACAAGAATACCCCAAAGAGAAAGGGAAGAAGGTACCTCAGCACAAAATCCGGCAGCACGTGCACAAAGAGGATGATATGCTACACGACATGTATTATTTGAACACTGTAATTGCAAGTCGGCAACAAGTCATTATCATATAAAAACTGTCTAAAGAGCTTACTTTTATAGAGAAATGATTAATTCATCTTAAATCACAAAAACAAGACTCTAAGAAAATGAGATGGATTTTGACCCTTCTCCGTACAGCTGGGGCCGGTTTAACACTAAATTTTCAGCAACCAGGGGTGGGGCGGATATTCAATCTACAACCCCAAACAGAGCCAAGACCGGCAGTTTTAAGACCCACACCCCACCCTGGACTCGATTTAGGGTTTTCTTATTTTTCTACTCATTTTCTATTGCAAATGGAGTAAAAAAAAAAAAACTGAACTTGCGCTGGCAAGCAGTTTTGATCTGCCAAACCAGCGGATGTCATAGGAGATGTTGCAGGTGAACATCCCCATTGTATTGAAAACACCATGATCTTTAAAGAGTCTGTATTGATGGAGTGCTTGAAGATGGACAATGAAGAAGAGTTATCAACTTTTCGGCCGCCCATGTGGGAGCATATGGTGTATGTTTGATGAACCTTTCCCAGTCAAGAAATAGATACAAATCGAGAATGTTGTGTGTTCACATTGTATTTTGCAATTTATATACTATGTGTTATAACATCAAGGTTCAATCTAGTTTGGCCCGACGGTTGAAGCACATACCCTTTATTGGGCCCCTTTTCTGGTTCATTCGATGGGCCCCTTCTCAACACATGATTAAGAGGGCTAGTCGATGGAAATATTGACCTAGACTGGCTAAGAAGTTGCAGAATAATGGACGACAGGACAATTGTTGGAAAAGACAACTGTTGTGAGCATGAGCTGTTTCGAAATTGATGATTCCAATCGACCGGCTTTGAATCCAATCAGATTGTTGGATGCTGAAGTCTTGCAAAATGGGAAAGGAATTAGAAGATAAACACAGGGTATTGGCTGAGAGGTGGCCTGCTGTCATAGCTATGGATGCCAATAAACCTAGTTCCATGGGAGCATAGCTTAGTTATAAATACTTTTGAGATGCTATGATGCAAGACAGGAATGGTTGCCCCTCCGGCAGAAGTTCATGATTTTGGGCTTCAGAAAGCAGACTTCAAAGTTGGATACTTTCTGGATAAGAAACTTCGATTCATGGCTGTTAAAAACATAGATTTTCGAATTTGGGCTAAGCATGAGCCAACTGAGGTATTATCAAATGAAAAGGGTTTTTTACTCCTTCAAGTTCTCCAATGCTGGTGCTAGTACGCAAATTACTAATTTGGGGGCCTTTGTGTACTTTTATCCCACTATTTTTTGGTGTGATTGCCAAAAAAAGATATTGAGCCAAGAAACATAACAAATATAACCATGAGCACACCAAATTTAATATGGTTCGGCCTCATATACCAATGTCTAAGGCTGCCACATCCTCTCTTTCACTGACATGACCATCTTTCTCATTTACTCCATTTGCAAACAGATGCCACAAAAGTATGGCCCAAATCCATGACCATTGATTGTATCCCTATCTGGTTATATGTCATGCATTAAGAATGGTGCAAATGGGCTGCCATTTCCTTCTCCTCTTTAGTCATTTTTCTTTGCCGTTTCAATTATCCAATATCCAATAACAAAGTCTGTGACACAGTGCACACAGACAAAATAGTGAGAACCCTAATTGATGGTACAATATATGGAGCATAATCTTATGCACCACCATTCCCCCACCTATTTTACTGTTCAATGATAGATTAATGTACTGAAAAATAATCATAAGAACACCATTTTTTATCCCATGTGTCTATTTTTCCTTCCAACGTTTGTAAGCTCCCCTGGCGCCTAATTATGTAGCAACAAATGGGACCCAAAAATGTTGAATTAAAAAAGGGGCAATGCTAACAGGTGTCATAGTGCACCCATTAAGGGTACAAAAAGTAAACTTTTGTGGGTTCCACTTGTACAAAAAAGTACACTTTAAAATTACACTTGTACATAAAGTACACTTAAAGATGTACTTTAAAGTACAAGTGTACTTTTAAATTGTACTTTTTTGTAATCGTAACGGGTGCACTGTGGCACCCGTTAGCATTTCCCTTAAAAAAGTACCATTAATCGCAAATCACAAATACAAATGAACAATAGGAGATAACAAACAAAAAAATTTGGAAATGATGCAGCAATCATACAGCTACATTCATACCTGGATACAAGCTCCATAAGACACACCGCAAATGCTGCACAAAAGTTTCCAGCGGTCCTGAGTAGAGACAAAACAGAAGTGTTAGGGAGGAGAAGAATCTTGCTTACCCTCGAACAGAGAATAAATTGTGTCTTCTTTTCTTTCCTCACTCCTTGGACAAGGACGACAAAGGTAAATCCCTCATGTCATATTAGAGATGGGGTAACAATGAAGGTCATCTTTGGGACAGTAATGGTTTTGGCATTTGTGTTCTCGTCATATATCTTGTTCCATAACAGCAGTTTAGTCTTTGTGTGTGTGGAGTCCACACACCATGTGAGTGTCTTTGTAGTGTAAGTGTGGTTTTTAAGAGTTTCTGTTCCTTTCTGCTCCTTGATCCACTCAACTGCAGTTTTATGTACCACGAATTGTATGTGATACTATTTTTCAGTTTTCTGCTTTTTGTTACTTTGATCTTGACTTTTCGGCCTTGTGTTGATGCTTATTGGGCAGCCAATTTCACTAACCACAAGTCCACCTCTGCGTTTTGTATTTTCTAAGTGATTTCACTTATTTTCCAGAGAAGCAAGAACAATCTGTTATTCTCGCTCCATCTCTCAAGTAGAATATCGCATTATGGCTAAGGCTGCTTCTAAAATAGTGTGGCTGCAACATGAGTGTCACCCATCCTTCTTCCATGCCTATTTACTGCGATCACAAGAATGCTATTTGCTCACAATTCCATTTTCCATGAGCACATGAAGCATATTGAGATTGGTGGTCATTTGGTTCGTCAGCGTCTTCAGTCAGGAAATATTAATCTGCTATTTGTTTCGTATTCACTACAACTAGCTAATCTATTCCCGAAGACTCACACTCCTGCTTGCTTTTGTTTCCCCCCTTGGCAAACTCTCATGCTATCTTCCCTTGCATCCTGAGTTGGGTTCGGTTGTGGGCTGAAGGTATAATTATTTGTATTTATGTACTTGCCATTTATCTTGTTCTATGAGTAGTTCATTCTTCAGATTTCTAAGGGTTACTTAACGTTTGGATATATACCCTAATGGTTACCCTGTATTGAACTTTTATCACTGTTATTTGCAACGTACTAACTCTACTCTCATTTACAGTATACTATTCATATTGCCTCTCCTTTTTGCTCTGTGTTGATCTTCACCATCGCTAGGGATATCATACATACTCTCAAAGAAAAAAGGCCTACAAAGGAAAATTGAAACTCGAACACATCAAAGTTAATTATCCTTTCCACCCAACATATCTAAAAATATTCATCATACTCAAAAGAGTTCATAATAACTGTAACTTTGATTCTGCAAATGAATGTGTTAAAAAAAATCACTACTTAGCGTAACAATGGCACAAAAGATGAAAAGATTGAGGGGATTCAAAAGACTATCCTTTCAAAATGCTTGTTAGCAAAACTGGCATTCAAAGATTTAATTCAGAATTTTGAATCTCAAAAGGCTACAAATACAAATATTGAAATAAGGAATTTTAACAACTCTAGCAAATTTGAAAAACCCTAAATTCTCGCTTTTTAGGTCTTATATCGTCTTAGATGGCCATGTATCATCGATACCATTGGAAAGCTATTTCTCCGAAAACAAGAGTCAGAAAATGTCCTTGTAAATGTCATTGAAGATCAAAGCATAAGTTACCTTATTGATTCTACTCAGCCCATCAATCGGCTCCATTTTCTTGATATCAGATAAGCACGTTTCTGAAACACAGTAGGCCAGTCAACAAATATGGTACAAAATGCAAAAGAATAAAAACAAGAAAGTACAAATACGCTAAGAATCCTACCTGGTATCCATATTGCACAAGCAAGGTGAGCCCAGTGTCCATCTGTCGTAGGCTTCATGGCACCCCCTGGAAAAACAATGGATTCAGTATTCAATGGCACCTACTAACAGTGGGCGTAACAAAAAAGTGGAAGCAAAAAAGATACGGTATAAGCAAATATTGTTTCTTCTCGTCTGAAACTAAACTACCTATAAGGGGACAAAGGCAGCAGGGAGGGGGAAAGTTGGGGGCCCCTGGACGGCATAAGTTACATAACCAAAGCACCCCATCAACAGGCTCTAATTCCCCATAGCATTTAGCATGAACCTGAGAAAATTTGAACATTATTTATAAGGTGATCAAGAAGAAGAATAGCTAGCAAGCAAACTTCTATCAATGACAACAAGAACAGATAATAGAACTATTTTGACAAGCTGAGACTAAGATGCATTGAAGAATGCTCCTCCCAATTAGCAGCACCAGGAACTCATACGATCTTGAAATTAGCTGCGGTTCTCAGACAATGATGCAGCAAATTTCTAACTATTTGGCATATGAGCACCACAGATGCACAGCAACTTGGAATTGCATATTCTCGTAAGGACTTCACTTAATTTCCTAAAACTCAATAATGAACATGTTCTGTATAGTTTACATTGTAACAAAACATGAGTGCTAAAATAATGTGGGAAGCTGGGAAAGTAAGGCCCTCTAAAATGCCAGAAAGGATAGCAAATTTAGTCCACATTATGAGTGCTAAAATAAATAGAGTAAGGCTTAGGACAAAGAATCAGGAGTACGCAATAATAGATCTTTAAACACTTGAAATAGAGACAACTAGAGGAGACGGATCTATGGCCAACTTAATATGATTGAGACTAGGGCTTGTTGAGTTTGGTATCTTATTAACAATGACTGAAACCTATAATATTAAAGCTGCACACCAAAGTATCTCATCAACAGGATCTATATCTCATAGAACCAAGCTGATTTGTGCAACTATTATACTGATTAAACCATGAGTAGCACTTTGAAATACAAACATATATATTTTCTGAAATAGGGAAATAAACGTAGGCAATATATTGTGCCAAACATTAGTTTGAAAACATACCAAGATTGTTGAGGAAAAATATGCAGGTAAAATATTGTCACACACATCAGTAGGATATAAGTTATAAAAATAAACAATTTTGATGATGCTGAATACAAATTATGAATTTAATAACCTTTCAATTGTAGGATCCTGTATGACCAAAATATGCATTTGCAATAAGAAAACACCATAAAGTCATGCAAATAAGGCCTAACCATCATTCTGCATTTATCGCACTGCAGAAAAAGATTATTCTCGTACTCCTGAAGAAAACAAAAGAATATACATCAGTATATGGTCCTTTAATGACAAAAACACTATAGACAAAGAAGGGGGAAAATACACTAGAAGAGGAAGCAAAATGCAACCAGGAACCAAAACTAAGTTCTATGTAAGAATGAACACATTTCTTCACGGTAAAATGAAAGTTTACTGAATATAAATCTGGCTTTTCACCTCATCCATGTGGCAAACATTGCACTTATCAAGGTCTTTCCATTTAACAAGAACAGGTCTGTAACCAGTTGGCAGGTCTTGCAATCTTTGGGAAGTCACCTTAGACAAAGTGGATTTTGATAACGGTTTGGAATTTGATAATTCCTGTAATTATGTAGACAATGTTTTTAGGACCAAATATTGATGAAAGAGCAGATTTACATGTTTGAATTGACGAGTACAAGAATAGCTCCGACTAGTGCTCCAGATTAATGAACGAAATCAAGCAAACCAAATATGACCAGCTGTAAGTATGGTCCCTGATTATATAAGATAAATAACCATGAGATCAGTTTTTGTGCTTAGCCTCTTTATCTACAACTAAAATGCACACTACACACATATCCAGGTCTACTAAATTTCTGATCAGTGAAACATAACCATGGATCATATTGAGACCATGATAGAATACTCCCTCTTTCTATCAAGAAACAAAATAATAATATGAATGTTTCTTGTTATTATTGAAAATGCAATGCCAGATAGAGTTGATAGCAAAAATGTCCACTAAAAGGGATAACCATGGATCATAGTGAGACCATGACAGAATACTCCCTCTTTCTATAAAGAAACAAAATAGCAATATGAATGTTTCTTGTTATTATTGAAAATGCAATGCCAGATAGAGTTGATAGCAGAAATTTCCACTAAAAGGGATAACACCATTAGTTAACAACATAAAATACAAGGGTCGACCCCGATAGAAATAAATCATGGTAATATACATGAATTATTAATCACTTTCTTCAAATAGAAAAGATATTTCTGCATAAAATGGACGTCTGATGTGTATTCATACAGTACACTCCACTTTCTACAAATGGTGGGGTGATCTCCAACTCAATATATGGGGTACATAACCAGTACCCTTCTCAATTTGTCTAGTTTCTCACACAGAGCTTCAAAAATTTAGAACTGTCCATGAAACATAGGAGAAGATCATCACTCCTGTTCACAACAACAACAATAACATAACCCATTTAGTCCCCAATAATTGGAGGTATGGGCGGGGGATGGATAGGAGACAGACCTAACCTTTGGCAATAAATGCACAAAGTGGCTATTCCCAGAATACCACTGAAACAGATGGATTTGAGACATACCTAACCTTTGGCAATAAATGCACAAAGTGGTTGCTCACAAAATACCACTGAAACAGTGGTCCCCTATACCGTCGAGTTTGCTGCGGAATCATGCCCTCAAATCAAAGCCAAAAGGCATCAGAGAGGGCAGACCCAAGAATCATTTTGATTTATGTGCACATTACCAAGCTTCTTTCATTCAACATCCAGAGCATTGGCGTTGGACTCCTGTTCAAATAATGTAAACTACAAAGCATGCTACTCGTTCAAAATGCAAAAAACTTAAAAACTGCACAACTCAACTTCGGCTGGACAAGTTCAGCCAGCCTCCAAAACTTGAGAAAGATCACCTAAACATCAAATACCTGAATTTTTTCAAATTCCAGAAGCATGGAGAAGGAAAATCCTATCACCACTCGAACAACTCTTTTAAAGTCTGATATGGCTGCATACCGTAGAGAAGTGGATAAGAAGTACAGACATCTTCCCCAATGGAACATGTGCATCACTGAGTTGCAGACACACGTCAGAGACAGACAGTAGAGGTAAAGATGTGCATAGAAAATCAATGTCTCTGCATCTGTCCATCTTTAAATTCTTTTTCAGACAGACTCAGGAAAACACGGTATTGACACACACACTGCGGGGAACTGGACATGGCAGATAACTGCAGTTATTTTGAAACATTTTGAGTGACGGGGCAAATAAATAAAAATTAACTTTGGGGCTTTATTAATTATTATTATTAGACAAGAAGAATTGAGTTCCAGGCTTCTATTCGTCAAACCAAGACATAGAGAGACAGGAATAGTAAAGCCTAGCAGTTGCATCTGGTTGACCTATGGCTTCAATCAACACTGACAAACAAAGATGACAAGAAAGTATGAGATGAAGGGGCCTCTGTACCATTTTGCAATCTTCACCTGAATCAGCATTTTGTTCATCCTCTTGGCTTGCACTGTCGCAATCATCAGCCTCCATTCCATTTTGCATCCTTATCATTCTCCTTGGAAGCTTCTGTTCATTGAGATACCTAATAAAGAAACTGAAGACTTAATCTTCCTTACCAAGGGAATGCTCAAGTAGAAAGAAAACATTGATTATAAACTGGTGACAATAATAGCACAAAATGACACCGTTCTCTTTTTTTATATTTACTGGAAGAGTAATAAACTAACAACTATTTTCGCAACGTTCAGTTGACCAAAGTAACATAGCACTAGCAGTAGAACCAGTGGCCTGGCAAATAATCAGAATCCAATCCAATTTAATTTTCTCTCACTAATACCAAAAGAACATCCAACAGTAACCAAGAAACAGGTATCAAGTGCTGCAGAACAAAATCCTACTAACGAACACCGTGATGAGGAAAAGGAGAAGGCTAAGGAGACAAATATGGGCAGGAATCTACAAGAAAGAAAAAAGCCTAATTATATAAGGCACTAAAATAGCCTAAAGATGAGACACAATGAACTTGTCGAGAATCAAACAACTGTGTCGTTTTTCTATGTTAAAGCCTAAAAGCTCTCAACTACAAGTTCGAAACTTTGGAACCTAGAGAACAGCTCGCAGAATGCAGGTATTAATGGGCTGACTGGAAAGAATAAAGTACTTATTAAAAGTGTCTGCCTCCTTCTGTACAACTAGCTCAAAACATTTGGGCACTTAAGATATGAGAATAGGGAGTAATGACCTAAAAATGAGCCCTAAATTACAGCTCAAGGAATACAAACCATCATTCAAGTACAGCCTTCTTGTTGGATAAAAAAAACTGATGGGGATGAGAGGATGGCTAACCATACTGAAGGACTTGCAAATCAATTAATATAAGGGATACACAAGACAAAGAAACAAGATATCATGAAAAGTGCAAAACGAAATCAAAATATAAGCTCACATTTTCGCTTCTTCCAAGCTTTGAACAAATTTTGGTTTCTTGCACTTCAGGTGGAAAGAAGAAAGGAGTCCTTTAAGAAATGGAATAATTTGCTTTGTATTAACCCTGTAGAAAGAAAACAAACTGCTTTAAACCTAGGTGAGAGTGCACTAAAGAGACCTATTCACTTCAGAAAGAATACAAGAGTACAAGGTGAAGAAAACAATTTCTCAAAATTCTAGACAGCATGCCTTGCGAAGTCATGGGTACCAAAAAATTGCACTGGAACTGATTTCCCTCCTGAAGTTTTGTTCAAACCTTTACGATTTACAAGACAAGATTCAGTCACAACAACAGCTGGCCACGTAGCGTGACCTGCATCAAAAATGGAAAATGTTGATCGGTAAACAAACAGTTAAAGCTTACAATTGCGCATTAGCATAAAATCTGTAGAGCATGACAGTGACTAAAAAAGTTTTGGCAAAAGAGACTTTTACTACAATTAGTGGGGGACTGCAGTATTAATTAGTTATTGACATTGCATGGCTTACTGCATATTGAAACCAACTAGGGCATCTATGGCTACCATTATAATGATTAATCAAATAGTACTTCTCCAGCTAGGGATAAAAGTTTGCAAGCACGGATAATCTAGGATCAAATGAGCAGGGATGTCTTGGTATGATAAACATCCTTACTTCATTTTGACGTCAATTAGCATAAAATATACATTAAAACAAACGACCCATTCAAAGAGCATAGGCTTGTTTAAAACTAGTGAAGAGAATTGTAATAGCAATAATGTCAAAAATACATTTTCAAAATGCTTAGTGGAAAGACACTACAAAATGTTGACAAAGATCAGCAGAGTAGACAGAGAAAGACTGATATCAGAAGATACATATCTTTCAGTGTGCCTGCAAAGGTAAAGCAAAAACAATGAGATAGGAAGATTACAATTAGCACCAGTTTTCAGCTTGCAACTGTGCAGCTTAATTCACCGGAACCACAACATCTTAAGTTAGAATCAGCTCATGATTCAGCTCCTTTGAGATTTTGAAACAGGTTGCTCTGCCAATAACCATGAATAACATATATGGTAGACTGCTTGTAAACTCATACAGACACAACCACACAAACCAAAGCTAGCATCAATTATATATAACTATCTAACATCAATTATATATAGCTACATATCCAGATACATATTGACATCCAGGGTAGAGATCCTTCATACGTATAGCAAATGATTCAAGACATAGAAAGCCAACAACAATAACATAACCCATTAAGTCCCCAATAATTAGGGATATGGGTGGGGGATGGATAGGAGACAGACCTAACCTTTGGCAATAAATGCACAAAGTGGCTGCTCCTAGATTCAAGACATAGAAAGCCAATGTATTATTTGGATAGAAGCCTACAATGTCATCGTAAGGACCCATGTTCGACATACCAATAATATAGAAGACATTAACAAAACAAGGCTGGATATTGTCTTTTGTAATCCCTCCTTACCAAAATAATAAAGCAAGCAAACAAGGAATGATACAAAACACGGATGGTAAACCTATGGGGAAGGATACTCCATCGTAAAGAACTGAGACTAAATCTTTTATTGTTATCCTCTATCAAAGGAAAATATGCTCAATCAAGAACATAAGTCCCCTTGCCCATGTAGCAGTGAATAATCCCTGATCTTCATGGCAGCCACTAGACATCCTAAACAGGTATTTATCATCCTTCACACGATTAGCTCAATTCCATGAACATTTTGAGATGCATTCATTGTCTTGCAATATATCTTGCCATATACCACTCAACCTTCCCAGCAAGTCCACTTCAACTATACATGTCCTGTGACTCCTGTCGATACAGTGTTTATTGATTGACCAACATCCCAGTCTACAAAAGGTGGATGGCATTATCTCAGTAGAGTAAAGCTATTTCATCAGAAACATATTCATTGATTACAGATGAATGAAATAGAAATACTATTTTTCTGCTCCACTGCAGATTAAAACGGAATTTTGTCCTTGTCAGTCTCCATCCTTGCAAAACCCCCGGAATATCAAGCATCAAATGCATGTCAAAAGAAATTCAAAATAACTTTCACGCATTATGTGGAGTAGCCACTATTTAATGTGTAAAACAAGTAATTATAAAAGACAAACGATCCTAGAGAGAGGAGTAATAGCATGCATAAAATAGGAAGGTATAAACTTAATTGGCATGATTGCCTTTTACGGAGAACAAAATTATACAAGTGAATTCATTGCTCCACATAAATAGTGAACTCGCCAGGTATATATGGAAAAGAGTATGTGTTCACCCGCATGGATTTCTATGAGAGTACCCTTGATATGTCCATGTGGTACATTCCAAGGAAGTAAGGAACCATTCACCGTCCACATTTGGCACGCTTTAAGGAATATTCATGCTGATGTATTCATGCAAACGGGGCACCATACGAGTACAAATTTTGTCAATAAATCTTCTTTAGTAGACAAGATACAAAAAACCAAAAAAGTAACTTTTAGGTATCTCAATGCAATCATTTTCCAAATTTCCGTCTTTATACTCAGCTATATGCCTATATTAACATCTATATTCTCTGCACTTAAGCCTAGAACTATCTGTGTTGAGGATATTATTAGTTGTGGTCAGGATATTATTAGTTATTCTATCTCCCAAACAGCTTGAGCTTCTAGGCAGCAATAGATCATGTGGACACAAAATGCAACGCCGATCTTGTACTTAGAATATTTGCATGCACAGCCAGCTTATAGAGGAAGTCGTGGCCACACATCACGAGTGCTGAGGATATAAATAATCAAGTTAACCATCTCTCTAACAGCTCAAGCTTTTAGGTGAGTTGGTGGGAACCGTGTAGCCAACATAAGCCCTTAGGTTAGGAATGGATGAAGTTAATATAACATGGCATGTTCAGTAAAGGTTTTCTCCTACAAATTGAGGGGAGAAATAGAAAAATGCAAACCAGAAAGTAACGGAGAACAAGGTTGATGAGATATTTTCCAGCAGTTAGCAATTTGAAAGTGTGAGACTAGAGACTCAGCTCACAAAGAAGCACGGTGCATCATTAGACATATGTTTATGAAGCCTTCATTTGCCAAATTCCCTCTAAGAATAACAATGTTATATTCATCAGTAGCATTTTGTAAGCAAATGCTTAAAAAGACAGCAAATTTTGATGTTAATATGCTTTCATGGTTTTCAGTAACAAAACCTTGGGTATACATCGCATGGGTCGGTTCAATGTGGCCCCGCCATGGGGGATTCCTACGTCATCAAAAAAAAAAAAGTTAACAAAACCGTGGGCTTTGGAGGAAGAGTAATTAGGAGAATGACAAGAAAATCTTTCTCGCTCTCTCGCCCACCCAACAAATTAGAACCTTCAGGCTTCAAGATTGATATGGATTCTGCCTGGTATCACATTTCTTGTGGCTCTGTTCTTTACCATGTCTCTCTCTTCCATTGATGAAAGAAGAAGGAAAGCACAGGAAAATATATTTGTTATATTTCACCCACCAAGTGATCAAAAACATTCATGTCACACCAAGTTTCCATCTATTGCAAGAAATGCAGCAATGGATCTCAAACCTCACTAATGATTTGATTAATTCAGATTGGACTAATTGGGATCCGACAACCATTTCCCAGTTCACATGAAATGTGTGTAAAAACGGATCTTTAAGACCTAAGGGATTGCCAATCAAGTCATATAAAACTCCTAAGGGTAGAGCGTAGCACATCATAAACTTTAGCCACGCAATTGGATGTATCACAAATGTTTATTCCAGTATAAAAGTCCCTTACCAGCAATTTTGGCCCATATGATATCCCCAAGTTCAAGCTCATGGCATTCATCAAAACTAGCAGCCAACGCAACCATCTCATTGAATTCAAGGCCATCCGAGTCTGAAGTTCCAATCTTGTAGCTCAAGTTTAACCGGAGCATCTCGTCACGAGAAATATAAAATTTGATACTTTCGTTGGACATAATGATATCCTCTTCGTCACCATCCTCGTATGAGACCTGCGTCCCATTAGGTACATAACAGTATTACATCACAAAGCTTGAACCAAAAATATATATGTAGGTAAATGCACAATGCATGAGTACAGTAGTCATACATGATATTGGCCAGTCTCCGCATTGTATCCATCCACACGACCAGTATACCAATCACCATCCAAAGGCCAGTAAACCTGTTTGCATCAAACTGAACTTTAGGACTAATGTGGACGTACATGTATAGTCGAATCGTCTATAAATTACAGCACAAGTTCTCGCCTTGCATTGTAATCCGATGAAATTCTTGGAATTAGCTCCTTCAAAACTCAACCTGTACAACACACAACTGAGATTACCTCACATTTACTACATTATCAGCAGTTTCATATCCACAAAAAAATTATGGAAAGAACTGATAGGATTTTCAACCCTTGCCTTTTAACTCTTACACAAATTTTTAGTAATGCCCTCTAAACGCACTCCACTCCTTTATAACACATTGAGTTTTGCTTAGATTTTTACTCAAATCAAGGGGTACTCAGATTTTGCAAGGCTATTTTCTCTCTCCCAAATTTTCAATCATGCCATTAAAGATGCTTTTTACTCCAAAAGAATCTTTTTTTTACTTCAAATTGTACTCGAATTCTAATAGAAACGTAAGGGTTGGAGATTGTCTGAGAAAGTACATACCGGACCCATCTCTTAGCAGCGGAATTAACCATTTGGGAGCGATCAAGGTTTTGCAAACTCCCCGAAAAACCACCAGTTTTTCTTCTCCTCGAACTACTGATACAATTATTCTTCAACTTTTCGCCATGGCTTCTCAACCGAGACACTTGCAGCTGCGCGCTTAAATCAGCACCCAAACCCATGGTGTTTACACGGGCTTTCCCCTTGTTCTTCTTGTCACTGTTGTTCTTCTGCTTTTTCTTCTGCTGCTGCACGCTCCTATCAACTTCTTCTTCTTGTTCTTCCTTAACTCCTTCCAAGGAATCAGGCGAAAGCCTAGGCCTCTTGGGACGACGTCGTCTGGTGTAGAACTTAATCAGAGGCGGACGTGTGGGCGGCGGATTAATATCAGAAGACGTGTGGCGGTGGTCTTCTTCTTCATTATTCAGGTGGTGATGAGGTTGGGTTAGGGTTTGGTCGAGGAGAGGTGTAGTGGCAGCCGTCTTGAGCGTAGTCGTCATTTTTCGAGCTTTTACCTTTTTGGACATGATGCCGCCGTTTATACATGGAGATGTGGCGGAGTACACTTCGCACAGCGGGACGTACCTCTTCGGAGTGCCTCCCGCCTCAGTCTCTTCTCCTTGCCGCTCCTGCTCCGCTAGGCTTCGCTTTTCTGTTGTTTCTTCTTCTTCTTGTTCTTCCCCTATTTTGTTTATATAATCGTGTTTGACGGTATTTGGAGCCAATGCCATGGAGGGTTTTAATGGAATTTAGGGATTACTGAGTAAGAGAGAGAAACCCCAAACGATACTCTCTCTCTCTCTCTCTCTCTCTCTCTCTCTCTCTCTCTCTCTCTCTCTCTCTCTCTCTCTCTCTCTCTCTCTCTCCACAACCGATTCGGCAGCGGAGAGGTGTGGGAATTTCCGTGCGATGAGAGATTGTAGTATCTGAGAAAACACGGATTAGGGTTTTTGAAGGAAAGGGGGTGAAGAACGAAAGAACGATGTTTTGTACGAGTTGTATTCACTCTCTCTCTCTCTCTCTTTCTCGCAATGTTAATTCTCCTGTCTCCGGGTTGAAATTTGTGTGGGAAGTGGAGATTTGGAAGGGGGATTTCTGAAGGATGACAATTTAGGGTTTTGAGGGAAAGGGGATGAAGGACGAAAAGACGGATCTTTTCAGTAGAGGAGTACTCGATTATTTTGGTTGTTTTTTGGAGGGAGGGTTTTCCGCCAAATGTTTTTGCCTTTTTTCCCGCCGTTAGCAAATGCAACCGGAACAAAGGGAGTGGTGACCGTCCACTCCACTCCACTCCACAACTTTGCTTCTTCAAGGACTTTCGGTATTTGATATTGCCAAATTCCAACCTGGGTTAAGTTAACCCTTCAATGGGTGCTCGATCACCCGCACTTTTTTCAAAATTTTGGATTGTGCCCTTCTTTTCTTTTTTTTTGACATTTTCAGTGTTTGATCGTGAATGATGGTGTGGGTACCCACCCGCCCGCGGAGGAGCGTTTACTAACACCCCGTTTGGCAACTGGAGATGACTTTGGGTGGATTTGTAATGAGGGTAGATTTGAAGGTGAATTTGTAATGAGGGTGGCCCCACCTCATAAGAAAGGTGGATTTGTTAGTGAGATGTTTGGATAGTATTTTGAGAATGTGGATTTGATAGGATAAGTGAGCAAATGACCCTTTTACCCCTGGATCGAATATTTTGTTAAACTAATTGCATTAATTCGATTATAATATAAATAAATACATAATAAATATGAAAAAACACATTAAATGAAATAGAAATATTAAAACCATATTTTAGAGGAAAAAAATTCGGGAAAAAAATAATAATTAGGAAGTGAAAATTTGAAAAATTAATAAAAGACTTTTTTTTTTGTTTATTTGAATGGTGAGTTTAAATTATTTGACATTTAACTCTCGTACTTAATTTAGTTGTCATATCATAATATATCTTGGTATTTTTTTGTAGGTCCATCCATTTGGTAAAAATGAAGAATGGATTGATTGGGAAGATGAAGAATCAACTTCAAACTGAGTGTTTGAATAACATATCTTTTTTTTAGGCTTTTTAAAAATAATAGAAAAACACTATATAAACTGTATGTTTATTTGAGAGTGTTGTAAGAAATCTTCAAATTTATTTGATAGTGTAATTTTGTTTTTAATAATGAAGTCTTTATTTCTAGAAATGGAACCATTTTGATAAATGTTCAAAACATAAAAATACATTTCATAATCCTTACATTGGAAATACAAAAATACAAAATAAATACATAAAGGACAATAAACAAAAAAATAACCTACGTCACTTGATTACAGTAAGTCATTACTTAATTAACATGCGTACAAGTTCATTTGGAATCGAAAATAAGTGGCAACAAAACACAAGGTACGAAACCGAAGAAGAAAATTACAAACAAGGAGATTTTGCCGTCACTTGCGAATGTCGAAGCACCGTCGCTTGCTTTATATTTGATTTGTGCCGATTGAATGTCTTTGTTGTAGATCCGCGGATGATATCCAACAAACACCACCCTGTACGACTCACTATATTGACCTACCATTTGAAAATCTTAAACAAAAATAAGACATGTAAAACGTTGGTGTATAGAAGGGAACACTTTTTCATAGGCTCAGATTTGAATCGCGGCACACATTGCACATGGCGGTCTACAAATTATGTTGCCAAACGATTGTTAAAAACTATTGGCCCTCACAATTTGTTTTTGAACACTAGTGTTTAGCCGTTTTGTACAAATACCATCATAGCCATTAGAAATTATTGTAGTTAGTAACGCTAACTACTTCAAATCATACTACCAGCATTACGAGAAATTACCCGATGCGTCAGGAATCAGCAACTACTACCATAATGCATGTCTCATGAGTGGCTGTTTTTGTTGCAGTTTTGTGGGCAATTGTTTATGCAATTTCACACACACACACACACACACTTCATGAGGCTCAGAATTCTATTAAGTCACTGGTCGTGAATATATGCCTTGGCTGATCCTTATGTTGCCAAATGGTTTTCAAGCCATTGGCCTTCATAAGTACCCCCGCCAAGTTGTATGCCTCGCGTTACTTACTTTACCCTAATTCATCATAGCCCACAACAATTACACAGAATAGTGTAGCAAAACAGCCCACAAAACTACACCAAAATTGCAGCAAAATGGGCCACAAAAGTGCAATAAAATAGGCCACAAAACTACAGCCCAACAGCCCACAAAAGTGCACCAAAATAGGCCACAAAATTGTAGAAAAACAGGCCACAAAACTGTAGAAAAACAGGCCACAAAACTAAAGCAAAATAGACCACAAAACTAAAGCAAACACATCATAGTATCAACAAGGCTCAGGATTCAAACACATCAACCAAGGCCTCTTCCATAACCTACTGTGAATCCATATAGTACCAACAAGGCTCAGGATTCAAACACATCATAGCCTTATATTTTTCCATGCAAACATCACCATAGACAGATTTAATAAATTCGATACCGAAATATGTGCCTAAGCCACACACACACACACATATACGTCACTTGGGTCAGAAATTAAATACCAATGCTCACATTGCATGACTTGATGCAGTAAAAAAGGCCACAAACTGTAGCACCACACCCCACAAAACTTCAGCCCAACAACCCACAAAACTACACCAAAACTGCAGCAAAAAAGTCCACAAAAGTGCAAAAAATTAGGCCACAAAAAACTGCAGCCCAACAACCCACAAAACTACAACAAAACAAGCCACAAATCTACAACAAAACAGGCCACAAAACTGCAGCAGAGCAGGCCACAATACTGCAGCAACCAAGGCCACAAAAGTGCGGAAACTTAGGCCACAAAACTGCAGACAGATAGGCCACAAAACTGCAGCAACAAAGCCCACAAAACTGCAGCAACAAAGGCCACAAAACTACAGCAAAAAAGGCCACAAAAGTGCATCAAAAAGGACACAAAAGTGCAGCAAAAAGGCCACAAAACTGTAGCAAAAAGGCCACAAAACTGCAGCAACAATAACAAAGCCACAAAAGCTGCAAGCAAAAGGCTACAAAACTGCAAAGCAACAAAAGGCCACAAAACTGCAAGCAACAAAGGCCACAAAACTGCAACAACAAAAGGCCACACAACTGAAGCAACAAAGGCCACAAAACTGCAGCAAAAAAGACACAAAAGTGCAGCAACAACAGGCCACAAAACTGCAGCAACAAAGGCCACAAAACTGCAGAAAATTAGGCCACAAAACTGCAGCACAACAGCCCACAAAAGTGCAGAAAAATAGGCCACAAATTTGCAGCACACACGGCCCACAAAACTACTTCAAAACAGCCCACAAAACTGCAACATAACAGCCCACAAAACTACATCACAACAGCCCACAAAACAAAAGCAAAACAGACCACAAAACTAAAGCAAAACAGACCCAAAAACTGCAACACAATAGCCCATAAAACTACATCACAACAGCCCATAAAACAGCAGCACAACAGCCCATATGCACATTTGCACAACAACCCACAAAACTAAAACAAAACAGACCACAAAAAGCAACACAATAGGCCACAAAAGTACATCACAACAGCCCAGAAAAATTAGGCCACAATAGCCCATATAACTGCAGCACAACAGGCCACAAATCTGTAGAAAAACAGACCACAAAACTAAAGCAAACACATCATCATATGTGCGTAACCCACACACACACATATACGTCACTTGGCTCAGAAATTAGTTACCAATGCTCACATTGCTTGACTTGGTTGATCCTTATGTTGCCACTTCGATCGTCATAAGAACCCCTGCCAAGCCGACTGCCTCGCGTTACGTTGGTTGGAGTAATTCATCACAGCCCATCCCATTCGGGGCAACATTATGTTGCACAATGGGTTTTAAGCCATTGGCAACAATAAGTTGCACTGCCATTATAACCTGAAACATGACAAACCATTCATGAATACAAATAAACCATTTTCAAGTAGATAGACGTACATACATAGTATGTCAACGAAATTTAAAGTTATTACAGTTATCCATATTACATATATTAGAGTTGTACTAATGTTTGGTTGAAACATAACCCTACAAGGTCATCAAAAAACGTCCATGTTGTGGAGTGTTGCATTCATTGGTTGTCCACCTTCCCGTCTAATAAGCTGATTACGTGGTTTTCATACCTAGCTTCCCTGCCAACAACATTCCCACCCAATGTTTCCTATACCTTTCCGGTACGCTGTAGAACTCATCCACCCTCTCTTTCGTTGCCAAAATCATGGCATTCGCGGTTAACATTTCCTCCATTTCTAAGCCAAGGTTTTCTAAGTTCGGAAAGACCCCAATTCTTTTATCAGATAGTTTTTTGTCATACCCCACATTATCAACGAGCTTTAGCATCACCTCTTTGCTTTCATCCATGTAACTCCCAAAAGCATCATAAATTGCCTTTTGTTTTGCCTCCGCCCTTGTCACCTTCTTTGCCTTCTTTGGCGGAGGATTGGCATTGGCGTTCGAATTGGCATTCGCATTGGGATTGGGATTGCTTGTGGGAGTGGATGCATTGTCATTGCTCGTGGGAGTCGTTGGATTAGGGGGTTGCGAACCTCCCGCGGATAGGTCTATTAAACTAGACCCTCCCCCTCCAAAGACAAACTCTCCATTTGCAAACCTAGGGGTGTAGCAGTCGTTGGTCCCAACAACGGATTTGTCATGCCCGAATTGATCGATTTCTTCTTCCCAATCATCGTCACGGATTTCAGGGGGATCCTCCGCCATTTCACCGGTAGCACGGTCTTTCCCAAACAAGATTTGCCAACTTGAATACATTGGGAAAGCCTTGCCATTCATCCCATTGGCTTTTGGATTGAACTGTACATTTTGAAAAGCATACATTTACATGTAAATATCAATAATCCCTTTAACTAATGAAAATCATGGTGTAATTTACCTTCACGTACTCATCCCACATGTCCGGCGAATCCATAATGACCGAATTTGTGTCATGGTTCCAACTAAACCCACTAAGGCGTTGCATATTGGCAAGCAAATCATATTTCTCCTTCCAATTTTTTACCTTGGACTCAATGTTCGAACTAGCTCTTATGGTTGTGCCGAGCAACATCTTGTGGAATAGGACTTCCACCGCCCCAAAAAACCCAAACTTAAAGCCATTTTCGGCTCTCCATTTCACACCGTCTCTGAACTCCTCAAGCATACATACTAGCAACACTTCTTCTTCTTTCAAAGTCCATAGCCTCCGACTTTGTTTCTCTTTGTCATTGCCCTTGTCCTTAGGTTTTCCCTTGCCCTTTGATGCCTTTGGTTGGGAAGTTTGTTGAGAATCCATTAGCTACACTAGGATGATGTTACACAGTTTATTAAATTCGACATAATACATTAAACGACACATGACATAATGGAATATATGTTTGAATACACGACATAAATTTCACCCACGTTGGAAATGTCAATGGAAAACCAAATAAATAGTGTTCGAATCAAGAAAACATGTCTACGATTAACAATACAAGATAGGTAATGAATACATTTATTTCGAACTACTGTTCAGCCAGACCATTAGCTAACCAATTGTTGTACATTTCAGTTGCCAAGTTATCTCTCATTTGGGTACATTCGGTGGTTGGCTCGATTGAGTCAATGTAGTCATCTAGTGGGACTATATGCATATTTTGCTGCTCCCAAATAGTGTATTCTTGTTCTATCGGATCGACTTCCATTTCTCGCTTTATAAGATTATGGAGAAGACAACAAGCTGTGACTATTCGACATTGAGTTCTAATGAGATATGAACAAGATCGCAAAACTGCAAATCTCATTTTCAACACCCCAAAGCATCTCTCTACCACATTTCTCGCACTTGAGTGCTTCATGTTGAAAAACTCCTCTCGGCTTTGTGGTTGGTGTCCTTGCCTCCAAACATTAATGTGGTATCGTTGACCCCTATACGGGGCTAACAATCTCGGCTCATTAGTGTAACCAGCATCAACAAGGTAGTACCGACCTACAAAAACATGGGTTGACTTCTATAAGGTACGTTCACACAAGTGGGGTGCATGTAATCTACACCAAAGTTATTAAAATTACATACCCTGTGGAATTCTCAACCCATGAGGCCTCACCAGCGCATTGCGAAGCACTCTCGAGTCTGTGGCCGATCCTTCCCAACTAGACAATGCATATATGAATCAGAGGTTTCGACTACAAACTCCCAACACATTCGTTGCGTAGTCACCCTTCCTTGACCTATACCGTGCCCTATCTTCGGCTGGGGGCATGACAGGTACAAAGGTACCATCTAAAGCCCCTAGACAATTCTGTTAGGCACACATTTTAGTACTCATTATGGTAAACATAAGGAATAAAGTGAAGGGCAATTATATACATGGAATTAGAAAGGTCATTTTACCTCAAACCACTTCCACCTACGGTCTGGCTCATTAGCTGGAATAGGTTGGGGATGATGCCACAATTGATTATAAAGTCTCAAGACTGCCAACAACACTGCGTTGAAATGCCTACTAACTGTTTCCCTGGACCTCACAAATTGGTACTTGGTTGGCCTATTCTTGTTATGGTGCCCAAGGATCCACAAAAAGATAGCAACTTTCTCCACAACTGTGACGTTCCTAGAGTTTTGTAAGCCTCCTTCCTCAAGCATGTGGCATAACCTCATGAATGTATGCCTATTTACCCTTAATTGATCGTGACAATTTTTGTCATCCCCACGTACTAACCTATTTAATGCATCAACTTGGTTTTGGTAGACATTGGGGTTCAAACAAATACAAAGGCTTCGTCGAACCCTCATCAAATCCATTATTAACATGTACAGCATAAGAGTAGTATTCACTACTCTCATGAAGCAAAGGACTGCTACCAAAGCCTTACGCTTAGCCTTCTTCCTTCTTTCACGTTTCGATAATCTTGCCATCTGTTTTTACATGAACCATATTACACAATTGTATTATATTGGACGAAGGTATTATATTGAACCTATTAACGTCCAAATTATGGCATCATAACCCCCAATATAGTACAAACCAACCACTTACGTAAACAAACTACATAAAATATTTGTCTCAACAAACACTTGTCAATCAAAACCCAGATAAATACGGCTAACAAATCTCAGTTCAAAGCGCACAAATTAGGGCAAACATATTTCATATTGAAACCCTAAATATTTGGGAAAATTATTGCCTTTGAAACCCAAGAAATTAGGGCTCATTCTTGTCATTGACGAACCCCATAAATGGCAGCCAAGATATCTTAGATCCAAACTCTTAACAATTGCAGAAAAATCTTGTCAATACAAGCCCACAAATTAGGGCTAACATTTGTTAGTAAAAAACCCTAACAATTAGGGGAAAACTTTCTCAATCGAAACCCAGATAACTTTTCTCATTTCGAAGCCAAGATTTTATACAATATCTTATCTTACCAAACCTAGAAATTAGGGCTAACAACAGCCCTCAATTCAAAACCCACAAAATAGGGCACACATACTCAGATCAAAACCAATTTAGAGCCAAAACCCCCCCAAACCAGTGGGTTTTCTAATCTCAATCGAAACCCTAATAAATCTTATGAAAACCCCCCAAATCAGTGGGTTTTGTTAATGAAAATATGTAAATCGAGTACGTAGAATGGAGTATTTCGATTACCTGACGAGATTGTTGAATACGAGCTCGAGAAGTTGGAAGAATGGAGTCACCAGTAACAACGGCGACGGGTCTCTGTCTTCCTCTCTCTTCTTCGATCGCAACAACAGAACGAGCAACCACCAAACCCTCTAGATGACCAGGATTTGGAGGGGTAAAAGAGGAACGAAAATACCCCAATCCACCCGGAATATGTAACGATAGGGTCGACCCTGTCGTTGGCAAATCCAGGTGTGCCTGGATTTGCAATCCCAAAAGTGAACTGAGTCGGGGAGGGTAAACGGAACCCAAATGCCGGCATGAGGTGGGCCCTGGATATCAAATCCGGGGGTGAGCCAAATCCGGGTGCTTTATCCCGTCGCCAAACAGGGTGACAGGGTGGCCAATATAGCAGAGCGTTCCACTGCGGCATGTCTTTTCATCGATTGGGCCCCATTGCGACGCAATGCACTTAAGGAGTGTTCCACTAACAAAAAATTATTTTTTTCAAATATCAAGACAAGTCATTCTCTCACAATGCATCACATAAAAAATCGTGAAAATCAGTTTTTTCAAAAAAACTAGGTTAGTGAAACACCCCCTTAGTTTGTTTGAGAGTAGCCACTGATTTTATGAAGAAAATAAATGGCAGAGATTCAAGTGATGAGTCGATTGTTTTGTGAGCTCAACTGATGGCTTGCAAAACAAAGTAACTTGACACCAGTGTAGTGTCTAACCAATACTCTTTCGATGCCTAAGTCAGTATAATACTTGAGATGTGTGTATTTAACTTGAGTGAAGACCCAGATACCTTCTTTTTAAATCGAAAGAATGTATTTATACCCATATTGGAGGCACATATCTCGTTTGATACAGAGGGGGTCTCAAAAGATCCATAATTGCCTTAATCGAAATTACCTCATTTGAATTCTCAAAGAAACTGCAACAATTGTTGTTTGAATCTCCTGAGGGAAGCGGGGTTATCTAGTTTCTTCTCGTTTGGAAATAAGAGGCAAATCAATGGAACTTGAATGTGAGGAAAATCATACTCTCTATTTTCGTTGCAGCCTGTTAATTTGGCGACTTGAGCTAAACGAAACAAGCAATCCAAGTAGACCATAGCTGGGTAGACCAGGCTCTGGTGGGTGTTTGACTTATGCGTTTATCAGCTAACCAGAGTTGGGCAAACCAGGTTCTAGAGGGTGGTTGATTTGTGTCTATTGGCTCTTCCCCTATTTTCGAGCAGAGCAGAAGGCAAGTGGGAGAAAATAAAGTTGTTGTTCAAAGCAACAGTTATTGCATCGTTTTACGCACTTATTACTTAAGTAAGGATTGTCACGATCACACTAATGGACAGGTGTCTATCTTCTAGTCATTCAATCACGTTTTCCTTTAATGGCTAGCATTTGGTTTTACCAAATATTTAAATGTTGGTCTTCTATATTTTATGGAATTCTTCAAAGAAAATCTCGAGATTAGAGGCGATTAAGAGTCTTACTTCAAGAGATTTTGGTACGATTCTTGCAACCTTAATTTGCGTTGTAATTTAGGATGCCTGAAGCATAGGACTAGGCTTCGCGTAGCATAATACCCGGTGAAACTGAATCCACAGAGACCGATTGCACCTTACACGAGAGTTAACTTGCGAGTAAGTTTTTAATCTTGAAGCGGCCAACTAAGGTTGTGATTTGATTGGTGGAATTCTCTTAACTTCAAGAACAATTTGAAAGGTTTACAAGACTGATTAAAACTAAGATAAAGTCTAAGGGATTTTAACAACCACAACTAAGGTTAATCAGTTCCTCTGTTGATATCTGCCTCGAGACATCATCAAATGCTCCCGAGCAAAAGATTTGGATATTAAAACCAATTTACTAGAAAAGGTGTTTAACAAAAATTAGGGTTTTTTTTTACTCATTTGGCAAACGTTTAAATTGACATTACCCTAAGCATCACGGGTGCCAAGTAGAACAAACTCTTGGCTACGTGAGATCAAAGGGATTAACCCCAACTTTGGTACGTAAATAAACCCTAACTCTTTGATCAACAGGTGATGTGTGTTTTTTAACGAGAAGAACGGATTAAACCCGAGTCATGGAGTGTTAACCACCCTGTGAACGGATCAAAGAACGTGACAAACTTGAAAATAAACTTGACCTATACAAGAGATCAAAAAAACTTGACCTATACAAAGATCCAAGTAGCAACTACGACATTAAAACTTGAGAAATTAACTAGACATGAAAGCTTACGCGAGTTCTTGAAGAGAGATAGAGCTTACAACAATGAATGAAATTTTACTGAAAGCTAAAGTGGTGCTGAAAAAGAAGAAGAAATAGTAGTAGTGGTAGTAGTAGAGACAGAGAGAGGTATACATACACAAACACCTTTTTCTCGTTACAAAAATCTTAAAAGTAACCTAAAACCAAAACTTTCCATAAGTGAAATGTAATAAAGCTACTTTAAAAAGTTGTTTGGGTCATGAATTGATACCCAAAAGAGGGGTATCGATGCCCAAGTACAAAAGATTCTCACGTAGAGCCTAGGGTATCGATGCCCACACGTTTGTTCATCTGGGCAACAAAGAGGTATCAATACCTCTTGTCGCGTAGCATAATACTCAGTAAGACCAGAGTCGAATCCACAAAAACCAAATGCACCTTGCATGAGAATTGACTTGCGAGTGAGTTTTTGGCCTTGAAGCAACCAACTAAGGTTGTGATTTGATTGGTAGAATTCTCTTAACTTCGAGAATAACTTGAAATTTAAAAGACTGATTAAAACAAAAGCAAAGTCTAGGGGATTTTAACAACCATAACTAAGGTTAATCCGTTCCTCTCTTGATAACTACATCGGGACATCGTCTAATGCTCTCAAACGGAATATTTGGAGATTAAAACCAATTTACCAGAAAAAGTGTTTGACAAAAATTAGCGTTCTTTGACTCATTTGGAAAACGTTTAAATTGACATTGTCCTAAGCATCACATGTGCCAAGTAGAACAAACCCCGCCTTTGGTACATAAAAAAAATCCTCACTTTTTTATAAACAAAAGATGCGTGCTTTTTAACGTGAAGAACGAATTAAATCCGAGTCATGGAGTGTCAATCACCCTATGACTTGGGCTATTTAAACTACTCACAAGTCGCATTAGAAACTAAGATTAGAAAGTTAAATGAAATAAAGAACATGACAAACTTGAAAATAAACTTGATTTATACAAAGATCCAAGTAGTAGCTACAACATTAAAACTTGAGAGATTAACTAGACATGAACTAATGAAAGCTTACATGAGTTATTGGGAGAGAGAGAGAGAGAGAGAGAGAGAGAGAGAGAGAGAGAGAGAGAGAGCGAGCTTACAACAATGGATGAAATTTTACTTAAAGCTAAATAGGTGCTAAGGAGGAAGAACTAGTAGACATGCTCTACATGGGAATCTTTTGTACCTGTGTATCGATACCTAACATATCTGTTCATCTGGGCAACAAAAAGGTATTAATACCTCTTGTCATGGGTATCGATACCTATGCTTTTCTTGACTTGTTCTTCATGTCTTGGTCACCCCTTTGGGCTTTGCCCTTGCATGCTTCCGAACTTCTTACAAAATACTTCAAATCATCATGCGGCCTTTGGGAGGGGTGACAGTTGGTCTCGTGGACGCTTGAAAACTCTCGAATTCCACTAGGAGTCTTTGTAGCCCTGAGCAGAGCTTTAGCCTTCTGGCCCTCTGATTCTTTGAGATGTTTCTCAATGCGCTTCAAAACACAATCTATTCACTTATTTAACCAGAAACTACAAAAAATAACATTACGCGCACGTCAATCATATAAAGCAAGGCGTGTGTGTGATCAAAAAAGTGAAATAAGCCTTGATATTTACAATATCTATGGCTTATCGTACTATTTCCATTCTTCTTTTGTCTTTTGTTGATGATTATCTCACCTAGTGGTGTGTTAGATTTTGCAAAACATTGCCAAGAGGATTTTTGGTACAACAAGGCGCTCTATTTCGTAGAAAGAAATAATCGTAACCCTAACTTGAAGATATCTGCAACTGTTTCCCGTCTTCGAATATGATTAGAGTGCTTTGCTTATGTAAAACCATTTGTTTGTATTATTGAAACTTCTGATATGAATAAAATATAGTCTTTTGATGTTGTCAAAATTTCTCGATTTCCCTTCAAATCCTTCTCTACCAAAGAGGTAGACGACGAATTGTCTCATATAATTCATTGTTCTAATGTTTTGTCCATCCCTAGGAAACTTTTCTCAAACCCCTTTTATAGGCCTCATACGAGCATCACTTCTCATACTCATTCTCTAATAAGGTTTTATCCTTGTACAATTTTTGCCGCAAAATAGTTGGCATTTTACGATTAATGAGGATGATTTAACCCATATGAGAGATGAGTATGCCACGCCCTTTAGTGTTATTTTGCACTTGCCTTTTGGTGATGAGAGAGCTTATTTCCCTATGGAAGATGAAAAATGTTTGTATGAGGTAGCCATTGAAGGAGGATGTGAGCACCCCTCCCGGCGGCGGGAGCCGCTATTGTCATACCTTTAATTTTCAACATAAATAATAATCCATTTACATAAAAAAAATAAAAATAAAAATACATAGATGCGTTCCATATTCATCTACAAAGCAAAGTCTATGGTGTACCCATTTCCCATGAGAGATCATAAGTAAAAGAGTTAAGTTATTACATTTTTCCAAGTTAAAAGGAGAAAGAAGAATTAGAGTATCTACCAAAAATATTGTTTTATGAGATGAATAAATAGCTCATCAATGTATGCTCATTTTCACTGAGTTGAGCAGTCCAAGCACATCAATTCATGCCATGTGATTAGCACCTAAAAATGATAGGATGAGCTATACTAGCTCTGTAGGAAAATATTATAGTATTGCTGATGCAAATAGAATGAAACGAGCACATGTGAACGTTGCAAGGACAGATAACGGATGAAACCAATATTTGTTCGACTCAAAGGTTATGTTCCACTATGTCCATATACATACAAAGATATATATTTATCATGTCTATGTACATAGAATATTTTCCATGACAAAACCCTTTCGATCTAGTCCATTGTGTCAATGAACATTTCATTTATAATGCGACAACAAAAATTTTATTCACATCACTCTCTAACAAAATAATTCTTTCATCGTTCTTTCATCTCAACAACATCCTTTCATATTCTCATATTTGTTCGAGAATTATGGGACCCGTATTCCCTTGCTAAGATTCACGAGTCTGATACCTATATCCAGGATTACACCAAATGGCAGTGCTAGTTACCAAGATTCACATGCATCATCACCCATGCGCAACAAAACACCTCATGGTGGTGCTAGTATTACCTTTAAAAAAAAAAAACTTTGAGAGCATACTATTCATTTTCTCAAATCATCAAGTTCTTCCCATTTCTTGCAAAAGAGTGTCTTCTATATTAGTATTGCAGGATGGGTTGTCCGAGGAGAGTTACAAATGCGACATGTGGCAATAATGAAGGTCTATAGTTACGACACGTATCGATTTAGTTCATCTAATTTTTAATTTTATTTCCATCTTCTAAATTCCAAAAAATAACATATTTTCTCCTAATAGGAATGATTTTTTGAGTAATTTCATATTTTATGAAGCAACACATTTATTTACAAACAGTCAACAACTAAATCAACAAAAAAGGAATAATTTAATTTATACATAAAGCAACACCTCTTGGGATGTAAATTAATTGTAAACTATTCATAATAAAAAATGATAGTAGGATAAATTAAGCCAAGTATAGTAGGTATAATCCATAATTATTCATATTTCATAAATCAAGTTTATAATTAGGCAACAATTTTGGAAACAATAATTGTCTGACTCCATAATATATGTATTTTCAAAACATTGATTACATTTGCCTATATTACCCTAACTACAAGTTTTCATATAATTTTAATCCCTTCTTTATTCAGTTGCCTATATTATAAGGTAATACATTTGCAAAGATATAAGTATACCACACTTAGAATTTGAAGTATTGAATTTTCATATTCATATATAAAATGAAATTCATTCTCTAAATTTCCTCTATGATTTCTAATCATCTTTTTCTTTTTTGTTGTTGCAGGATCATCATCTCTAGATAAGATTACTTTACAAGGGTGCTCTAATGCTCTCCAAAGGGACAACTCCTCCTCCATGATTTTGGTATATCTATCTATATTAGTATTGCATGATGAGTTTTCGCGAGAAGAGCTACGGATGCGACATGTGGCAGTAATGAAGGCCTATAGTTACGCCACGTATCAATTTAGTTTGTCTATTTTTTAGTTTTATTTACATCTTCTAAATTCCAAAAAATAACGTATTTTCTCCTGATAGGAATGATTTTTTGAGTAATTTCATATTTTATGGAAGCAACACGTTTATTTACAAACAGTCAAACACTAAACCAAAAAAAAAGGAATGATTTAATTTGTACATAAAGCAACACCTCCTGGGATGTAAATTAAATTGTAAACTATTCATAATAAAAAATGATAGTAGGATAAATTAAACCAAGTATAGCAGGTATAATCCATAATTTTTCATATTTCAAAAATCAAGTTTATAATTAGGCAATGATTTCAGAAGCAATAATTGTCTGAATCCATAATATATGTATTTTCAAAAACATTGATTACATTTGCCTATATTACCCTAAGTACAAGTTTCCATATAATTATAATCCCGTCCATATTCAGTTGCCTATATCTTATATAATATAGCAAAATGTTTTTTTTGTAAGGAAGGCTCTCATCGCGACAAGTGACATAAAATAGTTGGTTTGTCGTATTGGATTTTGATGACACATGTGGCAATAATTCAATTACCATAAGTAGGTAATTTCAAATTTCAAGCAAGTTCCATGATTTAAGTAATCAACACTCAAGATTTGTAAAGAAAATCATTTGTCAAATAATTTGCAAATAAAAACAATAATCAATAAATTCTACAAATGAAACAATTAATTAGCTAATTAAATTTTTTTAAATAATTAAAAAAATACTCAACATTTGCAAATAAAAACAATAATCAATTAGTTTTAAATTCCAAATACATCAAAAACTTATAAAAATGAAAATGTCCATCCTCCATTTTCTCAACCATCAATCTAAAAAACTCTTAAGTGTCTCAATTCAACCAATTATATTTCCATGCAAACCTTATTGTTCTTATACTTTGGCTAGGGCCATGGTTGGCCTAGTGCAAATGAACAAATAACCCGTGTGTTTGGTAATGGTGTGTTAGTTTGTAATAATTTTTTTTTTCAGTTTCTATTACTTGGTATTCATTTAAAAAAAATCTATAATGACTTTCAATGTCGAAATTTATGTTGGTTGAAAAATGACTCAGCTTTTACAGGATCGATGTGAGAACATTGATGAGAAAATCAATCAATTGTAATGGTCAAAACAATATTTCAAAGGCAAAAATGGTCAAAGGGTTACATAATTGGAATATTATTCTCAATTTAGCATCACGTGTCAAGTTAATAGTTGCTATTGCTAAGATCTTGAAAGGTACATTACTAAATTACTATATGACTATCAAATGACAAATAAGGTCTTAACAATTGTTTTGGCCAACCTTTCTTGAGTTTTGTGGGATAGAATTTGTTCTCTTCTTGTTCTTGTTCTTCTTCCAAAGTGACATATATTATTATATTCTACTTGAGGATAGAATCATGAATATCTATCTAACTTAAACAATTAATATATGAATAAAATAAGAAGCCATAGAATATAATTGATTATATTGTGGAAAAAAAAATAATTCAAAACTCAAATATATGCCATGCACATATGATACAAAATAATCGTAAAACAAACATCTAAATACAAGAAACTATATATCCGTATGAGTGAATTAATATTTTGAACCAACCATACATTAAGCACACCGATTGTACCACTGCGGTATCCAACACCATAAACAAAGGAGTTAAGACCCATAGCAAAATATGAAGGTCGTGAGGTATTTTAAGATTTGATTATTAAGTTTGATTTTGTGAGGTACTTAAACAAGTTATAAGATTTTTTTGACAATTTATATTAGATAGTAATACCTAGGGATGGAGATAGTAATACCTAGGAACGGAGTCAGGATTTTGACTAAGAGGTAATACCCAAAATTAATAGTCTTCCACCTTCATCCCATAAAAGAGTAGTCTATTAATTATAAAATGATGGGCAATTTTTGGATAAAAATCTCAATTAGTTCTTTAATTTTGAATGAAGAAATGTATAAATCAAGTACCGAGGTGCTTTATTTTTCTATCCAGAAATTAGAGGTTTTTCAGCAATGGATTATCTTTACGAACGGAGGGATTATTAGTATAAAAAAGGTATAAGTGTTCTAAGATTAATTATTTATAATACCCAAAATAATACACATTTTCATAGGTTAATCATCATCAACATGATTAATACCCAAAAATTACACACTTTCATCGATTAATCATTCATCAATATGTTTAATACCAAAAATGATACACATGTTTTGTAGAATAACACTATTCTTGCCATACAAATCTAAATTATTGGTATACGATAACATTAATTCATCCCGTACATAGCACGGTTTTTCGCTATATTGTGGAAACAAAGTGCTCGAACCCTTCTTTGCGCACAGACGGAAATGCACATACCACATACTGACGACATCGGGGACGCCGTTGTGGGTCTCAACCGATCGATCTGAGTCGTTCATCCTTCTTAAAATTGAATTCTGAGTGGGCCCACACGGGAATCGAGGCAATCAGACGGTTGTATGAGCTTGATCCAAAATCACCCCATTTCATTCAAAATTTGGTTGGGACCCACAACGGCTTCCCCAATGCCGTCGGCACATGGTCGGTAAATTTCTGTCTATGCAAAAGGAATTACCAAAAGTGCTCCAAGCATATAATCATGTAGCACAGTACAACGCTAGATTTTTGTGAAAAACTAAACTAACAAATATACAAGGCCATTTTAATGTTGAAAGTATTCATCAATAGTTAATTTTTTTCATGTATTTCGACTTTGTGCATAGCACGGGTTTGATATTGTTTGGTTCTTTTTTACTTCTTTGCAATGGAAAATAATTGTGTGCGAGCGTGCCAGAGAGAGTTTCAATCTTCTCCCTCAGATTAACTTTGGAAAACCAAACCTAATCAGGCGATTGTGTTTTGTTGGTTCAATTACCTCAATTAAGAGGATTTTTCTTAATAAGTGAAGAAATGCAAACCAATAAACTTAGGAAAATCAAAGAACAATAAAGAAACAAGACACTTCGATTAATGAATCAAAGACAAACTTACTTCGAAATTGTCTCCAACTTCAAATACAGAGTAACAGAACTTCGAACAGGTGATTGTTGCAAGAACAACCGAGATAGGGGTGATTGTTACTAGAACAATCGAGATAAATCCTAATCTAATTCCTAATCTACTTCCTAATCTACTTCGAACTGCGTTCGAAATCCTAAACTACTTCGAACTGAGTTCGAAATCCTAAACTACTTTGCCAATGAACAAACCAAGCATCAATTTTTTGATAGCTGTTTGTTGAAGATTTGTCCGGGGGCTTTTCATTCTTCAATTTCTTCTATTTATAGACGTTGCTTGTAGTTTGAACTTCCCGCTCCATGAATTTGAATCTAGCTTGCTTCGAACTCTAACTTCCACTCTGATAGTTGATAGTTACTCTTCCTTCACGTCTGATCTTGAATTCTCTCTTCTCCCAGAAGCTTTAAATCTGCACGTTGGCTTAACAAACTCAAATGATAACGTGTTTAGGGAAATAACTGCTTCCTAGAAGTATTCCACGTGCTCTAACTGCCAATCGCCTTGTTTCTCAAGTTTACACGTGGAGCTTGTGCGTTTTAGCAGTTGATATCATGGCTTCGAGGCCAATCTTTATTTTAGTAATGGCTCATAACTGCCAATAACTGCCTTTCTAAATTGAGAAGTAATACGACATCGTATTTAGTCAATTTTATCTTATTAATCCAGTGTGTCTTCGTTGACGAGTAATTGCCAACGTTTGACACTTTTGATTACGTGTCAATTAATCATTGGATTGGTTAATTTTATATGTAAACAGATACTAGTTATAAGGTAATACATTTGCAAAGATAGAAGTATACCACACTTAGAATTCGAAGTATTGAATTTTCATATTCATATATACAATGAATTTCATTCTCTAAATTTCTTCTATGATTTCTCATCATCTTTTTCTTTTTTGTTGTTGCAAGATCATCATCTCTAGATAAGATTACTTTACAAGCGTGCTCTATTGCTCTCCAAAGGGAAAACTCCTCCTCCATGATTTTGGTACATGTTATATATAGATTACAAAAGAGAAAGAAATAGTTTGCAAAGTAGGTATGTCATCCTCTTATTCTTTTTGGCTGCTTAATTTGTACTTCTTCTGTTTTTTTATATATCCCTGGGAAACAGGTATTTTTGTGGACGTTAAAAAATATACTTCGGTAAATGTTTTTTTTTTTTTTTGCACCAAATTAAAGTGCTCATCTAGCAGTTTATGGAATAAAACAAATTTTAAAAACTACATATTTTTTGGAGGTTTGAAATTGCATGTATTCCTATAATGGACATTTAAAAAGGAATGGAGGGAACATCTTTTAGTTTTTAACTTTCTTCTCATAATCAGATTTAAGTATGGGTTTTCTCCTTATTTGATTTTTTTGTGAATTTCTTTGAAAATATATCCACATACTTATACTAACAAGAAAAAACTTTTTGTTAGGATCCTCTTAGTGCAAAAAGTTATTCTAATTTCATTAGAAAAAAATCTAAACTTGGATTTACTATTGATGGAAAATATAATTTGTAATCCAAAGGAGTCAAACGATAAAATGGTAAGCTTAAATTTTTAATTTGCAGGTCAATTGGGCTATAGTTTCTTGAGCTCTCCAGCGGTGAAGATGAAGGCATCAAAAGGCAAATCCAATGGTGATATTGTGGCGGGAGCACAATCTAATGATCCTCCATCCACTCACCTCCATGAGCAAAGTACTAGGTTTGACATCGGAGCTGAGCTGTTTTTTGGTTTTTAGTTTTGTTTTTTTGTTGTTTTTTCAAACCGTTAGTGTCTTATGTATGCTTTAGTTTGTAGTAATCGCATATACTTTTCGTTTGTTGTAAAAAAAGAAAAAGAAAAAAGAAGAGTGTAGCTAACATCTGCCAGTCCCATTGTGTATGTAACAAATTCCTTTAGAAAAGAACAATTTAAAGGGTAGAAGTAATTGATATAATTTTCATTTTTATGCCGTTTTCTTCTCTTATTTTTGATAAATTAGTACTAGAAAAAATGTTTTTAACCAAATGAATACATACACAAAAAATTTATTATATTTTTGACAACACATCGGTTAATTATTGCTATTTTACCTTATGCGATTCACTACCCTGTGCATAGCATGGGTTTTATGCTAGTTCTATAATGTGTCGTTTCATTCTCATTCTCAAAAAGTTTCTATCTCATTATCACAACCTCACCAAGTGTCAACCAAATAATTTAGAAATAACTGTATGTGTCATACACTTCTTACAGCAAATGATACGATTGCATAAATTCATTAGGCAAGCATTAAGAGGTTCACAAGGTGGAATATCACGAGTCAAGTGTACATGGATACTCATAAGTATCATCACATTTGGGAATTTATCAACAACACGAGTTTAGAACTAGGCATGACAATCCGAAAAAGTTAGATGCAAAAACTGTGGATACTTCAAGGGTACAATGAGACAACTGAACCGAAGGCCAAAGGGAACCTAACAAGAAACCATATACCAACAAAACAAGCCGAGAGGAACATATGGTTAAAGCCATCTGGACGGAAAAACTAGAGTGCAGGACACGCACAACAATTTGCAAAAATTTACTGGGGTTTCAACCAAACTCAAAAGGAACATGATCAAAGCAGGGTATTTTCATAAATAAAAAAAAATAAAAAAACCCCCAAACACTAAGTTATGGGTGGATTGCAAACAAATCAAGAAGAATACAATCTAATGAGGATTAAACAAGTATTAAGTGTTAACTAGTTTATTTGAAGACCAAGAACATGGGTTTTGATATTAAGGAACCAAATTACTAAAAATCAATGATGAAAACTAGAAGTAAATGCTACAACTCAACCATTAACACTTAGAAATAGGAGAGAGACTCTACCTCAAGGATTTATCTCCAATCAAGACCCAAATGCAAACCATAGCTCTCCAAACCAATACCCAACCGTAAATCAATCTTCCAGAGCGAATGCAAGTGTAATAAAAGCTCCAATGGCATGAGAGTGAACATAGAAGAGTGGATCTGCAATAATTTTGAGTGAGGGAGGTGAATTTGTGTGAATTTGGTATAAGGGTTTTGAGAAAAATCAAGGGGGGGAGAGGGGACAAGGGGCTGGCTATGAGAGGTGGGGAGTAGAAAATTATTTTCTCTCTCCACCTCTTCCGTATATACCGTCAACTAGACACACGCCCTTCCAAGTTCCAATGTGATACAATTTAACCCAAAGCCAAACTATCTCTCACATTGACCCACATTCTAACACTCATGTCACGCCCTTAAATTTAGGAAGATAATACATTTCATAAATTCCACGTGGATGGTCAACAAGTCCACGGTCCAAGTCAAAGTCCACATAAGATTTAGAAAAAAATCACAGTCAACAAGTTACAATAGTCTAAGGGTACCCGTAAATCCAAATATACAATTACACAAGTTTTAAGTGTGTTTACAACCCAATGTCAAAAGTGGGAACTTAATCGAGTTACAAAATTATCTTAACAAAAATACGAGCTCTAAGATGATAACCTAACTCCTCCATTTAGCTTTTAAAACAAATGCATGCAAGCACTCCATGTCATGCTCCTTGATGGGTACCTAAAATTTTAAGGTTGAGCTCACTAGCACAGTAGAGAAAAGGCTACCAAACATAAATGCAATGAGATGCATGTGAGTGATAGAAAACGAAAGTATAAGTAACATGACAAGGATTAAGAAATTTTAATGGTTGAAGGACTTAAAACCGACACATAAGCTACTAGATTCTGTTTACTACCATCTCTCATACCCAATACGTACCCGACACGTACCGAACACGCCATATGTGTTCCAAACATTTACTATATATATCTCATTCATTTTAAACATTTGATTATTTTTTGGACATGCCATATAGGCCTCGTGTCACTCCGGGCATGCCATAAAGGTCTCATGTCACTCCAGGCAAACCATAAAGACCCCGTGTCACTCCGGGCATACCTTATCGAGCCCCGTATCATTCTTACCACAGTGTAAACTTCATTTAACAAGTTCCAACCTCAATTTCATGTCAATTTAATCCATGGATCATAACGTAACTCATTGGTCACATTATCTTTCCAATGGTATCTTGTACTCACTATTTGACATTAAACATTACCATGTCTCATTCGATGCACTACAACAAAACTGACATATTGTAGCATTAATTTATAGAATATTTTCGAAAATACTATAATCTGTGTTGCTTCCATAGCATTTGCTTGCCGAAATGCTATAAAATGAATAGCTACGGGATTGTGTAGTACTTTTATACCATTTTACAGGGATCCATAGCATTCCAAAGGTAGTCCTTAAAAAATTGAAAAATTTCAAGCACATGGCGCCACAATTTTCCCTCATGTAATTAGAACATTTCAACAACAGCCTCTTCCTACCTTGGGGAGATTTTAACAACCTGTTTTCTTTCCCTCTCTCTCTCCTGTTCTCTTTCCTTCACAGCCTCCAGATCTGTCATCGTCGACGTTGTCCCCAGCGATGGCTCCAGCAAAGGTAAGAACAATTACCCACTCTCTCTCTCCTCTTCTTATTGACGATTTGGGGTTCCAATTTGGAACTCTAGTTGGTGGGTTGGAGTATCTGAAATTAGGGCTCTAATTTTTTTTTTAAGGGTTTCTTTCTTTGACACCGAGGCTACTAGATGATAATCTGCGATGGAACCCAAAATATTGTAGTGCAAGAGAATAAGTTTTTTTTTCCGATCAAATCGAGAATTTTGAACAAATAGACGAATTTTTTTAATGTAATTTTAATTGAATCATATGTTGTTTATTTAAAATGTGATGCTAGGGTTTGATTTACAATTGCTCACAATTGCCTTCGTCCCTTTGTTCTTCGNCGCTGGTTTTCTGCAAAATAAAGGGCTTCAGAGTTTGATTCCTAACAAGCATATTTGGGTCTCCAGGGCAAAGGCGATTTGTCCACTCGGCTACCATGTTCTAGATCCCTTTCCTTCTCCCTCCCTACAAAATTGGGATATTTGCTATTCTGTGTACAAAATTAGCTTCTTGATGTTTTTTTTGTTAAGGTTCCATATCTCCCATTGCGTGGTTGTTTTGAGCAGCAGAAGCGAGGTATTCAATTTCTTCTTATTCTCTGAGTCACCACTTTTACACTGTAAGTTGATTAATGGTCATCTAGTTCTACTATGTGTTGGGAGATTAGGGGATTCACTATAAGATTTTGCTAATTTGCTAACAACCATGAGATTATTTCTTTTAATTTTCAAACTGCAATTGTTGTTTTATCTTTTAACTCTTAACTTTGAAAAGCAAGGCAAAAAGCTCTAGATTGGGAGTGATTGTTGGTCATTTTCATCAACTATAACATTATGGAACTGTTGTTTCATATTCCCTTGTGTAAATTACATGTTTAATGGCCTCTTGTGTAAGTATCACTATCTGAATTGTATACTCCTACATTAGTAGGAGGGTTTGTGCCTCAAATTCTGGAAGTCTACTTAATTTTCGCAGACATTTTTTTTATTGGTATGGTAGAAATTGGATATTGTAATTTGTTTCATTATGGCGTTATGTTATGCATTTCGTCTAGGTTGATTATGATGGCAATAATGTCGAAAGCCCGGTATGAGATCAGGTGATAGTGGATTTGAATCTTGTTGACCTGGTGGACAACCACGCAGACTCCATGTTGAAATCTTCTAGTTACCTCATCTTAGGCAAACCTTTTAACCTTATTTCAATCATTCACATCATTCTAAATCCTTCACTTTGCATTCATGTGTGTACATTACAATCTTGCACCGGTTGTTTCTCATGGTGAATTGGTGATTCTGTTATTGTATTGTTTCCTCCAAAGAATAGATTGTGTTGATTCCTTCATAAGGTCTCATTGTCAGCTCATTTTGCCCAACTTGTAACTCTAGTAGTGCATTCCGCCACCTCTGTTGTTTCTTCACATGAACAACGGTTATATTTCAGATTTATGTTTCTTTTACTTTTACACACTTTGTAAAATTAGCTCTAGGATTGATACATCGGAGACCTTGGGTTTAAACATCATTTGGTTCTTAGATAAATTTATTGGCAGATACTTATTGCTTAAAAAATGTGGTTAAGAATGTCACATTTTAGCATTTGTTTCAGTTTAACTTTGGTTCTAAGAAGAAACTGAGTAGTGTTTCAAGTTTTATCTGTAATCTCTAGGCTTTTGTCTGAGTTATTTTTTTTGATTCACCTACATCTAGAGGGTTGTATCTTTAATGAGTAGTATCAATTGTGATTTTTAGTGTTCAATGGTTGCTGACTTAGATGTACCTGTTTCAATATGAGCCACGAAAAATGGAGTTCATGAACAACATTCTGCCCTCGAAGAAGGTGTAGTTTTAGAGAAAATGAATGGGGTTTCCTGCTAGTAGTTTTGAGATTAACGAAATGGGAATCCAGAAACTATTGACAAGCTAGAAGATGATGGAATTATTGACTCATATACAATAGCGTGCCAGACAGACCAATTGCTCATGCCAAAACTAATTGTTTGACTACCTCTAAGTAGGTGCTAATCGTGAGTATTTTTGTTTTGCTAGCTAGTGCAAATATAAAATCACATTTTGGTCCAAGTAACGCAAAAAATGACAAGTCGTCTAGCCCCAAATGTGAGTCAACACCAGGGGTAAAAAAGAGAAAAGATGGAAATGATATAAGGAAAATTTCTACTCTTCCAAATGGTTCCTTGGCTTCAAATTCATGTCCTAGAGAGCCCCTTTCTCATGTAACAAAGAGTAGATCATCCACTGGCGAAGAGATTACTCTCACCAGGTCTACACGAGTGCCTACTAAAGTTTATATTCGTATGCCCCAGGTAAACATTGATCTTGTTTTTTCCTTGATTGCCAGCACTATTGCATTTTCTTTTTTTGACAGGCAAGCTGCATATTTTTGGGTACTTGACAGAAGCCCCACTGCATCAGATGATATGCCCCACTGAGTGGGTACTCTTCCACCCTACAATTTCAATTTTAAGTGTCTTGAGAGCTGGAAAAAAAAGAGGAGGTTGACATTTATTTGAAGCAAATTTTAACCATCAATGGAGTTCCACTTCTCTACTGTGTCATTTGCATGACAATTCCTCATAGAAAAAGGTAACTTCCAAGCCAAAACAAAGGTAGCTAACCCTTAACACTATTATGCTAATGCTGCCAATTATTATAAGAAGACAATTTCTAATGGTATGCGTTGTGTGTTTCTCTCTTTGATGATTAATCATGTTTTAATTGGAGAAGCTTGACTTATCGGTAACACTGAATGCACTTGTTGGATCCCATTTTTATTATAACAAAAACTCATTTAAGAAAATTTTTGGTGATTGATTCTCAGTTTTATAGAACAAACTGTGTAACTTGCTTTTTCACTCATATAATTAGCAATATGTTCCTTGATAGCATAATATGGCAAAATAAAGTTACTGACTATTGTTTTAAATGGTAATGCTTTTCAGAGTGCATATCTTGTCGTGAGCAAGTAGTTAATTTGTTTTTGGAGATTGAAGGCTCAACATATCTGCAAGATATCACAAGGTATGATCAGTATTAGTTTTTCAGTTAGCAACGATGTTTTTTAGAAAAACAATAAAGCCTATAGCATCAACGCATTAAAGTAACGGGGTATCAAAGACAATGACTTGGAACTCTTTTCTCCTCGTGTAGGAAATTGCTGAATTCTATGAGGTTGGACAGAACTTTGAGCAGCCTATTGTTTTTTTACTACGAAAGAGGAGCTGATCTTTTCTAAATCAAAGAAGTAACAGCATCTGCAAATTAGTGCAGGCAAAAAATTGCACAATTCGCTGCTCAACTAGAAGAGTAAGCCTTTCCACTAATTTTATGTGCATGTCAAAGGTACAATTCTTTGGAAATGGGAAGTCTTGTGACCTTATCCTGGTAGATTGGACATTCTTTTGCATGGGCCAATGAACTATTTGGACACCTTATGGGTACTATGTCTTTCCTTGTCACTTCTAATCTTGGTGACTTTTGTCACACGTTTCGTATCAAGGACAAAAGAATTATTATTTTTTTTGTTATTCTATTTGCTTGTACTAAATGGCTTGCTAATTCCCACTCTTATAGAACTGCTATCAAAAGACAGGGTTTTTGATATACTAAATATGCCAATTATTTGGATGTGTTTAGATTCAACATACTTTTTAAAATCTAATCTGTCCTAATGTTGTTAACATGCATGCTAATGCATTCATTTTGGCATCCTAATTCATTTTCTTTAAATGCTTCGAAGCTGATCTTGCATTTTTAGGATCTTAAGAGTATGTTTTTGTCTAATAAAGAATTTACACACCTCTGTTTTTCAGGTGGCCCTCTTCATGTTCTAGGATTTACTTAAGGCTGCTACTCATTGTTTGAAGAATTCATGTGGCATCAACGAAGTACTTAGGCATTTGTTCATTCCTCTTTAACTATGCATGTAGATGTAGTACAAGTGTTTATTGATTAACACCTACTTCAATATGTAAGTTACAACAGCTACAAAATGCCTGATGCCATGACCCTTAATGTTGAAATTTTATGGATATTGATCATCAATGGGTATTCATGTCTGTATGAGCTTGGTTTGAATGAGATTATGATTATTGAAAGTATTTGAGACAGGTTGCAACATGTAATGAATACAAAATTAAAATGTTATAAATAAAAAAACAAATCCAAAAAGACAACATTTGTCAGTCATAGAATTTGAAAAATGCTATTGCAATTGTATTTATCATAGCTGGCCAAAAATGCTATAAAAAACTGTAGCTAACATAGCATGCCAAGAATGCTATAAAAAGGATACTAAAAATAGCATTCAAAAAATGCTATAAAATGTATACAAACAATAGCAGGTCAAAAATGCTATGAAAAGTCTCACCCTTTTTATAGCACTGGCTAATACAGCATTTGCTAAAAGGCTATATATACGTTTCTATAGCCTTTTTGGCATGCTATAGCCAACTTTTGTTGTAGTGACGTATTGTGCCCCCATTAAATCATCCAACGATCAATTACAATATCATCAGACATTCCACAATCCTCTTTTAGTATTTAAGTGTTATCGGAATGAGAAATCAAGTTTTACAAGTGAAATATGCAATCGGGAATCAACAAGTGCAATAGAAATTACAAGAAACAAAACAAATTGGGAACACAAACCTTTGAACAAAAAATAAAACCGCTAGGGCAAGGCTTTCCGGACAACAAGCCAAAAATTGCACAAAAACTCAAATTTTGGGGAAACTTCACATGGGCACCATTTTAGTTGCAACCAAGACAACAAATCATTCCAACAAGCAACAAATAGGCTAAGTAGCAACTAATTTAAGAAGGAGATCAACAATAATCATAGATCAAGCTCTAATCAAATCATTGAGACTATAAATTGGGTTTCTCAAAGGGATTTTCATGAAACAAGAGAGATTAATTACTTGTGAGAGCAATACACACACAATACATTCAATTACACTTACGAGAAGTAGAAATTTCGCTACCAAGATGGGTATTGAGGAAAACCCTAAAGTACCCAACTGATTTTGACCCCAAACTCCAAGAATGACCTTTATAGAAGCTCCGCTACGTGTTCAAGAGACAAGATCAAGTAAAAAATGAGTTACAAGGGTGATGTTACACTCACAATCAAAGAGAGAGAGAGAGGGGAAAACGTGGAACAAGAGCAAATAAGCTCAAGAAACTCAACCCTTACCTGAGAGAGAGAGAAATTTGTGATCCAAGTGATAATCAAGCTTAGAAATGCGAGACTCTTCGAGATTGGAAGTGGGTTTGTGTTGAAATCAAATGGTTTTGGGTAATTTCTAGAGAGAAGTGGGAGGGAGGAGCTCTAGGGCTCAAAATCGGGATGTGGGGGTGAAAAATGGGTAAAGGGGTCTATTTATAGAACCCCTAAATCGCGCACAAAATTTGCAGAAAAATACACTAGATACTGGTAGTGAGAAAAATGGGATACCAGTATCCTTGGAAAAAAAGTTTTTGGTCGGGGGATACCGGTAGTGAGAAAAATGGGGTACTGGTATCCCTGAATTTTTTTGAAATTTCATTCAACTACTACCTATTTGACCCCCATTCCTTTCCAACACATTCTAAACATCCTCAAGCCACATTAGCACGTAATAACACGTATCTCCATCCTCCACCAAACCCCCGGTATAAAAACACACTCTCGTCCATACAAATAATTTCAATAGAATTGTAGACACCCCAAAATGAGTCTTTCGTACACATTTTATCCCCAATGTTGAAAAGAAATGCCCGGAAAGCCTCTCAGATTGAAATTCTTCAAGTCAACAAAGTCAATAGTACTGCACGACACTCGTCTCTCATGTACGGAGCTTCGACAATAACACACGGCATACTTTTTGGATATTGGCGGTGGAAGCGTGCCGTACGACACTGTCATACATCAGATCGACTTTTGCAGGTGTTCTAGCTCAAAAGTTTTACAAACGTTCCCAAGCTTCATCCTGATTTCTTGCACCATAGAAAGGCTAAATCATAGCCATCATTACATGAAATGGGCAACAAGTTTACTTGGTGAGCAATCCCATTCCCATGACTATAAAATCCCGATCGGTTTGAGGAGAAAAGAACAACCGAGAATATCATGGAAAACCTCCCCAAAACCTTGTTCCTAATTCTACCTACATCCAAAATCACCTATTGCTAAATCTCTTTAGCTCCAGAAACTATCCTCATACTCTCAAAGAAAACCCAATTGCAACCTGTAGCCATTATGCCGTTTTCGGTCCATAACCTCCACTAATCATCACCAATTCCATCAAACTAGAAAACCAAGCATCCTTGCTACTACATTAGAGAGAAGTTGGAGTCCAAAAGAGGTCCAAGCCATGATCAAAGGTCCAAGAAGGTGTTTCAATCTGAGAGTTTGCAACCGAAGGTATAATCCCGTTTCGCCAAACTTCTCTGTTTTGGTACCCTGAAGGGAGGGGTATCAGGTGTGGAATGATCTCTTATATCTACTCCACACTTGGTATACCCATATTACATTAAAAATCAGTTTGATTCATGACCTCCCGGTTGCGTCGTACGGTGAAACTATCGTTTTGTACAGGGTAATTTAGTGAGGAGGAACTTTATCTACTTAAATACATCATTTTCCAAATCAAAAAAATCTGTTTTAATTAGGTTTTCATGCTTTGTATGTGCCTTCATTCCAATCTTTTCCAAAAATCAAGTTTCAAACTGTTTATGAGGAAAACAGTGCCGCACGGCACTCCTCCTGTACCGCACGGTATACTTGGAGTGTTGTATGGCACACTTTTAAAAATCTAACTGTTAGAATCACGAACAATGCCGCACGACACACTTTCTGTACCGCACGGTACACTTTGTGTGCCGTATGACACTCTTTTTCAAATTGAAATTTTAAATCGTTTTCTTTCATGAATAGTTTGAGAAAAAAATGATTTTCACTTTTATTACTTGTTGTTATTTACTTGATTGCCTTAGTTGCTGTTCATTTCAATATTTAAATTATTTATTTTGCATGATTTAGCTGCTTATTTGAATAAATTTCGGCATTAAAGTATTTTCTAAAAATCCCACAAATATTTAGTAAAGACCAATTTTTAATCGGGCGAGCGGGGTGCATTAAAACACTTCCCCGTTCGTAACCTAGCTCCCAAATCCAAAATGAGTCTCTGGTTTTCAAATCATTTTCTAAATCATTTTTCAAAACAGTTTCTCAGGTCCTAAACCATTTTCCAAAAACCCCGGTGGCGACTCTATTTTCTAAACAAGACATCATTTTCCAAACGAAACCGACGTGGAGGTCGACCGTCCACAGGAACGTTACTACAAAAGAATAAAATATAGAAGTGAAATTACGGATCTTTACAACTCAAGTTTAATTTCATAAAATTCCCAGTCAAATTTGGATAAAAATGCGTGAATTTTGCGTATTTACAGATGTGGTCCCTAGTGTTATGGACATAGTGCTCGATCATGGCCATAGGTCTCAATTACTGAAATGATGATACCACACTGTGTAAAATAGTCAAACACTAAAAAATGAGTACTTAACGAAGATTAGAGTCGCCACTTGGCTATAGTTCCAAGAACCATAATGACTCTACATGGAAAGGCCCAATCCTTACATCACCACAGATGGGTCTAGGCTCTAAGGTATTGAGTGGGAAGAGTTTAGGCACCCACTCCGTCCAATCAAATGATTAGCCTCTACTTATCACTATTGGTTTTTATTGTGTCTACCCTAAATGAATGAGACTCAATGAAACAGATAGGTATGAGTTGTGTGAAAATGGTTTGAAAATAGTTTTTTGCAAGGGGGAAAAACCATGTAGAAAGTATATACGTTAAATGCAGACCGTCAAAAAAATGCATCATGTAGTATGTGAAAAGTTAATTTGCCGATGCGAATAAAGCCGTTTGGGAACCTACTTATAGGGGGAGTTACTCTAAAGCTAAACATGCAAAAAAAAAAAAAAAAACAAGAACAAAAATACAAATGAATTAGGAAACTAGACACAATAACCAGATTAGAAAACTTCCTAATTAGGAAACCGGGTCCGATTACGAAAGTAATCCGATCAGGAAACCTGATCGGATTAGGAATCCAGACCACGCTTTGAGAAAGTAACCCGATTAGGCAACCATATGCATATACAGTCTACTCATGGGTGGGCCATGAGGTCAAAACAACTAGTTAAATGTGGATCATGCTGATATGTGACATACATGGGAAAACAGTAGTTTGGCATGTTTGAGATAAACGAGCAACATCATTCCTAGGGATAAATGATATGCATGTAACAATGTGGATAGCATAACGACGGGTGAAAATGATAAATGTCCACGCAGACAGCACATTGACTATAAACATGGCATATGCGAGGGGTAAAACGGACAACACGACGTCAGGGATAAAAACGTAAATATACATGTGGACAGAGTAACGACTTACGTATAAGTCTAGAGATACATGCAGACTGAGTAACGACTACGAGCATGTGTGAATATCATGCATGGGAATACTTTATGCATGCAAGGGCAAAACTGTTATTCTACATCATCAAACCTTGAGCAACAACTAAACATAAGGTAACTATATTGAAACTGTGAAACCTAAAATATGCATGAGCCAAGATAAAAATAAGCCCTAGGCAGGTGAACTAACCTACCTTTAACAATAACTAAACATAAGGCAACTATATTGAAACTGTGAAACCCAAAATATGCATGAGCCAAGCATAAACATAAGAAAAAACAAAAGCCCTAGGCCTGTTAACTAACATAGACTATAAAGAAAATAAATACTATAGCCATATATTGACTCTTGCAGAGTTTGAGCTGACCGCCATAAGAAACCGACAGAGTCTAGACTAAAGAAAACCTTGAACTTAGCTTGAGTACTTAGCCAAAGGGTGAATCACAGCCTTTTTGCCAGTGCTCAAGCTTTATGAATGGCTATGCAGAATGATTGGACATGGTTGGGGTAAGGTGGCTTATACAGGTGAATTTCAAGAGCAAAACACGATGGTTTTTCGATGTGAGATTGCACAAAACATGGGATTTTTACACACGAAGGCGATGGAACGGCAATCTAAAAGATTCTCAGAGGAAGGCTAGACTGGCCTAAAGCCAAAGCCAAGCCAAGTCTTGGCTCCATATCAAAGCGTTTTTTGCTGATTTTAGAGGCGAAAATGAAGTGGTTTGGGCTAAAAAAAAAAACTTGTTTTGGGCTAAGAGATGGGATTATTTGTGGAATAAAAAAAATTGGCAGATAATAAAATAAAAAAATCCCGCGCGGGCACCACACATTTGAAAAGGCTGGGCAACTAAACAAAAATATTTTGAGAAAAATCAGAACAAACGGACTAGGATAAGTTTACTCGAGACATTTGTGCATCAAGTAAGCTCCATCAAAGAAATCGTAATCAATAGCAACATTGTCATCATTGGGCAACGGCTTTGCAAGAGGCCTAAGCATTACGGACTACCAAGATCGGGTGTCTACAAGACTATCACCTTTCTAGTGTCAAATTTGGCATGTGATGTCAAATCTTTTCATTTGTTACTTTACTCCCAAAACTCAATTAATATCATTAAATAAAAAGTTAGGCATGTTGGTTGGAGTGAAAATTTTACAGATGCCCATCAAATAGACACACAAGCTTTCAAACAAATTGACATCTTAACATTTGAAACCATTGTTGGAGATGCTCTTATTGACATTGTTAATACGATAACAAGCAAACACCTAATTTGATAATAGAAGCTCGTATTCTTGAGAAAGATACGAAACTAAACACAAAGATAACTCAAATTGGCTAACGTGAATAAACTAACCTTCCGATGATGAAGCTAGTTACTGAAAACCCTATTTTGCTAGTGACCGAATAATCAAGCAATAATAGGAACGAAAAATAAACGGTGAACATGCAATATACGTGGAAAACTCCGAGTAGGGTAAAAACCACTGGAAGGAATCAAAACACTAAAATGATTTATAGGAGTACACATATACTCATCAAATTATTTCTAGGAGTACACATATACTCATCAAATCTGTAATCATAATTCCTGAAGCCTTTTTCCTCATTTACATCATCAAAGTTTGGTTCGAATGGGATATTAGTGTTTTGTTTGAACACTTTCTTAGGTTTAGGGGTTTGATAATCACGATTTTTTGCAGGCTCATACCAAGATTCTGGTATGTCCTCTATATTTATAGGCTATTTTCTAGGCCCTGACCTGAATTTGCTTGTGCTAGCCTCTCCTTTATCCTTCTCAAATGAAGGCAAATGATCACTTCTAAGCCCTGATTGCTCTTTCAATTTTTGTAATATAAGCTTTTGGGTTTGAGCCAATTCTTTAAATGTAGCAATCATTTCAATAAACTGGCTATATGATATATTCCCTCCAACTTCTAGATTCTTTGGGTCATCAACTTGCACAATTTTGTTATTCCTAGTATTCATTCGAGAAGTCTGGCCAGTTCCCATATTTAAGTCTTGACCAGCATGAGTCTCTGGTCCTATTTGAAGGCCTTCGACTTGTTCATTCTCTTTAGAATTAACATTATTCTCATCTTCTGGCATTTGGCCAACCTGAGAATCATCCACTTGTTTCCTAAGTTTTGAAGCCATCTAACACTTTCTGGGGTCCCACAAGGCGTGCCAAAAAAAATGTGTTTGGTTCTTTTTACTTCTTTGCAATGGAAAATGATTGTGTGCGAGCATGCCAGAAAGAGTTTCAATCTCCTCCCTCAGATTAACTTTGGAAAAACTAAACCTAATCAGGTGATTGTGTTTTGTTGGTTCAATTACCTCAATTAAGAGGATTTTTCTTAATAAGTGAAAAAATGCAAACCAATAAACTTAGGAAATCAAAGAAGAATAAAGAAACAAGACACTTCGATTGATGAATCAAAGATAAACTTACTTCGAAATTGTCTCCAACTCCCAAATACAAAGAGTAGCAATGTATTTGAATGGGGATTGTTACAAGAACAACCGAGATAGGGGTGATTGTTACAAGAACAATCGAGATAAATTTTAATCTAATTCCTAATCTACTTCGAACTGAGTTCGAAATCCTAAACTACTTCGAATTGGGTTCGAAATCCTAAACTACTTTGCCAATGAACAAACCAAGCATCAGTTTTTTGATAGCTGTTTGTTGAAGATTTGTCCGGGGGCTTTTCATTCTTCAATTTCTTCTATTTATAGACGTTGCTTGGAGTTTGAACTTCCCGCTCCATGAATTTGAATCTGGCTTGCTTTGAACTCTAACTTCCACTCTAAGAGTTGGCAGTTATTCTTTCTCCACGTCTGAATTTGAATATTTTCTTCTTCCAGAAACTTTAAATCTGCACGTTTGCTTAACATGTTAAGCAAAAGTATTCCACGTGTTCTAACTGCCAATTGCCTTGTTTCACAAGTTTACACGTGGAGCTTGTGTGTTTAGCAGTTAATATTATGGCTTCGAAGCCAATATTTATTTTAGTAATGGCTCGTAACTGTCAATAACTGTCTTTCTAAATTGAGAAGTAATACGACATCGTATTTAATCAACTTCATCTTACTAATCCAGTGTATTTTCACTGACGAGTAATTACCAACGTTTGGCACTTTTGATTACATGTCAATTAATTATTTGACTGGTTAATTTTATATGTAAACAGGTACATATGAAGCTTCATAATCCCCCGTAAGAAACTTATTAATAATCCTATAAACACCTATTCATAATTTATCCGTTTGCATTTATTGGTATATTTTAAAAATTTATGTCATTTTTATTGCTTACATCTTAAAATGTGAATATAAAAAAGTATGCAATACAAATATTATATGATAGATCTCGATTAGTTTTATAGTACAAAGTTCGTAAAATCAAGAAAATCATTATAAATTAAGAGATACAAGAAATAAAAATAGTACGAATTTTTAAGAAACAAACCAACAAATGCTGACAAAGAGAGTATTTAAATGGAAAAATATTAATAGCTCTCAAAGTACCGCTACGTGACGTAAGAGTCCAACAATAGTGCTCATATTAAATAGGGGTGAGGTCCACAATAATTCGGAGCACTATTGCGAGCCAGAAGGGTCTCGGAATATCACTTGATTGTGGTGGAGCCCACGCCAACGCTTAGAGAGGGACGAGCCCCGGAGCACAGCCGCGAAAGAGGAAAGGGTTTCGGTTGCAACATTATACTACTGGATACATAGTTAATACATTGATACATTAGGATAGAAGCCTTTTGAGCACCACGTGATATGTAACATTATACCACTAGATAGATACATACATTGATACATACGGATACAGACACATACGGTTATTAGAGAGCGCGTGGACTCGACCACTTGTACGTAACTCACCCCAGTCGTCTCTCTAAAACCCTAATCATTTAAATACACACACACGAACATTCATCGCTTCGCTCTCTGTCCGCAACCTCCATCCTTCTCTCTCCCTTCCCTTCATGCTGTCTTCTCTCTCAACCTGCCTGTCTTCCTCATAGTTATCCTACACAATTCAATTTTCCTAGTAAACCCGAAGCGAAAAATTTATACCAATCCTTCCAATTCAATTGGGTTACAGGGATATCGAATTTTACGTCCCATTACTTCTCTTGTACTATTTTTGTTGTGTTTTTATTCTTCTATATATTACTTAAATATATATTAATGTATTGATTGATACAAGCGGAAAAAGAAGTTGAAAAGGAATGGATCTTCATAGTCTTGCCGTCGTACTCCAAGCTGCACTTAGCCCCAATCCAGATGAACGCAAAGCAGCTGAAGAGAGCCTCAATCAGGTAGTAATATTGATTTCAGTTGGTCAGTATTCTTTTCCCAATTGATTTCATTCCCCAGTTTAAACTAAATTACGATTAATTGTTAAATGGGTGATTGATTGTTGATCAGAGTTATGATCGGTAGCTGTGATTGATTGTTTTCGTCATTCTATTTGATGCTTGATTCCGTTTAGCCAAATACTATGGGCACAACGCCTATGGTGTGCCAAAGTGTCTGGGGCCACTCTGTTGTCCCACACGAATGAATAGAGAGCCGTTCATCAATTTTAATATATTTGTTCGAGTTGCCTTGCAAAATTCAGTTCAATCGAATCATTTGTGTGGGGCCCACACCCATCGGTACACTATCAGTAACTATGGGCCTCGGTACCTATTGTCAAAGTTCTTCCATTTGTACTGATGGGTAGAAAAGAAAAGTTCCAATTTATACCTCTAATGTTTCATGTGTAAAATTTGGATACTATAATAGCTTTTGCATTTTGATATGTTATTTTGGGGGGTATATTATTTTGCCAGTATCAGTACACACCGCAGCATTTGGTGAGGCTACTGCAGATCATTGTAGATGGGAATTGCGACATGGCTGTACGACAGGTTGCCAGTATCCATTTCAAGAATTTCATAGCCAAAAACTGGTCACCTCATGATCCTCGTATGCTCCAATCCCTTTTGTTTTTTTTTAAATTTTATGGATCAGTGCAAGCGTTTGCGTTTGTTTTTGTGTTACAACTGCTAACTACTGTATACATTTACATACAAACACAGATGAGCAATCCAAGATCTTGCCCAATGACAAAGACATGGTCAGGCAGAACATTCTCGTCTTTATAGCGCAAGTCCCTCCCTTGTTGAGGTACAAAGTTACAGCCTCTCGGCCCACTCTTCTTTTCACTTCTCCATTGGCTCCGTGATTCCCTCTAGTTATGTATCTTATATTATGTAACAATGTAGTTCCTTTTGAAACTAGTCTAAGGCTTAGTTTGCCAAAAGATTTTAGCAACTCATTTGCTAAAATCAACCATGATTTTAGCAAATGAGTTGAGTTGCTAAAATCATGGAAATTTTAAATCACAAAATTAAGTGCTTCCGTTTATCGTTTTTTCGATTTTTTTCGCACCAAGTTAAAGTACTCGAGGAATACTTTAATTTGGTGCGAAAAAAATCGAAAAGCAATAAACGGAACCACTTAATTTTGTGCTTTGAAATTTCCATGATTTTAGCAACTCAACTCATTTGCTAAAATCATGGTTGATTTTAGCAAACGAGTTGCTAAAATCTTTTGGCAAACTAAGCCTAACTAGAAGTCTCCACATCATTTATTTCACCTATGTCAATTACTCAATTAAGTTTTGACTCTGAATCTCAAGGTTCTAAAACTCGCACGGCTACCCTAGGGCAGCTGTGTACCTTTTAGCTTCCAGGTCTAAGTACTCTGCGCCTAGTCGGGCTAGTTGGTCTAATCAGGCAACTAATTGAGCTATTCGGTGAGGGGCCTTCTAGCGAGTACTCGGCCTTCCGGACCTTCTTTTAGAACACTGCTAAATCTTGCACTCGCTCTAGACTAAGTACATGTCTCCTACCATATAGTATAACACAACTCAAATCAAAACTTGAAGAGGAAGCAAATGAAAAATCCTAGTTAACCGTTGCCTCCCATATGTATATTTTTTTGTCATTTAAGAACAGAAAATATGAATGGCAAGTTTCAAATAAAATTGTTCAGATTTGAATACAATATGTGGGATATTTTTACAAAGCGAGTAACAAAATCATGTGCTCATTGCATGAGGCGAATGCTTGTTCTTGTTGCATATAGAATCATAGATAGATACGGAATTGTGGATATTACATCAAACTTTAACAATTTTTTTTTTGTTTTTCTTTTTGTTCCTTCCTTATTTTGTGCAGAGCACAGCTAGGTGAGTGCCTCAAGACTATTATCCATGCAGATTACCCAGAGCAATGGCCTAGTCTTTTACAATGGGTGAAGCATAGTTTACAAGATCAGCAAGTTTATGGAGTTTTGTTTGTTCTGAGGATTCTTTCAAGAAAATATGAGTAAGTGTACCTCGAATCTTCAATATTGATTGTCTTTTGTTTCCTGTGGTTGTGATAGAAATGTCTTTTTGAATGAACCTGTGTTAGCTGTCTTCAATAGGGGGAAAAATGCATTTGTATTTTTTAGAAGTTGCTATTACTATTGTATTTGTGTCCTTATGGGACAACTTCCTCTAATTGTTTCTCACGCGATCACAATCTGCATAGTAGCCTGAGGCTATAGTAATCAACCATGACACTAATGAACACTTGTTGAATACCCCAGGCATGCATCCTTATTTACTTCAAAATGCTCCATAACTTACACTCCCTCTCCCTCTCCTCCCTCTTTCAGTCTTGCCTGTTGATTAATTTTTGAGGTGAGGCTTATTAGAGCACACCAGCAGAAGTTCACTTGAACTTGCAAAATGATTTCGTCTTACATGAGTTTTATACCGATGCAAAAGAGAGAATATTTTGAGGAAAATTTCTTTAATTTCTAGTCAACCACAACCCAATCATGTTTGATAGAATGAAGTTTTTTGAAAACTTTATTGGGGATGTAGGATGAGTTCTATGAAGTTTTTTTGGTCTAGTTTCTAAAGGTCTATGGTGAGAAGGTCTCTATCTTTGCCGAATTGGCATTTTTGTGGCAACAACTCCATGTTAGAAGATGGAGCCCGTCGAGTTTTTTCTGATGTGTTGGAAAGGGAAAATGACTCTGTATCTCTGCCCAATTGCCCTTTTTATGGCAGCAACTGCATGTTAGAAGATGGAGCCTTTTGAGTTTTTTCCTATGCACTGGAAAAGGAAAAATGACCTTGCAAAATATGCATGGGACATGTTTGTGATGTTTGGCCTGTATATTTTCATCTATGTGGACCATTTGCCTCGAATGTTGCAAATTGGTGAGAATATACGTTACAACAGAACCTATATCATATATAATTAGGATAAGTAGGATGTTAAATGTTAGGATGTTGGATTGTGTGGGATTAAGTTGCATCATCTAAGATCCCTAGTAGTATCGTTGGGTTTTTGGTTTTTAAAATTGGCTAAATAATATCATCATTAATTATGATTTCTTACCTTTGTTAAAGGAAGTTGGATTTTACTATACTTGTAAGTTATGTCTTCACATAAGATATAGTAAATAGAACTTTAATTTTAAATTATGTAGAAAAAAAAAGGGCTAGAATTTGTTGGATAATACAAAAGAGAACTTTCGTACGGATTGGAGGAATCCTCTTATATATTGGGGGAAAAGATGATGAACTTGCATGGTGTTGGCTTGAGGGATTGACAGTTCATTTCTACCCCAGGCTGTATTTAGAGGGAGCAAATAAAATTGGGTGGCTTTTTCCGCTCACACTTAAATATCTAAGCTTAAATCATGGTAGAGATTGATGGAGCTTTGCCGGAAGTAATTACCTTGCTTCTGAAGGCTTGGGCTAGTAAGTTCATTAGGGCTTTGGAGTGGTAAATTGGCTAGACCTATTCCCTTTCACTGATTTATGTTTGTTGGCCTCAATTGTGATGAAGTCACTTGCTATCATGGAAAACTGGATTAGGCGCAATATGGGTTGTTGCCTGATTATCGCAATGTAGATTCATGGGCAACTGCGCTGCACACCAACTCCTATGTCCTATCTTCTCAAGAAAGGAGCACACCCATCCAAATTGACATGTAGTGTGGGCCATGGCTTTGAACTTAGCTTTTGCACTAGATTGTTCAATTGTTTGCTTTAAGGTCTCTTGAGTAACAAGATTTCCATCAAGGAAGGCATATATCATGTAGTAAACTTTCTATCAGGCTGTCCTCCCCAATCGGAATTAGTAAAAGCCTCAACTTGCAAATGGCCATTAGTTTAGTAGAAGTAGTCAACGAGCCACACCTTGAATGAGCCTTGTGGTACTTTACCATTTCTTAGAATAGCCTCTCAATATGGAGGATGAGGTGTTGACATAAACGATTGGGCATACTTACAACAAATGATACATTACAATGGCTTTGTTCATTTCCCTGTTTAGTTTTAGTTTTGATGACATCATCATTTCCCTCATTTCTCTCTCTCTCTATCTCTCTCCACTCATTACACCTGCTGACATCATCAAAACTAAACTAAACTATCTAATCAAACACAGCCAATGTGTAATGGTAATATAATTTAACTTACTAACAAGGCGACGTTACTGACTGGGATTAGAAAGCAATTTCCCCTAAGCAACACAGTTTTTTATTGGGATCCTAGGTGCATCCACAAGTTTATATCCTTGTCTCCAAAGTATCTAACACCTACTTTCTTTGAGATAAACTAGCTCCATATTTGGATATTGTTACCTGAATGCCCAAGAAATATCTCAGTTTTTCAAAGTCCTTGGTGTGAAGTTGGAGTTGTAGGAAGTTGACGTAGTGAAAATGTGAAATATGCATGGCATGGGCTAGATAGAATGCTTGAATCTGCAAGAAACCTTGAGATCCACTAGGAAACGAGAGAGAAACTCTCATGTGTGATTGGTTAAAAGTTTAATTTGTGTGTTGGTCAACTCATTTCAGCTCCTTTGGGTTCCTTCCCCGTAGTTGGAGTGCATTAGTGTTGCTTTTTTTGCCCTTTTTGGCACTTCCGTTAGTGGGTGTGTAGTGTTGTTACTCCAAACAGGAAGATATTATGAAAAAGGGCAGATACTAAAATTGGGGAAAAAAATCACCGGGTAATGCATTGAGGCATGATGGTTGTGCCCTTAGGGCACGGCAATTCACTATAGCATGCGCAGTAAAATATTTTATGGCACTTGGGTAGAGGAATGAGATGGCATGATTGCTCCCAATTGGTGTTATATTCTACTGGGGTATTCATTAGTTATTTATATGAAGGTAATAAATTCTTACAATGACTAACAGGCCCTCTCTCACTAAATGAATACATACATAGATACATGCACACACTCGTATATGTATGTGTACATTAATATACATACATACATACATACATATATGGGGCTGGTTCCGGGGACACAAATTTTGAGACTCCATCTCAGCCCTTAATTTCAATGGCTGAGATTAGAATCTTAAAAGTGTACCCTTCTCCCCCATTCTCTATCTCCTCACCTAATTTCTCCCCCTCATATATATATCTACACCCTTTTATATTCTACACACAAGAGTTGCTAATTTTGGATTTCTCCCTGCCTTTTTCATTCACCTGTCGCAGTTTATATGGCATTGAAATTGTCAAGAAAAAAATTCATACTCTCTCTCTGTCTCTCTCATTGATATATATCTACACCCTTTTATATTCTACACACGAGTCGCTGATTTTGGATTTCTCCCTGCCTTTTTCATTCACCTGTCGCAGATTAGATACAACAATAATATAACCCATTAAGTCCTCAATAATTGGGGGTGTGGGCGGGGGATAGATAAGAGACAGACCTAACCTTTGGCACTAAATGCACAAAGTGGCTGCTCCCAAAATACCACTGAAATAGATGGATTGGAGATAGACCTAACCTTTGGCAATGAATGCACAAAGTGGCTGCTCACGGAATACCACTGAAACAGTGCTCCCCTTATACCGTCGCGTTTGCTACGGAATCATGCCCTCAAATCAAAGCCAAAAGGCATCAGAGAGGGCAGACCCAAGAGTCATTTTGATTTATGTGCACATTATCATTCTTCTTTCATTCAGCATCTAGAGCATTGACGTTGCAAAATAATTTTTCAGTTTGAATTCTGCCGTATTGTGTTGTCTTGAAATCGATGTTTCTGATGGGGTTCTTTATCTACGAGAAATTTGTAGTGGGTTTTGGTGATTGTCTATATCTAATTAGGGGATTGTACTGATAAAAAAAAATTAGAGGATTGTATTTGGAGCATGAAACGGGTTTTGCTCGACATTTATTGTTCTGAAGTGGACTGATTTATAGAAATTGGCTTTTATTTTTTGAACAGAAGAAATTGGATTCTATAGAAATTGGCTTTTATGGAAGATGTTAACGATGATTGTGGCTTTTAGATTCAGATACAGTTTTAGGAGTGCTCCATGACCAAATTGTGTTTGTCTATTGATGTTTTTGATTTTTTTTTTTTTTTGGTGAGGTGTACACTTTAAGATTCTAATTTCAGCCATTGAATTTAGGGGCTGTCGGGCTGAGATGGAATGTCAAAACCTGTGCCCCGAAACCGGCCTCTAGATATATACGTATATGAACATACATAGATATATACATATGTGTATATATACATATATTTATATGTATATGTCTATCCCCACCCATAATCCGACTGGGTAATGGATGGGTACCCTCGCCCCGCCCCCATTGGGTAGCGGGTTTAACCGCCCCACTCCAATTTTTTTACATATTAAAAAAATATTTTTTTGATTCCAAAATTAGTGAGCTCAAATAATAAAAGTTCACGAAATAACATATATAACTTAACCAACATCTACTATAAACCAAACCAAACCAAGCCTTATGTCCCAATCAATTGGGGTCGGCTACATGAATCCTTTTTCTCCATTGAGCTTTGTCAAATGCTACTTTATCGCTTAAACCCATTATACTTAGATCTATGCGTACTACCGCATCTATAGTCAATTTGGGTCTTCCCCTCCCTTGTGCGTTTCTACCCAAAGCTATCATATCCACTCTCTTAACTACTGCATCCGCTGGCCTACGATAGACATGCCCAAATCACCTTAACCTATTTTCCCTTAACTTCTCCTCTATAGGTGCTACACCCACCATCTCGCGAATTGTTTCATTTCTAATCCTATCACGTCTAGTCTTACCACACATCCACCTCAACATTCTCATTTCCGCTACACTTATCTTATTCACTTGTTGCTTCTTAATAGACCAACATTCTGTCTCGTAAAGCATTGCTGGTCTTATGGCAGTTCTATAAACCAACATCTACTATCTATAAAGAAAATTAAAAATAATTGATGTATAATGTGGGATTCTAGGGGCAATGGTAAAAATATAAGAATACAAATAAAATTATATGCATATAAACTTCTCGATGCGGGTTCGGGGTTAGTATCGGGGAGGGGTGATGTCTACCCTAACCCTATCATAATCCGGTCGGGTTTTTTCAATTCTCTCCGCACCTTCCCTTTGTGTGTGTCTATGTATATATGTATGTATATGTACCTTACAACTACAACCATGTCTTTAATGGTGGCTTTGCTGACCATGCTAACAATTCTTCCACGTCAATCCCTCTCTCCCGGATTAAAGAGAGTTGTAGTAGCTTATTGCACAATTGATTGGTTGCACAATTGATCCAATCAATTTCCCCTGTTTTGCCTTAGTTGTCTGATTCCCTAGTCTCTACTGATTCCTTGGGTGCATAATGAGCTTTTAAATGGTGTTAGTGAGGTTGATCATGGGTAGGTGTGCAACAAGAATGTGTTGGTTGAGAGGATGAGAACTGCGAAAGGATTTGATAATGGGTGGGATGAACTTTTGTACACACCCATATTTTGAGTTGCTTGATTATGTCCTAAGATCCAGAAATTGTTGGTATGCAAAATTATAAATGGAAGACATTTACACACACAAATGTATTTATGTCAAATAATTACAAAAGATGGGTGAGGCATTTTTGTATGTTGTCAACTATCATGAGCATTAAGTATGCCTCCACTGCTGCTGCTAGAAAGCCCATAGGATCTTACACTTTTCCCTTCATATTTACTTTGTAAAAGACGTAGATATTATAAAAGTAAATTAAAACATTTTATATGGTTGGCTGAGCAAGATTAGTTCTCATCTCATGGACTATTCCCCCTTCCATCCCGTTTGTTTAACGAGCCTAAATCTGCAGGCTAGCCTATGCCAGTCCTATGGGCCTAATTATCCATTGTCAAGCCCTGAAAGAAAACTTCTTGGGCGACCACCTGTAGTTTTTATTTTAAAATATCTGCATGTTTGTTAACGTATGCTCGTAGTCTATGCATTATCTATACTTGAAGAATGAAGTGTATTTGGAGAAAATAAGATGTAGATATCTTCACCTGGCATATCCAGATGATGAAAGTCGTGATGGCTTCTCTACTTTGTTTTATCTTTTTCTGCATCTTCTACCCACATTTGAAAACAATTCCCCTATAAGTTGTTTATTTTCCTATCCTTTTTATTATTTCCCAGCTCTTTATGATCTGTTTTATGAAGTCATATGGTTTATATCTCCTCTGTTATTTGATTTCTCTATTGATGTACACTTATGCTAGACTCTTGCTCTTACTGTATCATTCAGAAAATTTGCGATTTTTTACAGGTTCAAGTCGGACGATGAGAGGACGCCCGTTTATCTGATTGTTGAGGAGACATTTCCTCATTTGCTCAGTATATTTGACAGGCTCGTTCGGATTGTCCAACCTTCATTGGAAGTTGCAGATTTGATGAAGCTGATCTGTAAAATATTCTGGTCATCGATTTATGTATGTTCTTACACGATAGTTCCGTAGAACACCTTGGTACAAATGTTCCCATTCGTTGTTCGATGGTGCATTATTTTTGTTGACAGAGATAAAATATTGGTTGTATTCAAAGCTTTTACAGCAAAGCATGTTAAATATATGTTCGTTCTTGGAATTTGTTCTCCTACCTTACTCTTAGTCAATATGTGGCTATGTTCCATCTTCTTTTTGTTAGTGACTTGACAATTCTTAATTGAACCATCATATGGAAAAACCACTACAACTTTGGCTTGAAATTGATAGTATTAGCATTCTCAGCAGAGAATTGGAAAAAAAATTGGAAGTTCCAAATCTTTACCTTGATCTCATCTTTCAATTAGAGTGCAATTCTTTCTTATTCAGTGTGAGAATATCTTTTGATCAGTCATTTGATATCTTGTGATCTATATTCTTTTCAGTTGGAGATCCCCAAGCAGTTATTTGATCCAAATGTCTTCAATGCGTGGATGGTTCTTTTCTTAAATGTATTGGAGAGGCCTGTCCCACAAGAAGGTCAGCCTGTTGATCCGGAGCTCAGGAAATCATGGGGATGGTGGAAGGTGAAGAAGTGGACTGTTCACATTTTGAACCGCTTATACACCAGGTGAGTTATTAGCTATTGAACTTATTGACTGTACATGGCTTTAAAAAGTTAAATCTCTATTCAGCGCTTTCCCTTTTATTGTAGATTTGGAGATTTGAAACTCCAAAACCCAGAAAACAGAGCTTTTGCACAGATGTTTCAGAAGAATTATGCTGGGAAAATTTTGGAGTGCCATTTGAATTTGTTGAATGCTATCCGTGTTGGTGGCTATTTGCCCGATAGAGTTACAAATCTCATTTTGCAGTACCTAAGCAACAGGTTTGTGTTACTTCCATTTACTTTTATTACACGGTCCCTTTGCGTCATTTTCTGATTCACTAAATGAATCCTGTTTCGCCATTTTGCTGTCATGGACCATAATCTCTATGAGATCTACTGAATCATATTTATTTATTTTTATAGAGAATGCATTCCATGATAACTTAGGCCTTCTTGTATTGTAGATCCTCAAAAAGCCTCTCACCCGAATCTTTGGGTTGACAAGTAATTAATTTACCATCTCAAAGAATTCATTGTGCATGTGAGCAATGATAACCAAGTAGATACTTATTTCAGAATAAGTGGAAAAATATGAAGTTAACAACAATTAGCTTCAAAGCTAGACGTGTCCATCAAGGATTTTACTTCTTATAGCTTCTATTCTCTTGATGTATCACTCTGCGGTCTTATGTGTTGATGTTCCAAAGGCAACGGCTAAAAAATAGTTGGAAGATATTATGGAGATGCTCAAATTCAATGTACTGCACGAAGCCAGTAGCCTGAAAAATGATTCTGTAGCGGATCCAGGAACTTTAATTACAGTTCCTGGCAACGAGATTACCTGGGCTGTGAGTATTGAGGCTGACTACTGGCATTTTCAAGTCAAGTAGTATAACATTTTAATGTAGAACAAGTGAGTGCTATTCCAGTAGGCAGTCTGTATTGGTTGAGCAGAAGATATACCGTATGATGTTGTGTTGCTACAGCCTACATACCTTTTGTTTATACAATGGTTCAGCTCCAAGCTCCTATCAAAGTAGCCATGAAAATTTGCGCCATTGTAGCAAATAAATCCCTCATTTTAAATCTTCCATGGATTCTGTGGGAGTTATCGAGCAATGTATCTTTTGTTTGATTTATGCCTCTTAAGCATTGTCTCCTAATCGATTGAGGTTGGCCATTAATCCTCTTCCATCAATCCTTTTCCCGTTTTGCTCAGTGAAGGGCCATTTAGTCTGTTGTGGGAACTGGAACCCTACAGATTTTCACTGCACCCGAAGGCAAGTGCAATGCAGTGCTTAAGGATTGGCGTACTGTCATAAGGATCTTACATGGATTTGAGGTTACAGCTATCAGTTACCTAACGTAGAGTCCTTCTCCTTTCTCATGGCTTGGGACCATCTGTGTAAAAGATAACTAAGAACAAGAAGTCGGAGTTCAAGGGCCTTCCTTAACATATTGGAATATTGATGCCCCTATGTTGCTTTTTCTTTGTTAGATAGTTAGAAGAATATTAACGTAGACCTGCTACCATCATCCTTTGCTTGATAGAATGTGCCAGTTGTACTAGCTTTTCCCTTCTTGGAATAGCCATTTCCTGTTGTAAGCTTGGACGAGTATGTTCTGGGCGTGCCCACTACATTCTTGGTGCTGTAGGTGAAATGCTTTCTTCCATTCTGCCAATTATTCTTTGCGTTCCCAAGGAATTACATTGCTTCCATATCATGCTTTTACACCATTACTATCATTCTGGTTATTTTATGATATAAATCATGGTGGATTGTCAAATATGCAGTGTTTCGAAGACCAGTATGTACAATCTGCTGCAACCAAGACTTGATGTTGTGCTTTTTGAGATAATTTTCCCTCTAATGTGCTTTAATGACAATGATCAAAAGCTTTGGGATGAAGACCCACATGAATATGTGCGGAAGGGGTATGGTGAGTCACGATAATCTAATTTCGTTACCTAAAATGTCGTCGTTTGCTGCTTTTTGGCGATTATCGTATTTGTTATTCAATGCAGATATAATTGAAGATTTGTACAGCCCTAGGACAGCTGCAATGGATTTCGTTAGTGAGTTGGTCAGAAAGCGCGGGAAAGAAAACCTTCAGAAGTTTATACTATTCATTGTGGAGATCTTTAAGAGGTAATTAGTTTTTGTTTTTGGTTAACTATTTGAGGCAAATTGGTAATGTTTTGTGTTTAAGCTCATTTTTATTTTCTGTCCAATCCAGATATGATGAAGCAATAGTGGAATATAAACCTTATCGACAGAAAGATGGCGCTCTCCTTGCTATTGGGGCACTGTGTGATAAACTGAAGCAAACTGAACCTTACAAGTCTGAACTTGAGCGTATGTTAGTTCAACATGTTTTTCCTGAGTTCATCAGTCCAGCAGGCCATCTTAGAGCGAAGGTGTGTTTCTCTTTGTACTTCTTCTTCTCTTCTTCCTTTCAAAATGAAATCTTGTGACTTCTTAGTTTAGATACAATGTTGTATCATGAATGTGAAGTTGGTATTGAATTATTCTTACCAGTTGTTTCCTTGAATAAGGGTTCTTCCTAATTGAACCAAAGTTATTAGCTATTTTCTTGCATTGTCCCTTTCCGACACCTGCGTTCCATTTTCTCCAGGAAGGGCATGAATTCAACTGAATGCTTTCCGCGTTGCATGTAGTTTGGATTAATTTTCATTGAGTGGTATATCTCCTCATTGATTTGTTCACATTCCTATGCAGTCTACTGTTGAAACAGGGACACTATTAATCATAAAGCTAAAATAGTTTTTAATTTGTCTAATCAATCTTGTTAGAGGCTAAAAGTATGGCTGATCAACAGCGATGTGTAGGACTATTCCAGATTGTGTTTTGCCTATAGCTTGGTTGTAAACATATCAAGAATACATCACTGTGCATGGGCACCTATAATGTTATAATATGCCTCAACTTGCCTGTGGGAGAATTTGGTGGAGGAATGTGAGGACACTACTCCTAATCCAACCTAGGACTGGTCCTTTTCTTCTACCAAATTTGGCTTATCTCGGAAGATATTCCTTTTTGAAGAAGCATTTGGTTGCCAATAGGTGTGTATGAAGGTTGCGCTGTTTGGTTGATGTTGGCTCACAGGATGGTTGACAACCTTATCTGAAAGCGGAATTCTTGTTCATTCCAGTGTCGGGGGGTTATGTTGTAGTTTTTTACTTGTTTGGTACAGGTGCTTTGTGGAAATGTGACAGGCATCTTGTAGGGGGTGTTTTGTGGAAATGTGGCTGGGGGATGAAGGCTGGGCTGCTCGCCCCTCTATATCTAGCCATAATATTTTGTGTTGATTTTTTTTTGGATTGCATTCATCACATCTGTATTTATAGCAGGCATTTTTGTATCAACCCTTTCTTTTTTATTTTTGCTTGATCTGTTCCGCCTTTTGTACGTGGGATCCTATTTGTCTTGAAGTTACCTTATCCTCTGCTAAATGTTTATTGTCATGGAATATTAGGCGGCGTGGGTTGCAGGACAGTATGCCCACATCAATTTTTCGGATACAAACAATTTTCGTAAAGCATTGCATAGTGTTGTTGCGGGGATGCGTGACCCAGAGCTTCCAGTTCGTGTGGATTCAGTCTTTGCTTTGCGTTCTTTTGTTGAAGCTTGCAAAGGTTTATATCTTCTTAGGATCCTTACTTCTTAGCAAAAAAGATATACTTGTTTCTTCAACACATGCGCAAAATATATGATATTGTGGTTTCATGTCTTGTTGATTCAAATGCCTGTGGTTTGAATAATTGGATATCATCTTTGTTGAACAGATTTGAGTGAAATCAGACCAATACTTCCTCAACTACTTGATGGTAGGTGTTTATAGAACTTATTTGAGGATATTACCGATATTTATGCAACTCCTTTGATGCATGTTTCATTCTTATTTCAGAGTTCTTTAAACTTATGAATGAAGTTGAAAATGAGGATCTTGTGTTTACACTTGAGACTATTGTGGACAAATTTGGGGAGGAGATGGCACCATATGCTCTTGGATTATGCCAGAATCTGGTAATGATTTATCCAATTCTCTTTTAGATTTACTCATGTTGCATTTTCCTTCTTTAGAACTTTTATTTGCATTTTAGGCTGCAGCATTTTGGAAGTGTATGAACACTGCAGAAGCTGAAGATGACTCTGACGACCCTGGGGCTTTGGCAGCAGTTGGTTGTTTACGTGCCATAAGCACAATTCTTGAGTCAGTGAGCAGGCTTCCACATCTTTTTGTCCATATTGAGCCAACAATGCTCCCGATTATGCGCAGGATGTTGACTACTGATGGACAAGGTATTTATGCCAGTTTAAGCATCTGTATTTTATTTTATTTTATTACTGTAAGATGTTACCATACAGAGCCAGAGCTGTAATATATCGTACTACTGTTTCTCAAGTTATTACAAATGTTGCCGATAAAAAAAAAAGTTATTTCTAACGTACCTTCAAACGGTAGTCAGGATGTATCAGTGCTACTCATAATATCCACCGAAACAATTGAAAGCTCAGCATTCCAAGTAATCATTTTCTGGATGTTGTTTGATGACTTAATATTATAACACCCATTTTGTTCTGGCATGCTTGTGTTGATGGCCATCAAGACTGTAACAAACAATGTCTTAGACGATGATGCTGTGGGATTTCACTCCAAACATTGTAGCTGAAGTGGAAAATGTGACAAACTAGCAATTTTGACCATATGTCTAAGACAATATTTGGATGTTCAATGGGATGTGAAGAAAGAAAAGAACCTTATAGTGTCGTAAAAGCACAATTTGCAGTGGTCCCATGGTGCAATGAAAAAACTTGCCCGCTAATTATGTCTTATTTTTTTGATTGGCTAAAAGAAATTAAATTGGTTTTTATTTGATGGGAGACACAGAAGTTTATACACACTTTTACTTTCAAGATGTCTTGTTCTATAGTCTTAAGCAGGTGGCATGAAAGGGGATTTCTTGATATCCACGGGGAAGGCTTTCTTCTTGTTCCATTTTTTAGATATTAGAGGCGCTGATTCCATGGAAGTGTCCTTGCATTCATTATATCCTTTTTTTTTTTTCTAGATTTATGTGTGTGTGTGTCCGGCTAATATTTCTTCTGTATTTTTGTGCAGAGGTCTTTGAGGAAGTCTTAGAAATTGTGTCATATATGACCTTTTTTTCACCTACAATTTCCCTGGATATGTGGAGTCTTTGGCCATTGATGATGGAAGCTTTGGCTGATTGGGCTATCGATTTCTTTCCAAGTATGTACAGTACATCGTCATGCCTCAGTTTGGAGTCTAATATCATTGTTCCAGTTTCTGTAAATTAATTTTATTTCTTTCTTATGGCTAGATATGTGGGTTTTATCTTCTAAGTTTTCTCTGTTTTTGTGTTTCTTATATGAATATCATTCAAGGCTGAATGTTTACTGTCCTCTGCCGAGGGTATGATGTCAGGATGTGTAATTTACCGTCAAAGAGAAGTGAGTGATCTCTTAAAAATCTTACCCAGACCAGAAACATCAATAGAGCTTCTCAAAGACGTTTCTAGGACTAAGGAAAATCTTTGTGGTGGTTCTGCATATATTTGTCTTGGCATTTGGAATATGTTGGCTCACTTAAACTTTTGTGCAACGCCAATGCTCTGGATGCTGAATGAAAGAAGCATGGTAATATGCACATAAATCAAAATTATTCTTGGGTCTACCCTCTCTGATGCCTTTTGGCTTTGATTTGAGGGCATGATTCTGCAGCGAACACGACAGTATAGGGGGACCACTGTTTCAGTAGTATTCTTTGAGCAGCCACTTTGTGTATTTATTGCTAAAGGTTAGGTCTGTCTCCAATCCATCTGTTTCAGTGGTATTCTGGGAGCAGCCACTTTGTGCATTTATTGCCAAATGTTAGTTCTGTCTCCCCCACCCATACCCCCAATTATTGGGAACTAAATGGGTTATGTTATTGTTGTTGTTGTACTTAAACTTTTGGGTTTACCTTCCATTTGTTTGATTAAGTTCTGATGCAGTTTAGTTGGAACTCAGGGATTATTACAAAATGCACCAGACATGAAATCAAGTTGATTGCAATTTTTTTTTTTGTGAAGAAAATGGGTCATTTGATTGATGAATTGGCAAGTTACTTTGATCAAGCAAACTAACAACTTACGGTTACTGATACTTCTATAGTCATAAAGTGAACAAATGAGAGGTCATTGATTCAACTTCCAAATAAAAGGGAGAATTGTGGTATTCCTCTTGGAATTTTAACTTGCTGGTTCTTAAAAGAGAGATTTCCCTGAGCTGGGTGGGATTAGATGGTTTTAACCTTGGTCTTTGTTGTCACGTGACTATCAGCTATTTTTGCTTTGTATTTTCTGACTTTTGTCATATGGAGTCTTCTGACCAGCTCTCATTATCTAAAGAAGATTATTCATATTATTGTTAGAGGAAAAGTGATATTGTATTACAAATATTACAATTGCTTTCCCTGTTCGTTTAGTTAATTTGGTGACATTGTGTTCCCTTTTTTAAGTTGCTGTTGCAGTTGAAATGAGTGTGCATAGTAGGCATTGTTGGAGAAACTGGCTCACATGTAACGGAATTTTGATTTGTCTAAAAGACCAAAAGCATTACAGTGTTGTTATATGTAAATTTTGTTGGATAATTGCTCTAACATGGGCAAGTGTCTGTTTTGGCATTCTCTGCTCAATCAAATGACATTCACAATACAATATAGATTAAATTTGTTACTATAGATACTTTTTTTGGAGTCTGTTCCTGTTGTTTCTTGCATATTTGAAGTCTAAATTATGTATTTCGCCCTGGAAGCAATTCTCTCTCATTTACATTGGTTGTTGTGGATTTTTATATATTTGTGTAGATATCTTGGTTCCGTTGGACAACTATATCTCCAGGAGTACAGCACATTTTCTGGCCTGCAAGGAACCAGACTACCAGCAAAGCCTTTGGAATATGATTTCATCTGTGAGTTGCTCGATCTTTATAAAACTAAGCCTCCACTGGCAGCTGCTAAATTACAGTGATTATGTAGATATAATATGTATCTACGTAAAAGGCTTGTCGGATACTTTGTTGTTGTGCTTATATACTCTGCTTATTTTGAATTTTCTGTGTTTTCCTTTATTTGACAAGGATGGATGCATTTCTTTTTGTTTTTTTCGTGTCTTTTTATTGCTTTTATCTTTAACATCCAGATCATGGGTGATAAAAATTTGGACGACGGAGATATTGAGCCTGCTCCTAAGCTCATTGAAGTGGTGTTTCATAACTGCAGAGGACAAGTTGATCACTGGGTTGAACCTTATCTTAGGATCACAGTTGAACGGTTGCGTCGAACCGAGAAACCATACTTGAAATGTCTTTTGATGCAAGTGGTAAGCAACATGGAGCTCCTCTCTTCTCAAAACAAAGGCCTAACATAAATAGCCAGCATTACTCAAACGTCTGTTATGGTTGAGCTTTCAAATTTTCTGTCTTTTCATTGTCTTTCTTATGTTTGTGCATATCGGGTTCAAGAAAAAGACTTTGAAACAACCATCAGACTGGTCCTACCTAAAGGGCTGAGTGTAAAGCAAATCAATTGAAGTTCATGATATAAGTTATTCTCTCTTTTCCTGTCCTTTTCGCAGCCAATTATATTCCGTTACTGGCTTTTCAGAATGACTTGGAGGTCCTAGTTAAACATGGCATGCGTAAAGTTTACTGGGAATGTGCTTTTGAACCCTGTTATGGTAGAATTCCCGCTGAATATTATGTTATGAGGAGGATCTAATTTGTTTTGCAGATTGCTGATATTCTTTACTATAATGCACCTATGGCTCTAAACGTATTGCAAAAGCTTGGAGTTGCTACGGAAATCTTTAACCTTTGGTTCCAGATGTTGCAACAAACTAAAAAGAGTGGAATGCGGGCTAATTTTAAGAGGTGATGTGTCATTCTTGTATTTCTGGTTCTATTGTCAACCCCAGTATTCTTTCTTCCAAAATCTTTTCCCTTTGGTATGTAATGCATGTCATGTTGTGTTGGTGGTGTTTGCAGAGAGCACGATAAGAAAGTCTGCTGCTTGGGCTTGACATCGCTGCTCCCACTTCCTGCGGATCAATTGCCAGGGGAGGCTTTGGGACGTGTTTTCAGGGCTACTCTTGATCTACTTGTTGCCTACAAGGAGCAAGTAGCAGGTGGTCCATTTTTTCTTCCCTCGCCACTTCTTTCCTCTCTTCCTTTTTTTTTTCCTTCTAATTTTTCCTGATGAGCTCTGATTGCATAATTCTGTTTCACATGTTAATGTCGAGCACTTTCTAGGAGTTGTTTATTGTAGTCTACTTTTTCTTCTTTGGGAAATCTTATTTTGCTTTCTTCATTGTGCACAGAAGCTGCCAAGGAAGAAGAGGCTGAAGAGGATGAAGATGATGATGACATGGATGGTCTGCAAAGTGATGAGGAGGAGGATGGCGGCGATGGGTCTGACAAGGAAATGGGAGTTGATGCTGAGGATGGGGATGAAGCTGACAGTATAAGGCTTAAAAAATTCGCTGCACAAGTGTGTGACAGTGTCTTCTCTCTTTTGAAATTACATCCCTTTCTTCATCATCATCACTCTTTCTAATCTTGCATTTTTTTTTTTGCTCGGTCTCTTTTAATCCAGCAGATGCTTGAAGATGAAATCATTTTTCACTTTTTTCTGTCAATAGAAATCATATTCAGCGTACATAAATTAAGGGGAATAATGATGGAGGAATCCATTATCTATATTATCTTATCCTATAGAAGTCCCTCTCCTCTTGTGCATGGCCGTGCGTCCCCTCTCCTCTTGTGCATGGCTGTGCGTTGTATGAGAAAGTAAACAAGTGAGAGCCAATGAAGTCGGTAGAATTCTTTACTGAGGCGTTGACAAGGATGGTGTCTTTGCGGGGTTCGGTTATCTCACTATGATGAGGTATGACCTTCCACAACAGTTAATAGAAAACCGGAAACAGACTGGTAGCCGTGAGGTAATTTAATAATGTAAAACTAAAAATAAAAGGACTCCTTGGCAACTGATAATACAGCGCACATAAAACAAGAAGTGGGCTAGTGGGGGTTTAACTTAAAGTTTTAGGAACATGTAATCTTACCTCTGAGAATTGGAAACATCCAATCTCTTGAATGTGGCTGTTTAATGGTAAATTAGATGCGCGTTTTTATCTTATTTTGTAGAATTATTGTTTCCTACGTTCGATGCAACATTCATGATTAAACATTTATTTTTTCATTCACATACATGTGTCATGCATTGAGTTTTTCGCCTGATTGATTAATTTTTACATTTTGGGTCTCAGGCAAAGGCTTTCCGGCTAGATGACTCAGATGAGGATTCAGATGATGACTACAGTGATGACGAAGATTTGCAATCGCCAATCGATGAGATTGACCCTTTTGTTTTCTTTGTGGATACTGTTAAAGGTAAAAGGCAAATGGCTCGTGTTTGATTCTTGTTTCGTATTAAATAAAAAATTGGCATTTCTTTTTGGGTGGTGTTTGGCTAATATGAAACATTTTTCTTCTTCCCGAAATTCCAAATCAAGCATTGCAAGCATCAGATCCGTTGAGGTTTCAGAACCTGACGCAGGCGCTGGACTTCCATTATCAGGCGCTGGCAAATGGTGTTGCTCAGCACGCTGACCAAAGAAGAGCAGAGATTGAAAAGGAAAAATTGGAAAAGGCATCTGCTGCTGCAACTTCTTCATGATTTCAGCTGCCAAAGGACATATTATTGTTGGCTCCTGAGTTTTGTTTTGCTCGCGCTCTCTTCCTCCCAGTTGTTTTGTTCCCAAATTTGGGATTTGATTCTTTGGTTGGGTTCACTGGCGGTCGAGTGAGTCCCGAAGTGTCTTTGAGGTTCTGAAGAGAAAGTTGTGGAGCGATCAAGTAAAGGGAACTCTGATGCTCCTGAGTAGGTTATGTCGTCATCTGGGGAGTTGGCGGTTATTCTTGTATGGCAACAGATGCCTTTACCTTGCGTGACTTGGCTGTTAGTGATGGATCACAGATGTCCATGTAGTTATAGTGAAATCAAATTTTTGATTCTGTTCAGGTTTAAGATTGGTTTAGAAACCCTTGAATCTCTGCTTTAAAAGAGATAGAGGGTTACAGGGGGACCGGTGATGTCCTGCTCTAGTTGATGGCTGTTGCTTCTTTTTCTTTTTCTTTTTTCAATGTTAAAGCTGAGAACTTAATTTTTTTTTCCCTTGAACATATGTTTCCGGTCAGTAGTCTATTATGAATACGTCTTTGGTTTCTTTCGGGGTTCGGAGGTTTTGATCTCGGCGAGGTGCTTGCTGTAAAAACGGTTGTTCATTCTTTATATTCATGTGGATTATTGCGATTCTACGTCTCGTGCTTGGCTTTGTTCCGTTTCCAGTACTTCTGTTGGATGAGATGAATTTGGGTGTGTGTAGGGTACCTAGTGGTGGCATCCGGTGCTCATATTTTTGGACGGTTAGGACTTTAATTTAACTCTTCTAATAAGAGTTAATTGTTTAAAATCTGCACCATTAATTATTGAGATAAACAATTGTGATAGGGTCTTATGGATACTACGTTAGATAGCACGTGGTACCTTTCTTGCATCCAAATTCTTCTTAATAGTAGGTATCATTAGCCTAGGTTGGAGAGAAAATTTCTAAGACAATTTAGCCTAAAGTTCATTCCAAATCTACTACTCTAAAATAATGTTCTATCTATTCCTCTAAGATAATATTTGATGGTCATTCAAACTAGCCATTATGATGTTCTTGGAATTAAAATATTCACGACGTTCATTTCAACTACTCTCAAAAGATATTCTGTTGCACCCTTTGTCCACTTTAGTTACACCCTAAATGAAAAATGATTGCACTCCTTCATGAATTCATTGCATCCACGCTCCTCAACAAATGTGGTTGCAGTGTGGTTAAGTCACACTTTCTAGATAGATTTTTTGACCATTGCACTATTTGTCCACTTCTGTTGCACTCTACATGGAAAACGGTTGCACTTCTCAACATATTAATTGCACCCACATTGGTCCAAATGTGGCTGCATTGTGTGGTAAAGTCACACTTTTTGGAAAGATTTTTTGACCATTGTACTTGACAAATTCATTGCATACACGTTGGTCTAAATTCAAGAAGGGTGTTTGTTTAGGTCACACTTTCTGGGATGATTTTATGATTTTGTGTGTGAATACTTAATTAAACAAAAACCTTGTTATTGACGTAGCATTCATGTAACGCCCCACAGTTTGGCAAACGTTATTTATTATTACAATTGAATTACTTAAACAAAAATAATAATAATATAAAATTTATAATAAATAATCTGTCCTTCAAAGATTACAAAAAAGTAGTCTGGGTAAGCTCTACGGCTCCGTAAATTCCTCCGTCTGGTTGATCTCCATCTCGGCAGCTCCTCTGGCTTTGTGTTCTCCGTAGAAGTCCTCTTGTCCATGGTGATAATCTAGCATCATACGTCGGAGTCGCGAAGCAACATTGTGGTATTATGCCAGGGTCGCACAAATGCAACAACCGTGGCGTGGATGCTCAATAGATACCCTACCTGTCACATCCTCAGTTTCAATAAGCCAAAATACAAATAAAATCCACGTAGAGTCGATAAAGTCAAACAATTTTCCAATAGAAAGTCAAAGTCAAAGTCAAAGTACAATAAGCTTCTGCTCAAGGGTACCCGTACCCATACAAAAATAGCAAAGGTTTTAAAGTTATTATACAAGTTGAAATAGTCAAAAGCTTGGAGAGATTAAAGTTACATGGTCATCTTCTAAATATGAATTTAGTATGAAGATGAGTAAATAACTTCATGATCATAAAATCTTCATGTCATACATTCACACTCCAAGCATCCGATCTCATGCTCCATGCCATGTACCTGGGGGAGATAGGGTGAGATCACTAGCTCGTAGGAAACTTTTCTTCCAACGCTAAGGGTATAGAGAATGAAAGATGCCCATGAAGGTATGAAATAAGTAAATTATCCTTTTCAAAAGTTTATAAAACAATCAAGTGTCCAAAAACATCCACATAATTCATTTAGTCCAAAAACTCATAGTGCATCGGTTGTAGCAAAGTTAACAAGTATTTAGAAACGTAAGAAACCCAGATAAATCACAAAATGTACCACAATATGTGACCGAAGTTTAGAGGTCAATTGGAAGAGTCTTGGAAAGACCAATGAAGGCCCGGAGCAAAGCAACATGAAAATGGGACTATAAATCTCGAGAAAATCCGACATACCGATAGGAAAAAGTATATTTCTCTCAAAATACAAAGGCTATGACTATGAGATCAATTGGTTTTGAAAATAGGCTCATGGAGCTTTCCAATGGTCCAAGAATCACCTCAATCGGAGTTCGGCTGAAGCTGGGGCGTGCCCGCGAAGTTGGGTCAATAATCTGCCAGAACAAGAGGAGTCTGGATCGATCCAAAAGGTGTTTGGATCAATCCAATAGGTCTGGATCGATCCAAGAAATGGGTGGATCGATCTCAAATGGTCTGGGCGCAAACAAAAGGTTTTGGATCGATCCGAACAACTTATGGATCGATTCAAAGGGGTCTAAAACACCATCAGATTGTTTTGGATTGATCTAACCTATGTTTGGATCGATCCAAACAGGTTTTGAGTGAAATTTGGACAACTTTGTTCCAAACAAATGAGACTTCAATCCAAGGAAAAATTTAGGTTCCAAAGCACAACAAAGCATCTTTGAAGCATGTCTAAACATCCAATCAAAGACCAATCCAACAAAGTATGGAGAATCAAAGACCAATTTCCATAGAGGTATAAAAGTTAGGTAGAAAAATCAAGGAGAGATATGAACATTATGCAATAATTCAAACCATATACACTTAGAGGAGGTAGAAATGGGTTCCCTACCTCAATGGTTTAGCTCCAAAGATGGGAGAGTGAAAGCCCGAGCTTTTCCTTGCAAACCCAACTGAAATGTGCTTGCTCTAAGCAAAATCACAGAGTCCCAAACTCCAAAACACGCGTAGATGACGAATTTGAGGTTGAATCTTGAGGAAAATGAGGTGTGGAGGTGTGAATTTTTGGAGAGATGGAGGAAATTTGGGAGAGGAGTAGAGAGAGGAAGTGTCGTTAGTTTTTGAGAGGGTGGAGTGTGTGAATTTTGCTCCCAAAACCCAGCCATACACATATATGTATAACCCCACTAATTGCACTCACACCCCTAGTGTCTCTAATATGTTTTAAAGACACCCCAAATGCAATCACCAACTCACATTGACCCCAAATTGTGTTTTACAACATTTCTCACACTTTCCCAACATTATTTCCGAAAAAATTATATGAAATATCGAGTCCTTACACTACCCCAACCTTATACTAGCAATTTTATAACAATATTGTAGGTGCCAGGTAAATAGTAAAATCATTCATTTTCAAATATTAGACTTAAATCAAATCAGAGTGCAACTTTACAAAATCAGTGTCTTGTATCATTTTTAGAATTCAGAGTGTAGTATCAATATTTTGTATCAATTTCTTATCACAACATTCTTCTTTAAATTCCATCCATGTCAACATCTCACATCTCTCGAAAGTTATTGGCCCGTTCAACCACCCCTTTCTAACAGTCATCAACCTTTTCGTTCGAAGTTCCAACCACCCATAACACTAACTACATGCATGTTATGAAGTTCTTTCACTCTGCGTCACACACGACGTAGTCTCGGTTTTCTCATAGCACCAAACTTACACAGCCTAGTTATAAGATCCGTTTACTACATGTTGTACCGAGTGAGCTTTGACCGCCAAATTCTCCCCGCGGAATTTGAGGTGGGACTTTAAACAGCACTACCGTATAGTTCAATTGAGCTTTGCCGATAGTTCACCCCAGTAAACTAAGGTGGGACTCAAATGGCAACATCGTCTCATTTTTCATCACATCATCATTTTCATTCTTATCTCTATTTCTTCTTGTGAAAACAATCGTTCATTTCCTTGAAAAACGTGTTGTGTCGTACCATATCGGAAAACATGCACATGCCATAATTTCATATAAATCCTCCATTTAAAATTGTTTCTCGATAAACTTTTCATTTAAAATCACTTCACGATAATCGTGTTACTTTAGGTATAAAATCTCGTTGGTGACTTTCTTTAGACAAATGAGATAACCAGGAAAGTCTCACGCCGGATGGCCGCACGAATGCAGTTACTGTCACCATTCCTTTCTTAGACAATGTGAGACTCATCTTTTTTGACAGACCGTCAAGGGTGTTAGCTTGGGGTTATCTGAACAGTCCAATTATAGTCAAAACATTTTAAAGTCACTTTAAGAAAAAGTTTAGTCGTTTACTTTCAAAAAATCAGTTGGGCATTATAACAGCGTAAATTTGAAAAGTCGATTTTCATTCAGGCATTATAACTGCATAATTTGGTTTTCCAAAAGTTAATCGGACATTATAACGGTGTATTTTGATAAGTCAATCTCAAATTGTGCATAGTTGCGACTAAGTGTGTTTTTCAAAGTCTAATATTTCATTAAACCGCTAATTATTCAACATAATCTCGTTTAAACATAATTAAGCACATTTAAGCATAATAATGACATATTTAAAATGAACTAGAAAATACTAATCTGAGGTTAAGATAAAGTATCTACCTTAATTCCGATGATTAGTCGGAAGCCCATAAGCTAATTGGATTCCAACGGAGTAACAGCTGCTCAAACGCTTTCTAGCTAGTTTACTCTACTTTTCTAAGATCTAGGGGTGGTCGAGTGTAGAGGTGGAAGGTTGAGTTTCAAGAAGAACTTGAAAAACTCATGATTTTTCTTCTTGAAAAACTAGTTTACTACAAAGGTAGTGAAGAGAGTTTTTTATGTGAGAATGCAACTTATGAGAGGACCTATTTATAGCAAAACAATGAGGCTCCTCTCCCTCCCTCTTGGCCATCATCCCCCCCTATAGTCCAAAAAAAAATATTTTTGTAGCCTATAAGATAGGATAGGATGTGTTTCCACTTAGATTAAAGCTTGTGGAACAATTAAGGGTTTCTAGATACGTATGAAACGACGTAATATATCTAGGTTCGTTAGGTTGGGGCATAAATGGGTAGTTTTGGGTACTATTATACACACGAAAGTAATCACGAGGTGTTATATATATACATCTATACATATATACACATAACTACTTTATAGTAAAAGTAACTCTATAAATAATAGTCTTATAAAGCTAGCAATAATAGGATATAAAGTCCCCCCATTAATTGGGAGATAAGTTCCCTTCCGTTTGGGACAAAAATACTCCGTAAGTCTGGTTTTGTGTGCAAAAAATATAAACTAGTGTATCACAAAAATGAATAAAGAATTACTATTTTAAAGAAAATAAACAAGTATGTTATGAAATTCCCAGATAGCCTTAAGAGAATCCAAAAATATAATGCTTCGGAATTTAGAAGAAAAACGATGCTGAAATGTGCACAAGCTCGCATACGGATACACGCCCGTAAAATTATACGGCGAGGGAAGCAATTTCTCTCTCCTTTCCTCCCCCCAAACGACCTCTCTCTCTCTCTCTCTATATATATATATCTATCTATCTATCTCCCATTAACTCTAAAAAAAACAAAACAGGAGTAGTAAAAGGTGAAGTCAAATTTAGTAGCAAAGTCAAAATTTGCCACATGGTTAATTAGGTTTCAAAATTGGAACATAGGTCTAATTTAGGTATTAAATAGGGTGATGCTAGCCACAAGGAGACAAAATAGGAGTTGGGGGATTTGTAGGGCTTTCCGAACGCAAAACGGTGTAGTATCTGGTGTGCACGCGTTGATTCACGACGCGGAAAATTAATAAAATGAATTAAACGAATTTTTATTGAATTAATTAAACTAAACAATAAATTATCTCATTTTAAAATATTAAAATGTAAACACTCGGATTAATAAATTGAAATTTTTATTTACGAAATTTCGGGTTATTACAACTACCTAGTGAAACTCTCTGTAATTGCGCATTGAAATTATGCAACCCAAGCCAAACCCAAAAAAAAAAAATGGCAGCAAAGTTATATCAAATCGTGAATACAAATACGTAACAATTAGGGAAAAAAATTACTCAATTAGATCAAAGCTGGATCCTAAGATCTTCTGCTAGAGGCTTTACAAAGCTCGAGCCCAGAGATATTTTTTTTGGGTCATTTGTCATTCCTAATCTATTACATGGGAGGAGGGAGAAATGAGACTTGATCTTGGGATGCAGTGTGAGGTATCCAAGAGCTCTACCGGGTGAGATATCGTGAATACAAATACGTAACAATTAGGGAAAAAAATTACTTGATTAGATCAAAATCTGGATCCTAAGACCTTTTGCTAGAGGCTTTGCAAAACTCAAGCCCATAGATTATTGAGCATTCTAAACAAAATCAAGACACTGGCTTTCCAAAAAAAAAAAAGAGCAACCACATGCAAATTATTGGGCATTCTTAACAAAATCAAGATACCCGCATTACAAACAAAAAATCGAGAAAGCCCATGCAAATTGAGCGTTCTTAACAAAATTGAGAGACCCGCATCTCACAAAATAAAATAGAAATTGAGAATCCCATGTCATAAACAAAAATCAAGGTCGGGCCATGAGGGAATTTAGAAAGGCATCGACCAAAGGGAGAGAGAGAAAGAAAGCAAACTTGGCTTTTGGGGTTGGGGGGACATGTAGACTGTAGAACAATCAAGGACTTGAGGGAAATAGAATGAGGGCAGAAATGTCTCGAGACAAATAAAGAACTCTTTTTCTATGCGTTTTCCTTGTTATTAAGTAAGGGGAGAGCTATTTGTTTTTTTGTTCTTTACTCTTCCTTGTAGGCTGTAGAGCAGTTGAGGAATGGAGGGAAAAAAAATGAGGGCGTAAATGTCTCCAAACGAACAAAGAACTCTTTTTCCACTAAGCGTTTTCTGTGTTATGTAGTAGTAATAAGTATGGGGGGGAGCTACTTGTTTATTTTTTTGTTCTTTACTCTTCTTTGTTTTTGAACGGATTTCTTTACTCTTACTTGCTCTTACAATTTTCAGCAAGCCTTTATTTTTGTTATCAAACTGTTTACATATAAAATTAACCAATCCAATAATTAATTGACACGTAATCAAAAGTGTCAAACATTGACAATTATCTTTCGATGAAGATACACTGGATTAATAAGGTGAAATTGAGTAAATACGTTGTCGTATCATTTCTCAAACTGGAAGAGCAGTTATTGGCAGTTACAAGCCATTGTTAAAATATAGATTGGCTTCGAAACCATAATAATAACTGCTGAACACACAAGCTCCACGTGTAAACTTGCGAAACAAGGCAATTGGCAGTTAGAACACGTGAAATACTGCTGGAAGGCAGTTATTCCCTTAACATGTTATCATTTGAGTTGGTAAACAAACGTGCAGATTTAAAGCTTCTGGGAGAAGAAAGAATTCAAATTCATACGTGGAGGAAGAATAGCTGCCAACTCCCAGAGTGGAAGTTAGAGTTCGAAGCAATCCAGATTCAAATTTATGGAGCGGGAAGTTCAAATTACAAGCAACGTCTATAAATAGAAGAAATTGAAGAGTGAAGACCCCCAGACAAATCTTCAACAAAGAGCTATCAAAAAACTGATGCTTGGTTTGTTCATTGGCAAAGTAGTTTAGGATTTCGAACCCAGTTCGAAGTAGTTTAGGATTTTGAACTCAGTTCGAAGTAGATTAGGAAGTAGTTTAGGAATTAGATTAGGATTTATCTCGATTATTCTTGTGACAATCACCCCTATCTCAGTTGTTCTTGCAACAATCATCTGTTCGAAGTTCTGTTACTCTGTATTTGAAGTTGGAGACAATTTCGAAGTAAGCTTATCTTTGATTCATCGATTGAAATGTCTTGTTTATTTATTGTTCTTTGATTTCCTAAGTTTATTGGTTTGCATTTATTCACTTATTAAGAAAAATCCTCTTAATTGAGGTAATTGAACCAACAAAACACAATCGCCTGATTATGTTTGGTTTTTCCAAAGTTAATCTGAGGGAGGAGATTGAAACTCTCTCTAGCACGCTCGCACACAATCATTTTCCATTGTAAATAAGTAAAAAGAACCAAACACAAACCAATTTATTTTATTTTTACTTATTCAATTTTAAGTGTTGAATTGGATTTTCAAACAAGCCAAATTTTGGAAAACCCTCTCATAGAGGGCTCCTTCGGTTTTGGTCCTTTTGGATATCTGGACGGACGAGTACCAAAAGGTGACCATAAATTAAGGGATCAAGTTGTAGGGTTTTCTAGATAAATGGGTAAAGTGAAAAAGAATGATAGTTGAAGGATGTAATGAGAAATTAACCCAAAAATTAGGCCAGACCGCCAGAGGAGGCAACGGTATCTCTTGCAGGCTGCAGCCATTCTAGAGCTGGAAGCCTCCATTCCCTTAGTAAAAATATCTTCTTCTTTTTCTCCCACCTAAATTAAACCTCTCAATCGAACATTCCTAATTCAAGAGAGAGGATCCACCAAATTATGGAAATGTGGGTTTCAATGTTGAAGAAGATGCGGTGTTGCAGTCTGATCATGGGGATCTCAAACGTCTTCGTTATAATTCTGGGCGCGATTTTGATAGATCTTGTGTATTCAGATTGTGGGTGGGATAAAGATGTTCTCCTTTTTGTTGCCATTTTGGTGGGTTCTTGTATTAGGATTTTCATCATGATCCGTACGGGCATTGCGCAGCAAGCTACGGCCACGATGATTATCAACTCTCTGGCGCAGAGCGCCGTCCTCGACGCTGTTATACGACATGAGAGACGGGTAGGTACCTGTTTTCTACTTATTTGCTCCTAATATGTGAATTTTAATGCAAATGATATGAACCTTTATACAGATGTTACGAACTTATATAGAAAACGTTATAACTGGTTATGGAAAATGCTATGAATTCAAATGGATTCTGGGGTGCATACCGGCTACCACACATATTGTAGCCTTACCCTACATAATAAAGTTTAAACATATTTTGAAGCTGGGTAAGTTTTCTTGAAATTATACCATCGACTTGGCGGGCTCGATTGGTTTGCAGCCTAGGTTCGGAATTACAGTATATAATATTTGCTGACTCATGCTTGGATTCTTGTTTATGTGGGGGATAATCCTGCCTCCCACCACGCATTCGTCCTCACAATAGTACTATTGCATTTCTAGATGTATTATTCATGTTTGTAGCCACTTATTTGCAAAGATTAGTTTTGTAGGTTAAGGTTTCTCCTATCAGAATTTTTACCAGTTCAAATAGGTTTCTTTTTTGGGTCCATCTTCTCTTTTTTGGATGTCCTATAACTATTGTCATTTTGACTAGTCAAAAAATGAATCATTGTCTTTTTTACCTTTCATCTAAATATTCGGATTTAAAAAAAAAAGTGGAGGGAAAAATATACTAGAGTCTAAAAAGTAGTCACTGCATTTCAAAAAGGAGGGTAATTTTCTAAATTTATATCGTTTTGAAGAGTAATGATTGTGTTTCCTTAAAAAGTTAGATTTATAAAAAGGCAACAAAATTTGTGATGGAGGGAGTATTAAGTTTATGAGAATCTTTTATGAGCAAAGTTTGCATTCTATTGTTTATATATTATTATGCGCACACGTTTTTTTTTTTCTTTCCTGTTTAGAACTGGTCTGGTATGGAGAGCTTGGTTTCCACGAGGAAGGTTGCTTCATTGGTCCATAAAGAATGTTTAACTTACTTCACAGCTTTTGATGGAGCTGGACATACCATCGTTTTCGCTATAGCACAGTGTGTTAGTAGGTTTATCTTGACTATGAAAATGGGGTAGTTTCAACTCATGGTGCTGGTACACTTTGTGTGTATTGACTAAATCTTTTTGCTGACTATAATATACTTACACAACTTGGTTATTATGAGTGCTTATGTTTTTAATTCTGAAATAATAAATAGACACATATTTAGTGTTTGTCACTGTCATTCAATGATCTTCTATTTTGGTCAATAAGCTCGGTAAATTGGGTAACAACATTATGTTTGTAGTGCTAATTAGTATCGAAGGAATTCACGTCTTGGTATAGGGATTCGTGATAACTCATCGAGGAAGCTTATGCATTCTAATTAAGTCAAATGCTGTCTATGAAGCACGAACACTTTGTCTAAATTGATGTTCCGGTGTCAGCAATTGTCATGTAATTAAGTTTACCCCAAGATGGTGTTATTAATGGCATGTGGAATGGCAGACATCGATCATGAACCAGACTAACAGCCTATGTAGCAGACAACACAATTGGCAAAAACAGAGGAGCAGATTAGAATTGAAAACAGAAAAGCAGGAAGGCCTATGTAGAAGAAGAATTGAAAGAATTTTATCTTCAGCTTTCGCATTCAGCTTAAAAAAAATTAAAAAAAGTATGTGCCATGTGGTGGTGGTAGACGCACCTATCATTCTTATCAGTATGATGCATAGGTTAAATACAGATGGATTACCTGGACAGTCAAGGAAGGGTATATGGCTACAAAGACAGGTTCCTGTTGTGCATGGAATGTTGTTTTTCCTGCCTTTTTCTTCTCTAAGGTCATTTTACTAAGGTCTTTGTTGTCTCTTGTATCTTAACATACTGAATAGATCAAGAAATTTAATTTGCTACCACTTGATAGTTAACAAAATGGATTCAGTCTCTGTTAACAATTAAAATCTTCTAACTGTCCATTTGCTGGAATAAATGATCAGGTTGGTACAGGCTCTAATGCTGGAAACAAAACACACCTTCATTTTTGTCATTTGCTATGGAGGTGGCTGTTGAACCAACTTATGTGACATTATATATCATGTTGTATTTGTGAACTTATAACTATATTCCCCATGATCACTGTTGCCATAATTCAAGTAGATTATAGAATGCAAATTTGATTGTCTTTCTTGATGAAACCAAATTTGATTGTCTTTCTTGATAAAACAGATCAGGTATAAAAGGTGGCTCCTATGGACCCGCTTCTTAACGCTGATTACAGTGCAGCAGTTTGTTGCATCAACGTACCTGATCTTCGTCGTGGCTAAACATTTGCATCAAGGCAAAGCATCAACTAACTGTGTATTAGGTAATTGGATGGTCCTTTGTTTTCTCATTGACTTGAAGTACGGGTAATATTTATTTTCGTTACTTTTGTTTATTGAGTGTCTTTTGTTGGTATTTTTGAGATTCATTTTGCATGTCCATATCGTGAGAACTCCTCGAACACTTCCTGCAGTGTTTGCCCTGTGGGACTCTGTTGTCAGAGAATGAGTTGGACATGATCTGAGAATGTCTCTTGTTTAGTGGTGATAAAGGGACACCCCTATAAGAAATTTGTCCTGAAGCAAAATGGCCTTGTATGCTGTCATATGTATCTGAAGTATCTATGATATCATTAAGTTTGTTGAGGGAAGGATTACGTTCCTTCACTTCGCAATTGTATAAGCTATCTGTATATCATGGACTCAGGTGTGGGTTTTGGGTGCGAGTTTTGTTGAGACAGGTCTCATTTGTTATGTTTCTTTAGGAAGGAGGTTATTTTTGTAATCTGCTGTAATCTGAACCTTTGAGTATAAATACAAAGGGTGATGAGAGTAAACCTAATTCTTTTCCATTCTCCCTCTTACGTTACTTCTCTCTTCTCTTCTCACCTCTCTTTTTCAGCTTATTCAACTTGGTATCACAGCATCTCTCGATCTTGTTTATTGAAAGAGAAGATCATCTCATGTAAATACTCCAAAAATCAGCTCTCCATGGTCGACTAGGAGAGCTTGTTCTTGCTATTTCTTCATCCCTCTGTTTGTTGGAAAAATGGAAGACCATTTCCAGATCTGATTTCTTCAGCTGTTTCAGAGCTTGGGTTTGTTTTTCCCTGCTCTTGTGGGGTGCGAAAATCAATATAGAGGCATGGTACAAGGTTTATGAAGAACATCTACATGTTTTTGGCAGATCTAAAGCACTCGGGGAGTTTGTTCTAGGGTTCTTCAGCAATTTCTATTTGCCAGGTCTGCTATTACTTTTTTGCATCTGGTGTTTTTTGCTGCTGTCAAGCCCTTTATCTCTGCTTGATACTAAATCATGTCAGAGGATAGTGCTAACCCCCCTACAGTCACTCGTCGAGTTACATCCGGGTCGAAGAACCCCACTTTACAGGTTACAACAGTGAAGCTTAATGGGAAGAATTACTTGCCATGGTCTCAGTCTTTTAAATTGTTTGTGAAGGGTGAAGGCCTAATGGGTTATCTGTCGGGAACAACAAAGGAACCAAAGGTTGGAGATACCCTTCACCCACAATGGGGAGTTGGGGAGAACTCCACCATCATGTCTTGGCTTCTCAACTCTATGGAACTTGAACTCAAGAATGGGTATTTGTTTATGGACACCGCTAAGAGAGATTTGGGATGCAGTTTCACGCGGACCTACTCACATGGGGAACATGGCACAAATATAAGATTTGAAATGCGGATTCACAATTCTAAGCGAAAGGAATCTTACATTTGCCTACTTTCTTTCATTCTCTGCGAAGCATGTGGCAAGAGTTAGACTTCTATCAGGCAATTGATATGGATAGTCCTGCAGAAGCCCTGAAGTTGAAGAAACTAATTGAACAAGAAAGAATTATAGAGTTTCTTGCTGGGTTGAATGGTGAATATGATCCAATCATGGTTCAAATCTTAGGTAAAGAACCTCTTCCCTCTTTACATGAGGTTTATGCCTACATTCAACATGAGGAGAGTAGGCGGGAGGTCATGCACCATTCACCATCTCAGGAGAGTTCAACCCTAGTGACTACTATTCCACGAGATTCTAGGTTTGGGGAAAAAAAAAACGACAGAATCGATCTGGAGACAACCATGATGATAAGGATAGGTTATTCTGTGACTTTTGTAACAAGTACAGACATGATAGGGAGCATTGCTGGAAACTCCATGGTCGTCCTGTGCCAGGAGGTAAAGGAGGTCGATTTGGTGGTAGGGGTGGATTTCGGGCTAATCACACTACTGCTCATCAGTCTCCTGCTGAGCCAATCTCACCAGTCACTCAATCAGGCCCTTCATCATCTGAGTTTGTGATGCTTACTAAGGATGAAGTGGAGAACTTTCGTCGCCTCATGTCATAAATGAATACATCTACCTCTGCATCTTCTGCTTTTGCACATTCGGTAATAATCCCTCTTTGCTTTCTAAGTGCATCTGTCACACTTTCTCCCATCCTTGGATCATTGATTGAGGGGGCCTCCGATCACATATTTGGATTATCCAACTTGTTTTCCTCATATATTACCGCTCAAAGTGCATAACAAGTAAAAAAATAGCAGATGGGTCTCTTAGGTATGCCGAAAAGGTTCCATTCTGTCACACCATCTATGTCTCTTTCTTACGCTTTTACATGTTCCAAACCTTTCTACCAATCTTCTCTCTACATTAGCGGCCTTACCAAACATCTAAATTGCACAGAACATTCTTTCCCGATCACCGTTGTTTTCGGGGACCTTGTCACGCGAAGAAGATGATTGGCGTGGTAGGGGAGAGAGCAGGACTTTACCTTTTGGATTCTCAATGGACCTCTACAAGGCATGTTGAACAAGCACACAAGTCTGAAACATGTGATTCTACTGAGGGGAAGATTTGGTTATTACATCGCAGGTTGGGACATGTCCCATTTCCTATGTTGAAGAAAATTTTCCCTTCTTTTTGTCATTTGGATGTTTCCAAGTTTTGTTGTGAACCTTGTGAATTTGCTAAACACCATCGAGTGTCGTTTCCTATTAGTAATACTAAGAGTGTTACTCCTTTTGCAATTGTTCATACCGATGTTTGGGGTCCTAGTCGTGTTGTGGGTCTTTTTGGTTTTCGATGGTTTGTTACTTTCATAGATGATTGTTCTCGAGTTACTTGGGTTTATTTGATGAAAGACAAAAGTGATGTCTTTTCTTGCTTTCAAACCTTCCACAAAATGGTACTTAATCAATTTGATGCTCGAGTGAAAATTGTTCATTCAGATAATGGTGGTGAGTACTTTTTTGGTGGTCTTAAGTCGTATTTCACTGATCATGGCATTATTCATCAACATACTTGTAGTGATACACCACAACAAAATGGTGTTGCTGAGCGAAAAAATCGTCATCTCTTAGAAGTTGCTCGAGCTTTACGTTTTTCTATGAATGTTCCTAAGCTATATTGGCCAGAGGCTGTGCTCACGGCTGCATATCTCATTAATCGAATGCCATCGAGAGTCCTTGACTTCAAGTCTCCTATTGAAGTATTGTTTCCATTATCTTCTCCTGCATTATCGCCGTCGTTTTCCAGTCATTTTTTGATTCCTCCTCGTGTGTTTGGCTGTGTTTGCTTTGTCCATATCCCCCCGCGTCTTCGTAGTAAACATGATCCGCGGGCCCTCAAGTGTATTTTTCTTGGTTATTCACCAACTCAAAAGGGCTACAAGTGTTACCATCCTTCTTCTGGTCGGAAGTTTGTCTCCATGGATGTTACCTTTCATGAGAATCTAGCTTTTTTCCCCCCTGAGACTTCTCTTCAGGGGGAGTGAGTGGATGAAGACAAGTCTCTTGGACCTCCATCTTTGTCATTACCAATTATCCCAAGCATTCAAGAGCAGGAAATGGATAAGGATCTCGAACCTCAACAAGAAATTTGAGTGGAGGAACCTTCAAGGCCATTGAAGGTCTATTCGAGAAGGCAAAAGGATGTCACTGGAACTCCCCTACTTCCACGCCAATCTGATTCTTCAGACTCAGGTAATCCTAGCTCTACTTCTATTCTTGAACCTGCTGATGTTATCCATGTTCCTTACTCTGATTTACATCTCCCTATTGCTCTTCGGAAAGGTGCTAGGTCTTGTGCTCGGTATCCCATATCTAACTTTGTAAATTTTCATAATCTCTCACCTTCTTATCGTGCCTTTGTATCCCAGTTATCCTCTTTGTCTATTCCTCAAAATGTTCAGGATGCACTTAGGGATCCCAAGTGGAAAAAGGCCATGTGTGAAGAGATGAATGCCCTTAAAAAAAATGATACCTGGGAATTGGTGGAGTTACTTGATGGAAAAAAACCAGTTGGATGCAAGTGGGTGTTCACGGTCAAACATAAAGCTGATGGCTCTGTGGAAAGATATAAGGCCAGATTGGTGGCAAAAGGCTTCACTCAAACGTATGGGATCGACTATCAGGACACGTTTGCTCCTGTAGCAAAGATGAATTCCATTCGTGTTCTTCTTTCCTTGGCAGCTAATATGGATTGGCCTCTTCAACAGTTAGATGTCAAGAATGCCTTCCTCCATGGCGATCTAGAGGAAGAGGTTTACATGGACATTCCCCCAGGATTTCCACTCAAGCATGTTAATGGGAAGGTTTGTAGGTTGAGGAAGTCGTTGTACGGGTTGAAACAGTCTCCAAGGGCTTGGTTTGGAAGATTTTCCAATGCCATGCTCAAGGTTGGCTACCACCAGAGTCAAACTGATCACACCTTATTTATTAAACATTCAACTCAAGGGAAGGTAACTGCATTGATTGTGTATGTTGATGATATTATCCTAACGGGGAATGATGTGGAGGAGAAGATGAATTTGAAAACATACCTGGCCAAAGAATTTGAAATAAAAGACTTGGGAGAATTGAAATATTTTTTGGGCATTGAAGTTGCGAGATCTAGAAATGGTATATTCATATCCCAACGTAAATATGTTCTTGATCTTTTGAAGGAAACGGGAATGTTGGGATGTAAACCCATTGATACTCCTATTGATCAGAATCATAGGTTAGGAGTTAGTGATGACGATGCCTTAGTTGAGAAGGGTCGCGTTACCAAAGACCGGTGGGTCGCCTTATTTATCTTTCTCACACTAGACCGTGATTTGGCATATCTTTGTTGGTGTGGTTAGTCGGTTCATGCACTCACCTCGGGAGAGTCATATGGAGGCTGTGTATCGTATATTGCGGTACTTGAAGTCAGCTCCCGGTAGAGGAATTCTGTTTTCCAAATATGACCATTTGCTGGTAGAAGCATATACTGATGCTGATTGGGTAGGATCTGTTACGGACAGGAGGTCTACTTCAGGTTATTGCACTTTTGTTGGAGGAAATTTAGTTACATGGCGCAGCAAGAAACAGTCGGTGGTTGCTAGATCGAAAGTGCGAGCGCGGAATTTAGAGCTATGGCTCATGGTGTTTGTGAATTATTGTGGCTGAAGTCTCTATTGAAGGAGCTCGGTTTTGACAACAAGGAGCCTATGAAGTTATATTGTGACAATAAAGCTGCCATCAACATTGCTCACAATCCCGTTCAACACGATAGAACCAAGCATGTCGAAGTTGACAGACATTTTATCAAGGAGAAGCTAGATGCTGGTGTGATTTGTGCTCCTTTTGTGAGAACTGGCAATCAACTAGCAGACATTCTAACTAAGGGTGTGCCAAATGTGGTGCTTCACTCCTTCCTTACCAAGTTGGGCATCCGAAATATCTTTGCACCAACTTGAGGGGGAGTGTTGAGACAGGTCTCATTTGTTATGTTTCTCTAGGAAGGAGGTTATTTTTGTAATCTGCTGTAATCTGAACCTTTGAGTATAAATACAAAGGGTGATTGGAGTAAACCTAATTCTTTTCCATTCTCCCTCTTACGTTACTTCTCTCTTCTCTTCTCACCTCTCTTTTTCAGCTTATTCAACTAGTTTATATGCAAGGGTTAGACATGTCAAATGTAGAAAAGATGGATCTGGAGATATAGATCCAAATTGAGATACAGCTGTGAGGATATGCTAAATAATTGCTTAGAAAGATGTTTTTGTTGTTGCTAATATGGATATTTGGATTTTATATTCTTTTTTTTTGCAGGGCATGTTTCCAAGGGTACTAAGTGGCAGCTAAGTATACTTGTCCTTTTCATTATCATGGTGTTTTATGTGGCAACAGCACAATGTTTTACAGGATCTGATGTCCTAAGATGGAGGTCCTTTTATACGACGGAAGACAATGCATGGAAAACTCATTACATGGAGGTATTCGACCATGGAATTCGAGAAGCTTTGTGCTGTCTTGGACGTTCAAAATACTTGTAGGTTTTCTATGAATTTTAGTTGTCCTTGAAAATTTATACTTGTGTTTATCATCTTTGTTCACTTTTCTTTCTGAATCATTCAGGAGTGTGTTGGAGGAAGACGAAGTTTACTCAGTCGCACAATTATTGGGTGATCTGGTAACCTATCGTGCAGCCGGCACTGGGCATTTTGAACTATTGGCAGGTTTCTCAATCATTTGTTGATATTGTACAAAAATTGGTACATGATATCCAGCCATTAATTTAAGGGATAAGTACAGATTAACTCCCTATGGTTTGGCCTTTGGCAGATGACCTCCCTGAGTTTTACTAATGACCGATTCGCCTCTTCTGGTTTTGGACTAAAGTGCTTATGTTTATTTTTCCATCCAAATTGACAGGTTTTGTGTTACAGCTATGCAAGGGAAAACGAATCTATATTCAAAAAATGTGTGGTAAAAGACAACAATGCCCTCATTGTTCATCTTCTTCCCCAAAATGCCCAAATCCCTAGATGACACCTTATTACCTAAAAAAGAAAAGAAAAGAAAAAGAACAGCCGTCTCCCTCACCATTCGGCCCTCTCTGCACACCACATCAATTTTGATACCACCTTCTTTCCTTTTTCAGATATCGAGCAGTCTCTCTCTCTCTCTCATCCATGGCTGCCAAGAAGAAGACTTATAAATCAACAATTACGACCTTCCAATCCCATCTCTTCTACATGACTCAGTCCTAGCATTCCACTCTCAAAACCCACAAAAATCCAAACCCATCTCTCTCTCGGTTTGCATGTTCCACTTGTATTAGTACTCCTACATTCCTCAAACCGCCGCCGACAAACCCTCCACTATTTATTACTACTTCTACTTTCCCAAATATTACATCAGCAAACAATTGCAAAACAAAACAAAACAATTGCAAAACAAAACAAAACAATTGCAAAAGGTGCGTGGGTGGGTTATCCAATAGAGCACATGAGAGATGAATTGACCAATCCAGATTACATAGTGGCCCTTCTCCTGTCTTCCCCAAATGACTTATCTGACCTAAATGAAAACTTCCCCAAACATCCCAATTTAGCTAGTTCTTTGATCACTTTTGATGAAATGACTTCGGATCCTACCGATTCAAATTGGATTGTTATTGGATTAGGGCTAGGTATGTTCACCACAAATTTGTTCACCGCAAGTTTGATGGGTCTAATGGTGTGTTTGGATTTTGAACTTGTGTAGGTTTGTGGATGAGGAACAATTAGATGGGCTGTGGGAAGGGGGACAGACGTGGCTATGGATAAGATGGGCTAGAGGTGGTGGCCGTCAATGGCAATGACTTAGGGAGGGAAGGGGAGACATTGGCAGTGGTTGGTGATGGTGGTGTGAAGTGGAAGAACGGATTTAGGGAAAGGAAAGTTATCAGGTGTTTTTTTTCCCTAGTAAAGAGGATTCTTTTATTCTTGGCCATTGGATGATAGGCTCCATATGTCATGTTATCAATAGAAACGGCATTAAAGTAATTTTAGATTTTCCGTCAATGGAGTTAGAGTTGCAAAAAAGTCCAATATCAAGAGGAGGCGAATTGATCATTATTAAAACCCATGGAGGTCATTTGCCGAAGGACCAAACCAGGCCAAACCATAGGGAGGTAACCCGTACTTTTCCCTAATTTTAATGTACTGCTCTCTTGCACCTAGCCATTGATGGATGACTTACACCGTTGAACAAGGCTATTTTGGTTGTATTTGTTATGTGATACAGTATCTTTGTCCTTTTGGAATTTCGCGTCGGGTCAAATTCCAACATGACGAACCACATTGATCCTAATTAAGCGTATTCGTTGACAAAGTTTGGAACTTTAGTTTCTTAACAAAGGCTTGTATGTTGGATTATTGCTGGAACTGCAGTTACTTAGTGTTAGCTATTATTTTGCAACTTTAATTTTGTTTGTTTTCTTTAAGTCCCTGTTCGGTTTACCAAAAGTGTGCATGTTATGAGTTGCAGTACAAATCATAATTGAAATTGTAAAAAAATGAGCTGCATTAGATATGAGGAATTTGTACTTTTTTCAGCTTTGCTGTCTACTGTGCTTGTTTCCTTAGGGTTCACACACTCCATTTCCAAGGTGAGGCTAACTTTTTGTAGTGTTTAGCATTTCTTAAAAAAATGCTTGAAAGCAGTTTAACTGTTTGCTTTTATTCATCCAAAAAATTGGAAAATAAAAGACGTTATTTTCATTTTTCTGATCGGCAAGGCATATTTATGCTATTCCCAGAGGGTATTTAGTTGTTCTATTAACTAGGCTTATTAGGGGTTCTCTTTTTCACCTAGTTGTAAATTTGTGTTTTGCTTAGCAGTAGGCGTATTTTTTTATTTTATTATTATTATTATTATTTTTTTGCATTCTGAGCCACCACCAGCCTAACCCCTGTACACCGCTGCTCTTGATGAAGTATTTGCATCCCTTTTCAGCTCTCTTTGCATCTTGTTGATCTCTCTCCACAACTCTTGTTTGAATCTCTTGTTCAGAAACTCTGATCTTGATCAATTCTCGACCCTATTTCATCTCATTTTGAACCCCAATCGACCTCCACTAGAGCATCTTAGACCACCAGTGCACTCACCCAACTTTCGCCAAACACTGTCGAACTCACCCCGACGCTCGCCGACCAATGGTGAACACTTTTCGACCACAGGGGACGCTATGTTGCACTCGGAACGATCTGATTTCCATCAGATGGCATGTTTTGGATACCAATCTGCAATGCTAAATGTTGTTTGAGTTCGTGGGATCTCTATTTGACTTCGCCGAGCCTCTGTTTTGCCTCTCTGGGCCTCCATTCAACCTCGGTGACCTCTATTTGATCCCAAAAATTCATAATTCATAATGTAAAACATCAAAATTTTGAAGAAAAAAGGTGGACTCCCAAAAGACCCATGTAATCCCCATTGATGGGGATATGGGCGGGGAAGGATTCGAGATAAACTTAACCTTTGCTTCGTATGCTCAAAGTGGCTGATCTTAGAAAGTTTTACCTCTGAAATAGTTGCCCTCCTATACCTCTCTAAAAATTGAGGAACGCAAGGGACCTTATGCCATAGAACCATGCCCTCAAATCAAAACTGGAAGGCATTAGAGAGGGCATGCCTAGAGGCCAGATTCAATTTTTGTGATCGTTACATTGGTTCCTTTATTTAAAATCATGAAAAATGTTTAGTGATGTTTCTTTAGATAATCAGTTTGCTAAGTTATTTTCTCAGATCCTTTGTTGAATATTAAATGCCTTTGGTTTTTCCATGAATTTATAATTATAAATCTAAACAACATGTCCCTAACATGTCCATGAATAATGTGCAGTATTTTATTCAGAGTCTGATTAGATAACATTGATTCACCTTCCTTTCTTAAACTTCTGCTCATTCTCAGTTTCTTGATTGGGTTTCACAGAATCTGGACAAGTTCCTTTGAAGTAGAAATAACTCTACGAATCTTCGTTGGGCAAATCTTCATATCTTCCTTCAAGAAACAGAATCTTTCGATCAATGCTTAATTTGATACTCTTTCAATGTGTAACACTGCCATCAATCCTTCTTTGATACTCTTTCCGTTTAAGATCAACATCTTTTAATATTCATGACTGCAGTCTTTGCAGGGCATTGTGGAGTTGACTCTAAACATTCCTGAAACTTTTTGTGCAGTGCAGTGAGCTTTGTGCTCTGCTGATTGAGTTTAGATTGTTTTTTTTCTTGTAATATTTCTTGTTCAGTCAAGTAAGCTATAAGCTGGCTCATCAACTGATCATGAGCTCACAAACTTGAAAATGATTGATTTCTAAAAGTAGGGAATTACTTACTACTACTGTCCAAAATATCTCAAATCTTATTTTAATGATCTTTGAATACGATGAATCCTAGAATGATTAACTAAAGTTCTTTCTCAATCGTCCATATTTGTTTATCACGAAACTAAGGGTTTTTTGGGTTAAGGTTTGATGGAGGTTTTCTGGGTAATGGTTGGAGCTTATTGGGGACCATGCTAAGATAGAGGGGGTAGTTCTGGAAAACCCAAGTGAACAAAGTCTTAGTGTACTGGGTCTTAAACAAGTGTGTCAATTCAACCCACTAATACATAACTTTTTGAACAGAATATATTGTGTCCTTCCCAGGTATGTATCTTCTTTTCTATGTTATGCTCAACTGCTTCCGAAAGTAATGTGTAAAACAATGACAAAGTCAGATGTCTACTTTCATAGCTGAAATTGTCACACCTCAAACATCTTCCTTTTTGTTTCATTTTCCAGATTCTAGTTTGTATGACATGAAACATCATCTCTGTTCAGGACTAGCTTTATTTCAGAGGCGTGGTGAATCCCCTAAGTCATATGAAGAGTGTTCAGAAGCACCTGAAGACCGGATTCAAGAGGCTACTGATTATTATCCATTTGCTGAAGCTGCATATACGGTCTTGTTATGGAACATCTCCTTAAGTATTTCGGTGTATAGTTGATCATTTCAATCTTACATGATGCTGCGCATGATTCAGGGTCTGCTACTTGATATTGGAAGAAATCCTGTACTATTTCCGTGTGTTTGGCTCTACAGGCAAGGGATTTTGACTCCGTGGACTCGTAACAGGTTGGCCATCTATCAACATTCTTGAATAGTCAGATGTGTAACAGTAGCATTCATATACTTAAACACAGGCTCTGTTTGTTTGGACTGAATGTTTTCCCCAAAAATGTTTTCCCAATTTCCCCTCATTTATTGGCACATAAAATGGGGAGATCATTTGCAGGTAAAAGCAAAACAACATAATTGACTTATCCCACAAGTCTTTACTATCTCCTCGACTGGTGGTCTTCTGGGTCCATACCAATACTGATTAGCTAATTATCTCTCTCCTTGTTTCTCAACAATTTTGTATTATTCCCGTCACTCTCCCATTGTGCAATCTTTTCTACTTACAGAACAGATTACCTAGTCTATTCCTCTTCTCTCACCTATTAATTCGTCTTAGTTTTGGGCTCAGTCTCTTCTTTCTCTGTCTCACATATTAAAGTAGATATCATCTCTCTCTCTCTCTCTCTCTCTCTCTCTCTCTCTCTCTCTCTCTCTCTCTCGGTAGATAAAATGACAGAAAGAGAGGAAGATGTTTCTAACATCAGTTTGGTTGTCTTCTTGATCAATTTCATGGCAATAGTGTTACTGGGTCTCAGGCTCTTACCTAGCAATGATGGACAAAGCATGGTATGGTGACTTTTTCCTGTTGAGTTCAGAAAAAGAGATACTTCTGAGATTGTAGCCAAGCACGTAAAAATAGAACTTCTAAAGTGTTTTACACCTAATTTCATTTTAAAGAACATATTGTTGGATGAAAAGCATTTCACTTCAAAACAAATGGAGCCTAATTAGTCGAATCCATTTCCTGGCCTGTATAGTAAGCTTCTTTCTTTCTTCCTCTCTTTCTCTCTCCCACTCATTGTTTTGTGCATATTCGTTGCATGTAACTAATGAAGAAAATTGGTCGCTGGCGTTCCTGTGTAAATGTTTTGAGGCCTCAGTTTCTTTGAAAATTTGCATGTAGTTTTTTGGGAAGATCTTGTACTTAAAATTACCCTTTTCTAGGTGCCCGATGCTTCAAGGTGATAACTGGTGGAGAGGTCATGCAACAGCCTTTCTTAATAATGTCAATATATCTGCAGAAGCACTTCGACAAGGGCGCGTTAATCAGGTTAGTAGAGGCATGATCTAGTGCTTTCATTATGCAATCTCTGGCTCAGGTTAAGTTGATTTCAGAAAATGTTGCGTGTCAACCTTAAGTCCCGAAGTGGTGGCAGTTAATACATCTTATCTATTTGACTACTGTTTCAATTGTTATTGCATGAATGTTTTTGAAATGTTCAAGATTCAAGCCTAGGCTTTACTCGTCTATTGGGGAGTTGTTTCCCTTGAAAATTTGTGGTTTGAGATTATCTAATGCTGGAAAAGGTGCTACTGTATTACTTGTAAATGATCAAAGCATCCAATTATTCTACTGGAGAAAAGGTAACATGTAATAAGACATTTGTCAGGCATGCCCATTACTCCATCTGAATTATGCGTACTGAGAGTAGGAACGTTTATATGGAAAACAAACTTGCTGTGCATGGAGATTGTGGGGGTTTGAGTTCTTGAAGGCTTGGGATCCTGTGGATTCGATCCAACTTGACACGTGGAAACCACTTGCATCACCATCGAATTGCCAGTTATGAACAGAGGACAGTTGTTGCGAGGCTGGAAGGGCTGGAGTGGAAAGGGCCCTGTCACACGTTCCTGACGAGCTCGGTCATCTCACATAGTATTTAGATGGGCTTGAACAGATTTGAATCATAGAAATTTTCATGGAAAGGAAAAGGAATGTGGATTGCAGATAGTGGGCTGGCCAATTGGTGGGTGTGGCGAGCTCTTCGGAGGCTTTAGGTAATAATACTCCATTGACTAGGGCCCAGCCATTTTCTTAGCTTGGTCATTTGAGAGTCAGGGACAGTCTAGCAAGCTCAAGGGTTGGGGTTAATGAGTTTGCCTTGGTGGGTCAGAACTGTTGATATGCTGATGATTCTATATTTTGATGGTCTTCTTTAGGATGATGCCTGATCACTGGGTATCTTCTTTGCATGGTTATGCTTTGACATATTTGAAATCGGAGCTTATCCCACATAGGGATCTACTATGCCCCAGTTACCTTGGGAGCGCCGATGGGGCAGATCGGGGCAGAATTTCTCTTCCTCCATCTCCAAACCAGAAGATCTTTTATACCTTTGAACCTGTCTTGATCCTCATTGAGGAATTTTTTGGGCATCCAATCAAGTTCCTCCACCTCCCAATCCAGCGTTAAAAAATCCAAGTAAACTCTTTGTAGCAGCACCATCATAATAGCAAAATAATATTTGAAAAGGCATTCATTTTTTAAAACATCAATAATGTCGAAATAAACAAAGAGCATTCACATCCATTTTTAATGCACCCCTTTGTTAATAACTAGTTACAATATCACTATCTTTTTGGAATATAAGGCTAAATGAATAGATCCGAGGTCGAGGTCCTGAAAGAGCGAGTTAGAAAGCTTTGGAGACACCTGTGGTAGTGTCTTCAAGGACCCTTGGAAGATTATTAAAAAATAATAGAAAGGACTTAGGATTTTTGTTCCAAAAATAAGAAGAAACCTATCCAGCAATCCTCATTATCCTTTTATTTCTGTAGTCACGTGACCGGTGTGTTACACAGTCTTGGGTAACTCTCAACCCCAAAAGCTAGCTATTGAAGTGAGGGTGCCCTCACGCTTATATACTTCATACTACTTTGGTACCCAAGAAATGTGGACATCGCTTCAACCCTCCCCCATGTGCAACATGCTCACTCGGGAGCACTTGCTGCGTGTAGGCCAGAGACACGTACCCTACCCGTATCTGATACCTAGCTCTGATACCATGTTAAGTTTACTAGTTTTTCCAAAAGTTTAAGCTGTTAGGAAATGGGCCGGGCCCAACAATATATATCAAGCTATCCAACACTCTGGTCACTTTTTATGCTTGCGGCGTGTCCCTTATCCAAACCGAGATTCTAGGAGACCTTTTTGTGAAAGCTTTTGTAGTCTAGGAAGGTTCCTTGCTAAATGGGGGATCTGGATCGAGAGCAGATCTCCCATGCAGGGGTTGGGTTTTGGCCCTTAAGATGACTTTCTCCAGCCCTAGGACGTAGTACTTGTTGGTTCTAAGCTAGAGCCAAACCAGGTTGGCAAGTCCATAGCAAGGCTGCCTCTGGCATTCAGGCCAGGTCTGACACATTCCTCGTATATACGTAGCTAACGGCCATTAATTAATACCCTCTACGTCCCATATTTTAGTCCATTACGAAAAATCAATCACTTTTCAGGTAAAAAAATAAATTACATTCATGTTCGATTTTTCAATTTATTTGCACTTAAGAGAATGAGTTGAGATTTTAACGTTGGTGCAGAAAGAAATTGAAAATTTTATGCATGAAGGTGCCTTATTTAAAATCTGAAAATGGCTCGATTTTTTTGTAACATTTCTCTTAAAGAATGAGTTGAGATTTTAAAACATTGGTGGAATAAAGTTTCAAATTAAGTCTTAGATGTAAAAGTTGCTGCACATGTGCATGAATATTGAATGTCTACGTTCTGCCTCACATTTCTACTTTCCTTGCCCCTTCCTTGTTTTCACTTGATTTTATGCGTTTTCTTTTCTTTGATCTTGTTATGTCCTCAAGCTTTTGTTTGTTTATTGTCTCTCTATTTCAGGGAAAGTGTGAAGCTGCATACTTTCTCCTAGTTCTTCATGAACTAAAATCTGTTGTAATTGCTGTACGTGGGACTGAGACTCCTGAAGACCTCATAACTGACGGGTTATGTAGAGAGTGCACCCTCTCTGTTGAAGACTTGGATGGGTTGCTAAAGCAAGTCTCTCTCTCTCTCTCTCTCTCTCTCTCTCTCTCTCTCTCTCTCTCTCTCTCTCTCTCTCTCCCCCAAAGTGTGGGGAACTTGCAGCAAGTGTGACGATTGTTTTTGCACATGCTTTTCTTTACGTATGGTGTTTTGGCATTCTTTCAACTTGTCTCTGCATATCCATGTGAGGGTTCTTATGAATTATGATTATTGCCTTCAAAGTGTTTTGGTTTGAATTACTCCCTCTGTCCCGAAAAGTTGGACCCTTTTCGGGATTCCAATTTTTTTATTGAGAAGCAATTATTACATTGTCCTTACGTTTCTTTCCAAAATTACCCTTGGCATTCATTATACTTGGTCGTGAGATTTTTTTAAAATTAAAGTCATGCTTTTTCCACCTGTACTTTCCTAATCTTTTTTTTTTTTGGATGCATTTATTTTCCTAATCTGGCTACTAAATTGAGTGTGCACTTTCCCCCTACAAGTCAAAACAAAATCCTCTTCGCAAATTTTGGCGGTAATAAAAATTGTTTGAAAATTTGTCAAATTAAAAAACAAGCTGTTGTTTTCCTACCAAAAGCTGATTTTGCATGTTTCCTTTTCCTACCGAAAGCTGATTTTGCATGTTTTCCTAGAATAGTTGTTAGAACCTTAAAGAAAAGAAGAGAAGGGCAAAATGGGAAGATTATCAAATTTTGGGCATTGAAATTTGTAAAGGGACTTAAGTTTTGGGACTGCCAAAAAAGGATTAAGGACATAACTTTTCCGGATGGAGGGAGTAGTATTTATACTTCAGAATGTCAGACGATATCAATCAAATTGTTTGATAGTGGTATCAAAATATTGTAGCTGTTTGTGGCAGCTTATATATTCCTCAAGCTACACGGATCACTTTACAGAATGAAGTATTTGTAATTTTGCGTAGGCTAAATGGTTTGATAAATAATAGAAGGCTAGAAGCCGTTCTGCTTTCATAGCTGGTATGAAAATTAATCATGTTTATGAGGCTGCTACTGCTACATAAGTAATTGGCAACCTTGCATTGATAGCTTCTGTTGTTTATCACCTTACTTAGATGCGTTTTGTTCATCCATAATATTTTCCAAGTTGATGAGTTTTATTTTTCCTTCTCAGCAGCAATCATATTCATCCTGATGTAAGGAAAAGAGTAATTTCATCCATGCCACACTACGGACATTCAGGTGTAGTTGAGGCTGCACGGAATCTCTTTATGCAGATTGAAGGAAATACTGGAGATGATGGTAAGACGTTGAAACTTTTGCATAACACTTATTAAGTATCCAACTCAAAACCAATTGGCAATGAGTGGAGAGGCCACCCAGGCTCATATACTAGCTTTGGAGGTTATAATTAACCAACGCGGGACAAGTTATAATTAACCACCCAGGCTCAACGCCTGACCAACATGTGGAGAGGTAAACAAACGATTCAACGCATATGACAACTATCAAATATTAACGACAAATGAAGGGGAAACCAACTATCAACGACATAGAGTCTTGTTCAAAAGCCTAGCTCTGATACTATGTTAAAGCACCCAACTCAAAACCAATTGGCAATGAGTGGAGAGGCCGCCCAGGCTCATATACTAGCTTTGGAGGTTATAATTAACCAACGTGGGACAAGTTCTAACGACATTGATCTATGACCATCAGAGAAATTCTGAATTTGTAAGGAAAACAAAGAAGTAGGGTTTTGGATCTATGATGACTGATGATGCAATGTTCAAGGACATTTCTATGTTTTGGGGGCTATAAATAGTACCTTATGGATACATTCTTAAGAGCATCTCCTACCCATCTCTATTTTTCTAAAATGGAGAATGGAAGTGACACATTGGGGGGAGATTTTGTAATTAATGTCCTCTTTTCTTCACTTATAGAGATTCTTGGAGGGTCCCACTATCTTTTTTAGAGATTTGGTCCTCCAAAACTATTTTGATCCTCAAAAAATAGAGAACCAAATCTCATTTTGGAGGAATAGAGATGGGTTGAAGTACAAAAAGATGATGGGTCCCTCCAAGATTCTCCAAAAAAGTACAAAAAGATGACATTAATTACAAAATCTCCCCCCAATGTGTCACTTCCATTCTCCATTTTAGAAAAATAGAGATGGGTAGGAGATGCTCTAACACCTTTCTAATTCAGAATAACTTCATAGACAATTAGACAGATAACAACATTCCTATAATATTCCTACTTACTGTTTCAGCAATTGCAAAAGTTAAAAATTCCCAACTGCTGAAAAATTAAAGACTTCAATTAGCATAGTCCAAAGCAGATTATGCGGGGCCCGGATGTGCTGTCTTGAATGTGAGCACAATTTCATCATTCCTTGCATCTTGAAATTTACTTTTCCTTGTACATATTTTGGACCGCATCATTCTCCCTCAGTCGATTGGAGAAAATCCGACCTCATGTCTTGGAAGTGTTGAAGTACATGAATCCCTGAGTTTTTGAATTTCCAACCATGTCGGGCATGAAAAACTTCAAGTTGATGTTGCTTCTTTTTTCTTTGGCTATCTGAATAACCCGCATGGTGGTTCAATTCCATAGCATTGAATTTGTCAAGATTAACAAAATCAATGGGTAATGTGATAAAGCTTAAGTTGTTAGGAAACGTGGCCCAACATTGTCCTGAAAGCTTAAACTCTTAGGAAATGGTCCTAATAATATATATCTTGCTATTCAACAAAGATAAGGAAACTTTTGCTTCATTCATTGTGGCTCTAGTGTTCCCAAGAGTCTCTTTACCCCCAAGCATCCACCAGTTTTGCCCAATTTTGCAGCAAGAATGGAAGTTTTCTAGTTTGTTCGAAATCATGTGACTCAGCTTTCTTTCTAGATGTTTTGAAACACTTGAAATTGCCAGCACACGTCCAAATTCATCGCCTTCCAAAAACTACAAAACATGCAGGTTTCATGTGTTTTTGGCTATGAAATCCTCTTTCCCATCCAAGCTCATATTGGATCCTAGTTAAACTAAGAATTTGTAACTTGCATGTGTCTTTTTACGTCTTCTGCTTTAGTATCTTCCTTTAAAACTTGGGAATCTTTTCTGAGAGTTTCAGGGGGCAGGAGCATACTATGGCTTGGGTTAGTCACTTTATTGTACAAAGCTTGTATATGACACAGGCAAATTGATAGGGAATGGGGTGGAGTACCCTTTGTTACTGCAAGCTATTCGAATAATTTTATATGATCCGACAGAATGTTACTTTATTTTGTCATTATATACCTAGATTTAAGCCTGGGGATTACTTAGTAGTTTTATTAGTTGTTATTTTCGAAGTTACCCTATATTTGAATCTAACTTATGGTTATCCTTTTCTTATCTTTTCAAGAGCCTATTTAAGGGACTCTAAACACTACATTCAGTTAGTTGATAAAGTATATTAAATTTTGATTCTGGTAGTAAGTAGTAACATTACTTCCCTAGGCACTTTAATGTCCAAGGGTCCTCATTACAGGCACTGAGATGCCTAGAGTCCCTTTTTATTTACTATTTATTATTTATCATTCTGCATCACAATTCTAGTCCTTCTACAAGCATTATTGTGGGTTGATCAATGTGCATATACTCATTGTTAGATTCAATGTAGACATTAGGTTCATCAACTAGTTGGTTTCAATATTTATAAAATATTACATTCATTAAAACACATTAGGTTCATTCTATCTAGACTTCTAGAAAAGCTTCGTGCATGGCCTAGAAATTTGGATGTGATCTTACATTCTGAGAAGAGCTGATTAGTGAATGTTAAGTAATATAGTCCCACAATATTTGGGGATGGAATGAGTGATTAGTTAATATAATGTTGGGACCTCCCCATTTATTGTTAATTGGTTTTGAGTTGGACATAAAGTTTGCATATGGTATCAGAGTAGGCGATAGATTGTGTGTTCTGTGCTCGAACCTCAACTGCCTACCTAATGATTAAAATTTACAAGTGTTTGGCCTGTTTATAGATTAGAGTCTAGCTACACGTGAGAGGCCGTGGTGATAATATAATAATAAAGTTGTCCCTCTCTCTAACAATTTAAGCTTTATTACTTATATTACTAAACATCCCCATGATATCAAAGTGGGGTCCAATCCACTCCAAATTTAAAAAAATTACAACCTGCACCCCATGATGACAGACGAGCAAAAAGGTTGCATGATGATAGACCCAAAAAGAGGCTACACATGATAGACCTCAAATGCGATTGCGCGTGTGGGGGATGTTAAGTAATGTAGTCCCACATTGGTTGGAGATCAATGAGTGATCACTTAATATAATGTTGAGACTTCTCCATTCATTGCCAAGGTTTTGAGTTGGTCAAAAAGTTTCCATAGTGAATTTGTGTTAACGAGGTTGTAATCATCTTGATTGGGGTTGTGGTCCTTGCAAAAATTGCCTAACCCTTGCGAGTGTGAAGTCTCTCTTTTCTTCTCGCTCTTTCCTTTCTTTTCGTTGCTCACTTACCATAAGTACCATTCTTTTTTCCCTGCACGAAACCACCATGATTCCTATTGTAGGTAGCAATACTCAAAGAGCCATAAAACCATCCAACATTTTTCTCTATGGCAAAAACTTTGTTGCTCCCAATGGCCCAAGCCCTTAAGCAGACTTGGAAATTTTCTATCAACCAATGTTAACTTTCTTAAGTGAGATAGGATGGAGGTGGTTCTTCCCCTTCTCAACCATGTCCATTTTTTGAGACAATTTCTCATTCGTCTCTTTATGGTTTTTGTTCTTTCTTTGTTAAGTTAGGGGTTTATTTGTTATCTTTATTTCTCCCTAGGGGTAGTCTTGTACATTTACATGTGTTCACACACACACACACACACACACACACACATATATAAAAGTAAAATGAGTCAGGGGGTGCCCTAACACCTCACATATTCACAGAACTGTTCTCTTCTTTGTCTCTCTACATTATCTACGTTGTCTTCCATGGTATCAGAGCACAGATCATAGACTGGGTTTTATCGAGAGCATTACGGTTGTGACTTTCCTCTGTGAGTGTTCATTTTTTGAGTGGATCAAGTGAGAGCATCGTTTGTACAGTATCAAGATGCAACACGCTACTTCTGGTGCCTCACGCTACTGAGTGATAGCTGTTCTACCACTGGGTCTTCACACCGGCGACATCAACATCCTCTGGCGACCCTCACCTGGAGTTGACGACCTCCGCCGACCCTTCGCCTGATGTTGGCAAGCTCGGGTGAGCTCCGACAGCCTTTTTTTGACTTCAAAACTTGGTGGGTTCCACTCGAAATCACTGTTCAACCTCCGGCGAGCACTGTACAGTCTCCGGTGAGGTCGATAGCATCCGTACAATTGCTATTTGGCTTTTCTTGGATTGATTTGGGTCGGGTAACCTTGGTTAACCTCTGTTTGAGCCGAAAAACCTTGTTGGAGATCAACACTGACTGGGTTTGCTCATTTAAGGTGCCTTGACATCACTTGAGGTTACTTTGGACTGTATTTACTTGTTTTTCCTTATTTTGAGATATGTCAGAGACACCTAAAGGCGACTCTGGCAGTGCTAAGAATGAAGGGAGCCATTTTGTGACTCAAAATAGTGCTCCACTGAATATTTGTCCTATTAAGTTGGATGGTTCCAACTATTTGCTTTGGTCTCGGAGTTTTACTTTGGCCATCACTGCCAATGGTCTATTGCAATTCATCACGGGGTCTGTTCCACCACCACTAGCCACTAGCCCAAATTTTGTGACATGGACTGCTCAAAATGCTCATGTCTTTACATGGTTATTCAACTCCATGATACGCACCACAGCCATAACTACTTGTTCTTTGACACTCCACATAAGGTTTGGACTTCTGTGGCCCAAACCTACTCTTGGAAGGGTAATGATGCACAAGTGTTTGATTTGAGAAGGAGACTTCGGGGGTTGGACTAAAATCATAGGTCCTTAGCCAAATACTATGCAGATTTGAAGGGAGTTTGGCAGGAACTTGATTACTATAAGAGTTTCCGCCCTACTTGTGTTGTTGATGTCACTACATATCAACAAATGGTTGAGAAAGACCACCTTTATGATTTCTTGGCGGGTCTTGATGTGGAGTATGATCCTATTTGTGTGTAGGTATTAGGCCGTGTTCCTTTTCCCTCTTTAGGAGAGGCATATGCCGGTTTTCAAGAGGAGGAGATTCGACAGAGTGCTATAGTACTGTTTCCATTCCCAGATCGCTCGGCTCTAGTTGCCATTCCTACTCCACGGGATTGTAAGGTTCAGGTTGGGGATAAAAGCAGTTCTAGTGATCGTGATTTGCTTTAGTGTGACTATTGTCACAAGACTCGACATACCAAACCCAAACCAAACCAAGCCTTATGTCCCAATCAATTGGGGTCGGCTACATGAATCCTTTTTCTCCATTGAGCTCTGTCAAATGCTACTTCATCGCTTAAACCCAGTATACTTAGATCTTTGCGTACTACCGCATCTAAAGTCAATTTGGGTCTTCCCCTCCCTTGTGCGTTTCTACCCAAAGCTATCCTATCCACTCTCTTAACTAGTGCATCCGCTGGCCTACGATAGATATGCCCAAACCACCTTAACCTATTTTCCCTTAACTTCTCCTTTATAGGTGCTACACCCACCATCACGCGAATTGTTTCATTTCTAATCCTATCACGTCTAGTCTTACCACACATCCACCTCAACATTCTCATTTCCGCTACACTTATCTTATTCACTTGTTGCTTCTTAATAGGCCAACATTCTGTCCCGTAAAGCATCTTTGGTCTTATGGCAGTTCTATAAAATTTTCCTTTCAATTTTGTTGGTACCCTCTTGTCACATAGTACACCAGTAGCGCTTCTCCACTTAAGCCACCCCACTTGGATCCTATAGGCCACATCATCCGCAATCTCCATCTTGGCTAATAATAGAGCCTAAATACCTAAAATGGTCCCTCTTTGGTATCTCCTAATCTTGGATCATCACTCTTTCCTCATACTCACTTCTGGTATCACTAAACTTGCAGACCATATACTCAGTTTTACTCCTACTTATGCGAAAATGCTTCCCGCCAAATTTCTAATTTAGTATTAACACCACTAGCCGTTTCATCTACAATGACAATATCATCTGCAAACAACATACACCATGGGATATCCTCCTGAATATGCCTAGTCAATTCATCCATAACTAATGCGAAAAGGTACGGGCTCAAGGTTGACCCTTGGTGCAATCCTACTGTGATGGGAAATTCACTCGTTTCTCCTGCTGGTGATCTAATGGCAGTGATTGCACCTTCATACATGTCTCTGACCACGTCAATATAGCCTCTGGTCACTCCCTTCCTCTCCAGAACCCACCATATAATGTCTCTAGGGACCCTATCATACGTCTTTTCCAGGTCTATAAAAATCATATGGAGATCCTTCTTCGTTGATTTGCGTCTTTCTACCAATCTGCTTAGTAGGTAAATAGCTTCCATAGTTGATCTCCCAGGCATGAACCCAAACTGTTTCTTCGACACCGTAGTCACCATCCTCAATCGATGCTCAATAACTCTTTCCCACAACTTCATCGTATGACTCATCAACTTAATACCTCTATAATTGTTGCAACTTTGAATATCCCCTTTATTCTTGTAGATAGGTACTAAGGTGCTCCTCCTCCATTCGTCAGGCATCCTCTTAGATAAAATAATCTTGTTGAACAATTTTGTCAACCAAGTCACCTCAAGTCACCTAGGCTTCTCCATACTTCAATGGGGATGCCATCAGGTCTTAAGGCCTTACACAGTTTCATCCTCTTCAAGCCTTGGCCACTTCGAACTTTTGTATCTTCCGATAGAACTCATATTCTATTTTCTCACTAGGGACAACTTCCTCCTCAACAAAGGTTCCTTCATGTTTCTCATTTAACAACTTCTCGAAATACATCTTCTATCTATCCTTGATCTCCTCATCTTTCACCAACACCTCCGAATCACTACCTTTTATACGCTTAACTTGAGAGAAGTCTCTAGCTTTCCTTTCTCTTAGTTTGGCGAGTTTATATATATTCTTTTCTCCATCCTTACTATCAAGTCTAGCATAAAAATCATCGTAGGCTCTCAACTTAGCCTCACTAACGGCCTTCTTAGCTTCCCTGTTAGCCTGCTTGTACCTCTGAAAATTGTCCACATTCCGGTCCTTTTGCCTCTTTTTAAAGCAATCCTTCTTGGCTTTTACTATGGTTTGAACCTCATCATTCCACCACCATGTCTCTTTAGAGCTTGGAGCTTTCCCCTTCGACTCCCCAAGAACTTCTTTTGATATTCTTCTAATCCCGTCAGCCATTGTATTCCACATACTATCACTATCACCTTCTCCTCCCCACTCCATCTCTTGGCCTATACGCTCCTTGAACACCTCTAGTTTCTCTCCTTTTAAGAACCACCATCTAGTCCGTGGGCTTCTAGTTTCTTTTCTCGGCCTACTATTCCCCTTGAGACCAATATCTAACACCAAAAGTCTATGTTGTGCCACTAGGCACTCTCCGGGAATGACCTTACAATCCTTACATAACAAGCGATCTGCGCCTCTAACAAGGAAGTAGTCGATCTGGCTTCTATTGGCTCTGCTCTTAAAGGTAATTAAATGTTTCTCACGCTTCTTATAGAGAGTATTTCCAACTATAAGGTCGCCAGCTACCGCAAAATCCAACATCCTCCTACCACCTTCATTTGGGTCACCAAATCTAAATCCACCATGTACCTTCTCATACCCTTGCCTCTGCACTCTCACATGACCATTGAAATCTCCTCCTATAAAAAGCTTCTCTCCACAAGGTATCTCTTGAACCACATCATCCATCTGTTCCCAAAATTGCTCTTTAGTGAGATCATCCAAGCCTACTTGGGGCACATAAGCACTAATAATATTCACTATGCTCTCTCCAATCACAAGCTTAACTAAAATAATCCTATCGCCTTTCCTCGCGGATCGTGGACTACCGAAGTCCTTGGGTGTGCTTATCTACTATGATGCCTACCCCATTTCTATGCCTATCCTTACCCGTATAACAAAGCTTATACCATGTGTCTTCTATCTCTCTAGCCTTCTCCCCTACCCACTTAGTCTCCTAAAGGCAAGCTATACTAATTCTCCTCCTAATCATGGTATCAACTAGCTCCCTAGTCTTACCCGTTAAAGTCCCTATATTCCAAGTTGCTAAGCGGATCCTATAATCTTGGGCTAGCTTCTTTACCCGCGCTCGTCTAGGCACGCGCGGGAACCCTTGCTCACTTATCACCACACCCGGGCTCCGATGTGGCGCCCCTTGCCCATTTTTCGAAGCACCCGAAGACAGGCACAACGCGTCGCTTAAAGGGAACGCCCTAGCATGTCTAGTTGTATAATTAAGGTTCATGTCATAAGGTTCTGACGGTTTTTTTATGTGCTGGCTGTCAGCTACCTAACGCACAACCCTCCTCCTTTATCCGGGCTTGGGACCGGCTGAGATCCAAAGATAAGGCTTTAAGAGCGTCACAGGCGGAGTTGTCACAAGACTCGACATACCTGGGAGTTTTGCTGGAAACTCCATGGGCGTCCCTCTCGTGGACAAGGTGGTAGTCGAGGTGGTGGTCGAAGTTCTCATGCACTTGTCTCAGAGTCTATTGTGGAGACCTTGTCAGATTCTAGTGGAGGTCGATCACATCCTTCAGCCTCAGATTCTCATGGTGGTGCCATTTCTCAGGGGGAGTTACAGACTCTCATGCGTCTTATGACGAGGCTCGACTTTCCATCTACTACTACAGCTTTTACTTCCACGACTTCTTCCCACTTTGCTCACACAGGTATTCAGGCTAGGGCCTTTACTGCTTCATCCTCACTTCCTTGGATAATAGATTTTGGTGTTACTGATCATATGACAAGGTTGTTCATCCTTCTTTGACTCCTATTCTCCATGTTCTGGTAAGGATAAGGTTAGAGTAGTAGATGGATCCTTATCTTCGATTTCAGGGAAAGGTTCTACAAATTATTCTCCAACCATGTCACTTTCTTCAATACTTCATGTCCCAAGTTTTTTCACCAATCTTCTCTCTGTTAGCAGTCTTACTCATTCTTTAAACTGCTCAGTGACATTTTTTCCTACTCATTGTTTTTCAGGAACTGGATACGGGGAGAATGATTGACAGTGGTAAAGCTTATGGAGGACTATACTTTTTGGAGCCTGCACCTAATCTAGTCAGTCCACCTATGTCATGTGGTCAAGCTTTTGAAGCAAATGTGGGCTCAACTCTTTCTTTATTGCATCAGCGGCACCGTAGATTAGGCCACCCATCTTTTGGGATTTTGGAAAAACTTTTTCCTAGTTTAGTTTAGCACCATACTAAGAGTAAGTTTTTTTGTGAAGCGTGTGAACTTGCAAAACACAAACGCTCCTTTTATGCTCCTGTTAATCAAAGAAGTGATTCTCCTTTTATGGTTATTCATTCTGATGGTTGGGGTCCCTCCCCCGTTACCTCTCTTTTCGGCTATCCTTGGTTTGTTACCTTTATTGATTGTCATTCCCGTGTCACTTGGGTGTATTTACTTAAGGCAAAAAATGAAGTTTTTTCGTGCTTTCAATCTTTTCACAAAATGGTGCGTACTCAATTTGATGCTAACATTAAATTGTTCTGTAGTGACAATGGGACTGAGTATATTGACGGGAATTTTTGGGCATATTTGAATGACTCTGGCATTCTTTTTCAGACTTCTTGTGTTGGCACTCCACAACATAATGGAGTTGCTGAACGCAAGATTCGTCATCTTGCTGAGGTAGCCCGTCCACTCTTGTTTACCATGAATGTTCCTAAACATTTTTGGGGTGAAGCTATCCTTACTGCAGCTTTTCTTATCAATCGCATGCCATACAGTGTTCTTTAGTTCCAAACTCCTCTTAAGTTTCTCTCAGGCTATTCTGGGGTCTCATCTCTTCCACCCAAGGTGTTTGGTTGTGTGTGTTTTGTCCATGCTTGTTAGAATGTAGAGAGAGAAGGAGAGATCAAAAGTGTTTTTCTCATTACTTCCAAACAAACTATACAGCAACATGTATACATAGGTAAAGAACAATGACTAAACTACCCTTAGGAACTAAGAACATAACATATAAATCCCTATAACTTAACACTCCCCCTCAAGTTGGTGCAAAGATATCTCTCAAACCCAACTTGAACACAATGGGGTGAAAACTTTACTACTCAAACCCTTAGTAAATACATCAGCTAACTATTCTTCAAATCTCACAAAAGGCATGCAAATCAAACCGGTGCTCAACTTCTCCTCGATAAAGTGTCTGTCAATTTCGATATGCTTCGTTCGATCATGTTGGACAGGATTATGAGCAATATTTATGGCAGCCTTATAATCACAGTAGAGGACCACGATCAGGGAATCCCAAATCACACAAAAAGGTTTGGAGCCATAAAAGCTCGCAAACACCATGAGCCATAGCTCTGTACTCAGCCTCTGCACTAGATCTAGCTACCACGGACTGTTTTTTACTCCTCCAGGTAATCAAATTCCCTCCAAGGAAGGTGCAATAGCCAGACGTAGATTGTCGATCATTAATAGAACCAGCCCAGTCTGCATCAGTGAAATCTTCTAATCTTAAGTGACCATGATTAGAGAACAAAACTCCTTTACCTGGGGCAGATTTAAGATACCTCAAGATACGATAAACTGCATCAAGATGACTAGTACGAGATTCATGCATGAACTGGCTCACAATCCCCACTGCATAGGAGATATCTGGTCTAGTGTGAGATAAGTATCAAGCAGCCCACAAGTCTCTGATATCTCTCCTTATCTGTAAGCTCTCCCACATTGCTACCAAGATGATGGTTGGCCTCAATGGGAGAATCGGCTAGCTTACATCCCAACATACCAGTTTCTTCCAGGAGATCAAAGATATACTTCCTTTGAGAGATAAAAATGCCTTTGTCAGATCTAGCCACCTCCATTCCAAGGAAGTACTTCATAGACCCCAAATATTTAATCTCAAACTCTTGAGCAAGAAGAGCTTTAAGGTTAACAATCTCATTCACATCATCACTTGTCATGATTATGTCATCCACATAAACAATAAGAATGGCAATCTTACCATTACTGCTCTTGATGAACATAGTATGGTCAGCATGACTTTGCTTGTATCCAAATCTCAACATGGCTTTGAGGAACCTGTCAAACCATGCTCTAGGAGATTGCTTCAAGCCATAGAGTGCCTTCTTCAAGCTACACACCTTTCCCTCGGTCTGAGATGAAGAAAAATCCGGTGGGATAGCCATGTACATCTCCTCCTCTAACTCGCCATGGAGGAATGCATTCTTCACATCAAACTGGTGAAGAGGCCAATTTAAATTGGCAGCAGAAGAGAGTAGAACTCTCACAGAGTTCATCTTCGCTACAGGGGCAAATGTCTCTTTGTAGTCAATACCATAGGTTTGTGTGAAGCCTTTGGCAACAAGTTTTGCCTTGTATCTCTCAACTGTCGCATCAGCTTTGTGTTTCAGAGTGAACATCCATTTGCACCCCACAATTTTCTTCCCTCTTGGAAGAGATACTAGCTCCCAAGTGCCATTCATTTTTAAAGTTGTCATCTCCTCTACCATAGCTCCTTTCCACTTAGGTATCATGAATGCATCCTGCCAATTCTGTGGAATAGATATAGAAGAAAGAGACGAAACAAAAGCACGATGCAAAGGAGATAAAGGGTCATAAGAAACAAACTGGGAAATGGGATGTTGAGTGCATGATCTAACTCCCTTTCGAAGAGCAATAGGAGCATTAAGATCATCAACAACAATAGGGAAAGGATCATTACCAGATGAGTCAGCTGAAAAGTCAGGGACTGGAGTAGGTGATGAAGATTGACAAAGTGGTACTGCACATGTAGGCTTGCCTTTTTTCTTTCGAGAAAACGTCTGCAAATTTGGCCTATCCAGTCTTTCCCGAACAACATGCTTTGCTCTTTCTGCAAGTAAAGGTTCTTTCTCCCCCTCACCATGACAAGGTAAAGGATAAGACCACGACTCAGGAGTATGAAATGTCAACATCTCTTCCTGTCTATCATCCTTCCCCTGAAGAGATGAAGTAAACAGGGGATAAAAGGATTCTGTTTCCCAAAAGATGACATCCATGGAGACATACATTTTACAAGAGTGCAGGTCATAGCATTTATAACCCTTCTGAGTGGGAGAATAGCCAAGGAAAATACATTTGCGGGCTTTGGGATCCAGCTTACCACCTGGGTGCTTAGGAGCATGAACAAAACACTCACAACCAAAGACTTTGGGTGGGAAAGATGAGACCCGAGAACAACCTAAGAGAACTTTAATCGGAGTTTGGAATGGAAGAACACTAGATGACATGCGATTGATAAGAAAAGTTGCAGTAAGGACAGTTTCGCCCTAAAAGTGTTTAGGAACATTCATGGTGAACAATAGAAAGCTGGCTACCTTAGCAAGATGGTGATTCTTGCGCTCGGCAACTCCATTTTGTTGTGGAGTGCCAACACAAGAAGTCTGAAAGAGAATACCCGAGTCATTAAGATATGTCCAAAAGTCTATCTATATACTCAGTCCCATTATCACTTCGAAGCAATTTAACATTAGCATTAAATTTAGTACGCACCATTTGGTGAAAAGATTTAAAACACGAAAAAAACCTCATTTTTTGCCTTTAGTAAATACACCCAGGTGACACGAGAATAATAGTCAATAAATGTGACAAACCAGCGATAACCAGATAGAAATGTGACAGGAGAAAGACCCCAAACATCGGAATGAATGACCGTAAATGGCGAATCACTTCTTTGATTTACCGGAGCATAAAATGAGCGCTTATGTTTCGCAAGCTCACAAGCTTCACAAAGGAACTGACTCCGAGAACATTGCTTAGCCAAACTATGGAACAATTTTTCTAGAGTTCCAAAGGATAGATGACCCAATCTACGATGCCACTGATGTAATAAGGGAAAAGTTGAACCCGTATCTGCAACAAGAGCTTGACCACATGACAAAGGCGGACAAACTGGATTAGGTGCAGACTCCAAAAAATAAAGGCCCTCATGAGCTTTACCACTGCCAATCATCCTCCCCATAACTAGTTCCTGAAAGACACAATGTGTAGGAAAAAATTTTACGGAGCAATTTAAGGATTGAGTAAGACTACTAACAGATAAAAGGTTAGTAGAAAAATTGGGAACATGAAGAACTGAGAAAAGAGAAATGGTTGGAGAACAATGAATAGCACCTTTCCCGGTAATAGCAGATAAAGAACCATCAACTACTCTAACCTTATCCTTACCAGAACAAGTAGAGTAGGAATCAAAAAAGGACGAACAACTTGTCATATGGTCCGTAGCACCAGAATCATTGATCCACGGAAGAGAGGCAGTGGAAGTGGAAGTAGAAGCATTAGCATGTATCTCTTTGTGAGCAAAGAAAGTGGTAGAAGCAGTGGTAGATAGAAATTCAAACCTAGACAATAGGCGCCTAAGAGTTTGTAACTCCCCCTTAGAAAAAAGGGCACCAACTTGAGTAGTTTGGAAAGCCTGCATTGTACCAACAGTTTCCATTTCAAATCACCTCAAACCGACCTCGCGAATGGATCTGGAACGTCGAAATTAGTTAGGAACAAGTCTCGGGCCTCTCAAAAGTGCTCTGAACCGTAAACATGGGTCCCTAAACCCTCCAGATGAGCTTTTGAACCCTCTAGAACCCTCCAGATGAGCTTATTGACCCTTTTTCAAGCCGTTGACCCCCTTTGACCTGTCACCTGACCCCTCTGACACGCGGAATGAGCCCCTTGACAGCTCTTTGACCGTTTTGAATCGCGCGTGACTTGTTGGACTGGCGCTTGACCTGTTTGACCAAGAACCACGAGCCATCTAACCTTCTTCCAACTTCTCGCACGAGTGCACTCCACGCCCGCGTCTAGATCTGACGCGCTCTGCACGCGCCGCCTTCAACCGGTGCGTGTGGCTTCCTCCGGCATTTTTCGGCGACCTTGTACCAACGAGATCGTTTGCTTGAGACGAACACAATGCTGTGTTCAGATTTCAATTCCAATCAACATACGACAGTCCGATAGCCAAGAAATGCACCGCATGTCATCCGCCTTGTTTCGTCGAGTTTCAAACTGAACGTAAACACTACCAACGTGTTCGTCTGAGAGAGGAGTACCACCCTTGCTTGTCCGATCAAGACCTTGAGTGCTATTCTGGCTACCAATGACGACGAGGTCAAATAACACTGACAGACAAACACAATTAACTGAGAAAAACGATCTCTAAAGCTCTACAAAGCACCATCAATGAAGGATGAGAGCTCTGATACCATGTGAGAATGTAGAGAGAGAAGGAGAGATCAAAAGTGTTTTTCTCGTTACTTCCAAACAAACTATACAGCAACATGTATACATAGGTAAAGAACAATGACTAAACTACCCCTAGGAACTAAGAACATAACATATAAATCCCTACGTAGGACAATGCTCCTAAGCATCCTAGTGGTAAACTTGATCCCAAAGCCCGTAAGTGCATCTTTCTTGGTTATTCTCCTACTCAGAAGGGTTATAAATGTTATGACCCACACTCTCGAAAACATATGTTTCCATGGATGTCACTTTTTGGGAAACAGAATCCTTTTATCTTCTTTCCACTTCATCTCTTCAGGGGAGAATGATAGACAAGAAGAGATGTTGACATATTCCTTAGTTGTGGTCTTATCTACCTTCTCATATTGAGGGGGAGAAAGAACCTTTATCTGCAGTAAGAGTGGAGCATGATGTTCGGGAAAGACTGGATAGGCCAAATTTGCAAACCTTTACTCGAAGAAAAAAAGGCAAGCCTACATGTGTAGTACCACTTTGCCAATCTTCATCACCTATTCTAGTTCCTGACTCTTCAGTTGACTCTCCCATTGAGGCCAATCATCGTCTTGGTAGCATACAGATAAGGAGAGATATCAGATACTTGTGGGTCGCCTGATATACTTATCTCCCACCAGACTAGATATTTCCTATGTTGTGGGGGTTGTAAGCCAGTTTATGCATGAACCTCGTACTGTGCATTTGATGTTGTTTATCGCATTTTGAGGTATCTCAAATCAGCCACCGGTAAAGAAATCTTGTTCTCCAATCATGGTCACTTGAAATTGGAAGCCTTCACCGATGCAGACTGGGCAGGTTCTATTGATGATAGGAGATCTACCTCTGGTTATTGTATTTTTCTTGGAGGAAATTTCGTTACTTGGAGGAGTAAGAAGTAGGCAGTGGTTGCTAGGTCCAGTGCAGAGGCTGAATATAGAGCAATGTCTCATGGTGTTTGCGAGCTTTTATGGCTCCAAACCTTTTTATGTGATTTGGGATTCCCTGATGCTGGTCCTATGAAGCTCTACTGTGATAACAAGGCTGCCATAAACATTGCCCATAATCTTGTCCAACACAATCGAACGAAACATATTGAAATCGACAGGCACTTCATCAAAGAGAAGTTGAACAACGGCTTAATTTGCATGCCTTTTGTGAGATTAGAAGACCAGTTAGCTGATGTATTCACTAAGGGCCTTAGTAGTAGAAGTTTTCACCCCATTGTGTTCAAGTTGGGCTTGATAGATATCTTTGCACCAACTTGAGGGGGAGTGTTAAGTTAGGGGTTTATTTGTTATCTTTATTTCTCCCTAGGGGTAGCCTTGTACATTTACATGTGTTCATATATATATATATATATATATATATATATATATATATAGAGAGAGAGAGAGAGAGAGAGAGAGAGAGAGAGAGAGAGAAATGGGTCAAGGGGTGCCCTAACACCTCACATATTCACAGAATTGTTCTCTTATTTGTCTCTCTACATTATGTACGTTGTCTTTCATTCTTTCCTTGGCTTAAATTCCTTACTTAGGATTATCTAAAACTACTTGGACTCAGTTAAACAAGTGTTTGGTTCCTACTTTAATTTTGAGTCGATAATGACAAAAAGTCTTGAACAAATAACCCTTTTTGAACATTTTGATCCCTGCAGGATTTGATTCTTGCTCAAACTTGTAAGTTTTGAGAGTTTTTGAACATACTCCATCTTTTTTAGGCTAATTTTCCCCATCCCAATGATTCGTAATGTGATAGGATATGCAGATATTTCCTCGGAGTCAAGAGGATTCCTTTCTTCGTTGCTTGGAGCTGGATGTGAGTGTAATGGGTATGCCATTCGCATAGTGGGGCACTCTCTTGGAGGAGCTATTGCCTCTATGTTGGGACTTAGGGTAAGGGTTCTAACACTTCACTCTCTGGCTTCTTTCAAAATTTAAAAAATTTGTTTTACTAAGTTATGGCTGCGTTATTGGATGTCCTAGTAGATATGGTCAGAATAAAACCTTTTAATTATGTGAGATTAACTTGTCGAAACTTTTTACGTGTCATTTTATGCTTGTCATGTCATTCATAGAGGTAGATGTCAATTGACACAAGAATTTAATAACATTGAAGCAGAAAGGTGACTTCACATTAGATGAATGCGACTTTGGCTGTGGACTTTGGTAGGGGGTCATATGTTGAGTGTTAGTGAGTACGTGTACTCGTGTAGTTTAGTCTTTGTCATCATTTTGTTCTCTCTCAATATGTTTTTAGCGTTAATTGACACCCTCATACACTTTTTCCTCTCTAAACTTCATGGTATCAAAGCATGGTTAACCCTAACGCCAATGTAGTCTTCGTCTTTTTTAGTCTTTTTGAACACCGAGTTAGTCGGCGCTAGTTAGGGGACTTGGATTACCTGACTGTGTGTCAGCTTTATAAGTTAAGACTGCGTACCTTTTGCAGTTTATTGTATTGCTTGTTGTATGGTCCTAAACTTGTATTGTGTGAAGCACAAAATCACAAATCTTATGTGTGTAAGCTAGGGACCGTATATTCCTTGTTTTTTTTTCTCCAGTGAGGCACTTGGTTCCCCGTTCTCATAAATGAAAATTCAGGCAAACTTACCATAGCTGTGCACAACATTTTGTCTTTCCTGGAGCCTTGACTGTCTAGCTTCACGAAAATAGAGCTGCCCAAATCAAATAAGTATCAGAATGGTTTTTAACTTTTTCTTTTTGGGTTTTTTGTGGGCAGTTATATGGTCGATACCCGAACTTGCATGTCTATGCCTATGGTCCCCTTCCATGCATGGATCCAATTCTGGCAGATGCATGTTCGGAATTTATTACCAGGTAATTGTTTGCAGATCCAAGATCTTTTGGGCCTCATATTGATGTCATCAATTGACCTTAGGTTTCATAATTTGTCCAATCCATGTGTATGGAACTGTTTGTCTGTTGAACTCATGCAGCATAGTTTACAACAAGGAATTTTCAGCGCGCCTTTCAGTTGCATCAATCATGAGGCTTCGTGCAACTGCACTTACGGCACTGTCACAGGAAACAACAGATTCAAGAATAACTTCAAAACTTGCGCGTAGATTTCTCTTTTTGAGCAAGTATGAAAAAAATAAGGTTTCAGGAAAGATAGAAGCTTCACGACTGACTTCAAGTGCCATGACAACAGAAAATAGTAACCTCCAAGCTTCACATCTGGTTCTATTCCCTTTGTGTGCAATTTGTTTATAAGTCTTTATTTTCTCTTTTGTTGTGAATGGCGGGAATCAGACTCTGCCCTTAAAATTTTGGGAGTGTTTAGTTGACTGCGTTGATGCTGGAATGGAACAGTCATTCTCTTGCAATACACAGCCCCATGTTTGGTTCTTTAAAAAATAGGGAATGTGCACTACAAATGGAATCCTTGTTCACCAATTTAGGAGAATGGCAGTTCCATTCCATCCCAAATTCATTTCCAGCAAGCCAAACACCATTTTAATTCTTGAGGAAGGTGTTTCTGCTGAAATATTATTCACTGTGACTGCAGTGAGCAGGGGACAGGATCAAAATATGTCCGTATGGCCAGGCGTGGACGTGATAGATACTTCTGATGATGAAACTAACCATATTGATTCACCAGATGTTTTCACCAATCCATTTTGTGCTGCATCTCCTGTCAATGTAAACTTGCCACCTGGTGATCCAGTGACTGAGTTTATGGATACGGTGCCATCATCTGTGAGTGGACCAATGCGGGATGTTCCTGAGATGCTTTTACCCGGCCTTGTTATACATATATTACCACAGGAAAGCAGCTTTCAAATGCCTCTACCAAAATGGTGGAGAACCACCAAAGAAGAGTCTTCTAAATATAAAGCATATGTAGCCGACAGAGAATCGTTCAAGGATATCATTGTTTCACCATCCATGTTTCTTGACCATCTACCTTGGAGGTAACTGAGCCCACCATTCGTTCTTGTTATAGCTGCTGAGTTTCGTCATAAGTTATTGATATAATTCGACTCTCATGCCTCATTGTTTGAGTTCTTGTCCTACAGATGTGTTCATGCCATGCGGAAAGTATTGAAAGCCAGAAAGGCCCAAAAGATAGATGATGGATTTCAAATTGTATGAATTCAAAATGTTGAGATCACCTCTAAAGAAAGACTGCCTTACGTAATTCTTCCAGCAACATTAACCAATTTTTACATGCTGATTATTTAGACTTGATGCGGCGTGACTAATTTCTGAAGACTATGGTCTACTAATGACCATCATTCAACAACGGTATACTCCAAAGCATTCAGAGGGACAACTTTGCAAATAGTTATCCCGATGTTGCCTGGAATACAAACAGGATCACTACTTGCCTCATTTACAAGAAGCAGCTCTGTAACGGCGCGCCTACATTTAAAAGACAGTTTGAGAACTCTGTATACAAGTGGCTTCACTCTACGAATTACTATGTAATTATTGATGTATGATTTAAGTGTACTCTTGAGGAAAAAATAAAAAATCAAGTTTATTATTGTAAGTTCCAAATTGTGCCAATCTGATTTGAAAATTCAGTAGAATGAGCCATGATATGGCAGCATAAGCCAAGATTGTGGTACCTAAAGGCAATGAAAACTGGTGCGGCCAGAAATAGCAGCCACTATACAATTGAACAACCACGGACATCATTGAAGAGCAGTTCTGTCCAGAAAATCCAACAGTGGCAAGCGTTCATTGTTCTCAAACTGCCCATAAATGGCAGTATGCAATACCCAGCAGCTGATGCAAGCATCAAATACCCAGACTTGGCATGGTAATGCAATCTGAACGTGAAAAACGTCAGTAACTAAGGCAATCAAACCTGGTGGGGAATGAATTACCACAACTGATGCAGCCTCATCCATAAGAGCACACGACATCTGTGTGTATGGAAGGGCCGGCCCAGACAGAATAACAAGACTAGAACAGACAGCAGCAAGGGTAAAACTGAGACCTCAATAGTGAGCAGCAGTAATGATGTAACACCAAACAGAATTAGTACAGCCATAATTGTAAGCAGACAGTAGCAGTGGTGCACTAAAATCTCAAATCCACAAAGTGTATAGCAGTAGCACAAGTAAAACTAGCAAAGAAGGATGAAGATGAGGACTCCAGGGACTATGTACTCACACTACCAGCACCCTCGAAAAACTCAGCCGCCCACTCTACTTTTCACTCTACCCTGGAGCCCAGGACCTAACACCCTCATAGCTCACATACACCAACCAACAAATTATTACCCCTCACAAAGAATGTAGGGGCTCAACCACTTTCTCCCAAGGATACACACAAATATGAGTAGGGAAGAATCTGTCCATGGGCAGCAGGAAACCATGATAATCAAGAATTGTCCAGCAGACAAGACGGTACCCTTGACTATGTATAGAAGAAGAAAAAAATTACTATGTTATCTTTTTAACATAAATTTTTAAGTCACATGCAAGGGTGGAGGGAGAAAAGAATATGGTAAATTGTAGAAAAAGAAAAACTACGTCAAAAAATGATTAAGGAAATTGCTTTTGGCACTCCAAAAGGGGAATGCCGAAATCCTCATTTATCCATTAAATTGTTCTTTTTTTTTTTCTATTTATCTTTCCTTTTTTTTGTACTTCCTTTTTTTTTCTTTTTATTCTGCACTTTCCTCATTGTTGCACTATTCTATGTCATATGTCGTGAGAAAAAAGTAAAGAGTCTTAAATCTTATGTGACGTGAGAAATAAAATGGAGAGTCTGTTTGGTTCTTTTACTTCTTTGCAATGGAAAATAATTGTGTGCGAGCGTGCCAGAGAGAGTTTGAATCTCCTCCCTCAGATTAACTTTGGAAAAACCAAATCTAATCAGACGATTGTGTTTTATTGGTTCAATTACCTCAATTAAGAGGATTTTCTCAATAATTGAAGAAATGTAAACCAAAAAACTTAGGAAATCGAAGAACAAAAAAGAAACAAGACACTTCGATTAATAAATCAAAGATAAACTTACTTCGAAATTGTCTTCCACTTCAAATACAAGAACTTTGAACGGTTGATTGCTACAGGAACAATCGAGATAGGGGTGATTGTTACAGGAACAATCGAAATTAATCCTAACTACTTCCTAATCTACTTCGAACTGAGTTCGAAATCCTAAACTACTTTGCCAATAAACAAACCAAGCATCGTTTTTTTTTGATAGTTTGTTTGTTGAAAGATTTGTCGGGGCTTTAACTTCTTCAATTTCTTCTATTTATAGACGCCGCTTGCAATTGAACTTCAGCTCAATGAATTTGAACATTGGCTTGCTTCGAACTCTAACTTCCACTCCTTGAGTTGGCAGTTACTCCTTCCTTCACGTCTGAATTTGAATTCTTCTAATTCTTCCTCCAAAAGCTTTGATTTTGAATCTATACGGTTGTTTAAGCAAACTAAAATGATTACGTGTTCAGGGAAATAACTGCTTCCCAGAAGAATTCCACGTGTTCTAACTGCCAATCGCCTTGTTTTTTGAGTTTACACGTGGAGCTTGTGCGTTCAGCAGTCGATATCATGGCTTCAAGGCCAATCTCTATTTTAGTAATGGCTTGTAACTGCCAATAACTACCTTTCTAAATTGAGACGTAATACGACATCGTATTTGGTGCGTTATATCTTATTAATCCAGTGTGTCTTCATTGACGTGTAATTGCCAACGTTTGACACTTTTGGTTACGTGTCAATTAATCATTGGATTGGTTAATTTTATATGTAAACAGAGTCTAAACTCAAGACGGTGTTCCTTTTTACTATCTATTAGGATAGTTTTGTGTTTGTGAATATGTGCAAATTTTGATGAGTTATTTGTTCTTTTATAGGTAAACGGGATTGTTTTACGAAATCATCAATCTTTGCGTGTCCTGAGTCAATATATTGGGGTTTTTTTTTTCAAATATTATTTTTCTCAAAATATGAATAGAATGTCCATAATGATATGCATATCGAAAGAAATTAAAGAGCAAATTCATCCCATTCATTGGTCTTCCTCAATTTATCCCCATTAGCACCCGTCTTACCCTTGCACTATCAAAACCATTAAGATGCCAATTAACTTTTTATGTATAAAAAAAAAAAGAAAGACGAAAGGCCCAGTTACTATATGCAGGTTTATATGCATATTATTCCCAACATTCTCTTCATGTTTGAACGAAAATAATATTAAAAAAACTATTCTAAGCAACCGAAGATTAATAAGAGGTCAAATGAAAAGTCTAGGGATCCAGGTGGGTGTTGTCCCTTTATCCATGTTGTTCGATCATAGCCGTTCATGCTTGGCAATAGATGGCTCGGATCACAGCTTCTCTAAACAAATCCGAACCATTCGCTACCGATCACATCTAGGCCGTCCATTGACAAGCATGGAAGGCTTGGATGGGGACAACATGGATGCTGATCCATGTTGTCCGATCACAGCCGTCCATACTCGGTAATGGATGGCTCGAATCACATCTTCTCCAAACAAAATCGAACCATTCACTGCCAATCACATCTGGACCATCCATTGCCGAGCATGGATGGCTTGGATGGGGACAACATGAATACTGTCTCTTAAGGGACATCACCATCCCTAAATTCAAAGTTTAGATAATTAAGAAAGTCAAGTGTAGGATTTCGTTGTTTTGAGGGGTAATTTGAAAAATGGTGATAGTTTAAGGTGAGGATGTAATATGCAATTTTTGCCTTCACGATAGTTTTCCGGGCGGCGTTCGTACTAGGGTTTATCTATCTATCGAGCGACAAGTTCTGTTCCATCGGCAGAGAAAGCTTTGATACAGCAGCCGTTGCTGGTTCTCTCCTCTTCGCCGGATATACCAGAATCATGGCGACCTGTTCGTCCTTGCCCTCCTCCTCCTCCTCCTCCTTTGCTCTCTCTTTCTCCGCACATGTATCTGTGCGCGTATGTATTTTTTTCGGCTGATTATGTCTCCATGTCTATTTGTTTGTGTTTTTTGGTGTTGCAGCAATTGCTCGGTCGTTTCTGCAAGTAGCATCCACGGAGGAGGTTGCTCCCCAGCTTCGAGTGGTTCAGATCGAAGGACTGGTACTCTCTCTCTCTCTCTCTCTCTCTCTCTCTCTACGCCTACTCTGTTGCGTTTTTTAATAACTCAGCTGTTCGGCTAGTTTATGCATACCTCAATTGATAGTCATGGGACCAATTCCCCTTAAGTTAGTGGCCGCAATTAAAGTTAGAGCTCTGTACGGACTGGCCGAGAGGGAGTTGTTAGGATAGCCTTGGTCACAGACAGTGGAGGAACCAAGATTTTGATTTGGAAATTTTTTGGGTAAAACTATGGAGAGAAAAGTTAAGTATGAAGTGAGTGCAATATTGATGTTCGTTTATATTGAAAACGAATGAAAACGAATGAAAACGAATAAAGGCTTGATTCAACTCTCCTTGGGTCTTTAAATGAAAGCTATTGAGATAGTTTTTTCCGATCAGAACCGTTCATCCTTTAAATTGTTGTTTTCTTATCATCTCTTGGGGTCTTTAAATGAAAGCCATTGAGAGAGTTTTTTCCCGATCAGAACCATTCATCTTTTAAATTGTTGTTTTCTTATAATTCGAGTGAAAAATCAAGTTGTTTGGGTAATACTAATAAGTGCCTAATCCATAAGTATAAATTAGCACTATTCACGAAACCGGTGCCACTTCCCCACTCAATGTAGTTCCACCCCTGATCACAGACCAACCCCTTTATTTGAATCTGTTGCTTTTATTGCCTTCGGTTGTAGATAGTTCTCGTTTTCTGCGGGCTCTGGTAACTTTTTTTTTTTTTCTCATAATTTTTTTTCCTTTTTTTTCTCATGCAATTTTATGTTCTCCCATTCTGTTCTTGATTTGTAAGAGAATCTACAGCCCTTACCCTTTTTGTTTTGCAAACTCAAAATATGAGTGTAAACCCCAAGAATTATCCTTGACTCAAACGGTCAAACCTGTATCAAGTGAGTCAACTCAAAATTTAACACAAATCAAGGCAGGCTCAACTCTTTACTCAAATTTTGCAAGGCTATATTCCCCTCTCAAATTTGCAATCTTAATGGAGCTTTTGATCAAATTTGAGCTTAGATTTGGTTGCAGTATAATCATGCTATTAAAGAAGCCTCAACTGAACATTTTTTTTTTTTTTTAAAGTCCGAACTTTTTACCCTTGACTATTGTGTACATGGATTTCTTGAGAAACAATAAAGTCTCGCCTATGAACTTTCCCCCGTATGGCGAGCTTCGTATCTGATAGAGTATGTCTGTACGAAGTACCCCATGAGGTATCTGACAGATGGCTCTTTGACTGGTTGATGGTTAGGAAACCCTATTTTTAGTGATATCGAAGGGGCCTTCAAACATTCTAAATACGCCGAGTTTCAGTTGGAGAGGCCTAGCGTAATTTGAGAAGTGCACATATCTAGCCCAGCTTTCACTGCCCCTTCATGTCACAACAGAGGGCACCTGAAGTTCCTATCTAGCATTCTCCTGGCACGTAGAAGTCAAGTTCCATCCCTTGCCTACAACGGGGCTATAACAAATTTTCCCTAACCTTGATATGATGTTAGTAAGGCTCTCGCAGCCCCCCCTTATTATACTACTAGATATACTTGCAAATCTTTATGTTTTCTCTCGTTTTGGCGTCAAACATAGATCAACTTTGCATAAAAAAATTGCATTGGGATTGGTTTTGGTGATCATATGTTTAGTTCCTCTTTGTTCCCTACTGCAGTGTAAGCAAAGGATACACTTTTCAGCTCTCACCCTGTTTTCATAATTTAATTTCGGAAAAAAACTCCTTTTGCATTTCTCTGAGTTCCTGTGGTATATAAGGTCCACTCAAGTGTTTTTGCGTTTTTTGTTGAGAAGAAGGGCTTGACTTCCTTTGCTGTTTGAACTTTTTTTGTTCTTTGTTTTCTTTTTCTCTGTGAAAGAAAATCACACAGTCCTTGTTCATGGAGGTATGCTTAATGGTGGAGTTGGTATGTGAACAAAGAATACGTGAGATGCTGATCACAGAAAAAACAGGATGTTGATAATCTATTTATGGAACCTAATAATGTGACTTTGATGCATATATTTGACAGGGGGTAAGCATTATCTAGAAGAAAGAAACAAAAATACATAAGTACAACTACAAGGGGCATTAGTTTGGTACATACACCACTAAGGGATCCCAAAACAAAAAGTGAAGATAATCTAAATAGAAACAAATCATTGCATTATCGCAAGGTGTAAACAGTAATTTTTTCCCCAATGAAACTTTTGCAAAACCTGGATCAATATGTCCTAATGTGTTAGTTCAATTGGGCAGATTTTAAGTACATGTACATCAAGGCCTTAGATTCAATTACTTATCTTGCAATTCTAGTCTTGATTAAATTAATAAGTTGAAGTTTCCCGGTTTTTGACTTTGTATTGTTGGATAGAATGAAGATGCCTTCAGTTTTCTCATATTGTCGTTGATATTGTTAAATACAGGTTATACTAAAGATTATCAAACATTGCAAGGAGTTTTCCCCTGCTCTCGTCACAGGGCAACTCCTTGGCCTTGGCGTTGGTAATGTCCTTGAAGTTACCAACTGTTTCCCATTTCCAGTACGTGGGAGTCATGCCTTTCTTCAGTCCTTTTTTTCTTTCTTCTAATTAGAAATGTTGATTAATATTTGTGGACTATAAAAATCTGCATTATTTTTCATCGAAGTCCTGTTATATTTTGTTATATTTAATATTATGCTTGAAACAAAAATGACAGACTCGGGATGAAGAGGAGGAGATTGAAGCAGATGGTGCCAATTATCAGCTTGAAATGATGAGATGTTTGAGAGAAGTTAATGTGGATAATAATACTGTTGGATGGTGAGTTTGGTTGCGTATTTTGCATCTGTATAAACAGTTAAGAAGTGTGTAAAGAGATTTATAAAGCTTTAATAATTGTTTATTGTAGTTGTCTTTCCTCTGTGATTATTGTTTTTTTGTTTGTGTTCTCTTAATGAAAAAAGATTACCTGTTTTGATGCATCCAGATTTACTGTTTTTGGCTTGATGAGATTTTGTTTATTGTTGTTTTTCTTGGCCTTTGGCCACGTAACAAGGGAAAAATTAGTGGTTTTCAGCTTCAATGTTGGCTCTTTATTATTTTAAGGTATCTATGGCTGTTTGATGAGAATTGTGCCCGAAATAAATTATTGTAGCAGATTAGATACCGCATCAAATTTCCGTACATGCTTGGAAGAGTACATAAATCTGTGTCTCTGTGATCTGTAAATGGTTGGTAAGTTCATGTTGATTGATTGGGAAATTTTCAGGTATCAGTCAACGCTGTTAGGCTCTTTTCAGACTGTTGAACTCATTGAGACCTTTATGAATTACCAGGTAATATTTTCTTATTTGCTTTAACATGCCAGTTGTCCTTAAATGTTTCATGGTTAATCAGATGAGTTATTGAAGTTCCAGTTTGAAAGTTAGACGATAGGCTCTTTTTGAAAAGTTTGCACCCTTTATGGCTCTTTGGTATACATTCTTACTCTGACTAATATCAGATGTAAAGTGTTTGTAAATAATCTAATTAAGATGTCTGGTTCATTGCACAGCTAAATAAGTATAAAGTATAAACTTAAGATTAAACCAAAGGCTATAGGTGCCATGATGATAAATATCCTTTTGGCTATCAAGCTTCTAGGTAAAACCCACAAAAACCAAAGTATAATTCTTTGAAAACCCAAAGAACTCTCACAAACATAGAAATCTAGAGGTTTTTCTTTGGTTGAGGAGAAGGAATCAGAATATATAGAGAATCTCAAATAACTAAGTTATCTGTGCATCTCCCACTTTTGGAAACCTCTGACTTGGGGTGCCATGAGTTGAAAGGAAACATCTGTGAAGGGGAAAGAAATTCTTCCCAAAGATTTTGGAATTTTCATTCATATTTGTATTACTCAAGTTTGAGAAATAACTTGATGTCCCAACAAGTTTCCAACATTGAAGGGAAAAGAAGAAAGAAAGAAAAAGAAAAAATTGGGTCCCAAGAGTTTCTACACAGGTCTCATATGAAGGCTTGAAGCTTGGTTCTTTCCGGTTTGAGCCATGGCTAAATTTCTATGTTCACGTTTAATACTTGTACAAGGCCCTTCATTAATTGCTCATCCTCTTATTTTTTTCATGATTCGGGGCATAAATGTTTTGCGAAAGTGAAGCAAACAAGCTTGGTGGTTCAATAATATGTTAATAATTCTTCAATGCTTGTTTGTGCAAATCTGAACATGCTCAAGTTGTTTTGCTTTCCTGTTTAACTCATCTAGATAGTTAAACATATATTATTTTCATACAAGCATGCACAAGTGTATGACTAGATAGTTGACGAGTGTAGGCTTTCCCTGTAATTGCCCCCTCTCCATTCGCCAAAGGAAGAAATCTAATCTGCATATTTTGGATTGACTTTATCATGCACGTTCTCATTTTTGTTGTTTGACATGCAATGTTCTAAAAATCGGTCAAGTCAGCCGACTAGTCGGCCTAAAGTTGCGAGTTGGAGGTCTCCTGACTTGATTGAAACCTGACTAGTCGGGCAAAAGTCGGCGATTAGTCGGCCAAAAATCACTAGTCGGCAGCCGACCAACCTGGGACCGACTAACATCTTTTAGAACCTTGTTGACATGTTATTTTCTTCATGCACTGATGCACTTGATTGTTTTTCCCATGTCGTACGGTTTGTGGTTTCAGGAGAACATAAGACAATGTGTTTGCATAATTTATGACCCTTCGAAGTCCAACCAAGGTGTCTTAGCTCTCAAGGCGTTGAAGCTGTCAGATTCTTTCATGGATCTTTATCGAAACAACAATTTTACTGGAGAGAAGTAAGGTTACTTTTGTTGTGGTGATAAATATTGAAAGAGTCCTTATATATTCTTATTCAATTTGCATTTTTCTCTGTAGGTTGAGAGAGAAAAATTTGTCATGGATGGATATCTTCGAGGAGATACCTGTATGCTTCTAATGCTTTGGTTTTCTTCTCGTATTATACTATTTCATATGTAATCATACTGGAATACTAGCATCTTTCCTTGTCATGACTGCCCTCTCCGTTCTTATATCCAGATTCCATGGTTCGTTTGGTTATTGCATCGCACATGATTGTTCAATTGTTGGATCTTCTTTATCATGAAGCATGTTGCTTATCGTCTTTGAGATTAACCTCTTTTGGAGTTGTTAGCAGACTTGTAAATGGACAGTTCTAAATGTAGCCATTTACTAATTAAAAACAATTCATGATATGGAAGAAATCTACCACATTTCCATTAGGTTCCTGAGTTCTTTTATGTAGAGGCCTCCCAGACGCCACACTGGTTTTGTGATCCTATTAGATCTGTGCCCTTGAGTTATGAAACTGTGCCATCTTCAATCACTGTTTTGAATATCAAAATAGTTGATTGTCTGTGGCATTTTTTGACGGTTGAAGAGATTTATAGTAACACTTTTTTTATTGCCATTTTATATTCTTATGGTACCTTTGTATGTTGCAGATCAAGGTTTCAAATTCTGCTCTTATCAGTGCCTTTATGACAGAGTTGGAAGCTGATACACCTGTGACCCAGGTAATTTCAATTTCTTTGCTCTTATCAGGTTTCAAATTCTGGTCTTAACCTTGATTTCTGTTTGTTAGTAATTGTTAACTCCATCTTTCTTTGTTCTATAGTGTGATTTTGATAGGCTACAGTTATCAACTAATCCATTTATGGAAAGGAATGTTGAATTTTTAATCGAATGCATGGATGACTTGTCAATGGAACAGCAAAAGGTTGGGCTCTTTTTTTTCACTTTCTTTTGGGTGCTCTGTTTTTATGTTGGCTGTTTGCATGAAAGACTAGCATGTAATTTTCAGTTCCAATTCTACTATCGGAACCTGTCACGACAACAAGCGCAGCAGCAAGCATGGCTTCAGAAGAGAAGGTAACTCAAATGTTTTTTCAGATTATAGATGATCTTTCTATTCTCTGCATCATATCCCTTACTTTCATTGTTTTTATGCTTCCATGCTCCCTGAATTTCTTCTAGGCGTTGAAAAAACTGCAAATCATTTAGTCACTCTGATCTCCTAATATATTCCCTCCATATCAATTTGTTAATTTTGAGAATCCTACTTTTTAAGGGAACACAGTAATTGCACCTAGAAATATTCAACTTTCCACCATATACCCTTCAAGTTTTTTGAAAAGTTACTTTATTTTAAAAAAGCTAGGGCAAAAAGTGAATTTGATTCATTCATAAGTTAAATGGACATGTAAAAGTCTAAAAGTGGACAAACAAATTGGGACGGAGGGAGTATCTTTTTAAATCAGCCACTGGGATCGTAATTCCATGTCTTGTTACATCTTCATTCTTCACTTTACCACATGTAAATGTTAGCTTCATATCTAGAATATGCACAACTTAGTTTGGAAGCAAGTGTTTCAACATTAGGTCAAATTTTGATCATCAATGAGGTTTTCTAGTGTAATCGGGTTCAAGTTGGTCAGGAAAGTAATGGTTAGATTGGTTAAATGGGAAACTTGTTTGATAAACCTGCACTGAGAGGTTAACACTTAGTTTTAGTTGCACAAGGGTGAACATCATGACAAGCTGGCCAATCTTGTTTTTAATTTGTTGCAATTTTATTTTGGTGGGTGGTCTATTCCTAGTTTGTGTTACAAAGTTGTATTGTGGGCATTTTGGATATCTTCTTTGTGTTTCTTTGTTGTGTAGTGAACAATACTCTTTCGAACATATGTGAAATGATTGTCGAGTAGTTAACAAAGATGAAAGCACGATTTCATGTTTTAAATGCAATTTGCTGTTTGGAAGATTAGTTAACTCTCAGGTAGGTTTTTTTTTTTGGATTCGGTAAATAAATTCATTAGCACCAAAAAGGGAACAACCTCAATGTGGCATACCCCTGAAACAACAAACAATAAATCAAGCCCAGCCTACCCTAAACAGATACTAAGCCAAGTCCGGGATATCAAACAAAAAACCTAAACTCCACGCTTTATACACAGCCCAGAGCAACCTCAAACTATGAAGTTTTAGACACAAGAAAAGGAATAACAGCAGAGCCAATTGCTACACATCAGAAAAGATTTTACAAGGAATATGCCATGTGACACAGATAGTCTGATTAGTGACAGATTTCTTGACCTAAGTGCAATAGCAGATGTATGACCTCAAGTCACTGATGATCGTTTCAAAAACTGCCTCCGCCCCTTAACATTTCCTTTGAAGAATTCTTTGATTTCTCTCCCTCCAGATATATGGTATAAAGTGCCAGCAAGAGACAATTTGTACATTAAGTGGGCCAAACCGTCTATTCTCCTACGCAATTCCATACATTCCAGTTCCTGAGACAATGCACCAGGCCTCCTAACAACATAATTCTTCTCCATGGCTTGACCCCATAACTGAGAGGAAAAGGGACAAGTAAAGAACAAACGATCATGGTCCATCCTCAATCCCATCTTCACAGAAGGACATAATAGGCATCATTCACCAAGTCCCATCTTTGAATTCTGTCCTTACTGGAAAGTCTGCCCCAAATGGCCATCCATTGGATGATAGCCCAGCTATGAACAAAATGCTCAAACCACACAATATTGCACTGAGATACTTCAGGCATATGGTTTCTGAAAGCCTCCAAGCCGACTTCAAGGAGTATTCCCCTTGAGCAAAGACCAAATAATTGAATCATTGTGAGCAGTATTTAGGAACCAAGGAACTGGGAATTGACTCCATAATTTCTCTGATAATGGCATTCCTTCTTCTTGCCCAAACCAAGAATTATCCCTAATCACTTCAGCCACTTTGGAGTTAACTCAGTTATTACTTCTTGACAGTTTAGAGTCCATTCTATCACCAAACCTGGCCTTAAGAGGGCCTAGAGGATGCCAGTGGTCCAGCCAAGAAAAGGTGTCATTTCAATTACCAATTTTAGGTTTGACCCAGGGTTGAATCAAATTCCTGATGCCAAAGATTTTCTTCAGAGTCCAAGAGGCATGAACTAGAACCTTCATACACCACAGAAATTGTAGTCATTAATGTTTCGACTCTTGAGTAGTTTGGCCATAGATGGCGATGTCAGAAAGATGTTTCTAAGCCGTCAAAGAAAAGGTGGATTTCATGGTGGATGACCATTATTCAATCAATTGCACTTAAGGTGGGATAACCCCTGTCAAGCTCTAGTAAGATTGGGACATGGCATGGAAAGGCATGGGAAGTAGGACAGCTCAAGAAAGCTCACTGTGCAAATGATGGGAAATGACTTTCTTTTGAAATGAAAAATGAATACTAACCTAGAAGCTTGGGATTTCCTTATTCCCGGGAAGCGTCAAACATAGGGAAATACCAATCATTGGGGATCAGTGGCCTTTACCTAGATACTCCATGTCCATGGGCTGGCTTTTTTGCTTATGTCATCTTGCAATACAAGAAAGTTGTATGATATTGTAGGTACATGGAATCAGGTCTTCAGGACTTCAGACATCAACTACTCTCAAGGAATTAATCGTTCTCACTTCTCAGCATCAACAGTTGTTACTCAGTCTGAAGTCACCGCCAAAACTTGGGCTCGGAGCAGATCCCAAGCTGCTCGGAAAGAAAGGAGGATCATGGAATGTAGGCTTGAGCTCAAGGGATTGTCTTAAGGTCGCTTTAGGGCTTAGACCTTAGACCAGTCTTAAAGAGAGAGGGAGACTAGTAGACTGAAAGACAACTCCTCGGTCTTTGCAGCATACCTATTATCAGATATCCATGCAGCCCCCAAAGTACCATGAGACGAAACCAATCGATCACTGACCTATGGTCCCAGACTTCTATCTCGCTTGCCACTGAAAGCGTGATGCCTGTCCTCTGCAAGTGAGGCTAAGGCCCCAGTATATCATTCTTCCCTATTGTTCTGACCTCGTAGTACGTAGGGTCTCATAGGCCTGTGATCTTCAGATGACCAGTCATTGAGGACCTTCCACATGTCTGTAATCCAGCTCCAGCTGCACCATAGTTGTCAAAGGCGAAAGGTGCACTGAGGCGCAAAATCTTGTGGGGACTAAGGCGAGAGGCAAGGCGCGCGCCTTTTTGAAGCGAGGCGCACCTATGTAAAATTTTTTTAGAAAAAATAGCATATAGCAATAGTTTAACTAATAACACTAAGCCAATGAGTTTTAGATAGCATACCATTCAAAAGATACATAAAAACATCTACCAAATCACACATAGTTTACGGTTCTCGCATAGAGTAGAGCTACAAACTGTTTTTTAATCCTATTATGTTTTTTAAAGCAAAGTTGCAAACTGTTACTTTATTGTACAATGTACAGCACGTGGAAACTGTTTTTTTAATGTAAACAGCAGTCAGATACATCATTGATAGAGAGGGAAATATGTTTTTTAATGTAAAGTTGCAAAAAAATGTTTTTAATGTAAACAGCACTACAGCAGTCAACTACAAACTGTATTGATTATGGCTAAAAAACCAAAATATTGATTATTGCTAAAAAGTAAACAACAGTAAAGTAAAAATCTAAAATATTGATTATTGTAAACAGCTGTCAACTACAAACAACAAACAAACACAGTAAACGAAGTTTGTGGGTAAAGGATATTGGTCTCTGGTAAACGGAGAGAGAGAGAGAGAGAGAGAGAGAGAGAGAGAGAGAGAGAGAGAGAGAGAGAGAGAGAGAGAGAGAGAGAGAGAGAGAGAGAGAGAGAGAGAGAGAGAGAGAGAGAGAGAGAGAGAGAGAGAGAGAGAGAGAGAGAGAGAGAGAGAGAGAGAGAGAGAGAGAGAGAGAGAGAGAGAGAGAGAGAGAGAGAGAGAGAGAGAGAGAGAGAGAGAGAGAGAGAGAGAGAGAGAGAGAGAGAGAGAGAGAGAGAGAGAGAGAGAGAGAGAGAGAGAGAGAGAGAGAGAGAGAGAGAGAGAGAGAGAGAGAGAGAGAGAGAGAGAGAGAGAGAGAGAGAGAGAGAGAGAGAGAGAGAGAGAGAGAGAGAGAGAGAGAGAGAGAGAGAGAGAGAGAGAGAGAGAGAGAGAGAGAGAGAGAGAGAGAGAGAGAGAGAGAGAGAGAGAGAGCTTTACCACCCAGGACTGTCGGTGTTGATCTGTGACTGTCGGGGAGGAAGAAGAAGGTGCTTTTTTTAAACTTGAAAGAAGCGTGCTTTTTTAGCGCCTCTTGCCTTTGTGTCACCTCTTTTCAGTAGCCTTGCCTGGGTGTGCCCCAGGCGCAAAGGGTGCGCCTCTCGCCTAGGCGCGCCTTTGACAACTATGAGCTGGACCACATGTCTGTTTACTGATCTCATGTGGCTATAAGCCTATAACTAATTTTATTGCGTTATTTTCACAATGATCTTATGCTAGTTAAAATCATAGGGACAGGTTGAAACTAGCCTTGTTGGGCATGACTATAGGCAATAAGAGAATGCAATACCAACATGGAAAATGAACTTACTTTACAAAAGGTTATGGAGGTGGGCATGTTGATGCATGCATTACGTATGGATGCATATCCTACTTCTATTTATTCATGTCAAAACATGCTTTCATATCAAAATAGGTTCTTCGTTTTTCTAGTCGATTTTTTTGGGTGGCAAAATTACAGAATAGTAAGTGCATAATGAGGAAGATGAAATTGGTCATCTTTCGTAGATAATGGGCATCTTATTGTTGTTAGATTCCTTTCCAGATTTCACGAGCCTTGTGTAAGAAGATTTAAGCACTGGAGAATGGAACAAAAGAATCAATTAAGAATTGGGCAAAACTAGGTTTAAGTGGGTAAATAAATTTTAATTTGACCGGTGAATATGAGGCTTTGATGCGTGATCGGACTTTTCTTTTGCGTATAGGTAATAATATTCTTTTGTTACATTTGAATCTTTTATGTGTTATTTTTTGACTTCTTTCACATGTTCTGTAGGGCTGAGAACATGGCACGTAAAGCTGCCGGGGAGGAGCTGTTACCAGAGGAGGATCCCTTGAACCCCATTTTTAAGCCGATCCCTGAACCTTCACGGTTGGATAGCTTTCTCATAACAAATCAAATTGCTAACTACTGCAATCAAATTAACGGGTATGTTTCATTTTTTGAAGATGGTAATCATGTCCGTAACAGAAATGATTGAGATAGAGTTTTTGGCTACGGCTGATTTATTTTTAAAATCTAATCTGGTGGAGGTTTTACGGACACCCCACAGGTGTATATGCATGTGCTCATATGTATTGCACGTTTTCATCTGCATGCATTTAAGTACCTTGTTTCATCTGTCCCCTGAAAATTCTTAAACGTATAAAATTCTTCATTATAAAATTGCTCCGAGTATATTTAAATCTGACATAATGAGACAACACCCGAAATAGGTGCTGTTTGATTAGAGTGCATTTATCACATGTGTTCCCAAAAGGTAGAACCTAAGGAATTCACTTGGTGTGGAGAGCTTAAATTTGGAGCAATTTGGGTTAATGTCATAAAATTTAGGGGTGTATAAATAGAACTACTTGCATCATGAGTATGAACATGTATTATAAGTGCATTTGATGAGAGAAATAAATTGGCAGCTATCTCTAGGACTATCAAAATGTTCATCTGTTCTGTTCTTGTATTGGATCTTACTGCTTAACATGTTAGATTAATTGAATCCCCAAACAATTAATGTATTGATGTTGTTTCATTTTTTTTCATGGATTGTACATCTCAAAGGAAGAACATATCAATAGGAAAAAGCATTCTTCTCCATTATTTACATTGCCTGCAACTTTCTTGGCCAGAGAAGATCATTCTCTATCTTGTGGCCTTTTGGACCAAGATTACCCTTTTGCTTTTATGATTTCGCTCTGCAGTTACCAATAACCAGGTTGAAAATCCTTATCGATTTCAGTCTGAAATCAGTTTGTTTGTGGACTGTGTTGTTGCAGGGTTGCTGGACAGAGTTTCAGCAAACTGTATTTGATGAAGGCCTTAAATGAGAGTTGATAATCCTTAAACACGCGTCGTGGTGAACTCTTGCCTGGTTGCTTCTTCTCCAGCCAGCTAGCAAAGCTTTCTCATTTTTAGTTTTGTTGGCCTTTTGTGAGAAGAATGATGCATTTTGCTCTGTAGCTCTTAAATCCCTTATTTTTGTGGTACTATTTATTCCCAACAGGTAAAAGTCGCGGCCAATCTGTAATATGGTCTGAGGAGATTTCATAGGGATATGAACCCCCGTTAACAGATTTTCTGAAATATTTACCGTGAAAACATGCTCCGTTTGCTAGGTTCATTTCCCTCCTTGTGGCATCGGGTCATCGCTGTATATCGTCACTTTCTCCTTTGCTATCGTCTTCAGTGTATTATTTTTTGTTCATCAATTATATATCGAGTTAAAAACATGTTTGGTGTAGTATTTTGCCAAGGAAATATCACGGAAAATAACTTCTTGAAAACATGCTTGGTTTGTACGAATGTCGTTCCACACGACCACTGTGTCGAATCCTAACACCTACACTTCCAAGACCTAATCAACCCCACAAGCAAATACCCGAACCCTAGAATCCTAAAACCCATAAAATGATGAATATATAACTACTAGAAACCTAAGAGCTGTTCTAGCATAACTTTTCAATGTTAAATTGAAAGTTCTTTGAAATTTAGGTACACTAATAGAACCAGTGAGTTTCCATTCTCAAAACGCCCTTTGCCTGTAATTCACAGGGTTATTCAGGGCTATCACATCGATCGTGGCTCCTGAACTTATCTTCCTCCGGCATGGGACGGAGGAAGATAGGTCTTGGTTACGACCGAATGCGCTCGTACAGCTAAAAAGTTGTCTTATCTAATCGGGAAATGACCTCGTTTAGGAAGTTGAGCTAATATATGCTGAAAAGACGCAATAGTATTCCATCCTGCAAATTCTTCTCTATTCTACTTTGAAGTATGACTGATACACATCAAACATCTAAATAATTTTTTTTTCTTTGTTTCTTTGTGATTCTTTCGTTATTATCATTGACATATGTCGTAATACTAATAATGAAAAACAAGGTTATGAATATAAATTTTTTTACTATATTTTTCTCTTTTACCATTGCTCGTGGAAGTTTGATTTTCCTACATGATTTTAAAATGACAATTTAAAGAGACAAAAAATAAAAAGATTGGAAGTTTTGGCAAGAAATTTACTAAAATTTGTAAATACATTATATTTCCCAAAGGATTTCATGCACCAGTATAATAATATCCAGAAAAGAATTTAACTTACATTTGAATTGTGAGTATTGACCTAACTTTTTGGGGCTGCTTGGCATGGTCTTTTTGGTTAATTTTTTTCTTAATTTTACTAGATTTGGGTCATATTTCTACATCATATTGTTCGTCTCGATAAAAGAAATTGAAAAATAATATTAAACTATAGATTAAAATTGAAAAAAGTTCATATAAGACTTTTTTGGTCTTTTTAACTTTGGTCTATATTCTTGTACTTTTCTAATTCCTCTTGTTGAGCTGAATGATATGACATAAAAATTATATCCAAGGTTTCTAAAATTAAGAGAAAACAAACAAAAAGAACATATCAAAAAGTCTTTAAAAAATTTGGCCAAACTCAAGATAAAAGAGTGGTACCATGTACGTAGAAATTGGTAAAGCCTGTTAGAGTAAGTGATAGAAAACCTCCCTTCAAATTATAAAATACGTTAAGAAAGTATAATTTTAATGCTAACTTAAATTAAGAGTGGTACCCTGGTATCTACCCCCATAGAGCAACTTTATTTGTTAACAACTTCAACCCTTTTTAAGTGTTCTTAATTTTAACTTATTAAAGAAATAACATCATTATACTTTTCACATCAATTTTTATTTTCACTTTCTGAAATTATCTTCAACTTTTACTAATTAATTCTTTACCCATTAACTTTTTAAAATGACAATAATAATTGTACAAATTTTTACGCATGAACTTTTCAAAAAAAAAATTATTTATTAAGAAACAACCTAAACTAAAATACTGAACTATTATTTGGGACGGTGTACCAATTTTAGTAGGGACATTGTCCATTGATGGACATTATTGTTGGCACGGGTCTAGTTAACATACTGAAACGTCGGGGATAGTGGTTACGCTCTGCTTGTATCCGAGTATTTCTCCTTCTTTTTCTTGACTTTTATTGTTTAGTTAGGCTCCGTTCACTTGTCAAGAAATTAGTGCATGAAAACTATTTCCAAGAAAATTATAGTGACGTGAATTGAAGAAAAATGAAAAGTATTTTCTCATATGCGTTTCATTTGATAAAATGAAGAGAAAGTTGGAAAGTAGGAGTAGTTATTTAGGTAGAATTTAATGGAAATGCAAAATTCCTGCAAAATCTTGTGTCAGTGAGAAACTTAGAGATGTGGGTCGCATAGTTTTCCTACTAATTGAACACATTGAAAATGTAGGAAAATTAAACATTCTAGTACTTTCTTCTCCTTTCCGTGCAACTAAACGAGGCCTTAGAGAAATAGTCTGAAAAAGAGAAAGCAAAATGAAAGAATTATTTTTTTAATCGTATGAAAGAAAAAAGCTTGAAAGGCACAGATTCTGTACCTAAAAGTTTAGTATTGGCAATTACAAATTCATTTTCAAATCATCCCATTCAAACTATAGCTGATCAAAGATATGAATTAAATTATCAATGGTCAGAGAAGGAAGTCTTTTTTTCTTTTGAACAAGATGCAATTTCATTTCATACCAAAGTCCGAAGGTGTTACAACGATTCTTCTCAAGATACAGGAAAGAACGAAAACTACAAAAAAAAAAAAAAAGACTAGTTCAGGCGTAGTCAGGCATAGTGCTAGTCTAAGATATGTTAGTAGAAATACCTAGCTTTTATTTCTTGTGAGCATGAGAGTCCCAGCTCAAATTATAAAAAGCATAAAGGAAATCCTGTAACAAGGGATGCGAAAAATCGCTAGAGGGGTAACAAGGAACCCATACAGAGGGCAAGCGGTAAAAACAAAGAAAATGATGAGTACCTCAAAAAACTACTCCGGAAACTATCCGAAAAGTGAAATCAATGGTTTAGAAAAATATCTAAGGGAATGTGAACCATTAATTTCACTTTCGGGGTACCTAGCATTGCTAAAAAGCAAAACACGATCCACCTGTACTGGGCTAAGGGCATCCCCAATGGTTGTGACAAAAAAGTGTTGTTATATGACATAAAAGTACAAAAAATGGGATCCACATATGTGATGTTATGGTGTAGTTAGGTAACTTTTGTATTTGTGCTCCAGTGTTATAGTTAGTGTTTAGTTAAATTTATGATCTTGTGAGACCCAAGCATCCAACGGCTCCAAAAAAAGAAGAAGAAAAGAATACCAACTGCTCCATAAAGGAGCTTTAGTTGTACCAATTGAGATAACTTTAAACGTGAAAAGTAGCCGGCCATACTTGATACAACTTTAGTTATACCAATACAAATATATACCTATTTATGTCTGTCACGGACTTTTATGACACAAACGACACTCAAGCAATACCATTGGAACTAAATTAAACCCACTAAAATGTTGACTAACACCTTACACTAATTTCACCTTAACTTCATTACTGCAGATGCCCTAAGAAAGTCGCTCAACAGAGGGACTAAAACCTCCACAAGGGTGAACCGCAAGAGAACTTGCAACGAAAAAAAGACAGAAAAAGGACCCCACCCCGAAGGAAGTCCAAAGTCCAAAATGGCAACCAAATTACGCATGCAATGATAAACCTTCCAAAGATCCAAAATAATTCACTGTATAGTTCATATTCACAACGTACTTGCAAATGTCATCATCCATAAAAAGTTCTCCTATAAATACACTCAATCCAAACACCCCCTTATTACATACCACAACAACAAATCAAAAGCTTCCCGAAATACCCTTTTCAGTTTTCCTTCACTGAGCTTCATTTTCTGTTCTCCAAATGGCAGATAGTAGTAAAATCACTCTGTTGAATTCATGGATAAGCCCTTATGGGATTAGGGTGAGAATAGCCTTGGCCCAGAAAGAGATTGAGTATGAGTACAAGGAAGAGAATTTGAGTGATAAGAGCCCATTACTCCTCCAAATGAACCCTGTTAAGAAGCAAATCCCTGTTTTGATCCACCATGGGAGACCAGTTTGTGAGTCACTGATCATAGTTCAGTACATTGATGAGGTGTGGAATCAGAAATCTCCTCTGTTGCCTTTTGATCCTAATCAGAGAGCTCAAGCCAGGTTTTGGGCTGATTTCGTGGACAAGAAGGTGAGTGAGTCTCATACATTGATGCATGCTTGTATGAAGGTTGTCAAAATAGGACACGTATTCGTGTTGTATGTAGTATCGGAAGATGTATTGAGTATCGTTAGATACATTAGTTACCAAAGTGTAAATACAAGTCTATGAAATAGTTATGCCTACTATATAAATATTGCACCCATTGAATAAATACTTCGACGTTACAACATTTCATTCTTCAACCGTATAATACGATAAAAGTATTGGTATCGTGTATGGCTTCATAAATAGTGTAAGAATGTTTAATTAAACACAAGAAACGCATCGATTTTCTTCTAAACTCATTAGGAAATCACAAATCTACATCTATATACTTACATTTGTGCACTGAATTTTTATATATTTTACAGGATATATAGCTGGGGAGGCAAGTGTGGTTATCCACAGGTGAAGCCCAAGAACCTGCAAAGAAGGAGCTTTTGGACTGCTTTAAACTGCTGGAAGGAGAGCTAGGGCAAAAGCCTTACTTTGGTGGTGAGACTTTGGGCTTTGTAGATGTAGCCCTGATCTCATTCTACAGTTGGTTTTCTTCATTTGAGCATTGTGGGAACTTCACTATGGTGGAAGAGTGCCCTAAACTTGTTGCTTGGGCCCATAAGTGCATGGAAAAGGAGAGTGTGTCCAAGACTCTCCCTGATCTTAAAAAGGCCTTTGATTTCCTCATGGATTACATGAAGAAGCAAAAAGCTAATAAGTAAGATTTAGAAGAGGGTTTGTTTGGTTAATTAGACCCATATAGGAAGAGTAAGAGTGGGTTTTTGCCTTGGAAGAATAATGAAGTGTTGTACCACTTCTCCAAATGGGGCCCAAGTTGTTTTTCTCTTGGTTTTGCTTGCTAAGGGAGAATGGGGCTTCTTGTTTTCTTTTGTTTTGATTTAAAAAAATGTTTCCGTATTGTTACATTTGAAAGTAAAGATAAATTATTTAATGTCCTTCTTTAGCTATTCCTTTTTCTAAGTAGATAAATTATTTAATGTCTCCAAAATTCGGGTCTAGTTAACATACTGAAACGACGGGGATAATGGTTACGCTTTGCTTGTATCCGAGCATCTCTCCTTCTTTTTCTTGACTTTTATTGTTTAGTTAGGCTCCGTTCACTTGTCAAGAAATTAGTGCATGAAAACTATTTCCAAGAAAATTATAGTGACGTGAATTGAAGAAAAATGAAAAGTATTTTCTCATATGCGTTTCATTTGATAAAATGAAGAGAAAGTTGGAAAGTAGGAGTAGTTATTTAGGTCGAATTTAATGGAAATGCAAAATTCCTGTAAAATCTTGTGTCAGTGAGAAACTTAGAGATGTGGGTTGCATAGTTTTCCTACTAATTGAACACATTGAAAATGTAGGAAAATTAAACATTCTAGTACTTTCTTCTCCTTTTCATGCAATTGAACAAGGCCTTAGAGAAATAGTCTGGAAAAGAGAAAGCAAAATGAAAGAATTATTTTTTTAATCATATGAAAGAAAAAAGGTTGAAAGGCACAGATTCTGTACCTAAAAGTTTAGTATTGGCAATTACAAATTCATTTTCAAATCATGCCATTCAAACTATAGCTGATCAAAGATATGAATTAAATTATCAATGGTCGGAATTCCTTTTTTTTTTTTTTTTTCTTTTGAACAAGATGCAATTTCATTTCATACAAAAGTCCAAAGGTGTTACAACGATTCTTCTCAAGATACAGGAAAGAACGAAAACTACAAAAACTCTAGCCTACAAATACTCCTACTAAAGAAGCAGACCAACAACTAGGTCAGGTATAGTGCTAGTCTAAGATATGTTAGTAAAAATACCTAGCTTTTATTTCTTGTGAGCATGAGAGTCCCAGCTCAAATTATAAAAAGCATAAAGGAAATGGTCTACTAACCACGACAAAGGGATGCGAAAAATCGCTAGAGGGGTAACAAGGAACCCATACAGAGGGCAAGCGGTAAAAACAAAGAAAATGCTAAGTACCTCAAAAAACTACCCGGAAACTATTCGAAAAGTGAAATCAATGGTTTAGATAAATATTTAAGGGAATGTGAACCATTAATTTCACTTTCGGGGTATCTACCATTGCTAAAAAACAAAACACGATCCACCTGTACTGGGTTAAGGGCATCCCCAATGGTTGTGACAAAAAAGTGTTGTTATATGACATAAAAGTACAAAAAATGGGATCCACATATGTGATGTTATGATGTAGTTAGGTAACTTTTGTATTTGTGCTCCAGTGTTGTAGTTGTGCTTCAGTGTTGTAGTTAGTGTTTAGTTAAATTTATGATCTTGTGAGACCCAAGCATCCAATGGCTCCAAAAAAAAGAAAGAAAAAGAATACCAAAAACTCCATAAGGGAGCTTTAGTTGTACCAATTGAGGTAACTTTAAACGTGAAAAGGCCCTACTTGAGACAACTTTAGTTGTACCAATACAGATATATACCTATTTATGTTTGTCACTAACTTTTATGACACAAACTATACTCGAGCAATACCATTGGAACTAAATTAAACCCACTAAAATGTTGACCAACTCCTTACACTAATTTCACCTTAACTTCATTACTGCAGATGCCCTAAGAAAGTCGCTCAACAGAGGGACTAAAACCTCCACAAGGGTGAACCGCAAGAGAACTTGCAACGAAAAAAAGACAGAAAAAGGAGCCCACCCCGAAGGAAGTCCAAAGTCCAAAATGGTAACCAAATTACGCATGCAATGACGAACCTTCAAAAGATCCAGAATAATTCACTGTATAGTTCATATTCATAACATACTTGCAAATGTCATCATACATAAAAAGCTCTCCCATAAATACACTCAATCCAAACACCCCCTTATTACATACCACAACAACAAATCAAAAGCTTCCCAAAATACCCTTTTCAGTTTTCCTTCACAGAGCTTCATTTTCTGTTCTCCAAATGGCAGATAAGAATAACATCACTCTGTTGGATTCATGGATAAGCCCTTTTGGGATGAGGGTGAGAATAGCCTTGGCCCAGAAAGAGATTGAGTATGAGTACAAGGAAGAGAGTTTTAGTGATAAGAGCCCATTACTCCTCCAAATGAACCCTGTTAAGAAGCAAATCCCTGTTTTGATCCACAACGGGAAACCAGTTTGGGAGTCACTGATCATAGTTCAATACATAGATGAGGTGTCGAATCAGAAATCTCCTCTGTTGCCTTCTGATCCTAATCAGAGAGCTCAAGCCAGGTTTTGGGCTGATTTTGTGGACAAGAAGGTAAGTGAGTCTGTTTGTACCATAAATTTTTAAATTTTACACGTGGGAAATAAGTTGTTGGGAGGTTATATTTATTTAATTCAGATTTGATAATTATGGCCGAATTACCCATAATTTAGGAGATAAGTTTGTTACATAAATTATAGGGAGTTGATTTTTTTATCTAAAGCAAGGTGATAAAGGTTGAAATTAACATGTGCTAATTATATTGAGAACATGGGTGGTTAATTTCGGCCAAGCTATGGACACTTGTCACGCCCTTATGCGTTTCCAAGAAAACATGGTAGTAGATGCAGAACATGGGTATAATGGTTTGCATTCATGGGCGGTTACATTTGGGAAGTTACAAAGGGACTCAGAGACTATAAATAAAGATCTTCGTGCAACATTGCAAGGGTCCACGCACCAACAACGCTCACAGCAGCAAAGTAATTTAGTATTATCTCCTAACTCTAGCAGTTAGTCGATTGATCCCCTCTTCTTCTATCTCCTATCTATGTCTATCTTCTACCTCTCCCCAGTTCTTTCTTCTCTTTTCTCCCTCTCTTCTCCTTCGATGTGATTTTCTTCAATTGTGGAAGTCCTTGTTCAAGGCCCATGAACCGTTGTAACTTTAGCTCGAGTTTCGCAATTGTTTGAAAGAAGTTAGTTAGTATTTTCAGGCACTTTTTCTTTATTTCTCTTGGAGATCCACGTCTCCTGGCATGCCCTCGCATCTTCTACACCACCAGGTGTTAACCATCCCCGTTTCTCCTGTCCCTGGAGGAATTGGTGGCAACATTTTTTGGCACGTCTGGTGGGACCCATAAAATAGTTGAAGATCATTCCACATGGCGGGAAAAGACAAGAAAGGAGGAGCTAAAGGCACAGGAATTGGTGATGACCTAGTTGAAGCTGGAGAAGGCCAATCCATCGCGGCATCACAAGAAGATTTACAGGAGATGGCTGTCGGCATGAGAGACATCATTCTGCAGAGAAATGCTGAATTGTCCCAAGGACTCACTGACTCTATTGTTGGTCCTTTGAAGGAGATCAAGGAGTCACAGATGGATCTCACTAAATCCATAAAAGACATGATAGTTCTTCTTAATGAAAAACTAACCCCAGTCGTTTCTGTGACAACTGGGAATGGTGCCAACAACAACCAACTCAAGATGCCTGGTCCTCAGGGTTTCATTTTACCTCAGTACCAGGCGTCCTCTTCTTCTTCTCAATTCAATCATCCAGGAGAACAGAAAGATGTTCCAATCGGTGGTAAGCTGAGATGGGAGCAGCATCTTATCCTGGAGCAATTCCTGAAAAATGGAAGGATCCTAACCCTCTCTTTACTGGTGCTTCTAATGTTGCACCCGCTGAGGGGATACTACCATCTCCTACACTTCAGAATTTAGTGCTTCTGAGCAAGGAACAGGTCATTGAATACGTCCAAGATCAGTTTGGACCCGCTTTGCAGAAGTTCTGGAGACCTATCTACAAGAAGCCTTATAATTAGGCTGTTGATCGAGTGGAATTTCCTAAGGGATACAAGGTTCTAGATTTCTCCCAATTCTCTGGAGAAGATACCAAGTCAACGGTGGAGCATGTGGCACGCTTCTCTGTGCAGTGTGGAGAGGCAGCGAGTAACGAGTTCCTTAAAATGAGGTTATTCCCCAATTCTCTCACTGCCACTGCCTTCACATGGTATATAAATCTTCCAGCTAAATTCGATCAGTCATGGACCCAATTAGAAGAATTATTCCACAAATAATTCTACAGAACTGAATAAGAGGTCACTCTGGCTGATCTCTCTAGGCTTTATCAACTGCCTAGAGAACCGACTGAGACGTACATTACTCGGTTTAAGACCGCTCGCTTTAAGTGTAAAGTGGTTCTACCTGAGACCGAGTATGTTCGTCTTGCCCAAAATGGCTTATGTCTTGAATTACAGAAGAAATTTGTCGATGTGGCTTTCAGGGATTTGTTTGAGTTGGCTGCAAGAGCCACTCGTTATGAACAATTGCTGACAGAAGATCAAGATCACCGCAATGCTTCTAAGGGAACCTATTACAGGGATCCTAACTACCAAGTGGCTATTGGGGAGACAAAAGATAATTCAGAAGTTATAGTTGCAGAAATTGTCAACCGAAAGCCATACGCCTGTAAAGTTTTTGTCAAAGTTGAGCCCACTAAAGCTCAAGGATCCATGGTTTCACCCAAGACAACCAGGGCTTATACATTTGACATCACGAAAGCGAAAGAGATCTTTGACCAACTCATGGCGGACAAGCTGCTACGCTTTTCAGTTGGTCACAAGATTCCACCTCCTGCTGAAATCAAAGGCAAGGAGTATTGCAAGTATCACAATTCCTGGAATCACACTACTGTTAATTGCATCATCTTCAGAAATGCCATCTAGGATAGGATTGACAAAGGGGATTTCAAATTCCCTGAAGTTGCAAAGAAGGGAATGTTGGTGGATGAGGATCCATTCCCTGCTAACTTTGGAGCTAATATGGTTCATGTGGATATGAGAGGAGCACCCAGGACTACTCCAAGACAAAAGATTTCTCTAGGAGCTCCTTCACAAGCTGCCAAAGGAAAGCAGATCCTTCATGACTCTGATGATTCTCCTGATAATCACCTTTCTCCTATATGGTGGGATCAAGAGGTTATTAGAAGTCGTAGGGGATCTTCTTCTATACCAAAGAAGTCGTCTGTCCATTATTGCTGTGATTGTGGAAAACCCGAGAAGCCAAAGCGTCTGCAGAGTATAGTTGTTAAGCGACCAAGGGAGGAGACTCCAGCACTTTCTCCTCGTCGTCTTCCTCAAAAGCGTGTTTCTGTGTTCAATTGTATGCAGCCCACCACTCATGAAGTTCAGAAGCAAATGTCATCCTTAGTCATCACAGCTCCACAAGAGGGTAGGCCTAGGATGGTTAAGCCACCGGTTTCTGTTTCTCCTAATCACTGGTTCAAAGTGAAGCATCCTAAATTCCCATAACCTGAGATTCCTTTGTCAAAATCTCAGAAACGGCGTCGACAGAGGATTCGTCAGGCTGATAGGTTGGCACATGGGATCCCCACCCCTCCACCTATTCCTCCAAAGCGTTCTTTTGCTCCTCAGAATGTGCAGAAGAAACCTCGTATGGAGTATCGCCCAGTGCAGAAACTTGCTTCTCAACATGAGGAACCATCTTCTACTGAGGTTCCTAAATCTCGAAAGCCTGCTTGGAAGGATATCCTCGCAAAGCCCCGTTCTATCAACATTCGTTCTTCAGAAGATATGTTGGTTGTGCAAGAGGAAGCTCCTGTCACAAAAGTTTCACCTTCTTTGGCCAATCTCACTTGCAATATGGTGTTCGTTCTTCCTACTGCTTTCATGGCCAAAGAGGGACAACCATCTTCTATGGATGGCGACGTAGAAGCTTTAGGCAATACCCCAGAGATCAGTTCTATCGCGCCTGTTGCTACCATTCCAGTGCTAAAAGCATCTTCTCCAGAAGCTTCTGTTTCCCAAATACTTCTGTTGTGGTTCTGAAAGATGACCCCACTGCATATCATCCATCTCTTGTGGCTAGTGTCTTATTTGAGAAGCCAGATCCATTGATGACCCAGCATCTTTGTCCTCTTTACATTCAAGGTCATCTGGATGGTATTCCTGTTAATCGTATATTAGTGGATAATGGATCTGCTGCTAACCTCATGCCATGTTTCATGCTCGTTAAGTTGGGCAAAGGGGATCAAGATCTGTTACCTTCTAGCGCCAGCATTTCTGATTTTGCTGGAGGCATCACTACGGCTCAAGGTATCATCATTATGAATCTACAAGTTGGAACAAAGACTTTAACCACCCCTTTCTTTGTGGTTAATTCATGTTCTAGTTATAATCTACTGTTGGGCCGTGATTGGATTCATGTTTGCATGACTGTTCCTTCTACCCTCCATTAGTGCCTAATCTTCTGGCATGGTAATGATGTAGAAGTGGTTTGGGCAAACAAGAGGCCTTTCTTAGCCTCTTCTAACCATGCAAATGCCAAGTTATATGACAATGAGATCAGTCCAGTCAAATTCACCAGGACTGATAAATATGACAAGCCTACAGCAATTACTTTGTCCACTCAGACTTCTGTGGATGAATTCAAAGCCATCTACAAACAGTTGGTTGGCCCTCTCCTGACAAAGATTAATAGGTTGAGCACTCCACTTCTTCAAGCTCTTTCTCATGGATCAAGCCCCAACAGCCAGTGAGAAGATGGCGGGTTTGCATGCTGCCTTGGCTCGATTAATCGCCCATATTATAGAAGAGAGCCTACGATCTTTAGATTCAGAAGATAATTCGGTCGACGATTGAGTTATTCTTTGAAGGAGGCAGTGCACCTCCTGACGATGTTATCCAATTAGAAGATCTGGAAGCACCACCAGCAAAGTTAGACGATTTGAAAGCTGATGTTCAGGATCCTCTGGAGGAGATAAATTTAGGCTCAAAAGATCATTCAAAGCCTATTTAAGTGAGCCAACGCCTTCCAAAAGTGGTTAAAAATGCTTACATTAATCTCCTCCATGAGTATAAAGATTGTTTTGCTCGGGAGTATGAAGACATGCCTGGGTTACAGAGAGACTTTGTGGAGCACAGACTCCCTATTAAAGAAGGTTTTAAACCGTTTAAGCAAGCACCTAGGCGAATGTCAGAAGAACTAAACTTACGGGTTAAAGAAGAATTGGAGCATCTACTGAAAGTTGGATTCATAAGGCCAACCAAATATGTGGAATGGCTCTCCAACATTGTCCCAATCATTAAGAAGAATGGAAAGGTATAGGTATGTATTGACTTCCGCAACCTCAACATGGCGTCCCCTAAAGACGAATATCCTATGCCTATTGCTGATGTCTTAGTTGATGGAGCAGCCAGACACAAGGTGTTATCCTTTATGGAAGGTCATTCTGGATATAATCAAATCTATATTGCAGAAGAAGATGTCCACAAGACAACCTTTCGATGCCCAGGAGCTTTGGGGGCCTTTGAATGGGTTGTTGTGCCATTCGGCCTTAAAAATGCACGAGCAACTTACCAACGGGCAATGAATTCTATGTTCCATAACATGCTTGGCCGTTTTATGGAGATCTACATAGACGATGTGGTGATCAAGTCTGATTCATTCAAGGAGCACTTGGAGCACCTGCGATCCAGTTTTGAGCGCCTAAGGAGATACAACTTCAAGATGAATCCTCTGAAATGTGCCTTTGGAGTTTCTGCAGGCAATTTCCTTGGATTTCTAGTTCACCAAAGAGGCATTGAAGTACCCCAGAACAAGACCAAGGTGATTCTTGAAGCTAAGCCTCAATCTTGCAAGCAAGAGTTGCAAAGTTTTCTCGGCCTTATTAACTTCATCAGGAGATTCATTTCAAACATGGCCAGGAAAGTTTAAGTCTTTTCAGAGCTTCTAAAGTTGAAAAAAAGAAGAGGATTTCAGATGGGAAAAACGTCATCAAGAAGCATTTGAAGCTATCAACAGGTATCTAACCCAACCTCTTGTTCTTATGCCTCCAATCAAGAAGAAGCCTCTTCGACTTTATATTTCAGCGTCAAAAACTTCTATTGGAAGCTTATTAGCTCAAAATAATGAACAAGGCAAGGAGCAAGCATTGTATTATCTTAGTAGATTGTTAACTGCTGTAGAGAGCAGGTATTCTCCTGTGGAGAAAATATGTCTAGCCTTGTACTTTTCAGCAATAAAACTTAGGCACTACATGATGCTTGTGTTGGTTTATTTGGTTTGCAAGACCGATTTAATTAAGTATTTACTTTCTCGGCCCATCATTAGAGGCTGAATTGGTAAATGGTCACTTGCATTAATGGAGTTTTACTTCCAATACATTCCCCAAAAAGCAGTAAAGGGACAAGTATTGGCCGATTTTCTAGCAGATCATTCATGCTTGGATGTTGATGAAGAAGCAATCGGCTTAGATGTTTTTACTGTTTCATATGCTCCTTGGCAATTATTATTTGATGGTTCCAAAACAGCCTCATCTTCTGGTTGTGGAATCCTTATAATATCTTCTGCCGGAGTTAAGACTCAATTATCATTTCAGTTTGATTTTCAAAGTACCAATAATCAAGCTGAATATGAGGGGATAATTATTGGATTGGAGATTCTACGATAAATGGGAGTAGCCACTGTAGAAGTTATTGGAGATTCTCAGTTGGTAATCAACCAATTGGGGGGCATCTACAAATGCAACAGTGAAGAAATAACTCCTTATTACACGGCGGCAAGTCAATTGTTAGACGAATTCGTTGATGCCAGTCTCCTTCATATTCCTAGAAGATTCAATCAAGAGGCCAATGAACTGGCACAAATCGCCACCGGAATCAAGATTTCCCAAGGATGGTACAATAGAACAATCACTATCCGAAGGAGGAGCTTACCTTCTGTCAAAAGAAGAAGTGCTTCTATAGAGATTTTCAATATTGACCTTGGGGGGCAAGAAGATGATTGGAGGACCGAAATTATTACATTTCTGAAGTATCCAAAACTTGCGAATACTAAGACGGTCAGAGAAAGAGCTATCCAATATGTGTTAATAGAGGATGAACTCTACAAGAAAAGTTTGGAAGATGATCTTCTTCTCAAATGCGTCGGACCTCAAGAATCTTTAAAGCTGATGGGAGAAGTTCATGAGGGCATATGTGGAGCACATCAATCCGGAAGAAAAATGAGATGGCTTTTAAGGAGATACGGTTATTATTGGCCATCCATTCTTAATGATTGTATTCAGTTTGCTAGAGGATGTCAACCTTGTTAAGCCCACGGTCTAGTACAGAGGATTCCAGCTTCTTTAATGAGGTCAGTAATAAAGCCTTGGCCGTTTAGAGGATGGGCCATGGACATGATTGGTAAAAATTTTCCTCCTTCTAAAGGACATACTTATATAGTCGTGGCCACTGATTTCTTCACCAAATGGGCTGAGGCTATTCCCATGACTTCTGTTTCTCAAGAAGAAATCATTACTGTGATTAAAGAGAAGATTATTCATCGCTTCGGCATTCCTCAACACATAGTCGCCGATAGAGGATCTGTCTTCTTTGGAGATAGAATTCAAGCAGTTATGCAACAATTTGGGATAGAATTGACACACTCAACTCCTTATTATGCCCAAGGCAATGGGCAAGCCGAGTCTACCAACAAAATCTTGAAAGGGATTATCAGCAGAATGGTAGAAGATCAACCAAGGACTTGGCATGAGGCATTGTCAGACACACTGTGGGCTTATAGAACTTCTAAGCAAACTGCCACTGGTGTTACACCTTATGCTCTTACCTATGGTCATGACGCTATTTTACCAATGGAAGTAAATATTAGATCTGCTATAGTTGCTTTCCAGAGTGGCCTAGATTATGGAGATTATAATCAGGCTATGTTTATGGATTTAGAAGATCTAGATGAACTAAGGCTTTCTGCCTTAGACCATTTGGTGGTCCAGAGCAGAAGGTGGCTCGGGCATACAACAAAAGAGTTAAGGAGAAATCTTTTGCTGAAGGAGATTTGGTTTGGAAAGCAGTTCTACCATTCGAGAAAAAGGATCATAAGTTTGGCAAATGGTCTCCTACGTGGGAAGGGCCTTTCCAAGTTTCCCAGATTTTAAGAGGAGGTACATACATGTTGCAAGATTTAGATGGTGAAATGCATAAACATCCAATCAATGGCAAGTTTCTGAAATTATGGTATCCTACTATGTGGGAGATGGTGGATATTAATAGCCACATTACCAAGCCATAATTACAATTAAGTCTTAAAGTTTGCTAAGTGCCTCCTCAAAAAATAGAATTTTCAAAAAGTTCAACAGCTAAAGAAAGATCAGAAGCCAAGCGAGAAGAGAAGTTCACCTCTTCTCTAAAACATCAGCCTTTAAATTTGTTCCAAGGAGCGTGGATGTGGACAAATTGGTCACCATCGCTTCAATCCGAGCTTCTACATGAGGAATCTCAGCAGTCAGAACGTCATACTCTTCTACCAAAGGTTGGGTAGCAACAACGACTTCTTCTTCCTCATGTAAGACCTCCTGCATCCTCGCGTCACGGCTAACATCTTCTGCTTGAAGCTGGACTACTTGTTGCTGCATAAAGGCAATGTTATCCTGGATCTCCTTAATTTTCCTGAGACCTTTGTTTTTCTGAAGGGATAGTTGCTCCTTCTGATGTTGGAAGCTTTCCATTTTATCCATAGCAATGATCAGTGCCTACCCAAGATTTGTGAAGCAAGTATGCCTGTTCTTCATCTCCTGAACTTCAGTCATATTCTTGTGGTAATCCTGGATGAGAGATGGCAAAGCAACTTTGAATTGCCTTAATTGATCTTAAGGCACATCTGGTATGCCTTCAGAAGAGGTAAGGACCTCCAAAGCGCCTTCTAGCTTGGCCAGAATCTCGGGCTGGATCATTGTTTTAAAATTGAAGCTCAACGCTGCCTTTAGAGCATCTTTTGCCTTGGACACTTTTTCTGGGGAAGAGCTATTTTGAATACTTTCAGTTGATGTGGCTGAGGAAGACATCTGGTTGCTGCTTGTCCCCTTCTTCAATTTCTTCTTCAGGCGATTAAGAAGATCCTGAGGCGCTATTTTGGCCTTGCTAGTCACAATAGTGGAACGTGTGGGGGAAGCTAGGCTAGAGTCCTTGGAGAAGGCCTGTAAACAAAGTTTTCAGCAGTTTAGAAGCAATTCACACATTTCTTGGAGTTACAGCGCCATGATTACTTACAGGGATAGCAGAGCTTTGCGACAAGTTGTCTGTTGGATCGACAATCGGGCCTTCAGTTGGGGCAGAAGCGGGGATATTCTCCTTTGAAGAGACTCCAATTTCAGAAGACGCTGCTTCAGTACTCTTCAGCCCGACCAATGTCTTTGGGACCTTTGATGTTGGGCTAGAGATAGTCTTATCACCTGTCTCACCAGACTGTTCTTGATGTTGTATCTTCTTCCTCTTTGATCCTTTGCTATCCGTAGCCTGAAGAAACAACATGATCAGTTATACTCAAAGAAGAGAAGGAGGAGATTAGAAAATTCTAATACCTCCTCTAATGAAGCAAAGACGGGTGAATCTTCTTTTCTAGTACTGGATCGGGTTCTTTTGGGTCTAACAACAGTTATCTCCTGGAAAGAAGAGCTGCCATCAATAGGAACCCAACCAGAAGCAATAAATGGCGAGGAGAGGTAAAAGAACTACCTTTATCAGTCTTCGTTTTGTTTTCTGGGGTGGGGCTTTCTCTGTCTTCTGTGCTTTTTCTTCAGAGTCTTCAACTTCTTCATCCTCCTCATCGTGATCAAACAATTCCACTAGAGGAGCAGCGTCTAAAAGAAAAGACAATAGTCAACAAGCAGATATTACAAGCAGAAGTATTAGAAGATTTTATATCAGTTTCTGACCTCTTTCAGCGGAATTTATTACCCTAACTATCCCACGCTTATAGAAATCTTCTATTTCCCATTGGGGGGCATCGGTCTTAACGTCTGTGACTCTTCTATTTTTTGGAAAAAGTTCGTACATGCCTTCATACGCTAATGTGTCGGTAATGACGAACGAAGTGTTGGGTGTTGGGGGAATAGGTTTCCCAAACGGTTTCTTTAAATCTTCTAAGGAGGGCATAGGTTGCCCTAGAGGGGTAGATTGGAATAATTTTCACCACGCTACAGCAGCTAAGTCCTTCTGCCTAGTTTCAATTTCAGTCATTCTATTTCTCCTAGCCTCTTCCATTGCTTCTAGGTTACAAGGGTTCCATTTGCATTTAAAGAAGGTCTCAAACCTACGAATAGATTGATAAATTTCGGCACGAGAAGGCGTACCTTTCTTCTTTGATGAGGGTTTGACCTTGGCCTTCTCCGTAGCCTTCGTCTTCTTAACCAACAATTCCAGCTTTACTTCTTTGGTTATTGGTAATGATTCTGACACCGCCAATGGAGAAATCCTCCCCAGCAATAACTCTAGAGATTCTGAAGTTTGGCTAAAACTGGCCTTCTTCCACCATATGCTAAAAGCTGGAGTTGTCAGAGGAAATTCTGGAAATGGGGCAAGTTTAAATTTGGTGGAGATCAAAGCGGCATTCTTCTCCATGAGTTTATTTGTATCATCTAGAGTGAGCAACATTCGCTCACTCAGGATAGAATTAATGGTTTGATAAGGAGGGATGGGGATAAACTGGGCTAAACCAAACTGTCTGGCGCACTGGGTGGGATTATAATATTCCACCCCGCATTTGTTATTTGGACCAGTGAAGCCCATGCCGTAAGGGAGGTCCCTTGCCACCAAGAAGCTGGCCCATATTGCCCTGTAGGGGTTTGAAGCCAATCTGGGCAGGTGGAGTTCCTTTCAAATGGCATCCAAAAGTCTGGGCGTGGATCTTCTGCGAGGCAATAGAAGTACTTGAAACACTTGTCAAATGAATGCTCCTAAGGAGCAAGTGACTTCAGATACAATCCGTAGAAGACTTTATCCCCTGATTTCCTTTCTCATTTTACATTCTGCTCTCTTGGTGCTAAATCGGAGAAGTAAGACCACGCCTGCACTGTAAAGAACCATAGGGGGACCCAGGCAGCCAAATATCTTATGATCCACTAATTCTTTCATACACTTGTAGAAATGGGAAAGGAAAATTTGGGCCAGAGCAATCTCCTGACTAACGGAGAGAGCTTTGGCCAAATTGGTGTAGTACCGAGTGATCTTCAAACTACTGCTGCAGAAGACAAACTTATTCAACCAATAGATCAAGAAGGCTATGTGCTCCATCTCGGAGACTTCAACCTTGGAGTCGGTCACAACATTTTGCTCCAAGAAATAATTGAAGGTAATATCCTTTTTCTTAGGATATTCAAAACTTACTTTGGGAGGTTCTAGGGCATCGTTAGCCTCTATGCCATGGGGACGAAGGCTCTTGATGAATGCCACATCTTGAAGTGTTGGCGTCATAGGCCCACAGGGGAAGTGAAAGGCATTCATGCTAGGGGACCAGAAGAAGGCAAGGGCGCTGATTAGGGCAGTGTCAGGGGGTGGCATGTCGTAGCTCATAAGTATGGAATTGTAAATCCCAGCTTTCTTCCAAATAGTTCTTTTCGCTTTTTCAACCCTAACCAACCAATCGTTATACTCTGAAGTGGAGGTGACCCATACCTTAAAGGGCCTCAATTTTGAATAGTTTTCCCAATCTGGGGCCCAATCTGTTGAAGATCGGGCCAAGGGAAGAGGAATGTTGTGTGGATAATACTTGTCCAAAAAGTCTGGAAATTCGTCTGTGAAGCAAGGCTTTAACCCGTATTTGCTCAATCCAGAAGAATGTTCAGTTTGGTCGGGTACTTGAAAGAGGATCTCCTCGCGAATGTTGGGTTTGTGCTCTATAATCAGCTTCTTCATCGCTATGCATGTGTTATTCTCATCTTCAACAGAAGCTTGTGCTCGAAGCGTGGCCATGGTGAAACTTTTTCTGCTACAATAGCAAGCTTTTGGCTATGGCGGTGAAAAGGTAAAGGTAGAGAGAGAGTAAGATCGTTTTATTGTGGAGCGTATACCTCTTTTCTCTCTCTTTTGAATCCTTTTTATGGATACGTATTGAGGGAGTATCTTGAATATTCCAGGATGATTTCCCAAACCAATTCAATTATGCCACGTGTAGGAGTTAAACGGTAACAAGAGTCCTACTCGGTTCAACTTTTCCTAACATTTAAGGACTCTTGTTGCATTTATCACCTAAAAGAATTCCCTTTTTAATAAACTCCATTTTGTTGTTAAAATAAAGTTTATGGGGGGCAATGTTTGTACCATAAATTTTTAAATTTTACACGTGGTAAATAATTTGTTGGGAGGTTATATTTATTTAATTCAGATTTGATAATTATGGCCGAATTACCCATAATTTAGGAGATAAGTTTGTTACATAAATTATAGGGAGTTGGTTTTTATCTAAAGCAAGGCGATAAAGGCTAAAATTAACATGTGCTAATTGTATTGAAAACATGGGTGGTTAATTTCGGCCAAGCTATGGACACTTGTCACGCCCTTATGCGTTTCCAAGAAAACATGGTAGTGGATGCAGGACATGGGTATAATGGTTTGCATTCATGGGCGGTTACATTTGGGAAGTTACAAAGGGACTCAGAGACTATAAATAAAGATCTTCGTGCAACATTGCAAGGGTCCACGCACCAATAACGCTCACAGCAGCAAAGTAACCTAGTATTATCTCCTAACTCTAGCAGTTAGTCGATCGATCCCCTCTTCTTCTACCTCCTATCTATGTCTATCTTCTACCTCTCCCCAGTTCTTTCTTCTCTTTTCTCCCTCTTTTCTTCTTCGATGTAATTTTCTTCAATTGTGGAAGTCCTCGTTCAAGGCCCATGAACCATTGTAACTTTAGCTCGAGTTTCGCAATTGTTTGAAAGAAGTTAGTTAGTATTTTCAGGCACTTTTTCTTTATTTCTCTTGGAGATCCACGTCTCCTGGCACGCCCTCGCATCTTCTACACCATCAGGTGTTGACCATCCCCGTTTCTCGTGTCCCTAGAGGAATTGGTGGCAACAGAGTCTCATACATTGATGCTGCTTGTATGAAGGTTGTCAAAATAGGACACGTATTCGTTTTGTATGTAGTATTGGAAGATGTATCGAGTATCGTTAGATACATTAGTTACCAAAGTGTAAATACAAGTCTATGAAATAGTTATGCCTACTATAAAATATTGCACCCATTGAATAAATACTTCGACGTTACAACATTTCATTCTTCAACCGTATAATACGGTAAAAGTATTGGTATCGTGTATGGCTTCATAAATAATGTAAGAATGTTCAATTAAACACAAGAAACGCGTCGATTTTCTTCTAAACTCATTAGGAAATCACAAATCTACATCTATATACTTACATTTGTGCACTGAGTTTTTATATATTTTACAGATAGATAGCCTTGGGAGGCAAGTGTGGTTATCCACAGGCGAAGCCCAAGAAGCTGCAAAGAAGGAGCTTTTGGACTGCTTTAAACTGCTGGAAGGAGAGCTAGGGCAAAAGCCTTACTTTGGTGGTGAGACTTTGGATTTTGTAGATGTAGCCCTGATCCCATTCTACACTTGGTTTTCTTCACTTGAGCATTGTGGGAACTTCATTATGGTGGAAGAGTGCCCTAAACTTGTTGCTTGGGCCCATAAGTGCATGGAAAAGGAGAGTGTGTCCAAGTCTCTCCCTGATCTTAAAAAGGCCTTTGATTTCCTCATGGATTACATAAAGAAGAAAAAAGCTAATAAGTGAGATTTAGAAGAGGGTTTGTTTGGTTAATTAGACCCATATAGGAAGAGTAAGAGTGGGTTTTTGCCGTCGAAGAATAATGAAGTGTTGTAACACTTCTCCAAATGGGGCCCAAGTTGTTTTTCTCTTGGTTTTGCTTGCTAAGGGAGAATGGGGCTTCTTGTTTTCTTTTGTTTTGATTTTAAAAAATGTTTCTGTATTGTTACATTTGAAAATAAAGATAAATTATTTAATGTCCTTCCTTAGCTATTACTTTTTCTAAGTAGATAAATTATTTAATGTCTCCATAATTCGGGGCATTACAAATCGTGTGTTGGCAATAGTCATATTACTTGTTATTAGTTCATTGTAAATCGAAGGAACCATCCTTTGTCATATTTAATTATTTATAACTATGGGGCCGGTTCTGTTGATAAAATAATAATCGGAGCCTCATGCTAATAATTTGAGCAATTCAATTTATTGAAAACATGTCTTTAAGAGTACCCATAGAAAATCAACTCATTCAATTCGGATATCGGTAAGGACATCAACTCGATCAATTAATTCAGTTTTCGTCATGTCAAAGTTAGGGACAAATACTGATCAAACCATTACTGATATTCGAATGAGTTGATTTTTAACAAGAACTCTTAAAAACATGTTTTAACCAAATTGAAATGCTTCGATCATTCGCATGAGACTCCAAACTTTGTGTTTTACATTTGTTGTGTTAATGTTGTGTCAACATAACCGATCCCTATATCTATTTTATACTCCTTCCGTCCCAAAATGGATATCCCATACCACTATTCACCGCTCTAAAAAAATATCTATATTTCTTATTTTATAATACTTTTTTTATGATTTTAAAAACTTGGTTTAATAAAATTAAGCAAGATCTATCAAACAAGATTCATAGTGCATATATAATTCATAATAACTTAAAAAACACCAATGATTTTTTAAGAGACATGAATAGTGATTTTGAACATTCATTTTGGGACAAAATGAGTAGTTATTAGGAATTAATTTTCTTGTTTTCAGTCTTTTTCATTTATTCACAGGGTTCCTAATTTACGACTTCGCTTTGGGGCCCAAAAAACTCATGGACGGCCATGGCCAGTCGGCATGTAATGGGTGACTATTGGGCTTGGGCTCAAAGCAAGTTAAATGGATTTGAATGGAGGTGAAATCAAATTTCATGGGGTGAGCTGATTTTTTTTTTCCCCTCGGATTTGAATGGATAATGAGACTCGATCCCAAGATGTGTTATGGGGCATCCAAGAGCTTTACCGAATAAACTAGCCACCACTTGCGAGCTGATTAGTTGATTGGTGGAATAATAACTAGTTGGAAGAAGTAGGCTTGGTTTTATATTCAACGACCACGATCTTTGTCTGAGGTAATTGAATTGTAAGAAAACTACTCAAATCTCTCAAGTATTTTCTTTATCTAATTTGTGGCCTTTTGGTAACATCGAATTATTGTAAATTTCTAGAAGTTTATTTAAAATCATGACTCATCATTTTGAATTGAATATGATATATTCAAGTTAATTGTGAAGAAACAATTTGATATACAGAATGAGTGGGCTCAGCCAACGATCTACCAAAATTAAATAAAAAAAGAAGATGAGCTTGATTGAGGAGGTGATGTCAGTCCATATATATATATATATATATATATATATATATATATATATATATGAGTAGTGTTCTAGTCCGGGAGTCTCGGATCCGGGACTCCATGTTCCCGATATTTTTTTGACGATCCGAGCCGTCCAATGTGTTCAAAAGGTGTTTTCCAAGGCCCTATGAGAAATCTTCAAAAAAAAATACCGGGAAGGGCTTGATCCAAGCAGTTTTCGCAAAAACTTTATATTTACAGTTTTTGCGAAAAACTACTTGGATCAAGCCCTTCCCGGTATTTTTTTTTAAAGATTTCTCGCGGGGACCTTGGAAAACACCTTTTGAACACAATGGACGGCTCGGATTTCCCAAAAACAATGTTTAAAAGCATCAAAACACTGAAAAATGCTCCAGTCCGGGAAATCCGGGATCCCGGACTGGATCACCGGTGTATATATATATATATATATATATATATATATATATATATATATATATATATATATATATATATACACCGAGGAAGACCAGATATAAGTTTGAACTTATTATTCTTGTTGTAATGTATACTTTCCAGATTAACTTAGTTTTAATTAAGTGATGGCCATTAGATATTTTGAAGACTATTTTTGTTTTAGGCCAAATTTGCACTGTTGGAATATCTAAAAGACTTAATATTTTCTTGGAGAATTACTTACTTTCTTTGCAACTTCAAAAAATATGGATCATCATAAGTTTGAACAAGGGGTAGATCAATGTATTTCATTATTGATACTCTCTTAGAACTAACTTTAGCAATAACTTGGTATTTACACAGTAGATATGGGGGAGAAAATTGATGGGCAAGAAATATAGGCCCTCCTAAGCAAAAAAGCAAAAATACTTCATCTATTTATGTTCTTAGTATTTTCCTATATTAATGCGAAAGAGAAAAGAAAAATAACGGAGAAGCATGTACCTGGAGAATCATATCATCTAATAGTATTCAAAAATATTTTGGTAATCAGTCAAAGTAATCGTTACACATATCAAATATTTAAAATAAAAAAACACCATAAAATGGCGTAGCGCATAATCCCCCAATCAATAAGAAACAAAAAAGAATCATAAAAATGCATACCACACAAATCAGGAAATTTTTAATTAACATTATAATCATGCAAAAAAAAAAAACCCGTAAAGTAAATAAAAAAAATCCATAACATTGTGACAGTACAAACTATATATTTTTTTCAATAGACAAAATGAATGCACATTTCCGACATGGTCTCTCCTTCTCAATGTTTGCTGGTGTATCTTTGTTTTATCGCCATGTTTCTATTTGATATTGTCGTGTGGTTGGTGCTCACGTTTGTGATACTTTCGCCACTTTATTTCCGAAGTACCAAAAAAAAAGAAGAAGATATTTTTGCCACTTCTAAAAAAATAAAAATAAATAAATCTCATATAACATTTACTACTCTCTCCGTCCCAATTTTATAATCCATCGTTCTATCTCAATCGGATAAAAAAACGATTATATATTTCAATCGATAATACATTTTATATGTAATATAGATCTTGTTTGATAGATCTTGATTTAATCTAATAAACAAACCGTTCAAAATTGCCTAAAACATTATAGATTATAAAATATAACACTTTAAAAAGTGACACGAACTCTCAAAAGAGACTATAAAATTGGGATGGAGAGAGTATATATATGGAAACTTCCTTAGAGAAGATACCACAAGGACAATCAGTAGCAACCAAATGTCATTATTTGGTCACATGCCAGCTGGGAAGGCCTCCTTAAGAAAATCATATCAACTCAACCAAAGCCCCCATCACTTTCCTTGCTGTAACCAAAGAATAAGTAGTTAGCTTCCCATAGTGGGTTTGGTATCCAAACCATTAATTATTCCAACAAACCAACCATAAAGATTGAGAAAAGGTCCCCACAACATGTGCAGCAAAAACAAAAGTCAGTTTTTTTTTTTTCAATAAAGGGCCCTTTATGAATCACCACAACATGCTCCCTGTTATCTGCCCTCTCATCCCATGTGGAAATGACTTCCAAACTTTCCACCCCACCAAACTCAGAAAAACCAAAAACATTAAAATTTCCAAAAAGTTCAATTTTTTTGGGGTTTATCGTGGTGTTCGAGTCAGTTTATGCGCACCTAATTCTTGGAATTAGACCGCAAGAAAGTAATTTCTTGTGAATCCCCGAGTCCCGGGTGGATGGCATGCCTTACATGAACCTGATTCTTGGGATCAGACCGCAAGAAAGTAATTTTGGTGAATCCCCAAGTCCTGGGTGGATGGCATGCCTTACGTGCACCTGATTCTTGGGATCAGACCGCAAGAAAGTAATTTCTTGTGAATCCCTGTGTCCGGGGTGGATGGCATGCCTTTGCACAAATCCCTAACTTCACTCATTGCCAGCTTTAGGTCCAGCCTATTTCTTATGTTTTCAAGTCCAACCACAATACCAGTTATACCTTTTCTGTCACATAATCCTTGGTTCTACCTGTTCCGAATAGCCTGGAAAATCTAGATAACACCTGAAATATTTAGAAACATGTATATATCTCCAAGTACAGGAAGAAATAGAAAATCAAAGTAGTGACAGAAAATTAAACAAAACCTCAAATGCAAATAAAATAAAACCATCTGATACAGAAACATGGTTCATTGTAAGTTGATTTCCTCTGTAAAATTTAAAACCCCAAACTATCACAACCCCACGCTAACCAACTCAACTTCATCACCAAAAGGACTAAGTTCGGTCCAAATAATCCAAACAGAAACAACCATAACTCTACAGGATAGTGCCGATAAAAAAAACTCGACATAATAGTTGTAAAAAAGAAAAAAGAGAATAAAAAAATAATGACATAAGAACGCGCAGTGTTCTTTGGTGCCAAAGAGGACTAAAAAATGTGGAGACTTGCCTTTTCTGCGTCTCTTTTTCTTTCACATGGATGAACCACCCTCATCCTTTTGAAACTTTTTAATCCAGATTTTCCATCACCGGCAATCCATTGAATCAAACGTGTCAGCAAACGCAGAAGGCTTTGAGGGAATGCTCGAATGGGTCCCGCTGTAGGACTGATCATTAAACATGGTGGAAGTACCTTCATCGGATTGCCACCTTTGTAGGGCCTGGGGAAGGCTCATGTGGAGGTCAATGCCAAAGCTGTCTTCCTCTTCGTGGGAAGAAGGTTTCCACTGCTCCACAAGAGGACCCAAAACGTTAACAGCATGTCCCATATCTGGTCTCTGAAATGGCTCCCGAGAAGTGCAGTGACCTGCCAGCTCAGCAACCCTGCAAATGCTATCGAAAGTCTCGTCGTCAGGTGCAAGAGTTTCGTCAATTGCCTTTGGAATGCTTTCCTTGTTGATCAGGACCCTTCGGAACCATGTGACTAAATGAGACCTCTCATCCGGCACAGTCTCGTCTAGTGCTTTTCTTCCAGTGATGATCTCCATTAGAACCACTCCAAATGCATACACATCCACTTTTGTTGTCACTCTTCCAGTAGCTGTTGGCGAACATAAAAGATTTTTTAAAACTTAAGAGGTTGCTTGATTAATAAATTCACTTAGCCAATCAGTCAAAGAATCACACTTCAACTCACCTATCAAGTACAATACAGATTACTAAAGAAGAAAAAGGACCCACGATAGTGTCAATGGAATTCGGATTTGCTTACCAGTAGAACTAATTTGTTCACCATTCGAAATGAGAAATATTATATCTCCGAATCTAATTCCTCATTGGCAACAATATGGTCAAAGATTTCTCGGCAATAATCTAGAAAGAACTTTGATAGCAATCTTTCAGCACTAATTTTAGCCTCAAGAGAACTAAAAATTCACGCAAGAACCTCTAATTTGAGCCAGTCCTACTTCTAGGTCCATTATGGCATTTATGGCTCAATTAAGGTAGCAGCTCATCAAAAAAGGCATAGCTACCCTAAAGGAACTGATGCATGTTGTTTATGATTCAATGGTCAACAATTATAGATCATGTGCAATGACAAAATTAAAGAGGAACATAGGTGATGAAATAGAAGCAAAGAGGACAGTGCTATTACCAGCATACTCGGGTGCAAGATACCCAAAAGTTCCTGCCAGCCGCGTCTCAAGTGAATACTGGCCATCCGGTGCGTTCTTTACCAAACCAAAATCTGCAACCTTGGCTCTCATGTCATCCCCAAGAAGAATATTGGAAGGTTTCAAATCTCTATGGATGAAACTCTGCTGTGCTAAGCCGTGTAGATACTCGACTCCTCTAGCCATATCCAATGCTATGGTGACCCTCTGCTTCCAAGTAAGAGGAGAATACCCAAGTTCACGCCACTCAAACAGATGCTGGGCCAAAGTCCCCTGCGGCATGTACTCGTAAACCAAAAGTCTCTCATTTCCATTGATGCAGTAACCTAGAAGAGCAACCAAATGCCTATGCCTCACTTTTGTTAAGACTCCGATTTCTGCTTGGAATTCTTTCATTCCTTTTGTACCCATTGCACCAGATTCCATCCTCTTCACAGCAATCTTAGTCCCGTCGTGCAATTCCCCTCCGTAAACAACTCCAAATCCTCCTCTACCCAATATATTTTCTTCACTAAAGTTGTTTGTCACCTGACGAAGCACTTGGATAGAAATCACAACATTCCCTCCTTCAAAAACAGGCATGTCGCCGTGATCACCACTGCTCTGACTGTGTAACTCACTGGGGACTCCTCCACCTTGCCCATGCACATGTCCATTCACACCACTCACCACCGCAGACTTAACCATTTCAGACCCTACTTCAGAACCACCAGTCTTCCCAAACCTCTGGTGCCGTTTCTTCACATAGCACTTGTAAGACACAAATGCCACAACCCCAACAAAAACCACGACAGCAATCACCACTCCAGCGATCAAACCTGCCGACACAGAAGACCCATTTGAGTTCCCACCGGACGTGGAGGAATTTGATCCAGACCCCGAATTCCCACCACTTCCGCTGCCTCCAGTGGTTATATTCTTCCCAAGTAACAAATTACCAACGCTAATAAGCTTCACAGTCGATGGGAAAACAGGCACTACTCCACTAAGATTATTATTAGACACATCAAGAAGCTGAAGCTGAGGCAAACTAGTCAAGTTATCCGGAATCGAACCTGTCAGATTATTATCATTCAAATACAAACTCTTCAACGAAGTAAGGTTCGCAAAAGCAGGCGAAATTGTACCGGAAAACCGTTGCTTCCCGAAATTGACAATCGTAACATTCCCCCGCGAATCACACGTTACAAATGTCCATTCAGAACAAGCATCATTCCCCAACCAAGACTGAGCTAAACTAATTGGATACCCAATATCCCCAGCAACAGCAAGAAGAGCAGTCACCTGCGGATCACAAGGACCAGGACTGCTCCTACAAAAACTATTCGTTGTCCCGAGCGTAACCGTCACACCGGATCCAAACGACGGAAACGGACCCTGCAACTTGTTGTTCTGCAAAGAAACGTTAGCCAATTTAGGCAAACCCATCAATGACGCCGGCAAAACCCCGGTAAACTGATTGTCCCTCAGCTGCAAATCAAACAAGCTAGTACATTTCGACAAATCCGGTACCGGACCGGTAAACGAATTCGCATGGAGCCAGACTTGGGACAGCTGGGTCATGGTCGAAAGCACTCCAATAGTACCACTCAATCCATGTAACTGATTATTCAACCACAAATTGGTAATCTCAGACCCACCCAAAGTCGACGGCAACGTACCGGTCAAGTTGTTGTAAGACAGCCTTAGGTTTTGCAAATTCGGAAAAGAATCGAAGAAGTCAGGTATGGAGCCGTAAATGTTGGCATTGCTGGCGTAGAAGACGGACAATGAACTCGACTGAGTCAACTCGTTGGGGATGGTCCATGGCGCGAGATTAGGGTTATCTGACATACTTAGGGTTTGGAGGTTTGTGAGGCCTGAGAGGAAGTTTGTGGGTACGGAGGTGAAGTTGTTGGAATCGAGGTAGATTTGTTCGAGAGAGGTGAGGTTAGAGAGAGAGGGGAGAGGACCGGAGAGAGAGTTGCGTTGGAGGGTTAGGGTTTGGAGGAGAGAGAGGGAGTTGAGGGTGGAGGGGAGGGAACCGGAGAGCGAAAGGGAGGCGAGGTTGATGGAGGTGACATGGGTGGAGGTGGAGTCGCAGGTGATGCCGGTCCAGGTGCAGGGGTTGGTGCCGGTCCAGCCGGAGGGGGTCGGGGAGAGGAGGGAGGCGAGTTTGGTCATGACGGCGAAGTCGTCGGCGGAGGAGAGAGGGAGGAGGAGGAGGGGACAGAGGAGGAGGAGGGGGAGATGGGGAGGCGAGTTTGGTGGCTTCGCCATTGTTGGGTTTTTTTTGTTTGGTAGTGTTGTTGAGAAGATTAATGAGATACAGAGGTTGGGGACATTGGAGAGTGTGTGTTTGGATCTTGAAGGTGAAGAGGCAACTTTTCTTGATCTGGGTTGTTTGTTTTCTCAGAAAATGTAAAGGAAAGAAAAGATGCTGGAGCTGGACAGGGAAGATTTAAAAAGAGCCGGGACTTGTACCAAAAAATGAAGAGCCCAGGGGCATTTCGCCCAACAGAAAAAGAGTCCAGCTGTGGGTACAACACCTTGTTGTACACCACCGTGTGAGACCAATTTGGGATTTACGCCTAGTTTTTCAAAAAAAATTTGCACTCAGGTGTTAAAATTAGGATTTTTTAAATTGAAAAATGAAGTAGTTCTGTATATCGTTTTTTGATTTTTTTTTTCGCACCAAATTAAAGTACTCCTTGTGTACTTTAATTTGATGCAAAAAAAAGAAAAACGATACACGGAACCACTTCATTTTTTAATTTAAAATATCACCATTTTAGCACCTGAGTGCTAAAATCTTTTGAAAAACTGGGTCTTACACTAAAATCGAAGCTATTCAGTTTTTTAAATATATTATTTCCAGTCCTATTATCACCTCACTCGTCATTACTTAAGAAAAATAAGTTTGTTTTAACTTTTAAGTGGTCAAAATTATTAGAAAAACAAACTTTCAAAGGCCAGAAAGCAAAGAATAAATATCTTCAACATATTCTCAACATATTTTAGATGTAAAATAAGAAACTTTGGTTGTGTCATGGAAACATAACTCATGCGCACAAGTTGCTTGTTGTAAAGGTTAAGTTTTTACGCTAAGTTCAAACCATATAAAAACAAGCCACATCTCATATTTATTTTTGCATTCATGAAGCATCCATTTCATCTGTTTACTGCATTCTAAAGTGTAATAATCAGAAATTTCGAAAATAAAAATTTTGATTTATTAATTCAATTATTTATTTTTAATATCGCTAAATAAATATAATTTATTATTTAGTTTAAATAAATTAGATTTAATTTGTTTATTTCTTTTATTTATACTTTTTGCGCCGTAAATCAATGCGTGCACACCGGATATTACACCACATCGCGTCCGGAAGCCCTACTAATTCCCCCAACTCCTATTTTGTCTACTTATGACTAACATCATCCTATTTACCTATTTCTATTTTTGGGAAGCCTAATAACCCATGTGGCCAATTTTGACTTTGCTACTTGCTTTGACTTTACTTTTCCTAAACCTAATTTGTATTTTTTGAGTTAATGAGAGGAAAGAAAGGAGGGATGAAGTTTCTTGGTAAATTTGTTCATTAAGGAAAGGAAAGGAGAGAGAAATAGCTTCCCTTGCCGTATAATTTTACGGGCGTATATCCGTACGCACGTTTGTGCATATTTCGGCGTTGTTTTTCTTCTAAATTCCGTAGCATTATATTTTTGGATTCTTTTAAGACTATCTAGGAATTTCCTATCATACTTATTTATTTTATTAAAACTAGTAGTTCTTTAATTATTATTCGCAGTACACTAGTTAGTATTTTTCGCACACAAAATCAATCTTTTGGAGCATTTTTCGCCCCAACGGTGGGGAACTTATCTCCCAATTACTGGGGGGGACAATTTTTATCCTATGTATCTAGCCACATAAGGCTATAAGTATATAAGTTTACTTTTTCTATAAAGTGCATATGTGTATGTATATATATATATATATATATATATATATATATCACACTCCGTGGCTAATTTCGTGTGTATAACTAACACCCAAAACTACCCATTTACGCCCCAACCAAAAGAACCTAGATGTATTACGTCATATCATATGTATCTAGAAACTCTTACTTGGTCCCCAAGTCTATAAAACCTAGCAAGATTGACCTAATCCTAAACTAGCCATTAAAGTTTACATTTTTACTTTTACAAAAGGTTTTTTGGACACTTATGGGGAGAGGAGATGGCTGGTCCCTTTGGGGGAGGAGAGCCTCAATGCTTTCACTATAAATAGCTCACTCATCTTGCTTCATTTCTCACACCAAAACCTCCCAACTTCTCCACTTTGTGCTTTCTAGTGTTCTTGAGTGAGTTCTTGAGCATTCTTCCACATTCAACCTTCCACCACCACACTCCACCACCCTTGACCACCCCTAGATCTTAGGAAGGTAGAATAAGCTAGCTAGAAAACGTTTGAGTGGAGGTTGACTAATCGTTACGCCGCCAGAATTCAAACTAGCTTATCGGCTTTGACTAATCATTGGAATTAAAGTAGATACTTTATCTTAACCTTAGATTAGTAGTTACTTGTTCATATTAATTATGCTTAATTATGATTATATGTGATTTTGTTGGTGATTAGTGATTTTATGAACAATTAGACTTTGAAAAACACACTTAGTCGTTACTATGCACGATTTGAGATTGACTTTTGAAAATATCCAATTATAATGCCCGATTGACTTTTGGAAACCTAAGATGTCCAGTTATAATGCCCAATTGATTTTTGGAAACCTAAAATATCCAGTTATAATGCTCAAATGTAAATCGACTTTTCAAATTTACGCAGTTATAATACCCGACTGATTTTTGGAAAGCAACCGTCTGAACTTTTCTAAAAACAACTTCAAAATGTTTTGACTATACTTGGACTGTTGAGATAACCCAAGGCTAACATCCTTGAGGGTCTGTCAAAAAAGATGAGCCTAGTGTTGTCTAAGAAAGGAATGGTGTCAGTAACTGCATTCGTGCGACCATCCAGCCTAGGACTCTCCTGGTTACCTCATTGTCTAAAGAAAGTCACCAAATGATATTTTATACTAAAGTAACACGGTTATCATGAAATGATTTTAAACGGAAGATTTATCGTGAAACATTTTTAAATGGGGGATTTTTTTTTGAAATTATGGCATGTGCACGTTTTTTTCGAGATGACACGACACGACACACTTTTTGAGAAAATGACCGATTGTTTTCACAAGAAGAGATAGAGATGAGAATGAAAATAATGATGTGATGAAAATTAAGACAATGCTGCCATTAGAGTCTTGTCTCAGTTCCCCGGGGTGAACTGACGGTCGAAGCTCAATGGAACTATATGGTAGTATTGTTTAGAGTTTCTCCTCAAATTCTGCGGGGTAAATTTGACAGTCAGAACTTACTCAGTACAACACATAGTGAACCGACCTCATAAATAAACTGGGGATTTAGTGATATGGGTAACCGGGACTATGTCGTGTGTGACGTGGAGTTAGCGGACCTCATAACTGCGGGTAGTCAGTATATGGGTGGTCGACCCTTCGAACAGAAATGTTGGTGACCGTTAGAACGGGGTTGTAGAACGGGCTAATAATTTTCGAGAGATGTGATATGTTGATATGGTTGAAATTTGAAGAAGAATTCTATTACATGAACTATTACGAGATACTGATACTGCACTCTAATTTGAAAAGAAACATGATACTGATTTTATTAAAGTTGCACTCTAATTTGATTTGATTTGATACTGATCATTGACATGCATGAACCTACTGTTTTGATAAATGATTTTCAACTATTTACCTGCCAACTTTATTGTTCTAGAATTGCTAGTTTATGGTTGGGGTAGGGTATCTATTGAGCGTCCTCGCTCACGGTGTTGCACTTGTGTAACCCTGACATAATATAACGATGTTGCTTCGCAACTCCGACGTATTATGTCAGACTATGTCGACGAACCGGAGGAATAATTTTTTTTTTTACCTTGAACTATTTTTTTTTTTTTTTACTTGTTTCAACTTCCAAGGCTTAACAATATTGTACATTATTTTTGTAGATGCAAAAGATGTCCAACACTTATGGAAATGTTTAAGCCCAGTTTTCCAAAAGATTTTAGCACCCTGGTGCTAAAATCATGATATTTCAAATCAAAAAATGAAGTGGTTCCGTGTATCGTTTTTCAAATTTTTTTTTCGCACCAAATTAAAGTACACAAGAGTACTTTTAATTTGGTGTAAAAAATCGAAAAATGATACACGGAACCACTATATTTTTTTTATTTGAAATATCATGATTTTAGCACCTGGGTGCTAAAATCTTTTAGAAAACTGGGCCACTTTACAAGTGGAGCTGGAAACTCAAGGGGAAGTGATGCTATTGTCCAACCAGTCCCTTCACAAGGCTCATCACAAAGATCAATCATTTTTCAGTCAGCTTCTCAAGTGTCCTCATCCACACCAAACTCTGGAATGGATGGATATGCAACATTTTATTAGAGTATGCAACATCTAAGTAATCTTACTTCTTTTTTGTTGATGGTTATGACCATCTAAGTGATCTTCTTTTGTTATGGCCACCTAAGTATTAGGTCCTTGTAATGATGTTTTTGGACGTATTTAAGTATGTATGCTGGCACAAGGTTGATGTTTGTGGACCTATTTAAGTATGTATTCTAGCACAAGGTTGCCTATTTCAAATGCAGACCAAGTATGATGGACTGATGGTCATGTAAGAATCATAATATATGCAAATGCTGGAATATTTTTACTACAAAAAGTTGCCAAATATTCATTTCATCAACTTGATAATTCAGTACGTCAGCTTTTTCATTACATGTCCAAAGATTGAAACAACAGATCTATAAGGCAAAGCCAGTTGATTTCCTTTTGCCATTGGATTGTACATGTACCACAGGACCCATAAAACAAATGCAAAACCCATAATTTTTCAATTGATTTTTTCTGCATTCTTTCCTTGGAATTATTTTTTAGCCTGCAACTCATCAATCTCTCTTTGCATTGCTTCAATCTTTAATTGAATTTTGATTGTTTCATTACCTGTGCTTTTTTCATGTCTTCTGGTTTTATCAACAACTCTCACGACCTCTAAATTTTTCATCACCTTCATTGACCCCAAAACAGTCCCATCTGTCCACGTTAAGGGCTCATACCAACAAAAGAATCCTCAACCTTAGCTCATCAAAACATTACATAGGAACACAAGAGCATCATGGTTTTGTGCTTCAACAACCCCCAGAAGTAGGGCCTTTTCAGTGTAATATTCTCTCACCTTATACTTTGGACACGAGAAATACCTTTTACCTGGGTTCTTTTGGGAAGAAGAAGTGTTCAATGGTGCTACTTCTCCACAAAAACAGATGATTCAAAAATTGGGATCAAAGCTTCCTTCCATTTGTAGCCAGAGATAGAAACACACTCACACACACACAGAGGTGGGTGTAGACACCCCAATTTTGACCCGAGGAACTTATCAAGCATCCCCGATGATGAAAATACCCGAGAAGAGCACACAGAGCTTGATTGTGAACTTGGAGACCCCTCCAAAACCCCTTCAAAATAAACCCAATCTTGCACCACCTTCTAGTACATTCAAAACCCTTATATATATATATATATATATAATATGTCCAAATCCATTTTGAAATGAGGGAGGTATGCACATTTTACCAAAACAACTTATTTTCCTGACCTTCTGAGGGTATAATGGTCACATATTTTGATGTACAAATCATATTGGGTTCAAACACCACTTGGGTTAGAAAGTAGACTTTACAAGCTTTCCAACGCTTTAAACCATGCACAAAATGGAGTTCGGTAGCACCCGGAATAGCCCCGCGAAGTTTGAAATTTTGTATAGTCTCCTAATCCAGGTGCTTGGATTCCCCAATTCTAGGCACCCAGACTCAATCTAGGCACCTAGATTCCCATTCTAGGCGCCCGAACTCAATTTAGGCGCCTGGACTCCCAAATTCCAAACGCCCGAATTCACTCCAGATACTTGCTGTCCAAGGTCAAGTGAGTGGGGAGAAGCGTCTTGGAGGATTTTTTGGGAATTTTCTGCAGAAATCTGTTAGAGATAGTGGAGGGAATATAGGGTATCCTATTGCCCTTTAACCTTGACCCCTAAGGGTTCTAATGCCATTTTTGAACCTTATATTGCCTATATAAAGCCATTCACCTCCTTCATATGAGAGGATCGGCTCTCTCCCTCATTCTCCTTACTGTTATGATGCTGAAATACCTCAAGAAATTCCATTCCACTTCATTCCTCTCAATTCCATTCATTCCCAACCATCAAACCCAATCTATTTCCACTCCAACTCAACCTATTTTCATCTCCCATAACCAAATCCCAACTTCAATATCTATAATCCATTCTCTATAGCTCCAGAAACTAAAATCCAATTCACTCAACCACCAAACCATACCCAAACTAGTTTCAAAAGTTCACCAATCAAGCTTGTCAAAGTATTTATCTACCAAATTTGCTCAAAAAGGCTCTGAGGGGACATAAACCAAGCTCTAGTTAGTCTTCTATACTGGTTTAAAGTTTAGGAAAGGTCTTAAACATCACAAGAAGAAATTCATTTTGTGCATCAGTACACAATCCAGGCGCCTAGATTAGCCCTTTCCAAGCGCTTGCATTGAGTCCAGGTGCATGGATTCACTCAATATAGGCGCCTGGACTCTTTCCTCTTAGCCATGTTTTCTACTCTCTTTTGCATTTCAATCAATTTGTGGAAGATCATCTACATGAATTAATGTTAGGATCATCATATCTCTTGTTTTAATCTTCATTATAAGGGGTATTTTGAGTGTTTCAAAGGCAAAAATCATGCTTTTCAAGATTTTTATCATGCTATGAAATTGATCTTGAGATTCATTTTATCCACAAAGTCATTAAACATCATTTAGAGTGTGTGTGGACAAGATAAGAGCATTGCACTTGTGGTTTACTGTGGAACCTGGAAGATGGAAGTTGTTGTTTGAGTGGCCATCTAGGTGAAGGCGACTGGATTCACCTATTCCAGGCGCCTGCATACAATCCAGGCGCCTGGATCTGCCTAATCCAGGTGCCTATATTGCCATCTAGGTGTGGCAAGTATGATGTTTGTGATCAGTTTATGGAGCATCTCAGGGCAGTTTGAAGACAATTTAGTCAAGTTTCAGTGCCTTATGCATATAGAACATCCTCACATGACACAAACACAATCATTCACTTTCATTTCATTAAATTTCTTTATGCAATTATGTGTTCTAGCATGAGTTGGTGAATAAAGTCTATTCAAGTGCTATTTTCAAAATCCCTTAAATATTTAGTAGAGACCGGTGATTGCACTGGGGTGAGAGGGGTGCTTTAAATTCCTTCCTCTCTCGTAACCTAGTTCTCGAACCTGAGAAATCTCAATAAAAGCTACTAGAGAAATATTTTCCATTCTATGGGTAAAATAGTCATTTTTCAATTGGTTTTCTCGAGTAAGTCTTCAAACTCGGGTGGCGACTCCATCCAATCAATCAAATCCATTTTTCAAATCAACAATCGTTTTCGTGGGCTTTCCTGCGGGGTGTTCACAGTGGGGGACCTTACCAACGACAAAGAGAGAGGTGGAGGACCTTTCCAGATTTTGAGAGAAGGATAAAGGGATAAAAGGGATTTAGAGCTTTTAACGTAAAGGTGAGAGAATAGGGAAAATTCGTCTCACATTTCACTACTATCCTCTCAGTCACCACTTTTCGTCCAAAACATAATAGATGATTAACGGTAGTCCATTTTTTAAACTCGATTGGTAGTTCAAGGGGTTTAAGTGTTGGCTTTCATAGTTAAAGGGGGCAAAGTGTGGGCGGGTGATAGTTCAAGGGGGCTTAGTAAAATTTGCCCATTTATAAATTAGCTGCCAAACACTCAAAATGCAAAAGCACAAAATACAAAATGCAATAATGAAATTCCCAAACACCCCATCGTATTCTCTCCGTTCCAAATGACACTCTCATATGAAAGATGTGCAATTTTTAGAGAAAAAAAAATGTACTTTCTTTCATTATTTTTTATTTTTCGCACTACTTTGTAGAACTAACCGTGATCTTTTCGTAAGCGAATATCATTGTCTTTTCATATGATACGAGAGTATCATTTTTGGTAGAGAGTATTACTCTATATATAGGGAAACGGGTATAAATCACTACTGCAACACTGCCTCACCTTTAGAGACGTTTGAACCAGAGGGGGTCAACGAGATGCTATTGGCAGCCCCATTTAATGGGTCAACCAGAACACATATGGGTTCGAGCCGAAACACCTATTGGGCTGAATCTTCACGCTAATTAGGCCGAAGGCTCCGTAATTGGCCGAACCATCAGCCCAACAAGGTCTAACTGATAAGTAGCCCAAAAGCCTAAGTGCTTCGGTCTAACAGAACTCGCTCGGCCAACTCAAGGAAGTGGCTTGCCACCCGTCTGCCCAAGTGCTCAAAGATCCTAATAGTTGACCGGGCCGAATGCAACTCGAGTCAACAGAATCCACGTGCAAATCGGAGATTCAGTTCAGTCACGCGCAGGGGCGGAGCCAGCCTAGGGCAGAGATGGGCTCTGGCCCCCCTGCAGTTTAAAAAATGCACCGAAAAAAATTAAAATTTAGATATAAATTAATTTTTTTTGCTATTTTCGGTGCATGGTTACACGTTTGAAATTAAAATAAATGTGTTCAACAAAATTTGAACCAAATTGTTATAGCCCTAACAAAACAAAACAAACGTGACCCACTTATGAAAGCCTATATATATAATAAACATATAAAGATAATAGTTGTCTGACATTAGGTTTAATGTGAAAACACTAAAAAAATTGAAGAGAATTAGGTGACTTCTTTGCATACAGCTTTCATTATAAGTAAGTTGTGCATTTTTGTCAATGCTAGATGAAAAATTTTAGAACCGCCCTTGAACTCGGCCCCCCCCGGATTCTCAATCCTGGCTCCGTCACTGGTCACGCGACCATTACGTGACATTCAAAATGTCGCTAAGATGCGGTTAGGTCATGTTCCTGCATCATTAAGTTTTATTGGAGCCCAAGGCGCAAGGTTTTAAATAGCAATATTGGGATACGTAACAACATTAGTGATATGGTCCATTATCGGCTGATATCGGGCCATATATCGGCTGATATCGGACCATATATCGGTCAATATCGGTATCGGTCCCTTGAAAAATCGATACGTATTGACCGATATTTAAATCCCAAGGTAAGGCCCTCTGTATATAGTTCATCTTACTGTATTCCCTAAAGATGTACGTGGTTTATAATCACTCTTAAGATATATATATATGTACTTTCCTCTCCTTCTACAAGCCCCAGTCGTAACCGGCCGGTCAGACACTATTAATGATTGATTATTCTTTGCCTTGCAGGCTCAAGTTCAGAAGGCGGAGCTCAGGCCCGGTCTAGATCCGAATCGAATATCCATTTGAGGGAACTTGATCAAACACCACCCCACATTACTATTTATTACGAGTTTACTGCAATAGTACTTCATAAAAAGACGACTCAAGAGTCAAGACTAGCTACTGGTTTTAATGTTCTTTATTTTACCTCTAGCTAAACCAACTCATCTTCCCCCCAATCTCTTTTCTTGCCAGTTGCAGATAAGTTATAATGACAGACAGAGTTGTGTAGATTGTAAAAAAAAGGGAGCGGGGGCCTTGTAGTTAGGAGCTCACTATAGCGTGTGGTAGGTTTGGTTCGGCCGTCTGATCGGTGATCGATGGTCTGGATCATCTTACACTTTAAATAAACATTTTACCTATAATTTAAGGCCCATTTATCCAAACATTCGATCGCCGATCGGATGGCCGAGCCGAGCTCACTACACCCTGTGGTGAGTTCCTCTTTTTTTCTTTTTATTGAATCAAGCTTTATTTGTAGTGCCACATTTCATTTCTACTTAGTAAAACTGATCGACAAAAATAATGACTTAAGGATAACCGATAAACTATGAATCGACTTTCCTTTATATTGATACAAAATATAGCCATTCTCAAGTCGACGATCTATCCATAATCTTTTTTCGTTTTTTTTTTCCGTGAAGAATGTATGTTTGATCTTGAAGTTGAAGAGGTAGTGAGTCATCTATTGTTTGGAAGTTTGGACAAAGGGTGGAGATAAACGGTCTCTTTTTTAAGATTTTTTTTTTTTTTGAGGTTGGAGGTTAGGAGTGTCTCGGCCAGTTTGTTAACTAATTTCCTCTACTTATTCCGGTCAAAAATAGACCATTTACGTCACGACTAAAACTCTTGTGGCCTGAGTTTAATGGCTTGTCAAATTTTCTAACTCAAAGTATCTAGGTTTACTGATTATTTCTAACTACTTCAATGAAAACAGTGATATTTTATTTCCGACTTTACTAAAGTACCTTATAAAAGGGCAAGTGAAGACTAAAGGGTTTTAGTATTGTTTTTTGTTTTGTTGTTTTATGTCCAAACCAACTCCTCTTGTCCAAATGAATCTATATTGACTGCCGTGATGGACCACAAAAATCTAGAGTTGGTATGACTTCAAAAAATAGCTGCTTTAACGTTGTCACTTGTCATCCATGATTTGTTTTGTTTGCTTGATTGAAGGAATGATTGGAAAATAAAATTATGAATTCTAACAATTTCATGAAATGAATAAAATCAGGAAAAAAAAAATGTGACCAATTTACCAATCAACAAAACCTCTTCTCTCTCGGAATGTTATCAATCTTCTTTCTAAGGCTGAGTTTTCCGTTTTTAGTACCAATTACTTAAAACCAATTTTCCATAAAGTGCTAAAAGCCTGTTTATTTCTCATTAGTTAAAAGCAAATTGTCTATGAGATACTCCTTTTGCTAAAAACAAGTTGTAAAAATTCATATTGTCGCGTTTAGCAAATGAACCCTGCTATGCTCACACCACATACGCGCACCCCAAATGCACACCAACATATCCCGATCGTCCATTTCAAGAATCAATGGTTTGGATTTGAAATAAATTCTTACCGGTAAGAATTCATTTCAAATCTGAAATGTCAAAAAAAGTTTTTGAACGTTCAGAATGTGCTGGTGTGCAAGTGGGATACGCATCCTGGTGTACGCGAATAATTTTCGTTTAGCAAATGGGAGTTGAGGGTGTTTTTAGATTTTAGCAAAGGAGAAACTCACCTTTCATAGGTTGAATTTGATTTAATCGTTCAAAGGTTTCTTTTACTTGTTTTAACTGTTTTATTAATAGAAAAAAGCTCTTTCTTTCTCTATTAATTATTGTAGCGTAGTTGTGTCATAAGAAGGATAACTATTGACTATTTCATAAAGATTACTTTTCAGTAAATTTCCTTTTGATGATCTCATCTTTTACGAAATTGACCCCTTTAATTTTTTACTGTACAAGAATACGTAGAGCTCAGCGTGTCTAGAAGCACAAAGAGAAATCAAATGCAGAGTTCTAAATTGAAACGCGGAAGAAGGGGACAGAGAGGGAGATGGGGAGTGAATATGAATGGGTATTTCTTGTTTGTTTATTTACTTCTATTGCCAATGGTGTTGTGGGAACTGGAAATTAATTTTGGTTTTGTTAGGTTGCATTTATAAATAAATTAAAACTACACAAAATCATGTCGGATTATATTTAGAAATGAATCATATCATATGGAAACAATAGTTGTTAGCTACCGTCGTTTAAGAGTACTTTTTGCGACGCAAAATACCGTTAATAAGTACTTTTTAGGGTTGGTTTGGGTGAATTGAAAAAACTAGTTTTTTGGTTTTGTCCTTGTTCAATTTTTTTTTTTCATTTGTTGGTTTTCGGTCGATTTTTTTATAGTTTCTTGGTTTGTCTCGACGAGAGGAACCTAAAAAGTATAAAATTATTGACCAAATTTAAAATTTTGTGAATAAAGACGAAAAATAATCTAAAAAACCGGTTTTTTAGATTATTTTTCGTCTTTATTCACAAAACTTTAAGTTTGACTAATAATTTTATACTTTTTAGATTCTTCTCGTCGAGACAAACCAATAAACCACAAAAAAAATCGACCGAAAATCAACAAATACAAAAAAATATTTGAATAAAGACAACCAAAAAACTAGTTTTTTCAATTCACCCAAACCAACCCTAAGTGGTGTTTCATTTACCAACATAATAATACTATCTGTAAAACCTTATTTTCTTGTAGTGTTAGGAGTATAGACTACACTTTGAGGCCCCACCTAATTGCATGAGTTGAACCGAAACCCTCTAATGCACAATAATTTGGTTCAGTTTAATTGAGCCATTTCTGCTAGTAAAATAGTAAAATCAATGTGATTAGTTATGTTCTAAAGCTCTCAAATGCTATCAACTCTTATGAATCCAATTCTTATGCAATTCTGGGCTAACTTAAATTTGGGAACTTTTTAGCGGGACAATGAAATTGATCGGTTCTGTTTGGATGACAATAATCTCGAAAAGAATGAGAATGTGATGTCTTTTATCCATGATTTCAGCATTTGGAAGAGACAGGAACGAGAATGTGATACTAGGCTTTTTGGTTCCGACGTTTGACAGAGACAAGAATAAAAATGTGATTCTTGATGACATATTCAAGTTGGAATCACATTCCCAGATAAAGTGAGAATCTGATATCTCCCTTACCCTATGAGAATATTAGATTCCTGACTCATTTATTAAAAAAAGAAATGTTGACTTTAATAAATGTCTAAAATAATTGTCACCCGTGTAAAATGATTGAATTAATCCAAACACTAAAATGTAATTCCTACAAGTATTCCATTCCTAGGAATTCGATTTTCGGTAATCATTTTCATAATTCTAACCAATTAAATTTTTAGAAAATTAATTTTTGATAATCATATTCTACAAAATTTCGGTAATCCAAACACAGTCGTAGTGTTTACATCCGTAAGTTTGGAGTGGACTAGGTTTTTTTCGAACTGCAGTGCGTGGAATTCTAGTTTGGTCAACAATACCAGGTTACCCATTTTGACCTGGAAACCGCGTCCCATCAGTCAACGCACGCACTTATTTTTGTTTATTTTTCAGTCAACGCCTGCACTTGAACGGCGGCGACCCCACTGCCTTCCGTTTCAAATCCTTAACCGCCCAAATACAGACACAGCGGTTGTGTTTGATTTGAATTTTAAGTTTTAATTTTTGTAATTATTAGAGAAAGAAATAAGAATAATAATTAAAATATAGATATTAATGATTGGAGAGAGATAAAGAGGAAAAAAATTTAAAAATAAGAATAATAATTGAGAAAATCAATTCTTAAAAATCAAAATGAACAAGGCCAGCAATTTTTTTAAATTGTACCCTCTTCCAACTTGGGTGGAGATAGCTCACATTTGGTATGTTATGTTGCGGGTTTTATTAAATTATCGAAATTGTTTATTTTTGTATATTAATTTATTAGGAGATAATGTAAAAATCCAATTTAATTAATTGGGAAAACCTAATGTTTTGGTACAGAACTTTACAAAGTATTAATTTGAAGGTTTTTCGATCATGTACCGTGTTGTCCAATTACTTTGACTTTCAAGGTATTCTAGTAAATCAACCCGTACAGATGAAAAAGGGACATAAATGTTACTACAAATTGTAGATAAAAAATTACGGGCGAACAAAATTGTGCACCTGCATGGCTGCATGTATCATACAGATGATCAAGGGCGGAGCTAGGATTGCATGCGGGGCCCGGGTCACTCCACACCTCCCCATTATCCCATTCTTTCTACTATATTTTAAGTTTTGTTTGAAAAATATGAAAAAATGTTCCCTAAAAATTGTGTTATTGTTATTTATATGAAGATGATATTTTGTTGTTGGTTTATGAATACATGTAATTTGGTCCACGTGTTAAAAAACTTGTGTTCGCCACTTTTAACATGTAACAAGTTTTTTGTTCTGAGTAATGATTTTGAGAAATACTATGTGCAAGGGAGTTTACGTTGAATTTTACGTAGAATGTGAGTAATGTGAGAACATAAAGTCGAGTTTTACAAACATATTTAAAAAAAAAACCTCATATATTCTGTATATGGTTTGATTTAGGCTTTTTTACGCATATTTTTTTTAAATAATTTTTACAACTTTTTTATGAATGCACTCACTTTATTGACTTTTATTACGCATAAAAATACACTTAGGCCTCGTTTGATTCGGGTATTGGGCGCCTGAGATAGGACTAAATATGTCCAATTCCACTCAATCCCTTGTTTGGTTCCCGCAAAAGCTCCTAGGATTGCTAGTCTCAGGACAAAAATTATCCTTGTATGGGGGTATTGTGTAATCCCATGGGGGGTGAGACTAATTATCCCGGATTAATCTCAAAACTTAATGACAAAACTAAACATGGGATAGGCCTAACCATGGGATATCCCTATATTAGCCCTGTGTGAATCAAACAAAGGATTGTGTAGGATTCAGGACTAAATTAGTTCCATGACAAATAGTCCAATATTATTAATTCTAGGACTATTAATCCCATCTATTTTAGTCCGGGAATCAAACGAGGCATTAATAACAATAAATGATTGCACATAAAAATAGACTAGAAATGGTGTGCATTCTTACAAAAAAAAAAAAAAAAAGAAGAAGAAGAAGTTGGGAAAATCATTTCCATTTGTTTTTTGAGAATAGCAGGTGAAGAGTTGCCATCATTGCCAGGTGAGGTTGAACACAATTCAAACAGAGACCCGTCTGGTCAAACTGACCACACAGTCGGCAGCAGATTTGTATCAAAATCCATCACAATTGATTTCCTAACTCAGACGAATTCGTTCTTCCAACTCCTCTGCATTTCGCAGCGATTTTACTTTGAAATCACAATTCTCAATTACCCACTTCAATTCTGGTGATATTTGTTCTTATATCCATACACATACATACATATACAGATTATAGGATATTGAAGGGAAGCGATGGAAGGGGTCGAATTGCCGATTGAGGTTCGAGCAATGGAAGCCCTAGGGTCAGGGTTTGATCTGGCGAGCGATTTCAAGTTGAAGTTCGCGAAAGGGAGGGTGGTGGCGTTGGATGAGGCCAACAAGAGGGACATTGTGATTCCCGGCAGCGGCGGGGTTACCATCCGGGGCGTGTCGGAGGATATCCGGTGCGATAAAGGGGACCGGATTCGGTTCAAGTCTGATGTTCTCGAGCTCAATCAGGTAAAGGAATCCATTCTATTCAATTCTGATCATCTATTGCATGCCATGCGTGTTTATTTGATTTTTAATGTGTTTTTGTGTTGGTCTGATGATGAAAGTGCACGAGGATGGTTTAAAAATGGTTTTGGTGAATCGGTTTTGGGGGCCTTCAATCGTCAGGAGTCTCAGGACCTGCAAGAAAGAACCGGTGTGGTGTTAACTGTTAACCAATACCCTTCTCATGCCTAAGTCGATTTGCTATGGATTGAAGTAGAATGCACTCAAGTTTTGGAAAAACAAGAGCAACGTACCTGCCCCCCAGTGATACGGGGGTCTTTACGTGTGCTGCTAGGCATAAGAGGTTGGATCCCATTAGGATTAGGTCCCTTGGACTTGTGAGTGTAAATAAGGTTGGCACTTAATGGGTCCATTTGCCTTGGCTATCCTGATCCCTAAGAGTGGGAGTTCCATAGAACTACGACCATTAGAAGTTATGGAGAAGCTGGCTGGTGTAAGTGAGTCCGTGCACACCTATAACCCCTTTAGGATGGTAGGTTGGTTGCCCACTGTGACTCCCTGTGCTCACCCACTTATGGTCCGATCAATACATGCCCGAGCAGAACGGGATTTAGGTCTATCATCGGTCTTGACCCAGTAGCAGCTGAATTTATTGCCAACAGTATTTAGGAAACAGTGAGAATAACTGATCCAGAATTCGTGGTAACTAATGAACCCAATAATTTGGTCCCCGATACGCGGCTCAGCTCAAGTTGCCAGGTGTTTTCCCAAATACTTCGGCCGGATACATTAGTTTATGTGGATGAGGGCTTATTATGGACCAATTATAAACCACAATCTTGTTGTACTGACACTGTTAAGAACTAATGTCTATATTTAGAGAGCTAGTAGATATTCAGAGAATGACTGAGCAAGGGCTGTTAAATCAGATTGGTAGAAATGACCTGTCTAAACATCCTTTACATATGTAGAAATACTTAAATACATACTAACCTCCCTTTTCACTTGTAGAAACACACGTACACATTCGTAGTCATGTAACACTCTCTCTTACGTGCAACCATGCATTGCATGTGGAGCTACACAAACATTTATGAAAAAGCATAATATAAAAGGGATACATATATAGGACGGAGACTTGAACCCAAGGCCTCTAACATGTAAAATCTCTGATACTATATCATAAATGTTCCAAAAACTTAAGCTATTAGGAGCCAACAATCTACATCAAATTAAAAATAGTCACATTAGAGAAGGTTTTGGGCATAATTCTAAGGGTGGGCGTTGGCTGGTGGAGATTAAATAGTTGTCTATTAAAACAGATTCTAGAAGAAGTATAACTTTTAGAGGGATGGTCGTAGAGTTGGAAGAAGAGGGAAGGCCCGATTGCAGGGCAAGGAAGAAGAGGTTTGTAAAGCAATATAAATTGGCTGGAGAAGTCTACTTAATTGGTGAACAAGTTGAGGAAGACAAATCCCAATAAGAAATACACAAAAGAGAGGAGGTTTTTTCAGTGAGGCCCATGCGATTCCAAGATCTGAATCAACCTAGACTGCAGGGTAATGGGATGAGGAGAATTGGACAGCACTGATGGGACTTGATTACTGGAAGGAGATGGATGGACCGCAAAAGTTGCATGGCAAGGAAAGGTTTGCACTTTTCATCAATAGACTATAGAAAGGATGTCTTGGAGGAAGGTGGGAAGAGTCAGAGATCGAGTGTGGAGAGTGACAAAGCTAAGGTTGGTCTAAATTGGAAAGGATGTAACCATGTCAGGGATTCAATGCGTAAAGACGGGTCATGGTTGCGAGTTATGGCCAGTCCTTGCATGGAGTGAAGTCTGTGGAGAGTTAAGAGTGATGCATCTGTAGGTTGAATGGTGCTGTGTAGAAAAAAAAATATTGAGTATGTAAAAGAATGGTGGAGGAAACCTAGTTGTGGGAGGGGATGGGCGAGGTAGACAATAGGGTGAAAGTTGGGAGTTGTATGTCCACGAACACTAAAAAGCAAAATATGGTGTGAAGTCAGGGAGGGACAGGACTTGAGAGTAAAAAATTGATCTCCACAATGAGCAAGAAGCTTGAAGCCTGAGAAACAAGGTTTTGGTAGGAATTTTTAGATTGAGGTGAGGTGATGCCTGAAACTGGAAGAAACCTTCTGCTGTCATTTTGAAGGGAATGCAGGAAGAAATGTCAAACTGGGTTAGAGTTTCTATATCTGGCCATAATTGTCTGGTTACTTTTTATAGATTTGACGTAGATGCTATTTTAAGTTGATAAAAAACCCTGAAGCGGATTAAATACAACAAGTAGTGTGAGAATTAAGGGACAAGTGAGCTTGGAGGTTACATATGGGGCCATGGAGCGTTGTGAAGTGGTGGAAGGATGTTTGAATGTTGTCATTTATTTGTTTTATCACTTTTATGCCTTGGATGAGTCTTGTTTTTCTTTTTATTCATTCTCTTATACTAGGGTGGTACCCCCTTGGTTGTTTCATTTGTACAAATTTTACGGATGAAAAGAAAGTGCAAGAGTTTCATAACTGTATTAGCCCCTATTAGTAATAGCTTTGGATGTTTTGTTGATGTACACACAGAGAAGGTAAAGAGCTCTATGCATTTAGGCAATCCTCAATATTGAGGATATAGAGGAGTTAGGAAACCATCATTTGAAATGTGCTTCTTTTTTAATTGTACAATTGTCCTTGTTGGCATTTCGAAACATAATTACTTTCTTGGTTTTGCTGGTTGAAATTCGACCCAGAAATGGTATATGTTGGGAAGTTATGGAGGCAATAATTACTAATGCAATTATCAGTTTTGCGTTTTTCTGGAAGACTTTATTTTCAGTTAAGCGGCGGTTCTTCATGAGTTCAGACTTTTAATCTAATTTGTTTTGGGCTCAAGTCTCCTGGTTGGTTCTCATGGCCCTATTGTGGTTAACATGTTGAACAATAAGTTATCTTTTAGAAAAGTTTAACTCCCCCCCAGAGTAGGAAACAAACAAAAAGAATGAAACAAGAAACAATTGGATGTGATCAAGTGACTGTTTATGTATGACAATTTTATTCACCACCTTGGATGGTCAAGTGCTTTTCATAAACAGTATGGTGTTCAAATAGGTTGTTCAGGTGGGAAAAAGTCCTATCTGCTGTGCAAGGGGTCTTACTAGACTATCCTAATGCTCCTTGCCTTTGTACAGGATCTTAATTGTTTGATCATGAAAATTGGTTGTTTATGTAGAATTGTGTTATAGTGAGAATTAATGTTTATGACGGGAAAGGATTTGAAAAGGTATCAGGCCCATGATTTGTTTAAAATTTAAAAATGGTCGGTAACAATATTTTGTTTGGAAATTTAGTTTCTTTCATGCTTCAAGTATCAATTACTCTCCCAATTGTACTAGTCAAGAAAAAAAAATTGTTCTACTTCATGTGTGCTACTTATCAATTCTTCAAACTCCGAAATTCTAAAAGGTGGTAGATTTTCTATAAACCACTAATTCACTTTCAAGTACAATTGGGCTTGAATGGTGTATTTCGAGAGCATGTAGCAAACTCATCTTTTGCGTAATCTTTGCACCTGAAATCAATTCATCTGCCTGAATTTCATTTTAGGTTCTCCTTCATGAATTTCTGACGAGCTGGTAACTTTTTTGGTTTGAACTTCTTAGTACTGAAGCTTTTTGGTGATTGTGGAGATTTTTGCCTAATTGCAAGCATTATTGTTATGGCCAATTCAATAGTGTTGAGGGGTTGGGAAATGAGTTCTGCATTCATAAGTTCATTATAATATGAGTTTCTTTTTTGCTTCATACTTGTATTACATATAATACTTTTTGCAGATGTCAGAGCTGCTGAATCAGAAATCCTCAATCCAAGGAAAGGTCCCTTCAGGCTATCTTAACGCTATCTTTGATTTGACTGGATCCTGGTTGATTGATGCTGCGGATGCCAAAAATCTTGCATTTGATGGTTACTTCATCTCACTATACTATTTGCACCTAACAGCATCTCCGCTAGTACTCCAAGACACAGTGAAGAAATCTGTTCCATCTCATTGGAATCCAGCTTCCTTATCGAGGTAGTTCTTATTTTTGTTCCTCAGTGGAACGCAGGTGCTACTTGGATGAATTTCCAAATAATAAAATTGGTGTTTGTCTTCTTTGATTTCAACGTTGGAATAAATTCTGTGTTAGCTTGTGCATTCCGAATAAGGATTATGGGATAAATATATAGGACCAGTTTTCTTGATTCCGTTTGTGTGGGAATTGTCTCTCTCTGCCAATGATGTATCACTCCAGATGCTGATTTGGTTTTATTTGGCAGGTTTATCCACACTTATGGAACACATATCATCGTTGGGATGGCTGTTGGGGGCCAAGATTTACTTTGTGTAAAACAAAAGTCATCATCGCCAATTCCTCCTGCCACACTGAGGGGATATTTGGAGGATCTTGGAGATTTTTTATTTTCAGATGGGATGAGCCCTCCTTTGTTAGAGAAGAAGACTACAGATAGCAAACAGAAGGTATGTGTAACATATTTATTCTTTTTTCCGCGTAGCCCCTGTTTTGACTGTGTGCTAGGTACGCAAATTAATCTGTTTTTCATTCATATAGGTTCCTGAGGTCTTTAAACGTATGTTGCAGTCCCATTCCATGCAGATTTCCAGCATTACAGAAACTTCAAGTAAGGACGTAAGTGAAAATAAACTTCAAAGATTCTGGATAACAAATAGTGTGAGCCTCTGCACTACTTGCAAGGGGGAAAAAAATCAATAAAATAATGAAGGTGGATAGAAAAACTTAGATACCATTATTGTTGATAAGTACCTCTGCATTACTTTGAACAGGGCCTCACCATTATGTGGGCTAAAAGAGGAGGGGATGTGTTCTCTTACAGCCATTCAAAGTGGCTTCAGACAGTAGCTGCCAACCCAGAGCCAATTCTTTTTAAATTTGTACCTATTACCTCTCTCCTTACTGGGGTTCCAGGAAGTGGCTATCTGAGTCATGCTATCAACTTGTATCTTCGCTGTGAGTTCTGCCCAGATCAGTTTAGTCTCGTCATAATTATGGTTATTGTCTGTATGCATATTTTTGGTCGTGTTGTAATCATGTACCTTTTTTTCACTTGGGTGAAAGAGTTTTTCTTACTGAAAATGATATGGATGCTTGATCATGTCAGACCGAGTGAAAAATAGGTAAATATGAATTAGGAATCAACCCTTATTCCAGAGAATCGTGGTCAAGTCCGATTGTTGGTCCACAGAGACAGCTAGGCTAAGTTACGCTAGTTTCGATTAACTTCTAAATTATTGCTAGGAAAACAAGTCTGATTTTGGGTTTTGATTTGAGTAACCAATTAATTAAGAGAGCAAGTACATTGATTTAAAGAAACTTCATGAGAAAGAGGTCTAGGGTTTAGAATCCACCCCAACCACCTAATTGTGTGCCCTGTATAGACCGGGCAAGTGTTCCAATCGCAAATCGCCATCGATAGGGCCACTAGGGCTTGCAATCCCTATCGATTGTGGTCAAGAAGATTTCTACAATCCGCATGGACTATCCCATATCACAGACCATCTCACTAGGACGATCAAGCCGTCTAACGGCACGATCTGTCTTACGAGCATAATCCATCTCAGTCACTTAGTATTGCAAACAATGAAAACTATTATGCAAACGGTAGTTGAAAACTAGTATACAAATACTCGAGAAATTGAAATAAGTAAAATAATTCCATTGAATTCCATGGATACAAGTTCTGAACACATAACCCGATTTGAAAACAAACCCTAATTTGATTATGGGCTTCGCTTTGACACCAAGTAAAATTAGACTTTTCGCTCTTTTTATATCAATGCCTCCAAATACCTACAACACGCAAGAAAAAGAATTAAACTCCAAGTAACGATATAAACAGGCCTAACTGTGATAAATTAGGAGGCAGTAATGTGAACATTTACGTGCCTATCAATGCTATAGATTAACATGGTAAATGTTAAATGGAAATAGCAGAAAATGGTTGTCATACTAGGATATGATCTAAGGCAATAAAGGACTCTTGCTCCCCCTCCCCCAAATAGTTTCTTTGATTGGAATGGGAATTGCAGATTTTCTTTTTTCAGAAACATGTGGTTCTTGTCTCACTGTTAATTTGGTAGAGTTTGTTTCAATTTGACATTTTTGCCATTTTAGCTCCTTTTTAGGGTTCAGTTTCTGGGGTAATATTTTTCCCCCCCTATTTAGCGATCATGCACTCTCTCAGAGACCAAAAACAAAAATGGAAAGATAAAATTGCTGGGTTATTTTTTTTTGATTTTTATGATTCTCTTTTCAGATAAGCCTGCTCTAGAGGATCTGCAGTACTTCTTGGAGTTTCAAGTTCCTAGGCAATGGGCACCTATGTTCTGCGAGCTTCCTCTAAGGCATCAAAGAAGAAACCCCTCTTGCCCCACACTGCAATTCAGATGCATGGGTTCCAAGATGCATATCAGCTCCACCCAGGTACCCCATCTTTCCTTTCCGACTGTCGTAATCCATAATACAAATGATTACTTGTCCGAATATGCACCTAATTGTATTTGTTTTTGAATTCTTTTGTTTATTTTATTTCTACTTTTATTGATAGAGGTTGGAAGCTAGCTTATATTTATGCTCGATCATGTCTATATAGTTTAGAAATTGTTTTGTTTTTTCACATGGGTTCAAGAAACGGAATAACCACTCCAATAAAAATGGGGATTAGGCTTTGCTACTTACGACATCTCTCCCTGGTATATACTTGTTTTTGTTTTGCATTTTGTGTCGCTGATGACCATTTGTACTCTTCTGTGAATTCGTATACTTTTTTATGGTTTGAGATAAAGAGAGAAAGCAAAGCTAAGAAAAATAATTGCTTAGATTTCAAAACTAAGAAAAAGCAGATATGATTGCTTGTCACCTATAGTACTTTAGGATGTTCCAAATTGTTAGTCCTCTTTAAAAAATCGAAACAAAAATTATTCAATCTTCCAAAATAACCATTTACCAACAACAATCATTTCATTCAAAAGTTGAAATATAAGGGTATTGTTGGAAATTAATGAATCTGTTTAATGTGAATGCATTTATTGAATGCAGTTATTGCATGTCTGCTTGAAAAGTTGGAATTCCCAAAAGTGAACAGCAATTTGGAATGGAGGGAGTATTAAACAATCGTACTGTCTCTCTCTCAGCTGGAGGTTTTAAGTCCCGTTTGGACACAGTTTTTGTCCGACTTAGCCAAAAAGTTAGCAAATTCTAAGTAAGCAAGAAGTAAAGTAATGGACCTGGAATTGGAAAAGCAAGCAAAATAATTCCATCTCCATTGAAATTATTAAAAACCGAAAAACAAAATAGTAACGTATTTGACTTAAAGTCAATTCACTATGGAGTATTTTAACACTTAAAAGACTGATGCAGCATGAAAGGCCAAGGGTTTTGGGCAATTTCAAATCATTCTGGGCATGGGCAAAATGGATAGCCCATGGCCCAACTTGGGATATCGATTAGATATTGGTTGTTACATTAGAGTCTTTGCAACTTTTTATTTCATTCTGTTTAGCCACATGTTCTCTGTTCATTGTCAGGTTCATTTATCTTTTGACTCATTCATTCTACCTCATCCTAGCAAAAAGAATAGTTATTTGCATTCAACACATGTTGTGAAGCCTATAAATTGAGGTAACTTGACTTTGAGGAATGAATGAATGGATATGAATTTTCAGCAAGTTTAAGGTTTTAAGAATGTGATGCAATCCTATTCTTTGGCAATGCTAAAGAGGCCTTAGCTGCGATGTCCTTGTTATCTAGGTGTGAGGCTCAGATCTCTCTTCTACAAAATCATTCTTCGTGTTCATCTTCTCTTTTTCTGTTCACAAATAACCATTGTTCTTTAGTATTCCATCACTCCCTAACTTCTTTCAAGTCCTTCCCTACGTCAAAGGACATCTTGAGCCTTGGTTGTGAGATGCTGATTTCATACTTGGAACCTCAATAATCTATTATTGAGTTAAACTCATCAGTAGCACTTTTAGAGTTTGGTTGTTTGGTTGTCTCCTGGTCAGCCTTCAACCTTTTGGGTCTCGCGAGGCAGATGATGGTTGTAGGTTGGGGGGCCAACTTTGTTGGTTTCCTCTCCTCTTTTGATGTTTCTCTCTTGTTCCTTTTAATCTTGTATCCATGATATACAACAATAACAACAATAACATAACTACACACCTAACCTTTGGCAATAAATGCACAAAGTGGATGCTCCCAGAATACCACTGAAACAGATGGATTGAAGACAGACCTAACCTTTGGCAATGAATGCACAAAGTGGCTACTCACAGAATACCATTGAAACAATGGTCCCCCTACACCGTCGCGTTTGCTACGGAATCATGCCCTCAAATCAAAGCCAAAAGGCATCAGAGAGGGCAGACCCAAGAATCATTTTGATTTTTGTGCACATTATCACGCTTCTTTCATTCAATATCCGGAGCATTGGCGTTGCACAAATCCATGATATGTGATTAATAAAATAAATAAATAAAATAAAAGAGTACTTTGAGAGTTTTTAATGTTTACTTTGTTGGCTTGACAAGTATCTTGAACATGTAGACATCATTCGCTTAGAAAGAAAGGACGAAAGAGAATGTTTGATTCATCACAATCCACCCAAAACTTATAGGTTAACACCGTTGGGACTTTTTGGATTGGATCGTCATATGGACTGATTTAATTGTCATCAATGTCGTGTATAGAGTGCTTCTTTGTCTTTCAATAAAGCATAAACCTGTATTACCTTAGCCTAGGAAGTAGGATCTGTAAAACATACAAAAAGCACATTTGGGAATCTATTGCCATCTGCAATATAAAAGATGTTGCGAGCTTGTCTTTAGGTTTCAACATGGACATATCCAGATCTGCAATAAAACATAACCTTGTAGTACCATAGTAGAAAAGCTGGAAAACATAGGTAAAGCCTGGTCTAGAATCTTTTGCTAGTTTCAGTGCAAGCTCCCCCACTGCCATATATAAAGGGTTCAATGCTACCCATCTGTTTGAAAGAATTCTTTGTACTTTGGGTTGGCTAAGTTCTTAAATTCTCAAGGGAAAGAGGAGGGTCTAATATGATATTCAGATGCTTGTGATATTGGGCACTTGAAAGCTTGACCATTTTGTTAAGGCACTTTGCATCTATGAATGATTCAATTAGATCTTTTTGTTGTGCTGCCTTTTTGGTCTTACACCAGAGGGTCAAAAGTCATTCACTGACCCTTATTTTCTTTACGCATTATATCTTCTCATGTACTTTGCAAGTTTCTTTACAAGGCTGGTGGGGATCTTGTTAAGAATATAACCCTTAATTCTTTAGCTTCCTTCCATGCCTTTTTTACATTTTTTCATTTGCTTTTGTTTTTCCTATCTTTTCTTTTCTCTCATGTCCTTTGATTTGGAGAGAGATGGATCTAGCCTCAATGGTATAGTTCTGCAAATTTTTACTTCTCCTTGGAATCTTAAGGGGTTCGGATTGAGGAAACTTTGTTCTACCTTTAGTTGATATTTCTCATGGCTTGTTTGAATTTTTCTTTTTCTTTTTTGTGGATAACTCAGGGTGTCCTCGCCAACTTACATGCACCTCAACTAATTCCTGGGGGATGAATCCCGCTGTCCACTAGTGGGGGGCACAATTAAAGGTCTTCTTATATGTTTGATGTCATTGAGATGTCTAAATGGCTTTAGGATCCTTTCGCAAAGAGGCTTACTGGATGGCCTGCCTCTTGTAGTGGGTATTACTGCTCATTGTGTATATCAACTGACTTAGTGATTTATCCAACTAGCCCATTGTTCATTGCATGTTGGAAGATTGCTAACCTTGTAATACCCCACCATTATCCACCTGAACTATATGGAAAAAGGAATTGTCTCTCTCTCCCCCATATCACTACTCCCCACCTATTATGCCACCACTATCTGAAAGGGATATAAGTTTTATTCCCTTTTCCTATTCTCTCCCGGCGTTCCTTTCCTCTCTCCATTTTTCTTCCCCTGTTGTTAGTTCCCTTAGCTCACAAATCTTGGTTTTAAAACATCCAGCAGGCATGTACCAAGGTAGATTGACACGTAGCATACTTGCTTAATACTAGTATTTCTCCTTTATTGTTTAACTGCGTGTCATAACCCGATGCATACATATTACATATCCATTTAAATAGCCTGACCACCATAGAGAAATGACAGTTGAATTTGCATACAAAAATTTTATTTAGCACCTCAGCATTAGAGACGAATTCAAATAATTGGACACTGTTCCACTTTTGTATTTTCTTCATGTCTCCCTTATCTTTTCTGGGTTTAAGGGGTAAGAGCGGACCTGAGTTGTCTGTGAAATGGAGAACAATACAATGGCTTGAGATCACTGGAAATGAAGGAGACTGAAGAGAGCTCCGGGCAGCCTTAGAGATGGAGAGGGCGGCATGGCAGTGGGGTTGGTCAACCAGAGAGTAAAGTAAGCTCAGTGTTTATGCAATGTGCATTGAGTTTTTTTGTCTTCAATGATGGGTCAACTCATCCTCATCTAAGAGCCTTGTTTGAGGAAGGGGGCTGGTTAGCTTCCTCATATATGTGGAACAACATGGAGCTTGACAGGGTCTTGATGAGGTTGACAGGCCGATCGAAAAAATTAAAAAAAAAAAATACGGAGGTTGAAATGGTCTTTTTCTGAGTCCTACACTCTGAACTTGGATTCTTTATCATTGGTCTCTCTGGGATGATTTAGGTGATATGTGGAGATCAGTATTATAGGACTAAGTCAGGTGGTAGGTGTGATATGAGCTCGTAGGTGTCTAGTATTGGTGTGATATGAGCTTGTAGGTGTCTAGTATTGGTTGTGATACATCTTCTGAGATGTCAGGTGGCCATTGTCTCCTCTCTATGACTTGTCAAGATGGAGCTGTCCTCGTGGGGGATAAGCCTTGTCAAGGTAAAGTAGCCAGACTCTAGGGAAAGCTAACGAAGAGGTTGACTCTCAGTTCAGTTATCTGTCAGCCTTAACTATCTAAAAGGGTGAGTTTTGCTTGTGGACCAATATTTGTTTCCCCACATGCCATGGTTATATTGACTTTGTGATGATATCTGGTAATGGTATTGGTGTCACCTTTGGTTTTGTGCTCAATTTTCTAGAGAAATTGCTGCCCCTTTGCACATTTATCAACTGATGTATTCTTCGTAATAGCTAATTTAGGATTGCATCTAGAAAAATTGGAAACTTCAATCTTGTCACCCTTTTCAGGTTTCAACCGGTCAGAAACCAGTCATTGGCCTACGCTTGTACTTGGAAGGGAAGAAAAGCAACTGGTTGGCAATACACGTTGAGCATCTCTCCAGCGTTCCAAACATTATGACCTCCATAACTCATGATTCCTCAAAATGCAGACCCTGCCAATGGCGCGGTTCTGATGACTATGACTTGAGCAACCAATTCTTAGAGCCAGTGAACTGGAAGAGATATTCAAACGTATGCTGTTCTGTAGTTAAGCATGATCCAAGCTGGATACAGGGAGAAGAAAAACCTGGTGTTTATATAGTTAGTGGTGCACAGCTCATCAGCAAGAAAGGTGGGAAGTGGCCAAAGACCATACTTCACCTCCGGTTGCTCTTCACCCACCTCCCCAACTACACCATTCGCAAGACGGAGTGGGCCGCTGCACCGGCAGCTACTCGCAAGTCCAGTCTGCTCATGAATCTAAGTAACGACTTTTCGTTTACTCAGAAAACAGTAACTGACGGCCCCCCGAAGCAGCTCCCGGCTGCACTGAACTCAGGCGTCTATCCAGGGGGTCCCCCAGTGCCGGTCCGCTCTGCAAAGCTAGTTAAGTACGTTGATACAGCTGAGGTCTCACGGGGCCCGCATGATGCTCCAGGGCATTGGTTGGTTACGGCTGCTAAGCTGGTGACAGAGGGTGGTAAGATAGGTTTGCATGTAAAGTTTGCACTTTTGGATTATGAAGCACAGGAATCGTAGTTTGAGTCCTTGTACATATGGAGTGAGTTTGGTTTTCGTAGTTCGATTTATTTGACATTTAGTTTATAGGATCATGTTCTTCATACCCGAGATACTTTCCTGGAAGCATTGTCATTGCTCTGTACAGAAAGCAGAAAATATATTTTCTCGGTTTGGACAACATCTTTCTCTGGTTGTAGGGTCCCTCGACCTAACTTTTAAAGGTTTTTTTTGCATGATTTTTTGGGGGTTTTTGTTCTCTTAATTCTTACCATATTTGGATCACATCATTCGCCATCGGAAAGGGATGAAAATATAGCCAGAAATTGAAAAAATATTCATAACCTATTTAGTTTATGTGAACTTTTTTTCAACTTCAGTCTATATTTGAATATTTTTTTATTTTTCTGGTTGAGATGAAAAGTGGGATGCAAAAATTTGACCCAAGGTCTTGTAAAAAGTAAGAGAACAAAACCTAAAACTTTGTGGCAAAAAGTCCTTAAAAAGTCCACTTGGGTTGTCATCAACTTGTGCCTTACTTCATTTTTTTTTTTTTTATACGATATACATCAACGGAGGTCAGTGGTGAAGTTAATTACAAGGTTAACAGCCAAAGGGGTTCAATATTTTTTTATAGACTCGAACTCTAGACCTCCCCTGACAGACAAGATGTACAACTAGATGGGTTGTAAGCCATATCTCTCTGCATCTTAACTTGGGTTGTCATTGCAAGTTCTCTCTCCATTTTGGGAAAAGTATCAATATGCAGGCATTCCGCTAATGTGCACAATATAAGCTTTTATTTCTAGCATTACGATAGGGAGACGTACAAAGAAAATGAAGAGTGATTTGTGAACGAGTAGAACACCTTTCAAGATTACACCTCTATTCCAATTTGGTCGCCCTTTTTTTTTTTGAAACCAAGAATTTTGCACGCAAAATATTATTTTAGTTATGAGATTTAAAAAAAGTAATAATTCACACCAAAAATTTCTCCTCAACAAGATTTTTAAATTGTTGCAAAAATCCATGCTAATGCATGGTTTTTGTGTCCAAAATGTGTTCTCCCAAAAGAATGAGCAATTTGAAACAAAGGGAGTACTATAAGTTTATTGGCATTGGGTTGCGTAGATTTCAGTGAACAGGTTAGTACTATGTATTTCTGTTCATTTTCTTTTGTTTTACATCAACCAAAATAAAAACTGAACCTTTTTCAATTCTTTTTGTTTTTCAAAAGCCAAAACTGAAGCAGACCCATATCTTATAGAGAAATTGAACCGAACCGAAGCAGTTTTTCGGCCTATGTTTTTGGTTGGTTCAATTTTCTTGCTTTTTATTTCACCCCTAAGTGTGTGAGAAAAACAAATGAGTTTGATCCCCTGTAATCTCCAGTCTACGATCTCTACGCATAGGATAACACAAGAAAAAATTAATCTAAAAAATACTGCGACGTATCAAGGTTTGGATTCTCTTTATATTTACGAAAGCACCATGTCCATGAGCAAAAAAAAAAAATGATCACATTCAAGTCTTGAGAGGTAATGAAATGAGCACATTCATATACTTAATCCATCAATATCAATTAATCAATCAATCAATCATTTGATTGATCGATCAATCAATCAGTACCCTATACAAATGTATGTATTCCTTCCAATTATCCTAAACCTCAATCCTAATTTTCTAGATTTTTTTTAATTTTTTTTTAATCCATGAGAGAGAGAGAGAGAGAGAGAGAGAGAGAGAGAGAGAGAGAAGTGGGGAAGTGAGTGGATTATGTGATAATTAACAATTGAGTGGAACCCAAGGGGTGCAATTGTGCAAACGAGCCGAGCTTCAGAGCGTTCGAGGCAAACCAAATTAGTTTCTTTAATGGCCTATAATTTTGGAATTCTGGATAATTTTGATAAGTCCCATCTAATGGGATATTTTGACTAATTGGTGTGAGCCTGATAAGGAACTGGAATTGAGCATTTTCAGATCAATACACAATCTAGGATGATAGATCATGAAGATAACCAAAATTGGAAGTAGTCAACAATACTGTCACTGAGACCCAAGTTTTCTTTTTTTGGACTGAAATCCAAGTTTATGCGTACAAATTACAATGAATGATCAAGTGTAGCACTGTAAGGACTGACCTTCATTACAAAGAATTAAACAGAAAATAAACTTGTTTGCAAAAAAATAAAAAACAAAATACGAGATGAAGTCTTTGTTTACACCTTTTGGGTAGAGCAGAAAGGAAACCTAAAAGTACCAACACTACACTGAACTGAGCGAGCTCATATTGTATTCTTCATTTCTGTATGGGGGTTTTTAGAGTAGAAGACTAGCGAAGCATGGCTGTTGACACCCCCACCAGTGAGAATTATAATTCTCTTTCTTAGGTGAAGCAGCCCGGCAAAGGTAACTCGTAATGGAGCTCTAAGTTGGAGCAACAGCCGAACCCAATACTAGCGGTTCCATGCTTTCAAGGAGTTTGTTGCAGAGACCGGTGAAAACAGTGGAATCTGTTTCAAGTGGTCTAAACTTGATAAGAGCTGAAGGGACCAGATTCTCCTCGTCGAGGGTTATGGCTCTCTCCCCTGTTGCAGGAAAATGAGGAATCAGCCGCCGCTTGATCGCTACAGGATTTATTAGCTCAAACTCCAAGCTGGGTTCTTTCAGTGCCAAGCTGACAAACTAGAAGGCAAAAGACAAAACATTGGATTAAACCAATAGAACTTTCTGATAGAACTTTAAAAAACAGCATGTAATACTTAGCTTGACTAGTAGAAAAATATGCGTATGTATGAGAAAAAAACAAAATCCCATGTCTGAGACCAAACAATAAACCATAGATTGGGTATGAAATTTGTTTGATGGCTCATGGCTGTCAAAAGAGCTAAAAATCCAGTAATCATCAGCTTTGAAGAATGAAGATCGTCAGGTCCGGCAAAATTTACGTGGTCTAGCCAGGAGTCATAGTAGCGGAAATTGTTCAACCGTTCATAAACATTGATCGTTTCAAAACAAACTCATTACCCATACTACCCAGAAAATCACAAAGACATGTGGGCCTTATAGCCAAACCAAACCAAACCAAGCCAAGCCTTATGTCCCAATCAATTGGGGTTGGCTACATGTGGCCCTTATATCAGTAAATATTCTCCTATTGATATTAGGCGATTTAAAAGTAAACTGCAATCATAAGAGAGACAATGAAATATTATAACTGTTGGATGCTTTTGCTGAACAAGAAGAATGCCTGTGTAAGCCAACTTGAATTTTTTCCCTTTTGTTTGGTGCTAAATCAACCCTTTATTAAGCAAACAAGCTAGAATGCATAGCGCAAGGCTACAAAGAATCAATACTGGAACAAAGCCTGATGAAAACGACAGCAAGGGACATGACCCTTGAAGACAAACTAACCAAGTCAACTGAAATTGCATTCACTGAAATAGAATAAAGGGAGGATTTGAAGTTGGTAGATTACAAAAAAAGTCTCATCTCCATAAATCATACACCCTCCGTCCCAAAATGGATGTCCAAAACCACTATTCACACCTCTAAAAAATTTATCTATATTCCGTATTTTATAATATTTTTTAGGATTTTAAAAACTTTGTTTAATAACATTAAGAAAGGTCTATCAAACAAGATCCATATTGCATATATAATTCAATACAACTTAAACGATATAGATGGTTTTTTGAGAGCAGTAAATAATGATTTTGGACATTGATTTTGGGACAGAGGGAGTAATGAAAGATCCAAACATACCAAATTTTCTAACATAAGTGTAAAAAATCAGCAAATCCCAAACTTGTCACAGCCATTACAAAAGTCAAAGCATACTGAATGAGGCACAAGAAAGGACAAGCGCAATAAAGACTCCCAGTTGATCAATTTAATAATCAATTTCCCAACAGTCAGAAAGACATTAGAGCAAGTGAACTGAAAGTTGTGTGTGTAGGCCACATCCTCAGGAGTGCTTTGTTGTGCTTCAGCCTTCAAGGATGTCTCATGATGGATTTTGAATTTAGCCATGTTTGAGTTCATCTTGGTCACAAGTCAAAGTATTTTGTTGCTATACTAGGGTGTATGTTCTTTTGTCTATTAGTATCCTATGTTGGGATTCCTTTAAGGCTCTTCTTTCACTGTGAAGGGAGTTCGGGGGTGTGCTAGCAATTCTAATTTATTGAAATTATGTTGATTCCATTAAGTTTCAAAAAAAAGGGAGTTCAGCTGCAGGGTGGAAAGGTTTCAGAGGAGGTCCACAACTTGAGAGGTGGCAGATTGGCTTCTCTATCAAGTATTCCAACCAGTTTCGCGTCGATTCACAGCATTCCTGTGTTGGTGGCCAAAATGTTTGTGACAAAATGTTTTATCGACTGCACTAGAGAGAAGTTCCAAGTACCTTTTTTCTTTACTGGGACAATACAGTGATACCAACTAGGGATGGAGGTTTGGGAATGAGGAGGCCGTGGCATTGTTGGTATATGGTTCTGCAGATTCGCTTATGAGAGTGACAAGATATGGAGGAGAGTTGTGGTAGCTGAGTGTGGAGACAACTGAGCCATTGAGAGCCGTAAAGGTGTTTTACCATTAGGGCAGGGGTTCGTGGAAGGATATTGGTTGGTGTGAGAGGACATTTCCAAGCTTGTAAGCTTGGAAGCATAGGTCGTCAGCGAGGAGATGCAAGCTAGAGCTTTTGGGTTAAATTCTCAAATGGGTGGCATCGTGGCTGATTATATTATTTCAACATGGAATTCAAGAGGTTTCTTAAGGATTAGCTTTTGTTCAGTTTTGTCGGTTGTTGGCATTGTCGTATGACCTTAGAGGTGTTGTGGGTGAAGATCTAACTATGGAGGGGCAGGAGTGGTAGGTTTGATGTTTCATCCTTCTAAAAGCTTGTCAGAGGAAGTCCTAGAGGGAAGTTTTTCTGTAGGACCATTTGGTGGACAAGATTCCCAACAAAATGTGGCATTTTTGTGAGTAGCAGCTAGATGGAAGATCTTAAGAAATGACGATATGTTATAAGAAATTTAAGTCCTTGCTCCTTAGTGAATTGCTAGTGCATCTAAAAGAGGGACAGGGACCGTTTCCCACCTTCTCACCCTTTGTTTTGAGGTCATTTAACAAGCTATGGAGCTTGATCTTTGCCTTGTTTGGGATGCTCGGTTCCAATATGATGATATGGGTAATTAGGAAGTTAGAGGGAGGCAGAGGAAGAGGGCTTGCATATTCGCCTCATTATGTCTACTGTGGATGATTTGGAGAAAGCAGAACCCTACATCTTTCTAAGGCATTGAGCTGCCTATTTCTCAGATTTAAGGCCATTTTTTTCAAATATTTTGTAGGATTGTTTTGCAAATTCATTTAATGTATAATTACAACGGGGCTTTTGGGTTTTTGACCCTTCCTTTTGGAATGTAGTTTTATTGGTCACTCTCTTTGTATACATTTGTTTATGTAACACCTTCATTTTAGAAAAGTTTTGACCAAAATGCAGGCGAAATATAAGGTCAAAACTACAGCTTAATCCAGTAGACTAAATGTGTCACAACTACATCTACTGGGCGAATAAATTTTGCAATAAAGAAAAGTCACCAACTCCTAGAGCCAAATTGAATACTGCTAAAGTCATACCAACAATTGACTATCCAGTCAACCCTGCAGCCTTTCCTTCTTCTGTACTGAGAATATAATCTCTCACATACTTCTAAAGAACTAATGTAGAAATGATTTTCTTTATTTGTCCTACATTTTGTACATCTATATATTCATAGAACTTCACTCATTCCTGATTTTGAAGGTTGGCTGCTTCATTTTCTGTCAATATACTAGATTCAACCTCTAGTTCTAACATAAATTTGTCTCTTCTGTTTGATTACAAAAGAGAAGACATCATATGGTTGGTCATCAAGGCCAACTGGCCAACCATTTGAATTCGAGAGGATGACAACTTTTTTTGATAGACAAACATGCCTACCATATATAAATAAAGCATTATAAGCATGCAAAAGTTGCATAACCAAATGCACCAGCATCAGCAGAAAAATACTGTTTGATCAAAGAATCCCAAACTTGCAATAATGCCCATCAACCACTCGAAAGTAGATGTGATGAAAGGAAGGAGAAATTACAGGGCTTGAATTGATAAAACCACGAATGATCAAATATTAAGGAATAAAGAATCGATTACTATAACTGACCTCGTAGAGAGCACTAGTTGGCTCTTGAGGAGAGAAGACACCTTGAAGCACCACTCCATCAGGAAACTGGACCCGGATAACAGTTTTTTTGAATCTTTGCCTCGCAGTTTTTGCCAGCTTTTCCTTATATGACTTGGGGATTAAAAGTTGTGATTCTTCTATCTTTTTACGCCTCATATCTGCATCTCTTTTAGCCTCGCCAAGTGAAAGGTTATAAAATGAGTCTGGGAGCTCAATTTTAGCAGCTACACTTTCCGGGACAGAGAAGAACACCCGTATCTAGTTAACAAAAAATGGTAAGGAGCATCAGGAGCAGATTATGGTAAGAAAATATCGATAACCAACAATATCACAAGAACTTAAACGACAAATAACTTCTAAACAGAAAGATTTAATAGTTAATGAAGAGGAACAAACTGATGATGTCCATCAGAATGTACCAGAACATAAAACCAACTTAGGCAAACATTCCAACGTACCACAATCTTGAAGCCTGTAGCAATAGATAATCTTCAAGAGAAAGAAAGAAAGAAATCGACCCCTCCTATTAGAAAACTTTCCATAAATATCCTCCTTTTCCATATGATACATACACATGGGAAAAAGATTAAGAAAGGAAGAAGTAATAAAGGAAAAACAATTCAGAGTAGATGTTTAACAAAAAGAGAGAAAAGAAAGGCTACTGAGGGTGAGGGCCCCTCGGGAATGTTTTTTTTTAGTACTTCGGAAATATCTTGGGGATGTTTCTACTACTTTAAAGGTGCTGAAAAACTAAGTTGGGGCCTTGGGGGTGCATTTTGGGCAGGTTCCTTGCAAATTGCTGAAATAGGGAATATAGGCAATCGTCTCGGTTACAGCTTGCCTTGCATTGGTTTATTATCACTCCGAAACTAATACACGAGCCTTGACGGCCTCTAAAGACTTAACCGACTGCAAATTGATTTTGATTTGGATGCTTTGACAGTCTCTTTTGGTTTACGGAATTTGAAAGTTGGCATCATTGAATGTAACTATAAGTGAACCCCGTCCCAAAAATACGATAAGAAGCACAATGACAGGCACCCACCAGTTGTGCTGAATTCCAAGAACAAATACCATGTCACCGACATCCCACCAAGTGCTTGTAATGACGAGAGTATAAGCACTGCCTAGAAGTGATTCTAAATGGAGCCTACGTAAAACTACAAACATAATTACGGATGTGATTCAGCTAATTACATGTGCAATGTCGATAAACCAATTCTGTTGTAGATTTTGGAAGGGTTTAGGCTGACTTCTTGGTAGATGATGTAGATATTTTGTTTGGCAAGTAGCAAACGGCATTACAGTGACTTTTGTATATACTCCCTCTATCCCATTTTAATTGTCCACCTTTCTATTTTGGGATGTCCCAAAATAAGTCTCCACTTTCTATAAATAACCATAAAAAAATACTCAACTTTCAATTTTACCCCTAAAAAGTACTCTTCCACTCCTAATTGATTTGATAGTTTTTGATATTCTTATCATTCTTAAATTGACAGAATCTTTCAACATATAATATTTTTCATGATTTTGAAAACTTTGCATAATAGAATTAACTGAAATCAATCAAACAAGAACCATATTACATATTTTTTGAGATCCATATTGAAGGCTATAAACAATTTAAATACATTTAATGGAATTCACAGTTTTTAAGGTTACTTCTGAAAATTTAAAGCACAAATTTTAACTCCTTAAAAAGCTCGATTTTCCGTAGAGGACATTTAAATTGGGATGGATGGAGTATAAATAAATCTTGTCACCTCCAATCGCAGTTCATGTTACACAACAATGCATTAATAACAAGTGTCACCAGCATAAAGGAAAAGCATAACGAACAATTTCTAAAATGATGTAAAGAACATAGCCACCCAAAAATTTAAGACTGTCCCAAATAACCTGGTACAAAAATTGTCATGGAGCATAAATGTAAAACATAATGGACAACTTCTGCAATACAAAAAATGGCGTGGAGTTTCCATTTCTGCATTTGCAATTTTAAGAAGAGGTGTAGACTTTTAAAGAGATTAAGAGACCTAAAACGTTTAATAATAATACGTGGCCATGTCTGTCACCGACAATTTTAGGGTTTTATGTGCCACGGTGCCCTTACCCTGTGTCGATATGCCATATGTATGTCTATGCCCATGCTACACGGTATTATACACATAGCTCCACCTATCAATGTCATGAAAGCAATCTAATAATTAATATCACTTATCTTATATTTCAAATTGGTGTTATAATCCAAGTCCTAGTTACAAGGTATTTTGACTCATGCTTCCTTTAAGTTCAACCATACTTAATTTCAAATTGGTAGTTTGTGGACAAAAAGAGAGAACCATACTTAAGAAGAAAATAACCGAGCATTTACCTGTCTGTCAACCTTAGTTGGCTCAACTGGTTCAACCTTTTGTGGAGCTGCAGAAGGCATCGATTCAACCTTTTGCGGTTCCAATAATGATATTGCCTTCTTAATTCCAACTATTTGCTCCTCCAAAGGAAGTTCCATTACTGCCCACATCTCCCCGTCTTCCTCTCTCAGTCCAAACCCAACACCCTCCAACAACTCCACTCCTCCTGTAACTTCACTAATAGCCTCCCGTATCTTCGGATTGCCCATCCGAACTCTCCGAAACTTGGCATTTTGTGGTTCCTTCACAATATTTCTCAACAACTTAAGGACAATCTCAACTGATCCATCGGAAGGCTTCCCCGAAACATATGCACCAATAAAACTTTCTAATTCACCTCCGGACACAGAATTACCATCATTATCAGATAATTCTAAATCACCACCGACATTATTAGCCTCTACACTATTTAAACAACTATCGACATGAGTAGAAACTTCTTCTTCAGACCCATAAGCACGGCCGCAAACAGGACATTCAAACACATTAAGAGAATACCCATTTTTATTACTGTTACCTGAAGTGATCAGCGAATCAAACGGATCAAACCCAGTTACTGCTGCTGTTGGTCTCGAAATCGAACTAGTTTCACTTTTAGGCATGTTATTATTCACTTGGCGATTTGAATCAATTGCTTTTTGAGGCAATGGCTTGGGATTCACGGGTTGGCTCGGGCGAGCCGGAATCGAATCTGTTGGGCCCGAAGAGGTGGAACCCAAGACTCTGCCATGGCCCTTGAATTTACCAGACGAAGAAGAAGAAGATGAGAATGGGTTGTTGACTTTCTTCATGAAACCCTTGACCTTGTCCTTCATATCATCCATTGTTATTGCTCAATACAACACAATTTCAATCAAAACAATAACCAGATTCAATGAAATGTTTTCAAGAATCCACGAAAGAACGGAAAGAAGGAGAGTTCTTGGGTTGTAGAAGATGAATCGAAGGAATAATCGACGAGATTCTTTTTGGGTTTTTCTTTTGGATACAGTGATATGAATTGGATTGGGAAACGAATTTTTGGGTTTCAAGAGACGAATTTAATAGGGTTTTCTTGGGAGGAGGTTTAGGAATGGGGAAGAATTTGGCAGCTGTTTGGCGGGGATGGAATTAATCCCTTCCCGAGTCGGTTTTCCGACAAGAAACCGCGACGTGTGGGGCCTTTTGACGCAGAAGATTTTGGGGGCAATTGCGTTTGAAGGGGGTGACGACTTGAGAGTTGAGAGCTTATTTTCTTGCTAAACAAGCTCTCTCGTTTCTTTATAGCGCATTCGGATATATGGGATGAGATCAGTGCATCTCGTTGCCTTTTGTTTTGGCCTGCTCTTTTGTTGCATGACCTTATTTGTATCGTAATCTAATACTGCCCTTTGTATTTAGCCTTATTTAATGGAATTTCTCTCTTCTTGTCAAAATAAATAAATGGTACGAGGGGCAAAAAATTGCGCTTTCATGGGGACTTTTTGGGGAATTACTCGTTGCTTGACAAGAAGAAAAGTAATTGGACACACACATCGACGAAAATACCCCACTTTAAAAAGATTCCTTAATTTCCTCTCAATATTTCCCCCTCATCTCTCTCCTATCGTCTCTCTTTCAACTCTCCTTTTTTGTCAAGTTCTTCCCACTCTCACATCCAACGTTCTCACTGGTCCCAAGAGGGATAGGAGTTACGTGTTGTCCCTCACCCCGTTTCCGTTCCTAAAGGAACAACTCCCACGTTTTGTATCTTGGTATGTTTTGGCAACATTAATCTCACTCCTCACTCTATCTCTCTTTCTCCCATCCCTCCAGGGAGATAAAAGTGATAGACTGATGAAAAAGATGCAAAGTTGAGGTAAAAATTGAGATAAAAATTGATGTGAAATGAGTAACATGTTCAAAATATTCATTGAAAGACTGATTGCATGATTGGAGATATTATTGTGTTAAGTTTGTTTACTTCAAAGCCTTGTCCTATTATTATTTCTATTTTTACAAATCCCAAAGGTCAATGAACAAATTTTCTTTTTTGAACAGCAAAAAACTTCATTAATCTCTAAGGATACAAAGATTAAATAGGGAATGAACAAAATTACTACTCTTATCATGTAGTTTGTACAGTTTTCAAAGGAATCTAGTCTTTATTATTTACACAGGGATCCTAAATTGAATTTTGAAGAAGAATTTAGAAAATTAGATCAAGACTCTAGTATGCCGAGTGAATCGATTTTTTCCCATGTAATTCAAAAAATTATTTTAAACTAAGGAATGACTTGGATCGTTTGTGTAAGACCTCAAAGTGGACCCTACACACCCAATCTATATTACAATGGAGAGCAATTTTTGTTTCAGTCATATTTTTTGTCTCAATCATTGTATAACATTTTATCTCTCTCCCTACCAAGTCATTCCTCTCCCTCTCTCTCTCTCTCTCTATTCTTTTTGCTCCACCGCCCACCACACATAAAATTTCAAACCACATTCTCTGTCTCTCCCATTTTCAAAATTCAAATCACATTCTCTATCACTACCACCTCTCTGAAATTCAAAGGACCATAAAAAATGAGCACGTGCACGTGCATAGATTGCACAAGTCGTACCTTCATGCATGAGCACTGCATGCACTATGACCAAACCCTATGAAACTACCAATCTTTCTCAATAACCAAACCTCAATAACCAAATTTTGGGGACCACACCCTATGAAAAGTAACAACCTTCTCTTCCCATTTTTCAAAAACTTAATTCAAAACTCAATTATTTTGCACTTTCTCTCAAAAATTGAAATTATCAATTTTTAATCTTTACCAAAAATATGTTCAGGATTGATCTCATTTTAAACGTATTGTGAATATCTTTTAAATGGTACTAATATTATAAAAATATAAATATACAAATTTTAACTTACTCCAATATGGATACTCAAATATTGCCACATCACCATTTGAGTATTCATTTAATGGGTTTATAAGTTTGAGTATCTACCCTTCTACAATGGTTCATTTGTGTCCATAATAAAAATGTATTATTCACTCTATTTTTATTCATCAAATGGGCACAACTTTAAATTTGTACATATATTTTTATAATATTAGTACCATTTAAAAGATATTCACAATACGTTTAAAATGAGATCAATCTTGAACATATTTTGGTAAAGGTTAAAAATTGATTATTTCAATTTTTGAGAGAAATTACAAAAAAATTGAGTTTTGAATTAAGTATTTGAAAAATGAAGAGATAATGTTGTTACTTTTGATATAGTGTGGTCCCCAAAATTTGGTTATTGAGGTTTGGTTATTGAGAAAGATTGGTAGTTTTGAGTATCCAAATGCCAAAAGTTGAGAGTACTTGCAACAAATGTTGTTAACTTTGAGTATTTATCCAAATACTAGTGTGAGCCTCTTTTGTGTATCAAAATACTCATCTTTGAGTATTTTTGTGTTTGAGTATACCACTAATGAAGTGAGCAAAATTTTTGTACTTCAAAATTATGGGTCCATAAATCGCACAGATTCACTGCTAGTAAAAGTCAAGCTATCTTTACTTGATGGACTTTAATGTTTAATATATGGAACAAATAATAACAAAAAGAAATTTTGGAAATTGTTTAATCCAATGAGATTCCGAAATCAAATTCCACCAAAAATCTTGCCTCGAAGAATATAACTCTTGCACTCACTAGAAAGTGTACAAGGCCGTCAACTAAGCTAATCCGAGTTGGTTACCATGTGATGATTCTAATAAGCCGTTACAAACACAGGGAGGTAAGAGTAGTCAATTCGAATATTTGCAATGATTAATTGTGGAGATTAAAACAACCATAATGAGGCAACTGAAATAATGCAAAAAATATTTTAAGATATGAATTCAATTTCAATACTTACTATGACCTATAAAAAAAACACGATCAATCTTCTGTCTGTATATTCGAAAGCCGAAAATAAATGTTTTGTGATTCTTTTGTTGTCGACTTGGCGGCGGTTTCATGCATGGATTTTGTTGGGTCGTCCTCTTTTTCTTAATACGCATTTGTCAAAATTTTCCGGTTGTTGTTCATGTTATATCATGCTGTGAATTTTTCTATTCTACCCTAGTGAATCCCTCTGCGTCTGTGAATGTGACCAAAAAATTTAGCCAGCTGATTCAACAGTTCATAGAGGCAGCTAGTTCATTTAATGTATTCGCAAAATATGCATAGGCGTCTACTTATCATATTACAGCAGGGCCAAAGTCATCAATACACTTCTTGTGATGCAAGAAAAATACAGTTAGGCATTGTAAATATTCATGGTGATTTATCCCTATTGATTGTGTATATATAAACATGACTTCAGAATCTTCTTTTGTGTCCATAGACAGAGTTGAGAAGAAGATTGATGGTTTTCAAAACCTTCATGGGTCTTGTTTTATCGATGATGGGCGGTGGTACAATTTTTCAGAGTGTGTTTTTCAAGGATTTCTGAGTTCTCGGAGGAGGGAGTGGAGTGGATGCTTTTCGACGCATTCATCTCGGATATCTACAATCGATTAGGCCGAGAGAACAGTGGCAGATGGTGGTTTTACCAAGTGATCCATGGATGAAAGTTTCACCGTAAAACCAGCTTGTAGTCTCGTTAAGCAGTTTTGTAATATTCTGCTAAAATCTTATTAAAACAAAGTATTCCTTTGTTCTCTTATATGTTTTTCTTTCCTCTCTTGTGATGTGCTTTAATTTATTTATTTTTATCGTTGTGCCAAGGCTTTCCAACACAGCCTCTGATCTCAATTTAGGCACTGGAGCAAGGGAGTGTCCTATGAAATAATTTAGGCGGGTAATTTTTTAGGGTTAATTGTGAAGATCAATTTGTTTAAAAAATCGGAATTTTGTAACCGTACAATAGACTGACAATTCTTTTCTTCTTCTTCTCCTTCTTCTTTTTTCAAATAGACGGGAAAAATGTACTTTTTTTTTTTACCCCCATATAGTTATAGCTAGGTTTTAATTTGGTCAATGTATTTCTTATATGACTGTCATTTTGTCCTCATTGTGGAACCTATTTATAAATACAGGGCATTAAAATAGTAGATATGCCCTTTTTTTTTTATAATCCAACTCACATATCTTAACATCTAATATGGATTTTTTTTTTATTACTTTGATAATTGGCTAGTTTGATCTAATTGGCAAGATTGGACAAATGAACAAGTGATTTTTCATACTGAAACATTATTCAAAGAAAATCAAATACACGACAGACACATTGATGTGGACATTTTGAAGTGGAAATTTGTGGTGGATGGCCAGGATACTGAAGGGCCCATTGAATAATTTTTTCCCATAAAGAGTCTTTGTGACTTAAATGGGATCGGTCTGCTAATTAAAACACCCAAATTATCATGCATTTTTTTTTATCGGCAATTATGTAAAGACCCGTGTTTTAAAATAATTTTTCCAGAAATAATGTTGGGGAAATGTGAGGAAATGAAAATAGTGCAATATGAGGTCAATGTGAAATTAGTAATTTTATTTGGGTGTTTGTGAAGCACATTAGAAACATGAGGGGTGTAACTGCTAGTGTGAGAGTGTATATAAGCAAGTTTGGATCAGATTTTTGCTCAAAAAATCACACCCCTCTCCTGTCAAAACTCACGCCTCTCTCTCTCTTCTTCTCCTTCCCTCAAAGTCTCCTCAAAACCCCTCTACTTCTCCACCACAAATCCACCCTCCACCCTCAAATACTTCAACCTCCAACCAAGGATTCATCATCTACGCACGATTTGGAGTCCGGGACTCCGTGATTTTGCTTGGAGCTAGCCTATTTCGGTTGGGGTTGGAAGCAAGAGCTAGGGTCTCATCTTCTTCTTGGTTTGCTTGAGGTAGGGAACCCATTTCTACCTCCTCTAAGTGTATATGGTTTGAATTAATGCATGATGTTCATATCTCTCCTCAATTTTCTACATAACTCTCATACCTCCATGAAAATTGGATTTGAACTTGTATAAGCTTGATTCTCCATATTTGATAGATTGATCTTTGATTGGGTGTTTAGATATGCTAAAATGATGTTTTGTTGTGTTTTGGAACCCCAAATTTGGGCTTGGAATGAAGCCCCATCTATTTGAGCCAGGTTGTGATTTTCCACCCGAACCCAGGTGGATCGATCCACTCTTAACAGTGGATCGATCCAAAATGCTCTGTTGCACTTTTGGTACGTTGTGGATCGATCCACTCCTTGATTGGATCGATCCAGAATGGCTTGTTCACGGATTACACTAGAGTGAATCGATCCACTCCTTGCTTGGATCGATCCAGAATGGTCTGTTCGCGAATTTCACTAGAGTGGATCGATCCACTCCTTGCTTGGATCGATCCAGATTCCTTTGTTCAGACAGATTTTTTTTCCAACTTCGCGGGCACGCCCCGGCTTCGTCCGAACTCCGATTGAGGCGATTCTTGAACCGTTGGAAAGCTCTACGAGTCTACTTTCAAACCCAATTGGTTTCATATTCATATCATTTGTATTTTGAGAGAAATGCCCTTTTTACTATCAGTGTGTCGTATTTTTCTCGAGGTTTATAACTCCGTTTTCATGTTCCATCGCTCCGGGCCCTCATTGGCCATTTCAAAACTTCTCGAATTGACCTCTAAGCTTCGGTAACCGATCATGGTGCATTTTATGCTTTGTCTTGGTTGTCTTGGTTTCCACGCACATTGGACACGTGTTAATTTGACCACCACCGACACATTTTGAGTTTTTTGAACAAAGATGATTGTGTGAATATTTTGGACACTTGTGAAAGGTTATTGTGATACGTGAATTGGTTTTGGGCACTAAGTTGAACTTATGGGTCGATAAATGGTAATAAAAATGTGAAATATGTGACACGGGGCCCGAAAGGGTATGCCCGGAGTAACACGGGGCCTTTATGGTATGCCCGGAGTGACACGGGGCCTATATGGCATGCCCGGAAAATGATCAAATGGTTGAAAATGAATGAGATGGATATGGATATTGTGTAAAATATATGAGGTATGTTGTGTGAGTGTCAGACACGAATAACGGGAGTAAATGAAATCTAATTGATTATGTGCTTTCTTCGAGTAACACGGGGCCTATATGGCATGCTTGGAGAATAAATGAATGATTAAAAGAAATAAGATGTATTTGATAAATGTAAACGATGCTTGGGCTATTTCAGATGTTTTTGTTATTTGTGAAGTATTGTAAGATGAAATGTTCGTGTAAATGAATGTGTTTTAAAAAGACTGAACCCACGACATGAAATGTGACTGTTATGAGGTAACTTATGGACATGCTGGTTTCATTGGATCTTTAAGGCATTCCCTAGACAGTCTATGATCTAGTTGATTTATCTTAGCCTACTCATTTGCGTGTATTGTATTTTCATGTGCATCTTTCATTCTATATACCCTTAGCGTTGGTAGAAAAGTTTCCTACGAGCTAGTGAGCTCACCATATCTTTTCCAGGTACACAACATGGAGCATGATATCGGATGCGTGGAGTGTGATGCATGCCATGAAGATTTTATGAGCATGAAGTTATTTTCTCATCTTCATGCTAAATACATTTTTGAAAGATAATCTTGTAATTTTAATTTCTATAAGATTTTGACTATTTCAACTTATGTAATAACTTTAAAACCTTTGTTATTTTGTATGGGTACGGGTACCCTTGACTAGAAGCTTATTGTACTTCAATTTTGACTTTCTATGGAAAATTGTTGACTTTAATGGATCCTACATGGATGTTATTTGTATTTTGGCTTATTAAAATTGAGGGCGTGACAAATTATGTAACGTATTGACATTCGGTTTGCATTTAAGGTCTAAAATGCTTGATTACATATCTTCATCTTTTTAGAAAACATTTGACAAGTCAAAATATTAGAAATTTCTGACATGTTTTTTTATAATAGAGTAACAAAGTGTCCGTGACGAAAGGTATTTTTATAAGAGACTAACAAAGTGTCCGTGCGGAAAGGCACTTTCCTAATAATTTACTATGATATAAGTGAGCAAAATTGTTGTACTTCAAAAATTATGGGTCCATGCATCGCAGAGCAAAAGAAAAAAGAGAAAAAAAAAAGGAAAATATTTACTCGATGGACTTCAACGTTTAATACATGGAATAAATAATAACAAAAAAGAAAATTCAGAAAATGATTAATCCAATGAGATTCCGAAATCAAATTCCACCAAAATCTTTACTTGAAGAATTTAACTCTTGCTCTCACCAGAAAGTGTACAAGGCTGTCAACTAAGCTAATCTAAATTGGTTACCGTGCGATGATTCTAATTTCTAATAAGCCGTTACAACCACAGAGATGTAAGAGTAGTCAATTCGAATATTTGCAATGATTAATTGTGGATTAAAACAACTATGGGGTGCTTTGGCTAAATTTGGTTTTTTGGTTTATTGGATTATTTGATTTTGTCCTTATTCAATTTTTTTTTGCATTTGTTAGTTTTCGGTTGATTTTTTGAGGTTTCTTGGCTTGTCTCGACGAGAGGAATCTAAAAAATATAAAATTATTAGCCAAACTTAAAGTTTTGTGAATAAAGACAAAAATAAACCAAAAAACCAATAAACCAATAATCCAATTTGGTTTATTTTTGTCTTTATTCACAAAACTTTAAGTTTGACTAATAATTTTATACTTTTTAGATTCCTCTCGTCGAGACAAGCCAAGAAACCTCAAAAAATCAACCGAAAACTAACAAATGCAAAAAAAAATTGAATAAGGACAAAATCAAATAATCCAATAAACCAAAAAACCAAATTTAGCCAAACTCCCCTATAGTCAGGCCATAGCAATAATGAATAAAATATTGGGTTAATGACCTAGATACTTCCTATAAATATACGTTTTCCCTTGACCACCCCTTGCAAGAAAAAAATCTACGACGACACCCCCTCTAAGTAACTAAACTTTTGGACCTCTAAATCTATTAACGGAAAGAGTTAGAGGACCATTTTACCCTCCATATATATACATACACTTAAACGAAAATTTCATTTTCAGCCTAAAGAGAAATCCCTCCTTTCTCTCGAGACTCTCTCTCACTACTGAAAACAACCTTGGCGGCTTACTCTCGAAGAAAATCCGGCCCAATCCTCCGCTCTCTCTCACCAACGCTGTCGTACTTTGCTTTCGCCTCGTCCTCCTCTACTTTCTCCTCTCGATCCACCACCACCACCACCTCCTTCTTCAACCACCCAACCTCTCCGGCGCTTGTCAACAACCTCTACAGCAACTTCTCTCCGTTGTCCCCATCCGTACGCTTCTCTCTTGATCGTCCGATCTCTCCTAGCTGTTCAATCTCGGCTCTAAAAACTTAAAGTGACCATCTGATGACATCTTCATCGTCAGCCGAGAGTAATCGCAAGCTCTGATTTGGCCTTCATCTCACCAACAACGGCAGGTTGTGGGGTTCTAGTCGAGGCCGAGTCGGCTTTCTGTCATGTAAATAAGTTCTCAGCTCACTCATACTCCCTAGTTACTCATTCCATTTATTTAATTAATTCGACAAATCGCGTCATTTTGACCTCCCATCGAAAAGAAGCTAAGATAATCTTGAGGTGGTTAGAGATCCGACGGCGAGCAGATCTTGGTGGAATCCTAAGCAATCAGAGCAGTGACAGACGGAATTGACTTCAATTTCTGTGAACGAAGCCCCAGAGATCGATGAATCCTTCTTGTTTATATGCATATATAGTTACATACAGATATATATCCTAAATTTTGGAGATTCTGGACCATCTAATCACCATTCAAATGAACTCCGAAACCTAAAATCAAAAATTAAATTGCATAATCAAAGTTTAATTGGGGATTCATGTTGTTAATTGATTCGTTGAGGTTTGGCGTTTGGCTTATCGCCATGGTTAGATTTGTTTGATGTAGATTTCACGTAAATGGGGGAATAGGGGGAGAATGGGGGAAAGGGAGAGGGAATATGGGTGGGGGTATATTGGGTAGATCATGTCACATTTTTTACCAAAATTTAATGATAGAGGGGTCAAGGCCTAACAGAAGGTAGGGATGGGAGAATTTTACTACTTAAAAGGGGGTGTCGTCGTAGATTTTTTTTCTTGCAGGGGGTGTTTGAGGGGAAACGTATACTTACAAGGGGTGTCTAGGTCATTAACCCTAAAATATTTTAAGATATTGTGAATTCAATTTCAATACTTACCCATGACCTTGTTGACACAAATTTCTTCAGGGACAAGAGAAATGTCAGAGCCAACACCGAGTGGTGTTGAAAGAGTGTGAACGTGCCAGGAGATATGATCTCCAAAGGAAGATAAGGAAAATCGCCTAAAACTTGAATGAACTTCTTTCAAGCAATAGTGATAACTTAATTAAGAGGAACTAAATTACAAAGGTTCGAAGGCCTTGAACAATGACTTTAACAACAAAAGAAAACAAATTTATATAGAAAAGAAAGAGGAGGAAGAAGAGATGAGAGGTGATAGACATGATTGAGAAGGAAACAATCGACCAACTCGATAGTTAGAAAAACAATTACAATGTTGCTATGAGCTTTCAGTGCGCGGACCTTTGCAATGTTGCACAAAGGTTTGTATTTATAGAACTTCATAAGCCATGTAACTGCTATGAATAACTGCCCATGACTTTGGATCATGTTCCTTCAATCGTGCACATTTTGGATGTCGTCAATTCTGCCCTTGTTCAACAATTGACAAGTTTCCTTACTTGGCCGAAAATAACTACCCATGACCTTGATAATTATCACATGTGTTTTCAGCCTTAAAAGAATTCAAATTTCAAATAAGTAACCCCCTAAAATTAAGGAAACTGCTTATCTCTTCTCCTAGAGATAAGTATCTCCTGAATTGTAGGGATTTTCCTTTGATCAGGCACTCGAAATGTCCTGCCACGTGTATGATCCAAATATGGTACAAACAAACCTATAAAAAAAACATGATCAATCTTCTGTCCGTGTATTTAAAAGCCGAAAATAAATGTTTTTTTGATTCTTTTGTTACCTACTTGGCGGTTTGATGCATGGATTTTGTTGGGTGGTCTCTTTTTCTCAATATGTGTTTGACAAGATTTTTCGGTTGTTGGTCATGTTATATCATCAAGTGAGTCAATTTTTTGATCAAGCAAGTGAGTCAATTTTTGCATTCTACCCTAGTGAACCCCTCTCCAAGATTCGAGGATCCCATAGTGCACCTCCGCACTATGGGGTTGTTGGGCGGCCAAAATTATGTCATTTTGTGTGTGCAAAGGTTTAGAATCACAACATTTTCTCTCTCTTGGGATTATGTCAAGTTCAACATTCATATTTTTATTTTTTGTGGGCCTTTTAAAAATCTAGAAAATTGTTTGTGACTTTAAATTTGTATAGGACAACATTAGCTAATAAAATTCATCTATTTTGTAGAAATAAGTTTTTTACAAAGTGCCTTTAGACATGGACATTCACTGGGACTATTATAGGTGTGTTTTTGTGAGAAGCCTCCTAAATATAACAAGTGGCATAATTTAAAATTTCTAAACAAGATTGACAATTTACATGTCTTGACTCTTATTCTTATACACTGTAACCCTTCTCATCTCGAACCGGGCATTAGTTTTAAAAAACGAAGGAAGCCTAAAAATTAAGAAGTTTAAAAATGTGTTTAATTGTAGACTTTTTGTTTTGAGAACCAGGTTTTAGGGGAAAAACTTCTACTCCTAAAATAAAAAAACAAACCAACCCCAATCTAAAATAAGTGACTTTTATGTTCACGTATAGAAGAAATAAAAAATCAAATTTGATTTTGAAGAAAATAAACACCCACTTAAAAATGCTCACATTTTGGAATTCAACAAATAAAACTAGGTTAAAATGACATAGTTTTGAGGGATTAGATAGTAGTGTTCTCTTTGCACACACAAAACGACGTAGTTTTGACCGCCCTACCACCCCGTAGTGTGGAGGCGCACTACGGGATCCCCGAATCCCCCTCTGCATCTGTGAATATGACCAAAAAATTTAGCCAGCCGATTCAACAATTCGTAGAGGTAGCTAGCTAGTTCATTTAATGTATTCCCAAAATATGCATAGGCTTCTACAATTTGTAGTGACAGCTAATTCATTTAATGTAATGGCAAAATTTGCATAGGCATCTACATATATAGCATATTACAGCAGGGCCAAAGTCATCAATACACTTCTTGTGATGCAAGAAAAAAACAGTTAGGCATTGTAAATTATGGTCTATATAAGGATGACTTCAGAATCTTCTTTTCTGCCCATAGACAGAGTTGAGAAGAAGATTGATGGCTTTCATCAAAACCTTCATGGGTCTTGTTTTCCCGGAGGAGGTAGTGGATGCTTTTCGACGCATTCATTTCGGATATCTACAACCCGATTAGGCGAGAGAATAGTGGCAGATGATGGTTTCACCAAGGTAATCCATAGATGAAATGGATCACCTTGGTGAAATGAGCTTGTAGTCTCAGTAAGCAGTTTTGTAATATTCTGCTAAAATCTTATTAAAAATAAATTATTCACTTTGTTCTCTTATATGTTTTTCTTTCCTCTCTTGTGATGTGCTTTTATTTAGTTATTTTTATCGTTGTGCCAAGGCTTTCCAACACAGTCTCTGATCTTGATTTAGGCACTGGAGCAAGGGAGTGTTATATGAAATAATTTAGGCCAGTAATTTTTTAGGGTTAATTGTGAAGATCAATTTGGTTAAATTGGAATTTTGGAACCAATCAATTGACAATTCCTTTTTCTTTTTTTTTTTTCTCAAATAGACGGGAAAAATGTACTCTTTTTTTTTTTTTTTTTTACCTCCATACAGTTATGGGTAGGTTTTAATTTGGTCAATGTATTTCTTATATAATTGTCTCATTTTGTCCTTATTTTGGAACCTATTTATAAATATAGGGCATTAAAATAGTAGATGCTTCTTCTTCTTCTTTTTAATCCTACTCATATATCTTAATATTGGCTAGTTTGATCTAATTGGCAAGATTGGACAAATGAACAAGTGATTTTTCATAGTGGAACATTATTCAAAGAAAATGTAATACACGACTGACACATTGAAATTGAATGTGGAGGCAAGAAATTTTGAAGTGGAAATTTGTGCTGGATGGCCAGAATGCTGAAGGGCCCACTGAATAATTTTTTCCAATAAGGAGCCTTTGTGACTTAAATGGGCTGAGCCTGCTAATTAAAACACCCAAATTATGTCACGTATTTTTATTTTTATTTTATCGACAACTATGTCACGTATTGATTTTTGGTTGCATTTAAGGTCTAAAATACTTGATTACATATCTTCATTTTTTTAGGTAACTTTTACAAGTCAAAACATTAGCAATTTCTGACATATATTTTTATAATAGACTTGCCCATGCCGAAAGGCACTTTTCTAATAATTTAATAGCACAATTTAATCCTATGACCTTACCCGGCCCACTCGTGCCTAAAGACACTTCGCCACAAAAAATCTGATGGGCAATTACGCCAAACAAAGCCACTTGCAAAACTAAGTTCTAAAGATCCAATGGAGAAATCGTATCACCGTTAATAGCCAAGTAAGTTAAAAAGATAAACTAACCCTAACCGTAGCCGACTAGCCGGGATTTTGTTGTAATTGTTTTTGTTGGTCGGTTGTTTTGATTTAATATCCTTCTATCTCTATACCAAAAAAAAAAAAAAACACCAACAAATCCGCTCATGTCTAAAAAGCTTTTATTTTCGACCTGGAGATGTACTGGACATAATGCCTATGTTTCTTTAAAATAACCCCGTATTTTAACTTATTACACTGAGTTGTCAATTCGAACATTTGCACTGATTAATTGTGGATTAAAACAACCATAATCAGGCCATAGGGGAGGTGCTGTGAGCCCTTTTCGGCGCCGTGCCAGCATCATTTTGACAATTGGAGACGTCTATCGCGTAGAGTTCATCAAGTACTACTAGTGTATAAAAAATTAACTCGATCGGATATCGTTAAGTTCCTCATCGAAACACAAATAACATTAAAAAAAATGAGTTCAACGGTTTTCATCAAGTGTTTCAAGCTTTGTGCGTTCCGACGGCCGAGGGGTCCAAAAGATGATCAGATGGTCGAGGGGTGCACATCACTCTCCTGGTGATGCAAGAAAAGTACAGTTAGGCAATGTAAATTATGGTGATTTATCCTTATTAATTTTTGTGTATAAACATGACTTCAGAATCGTCTTTTGTACCCATAGACAGAGTTCAGAAGAAGAGTGATGGCTTTCAAAACCATCACGGGTCTATTTTTATCGATGATGGGTCATCGGTGGTGGTCCAATTATTCAGAGTGCGTTTTTCAAGAATTTTTGCATTCCCGGAGGAGGAAGTGAGTGCTTTTGCGTTCATCTCAAGTATTTGCAGTTTTAAATAGCGGTATTGCTGTATCGGGAACCAGCATATTGAGCGATACGTCGCAGAAATAAGGTCTAGCGATCGTGAATTTTTAACTTTTTGGACTTATCGACCGATATAGTATGATACGTATCTGTTGATAATACTTTTAAAAAATAATGCAACCGTTTACCTCAGAATTTGTAACAAGTGAACAGAAATACCACAGAAAGTTGGCTGCTATTTTGGGTTGAGTCGCGGACTAGGTCGCTCTCTTTAAGATGTTTCATGGCTCCTCCTTTTTGTCAGTTAGCTTGATTTAAGTACGCCGTCTCCAGGGATAAAAATAGGAATCTGTATATACAATGCCCGATCTTTTTCGCAGAGAAAAAGACCGGAAATACAAAACACAATTGACCTTTCTTGCTCTATGAATTTCTGTAGTGAGAATGATTCTCGATGTGTAGAAAAGGCTGAAGAACAGCACCTTATATAGGCGAGGTGAAAGTAGTTTTTTTCAGAAGGAAAAATCAATTACAACAATTTGATTGATTTTTGTACGGGTATAGTGCATAGTTAAAGAAAATTTCCGTAATGGCAAGGGAAAATCAATCACAGCAATTTGATTGATTTTTGTAAGGGTATAGTGCATAGTTAAAGAAAATTTCCGTAATGACAAGGGAAATCATTTCAAAAATGGTTATTTTTTCTGTAAATGATATATTAAACGTGGGCTGTGGGCTAACTTCGTACGTGCGTGAGGCTCCAAATTTAGGGATTCGCACCCCCTCCTGCGCGTGACGCGCACCCGGACTGGTTAACTGATTTCCGGATCAATTTTCACAAATTGGCTTGGACCTTGGCCCAACCCGTGGGCGCGTGAGACCTTTCTTGGGCCTAGCCGATCAATAGTACATGAAGCTTCCACACTTATAAAGAACACAAATGTTCTCTAGTTAGCCAATGTGGGACAAGTGTTCTTTGAAGAGTTTCTTTTGAAGAGTTTCTTTTGAAAAATACATAATCCCAACAGTATCCGTATCGGAAGCTCCATAATCCCAAGACGAACCGGCTAATACGGTATGTATCCGCTAATATTCAAAACTATTCTGCAACCGATCAGGCTGAGAGACTAGTAGCGGATGGTGGGTTTCACCAAGTGATCGAAGGATGAAAGTTTCACCATGAAACCACCTTGTAGTCTCATTAAGCAGTTTTGTAATATTATGCTAAAATCTTATTAAAATAAATCATTAAAAGAAAATATTTGCTCTTTAATTTATATATTTTTATCGTTCTGCCAAGACTTTCAATCACAGCCTCTCTCAACTTAGGCACCGGAGCTTAATTTGAACACAAGAAGAAGTAGAAATAATTTGAAAGCCTTGGAGGAGCAAGGGAGTGTTCTATGAAATAATTTAGGCCAGTAATTTTTTAGGGTTAATTGTGGAGATCAATTTGTTTAAATCGGAATTTTGTAACCATACAATCAATTGACAATTCTTTTCTTTCATTTTTTTCCCTATAATGCTATTGCAGAAGCAATGTTTTAGACTTTAGTGGCATATCATTGATTATAACAAGAAGTCATTGCTCTGCGAATTATCAAAAAAGGATTTCTCTGTGGCGTGCCATTGATGGTAACAAGATGTCTCATCCTAGTTTTCTTTGGAAAAATGCACTTGTTTTCTTTTGGTTCCAATTACTGGAAATGAAAGTGATTTTTGAGATAATTTCTGATAGTTGTAAGTTGTAACAATCTCGAGATCTCTCTATTTCTATTTCAGATAATGGCATTACTCCACTTTTTCTGGTTTCAGCTTACTAGTTGCTTAATTTCTGTCTCAGAATGGCATACTCAAAGATGGCTGAGGAGATCAACAAATTGCTTCTATCAGATAGTGGCGAGGGATTGACTCGTGAGGTCCAGCTACGCTGCTTCGATAGCGTCTTTAGTGCACCCATACCTGAAGAGCTTCGATCGTGCCATTTACAAGATGCAATATCGTTATTTACATGTTTTCTTTCTGAGGCAGCCTCGTAGGGTTTCAGTTTCCTCTTAACGTAATATCACCTCTGTTATTCTTTGCTGTCTCATAGCAAAAGCTAATGTTGCTTAGTGTTGGATTTGTACATTAACGAAGAGTGTTCTGTATGATCTATACCAGCATTTGCCCATTCATTTTTCAAGTTAATTTTAATACGAGTATGGGTTCATTTATCCCATATTATCAGTATTTCGTAGGCCGTTGTTTATTTTCTCCATCTTTTGGTGCTGAAAATGGATGGTTGGTTGCAAAATTCTGATTTTTGGTTGCTGAAACTGCATGTAGAAGTGCTGAAAATCAGGTTTTGGATGCTGAAACTGCTCTAGAAGTGCAGAAAATTGAGTTTATGTTGCTGAAACTGCTATAAACTCTATAAAAATGCAGAAAAATGGAGTTATACTCGCTGAAACTGCTTTAGAATTGCAGGAAATTGAGTTTCGGTCACTGAAACTGTTGTAGAAGTGCAGAAATTATAGTTTTGGGTGCTGAAACTGTGTTTAACTCCTACCTTTGGAAAAATTTGGGCAACATTTCCCTTATTATGTTGCATACCCGACGTCTTAGTGTCTCATTAGTAGCAACAAAACATAATACTCCTTGGAAGATGTTAAAAACACAAAGATAATGCACCAAGAGAGACTGATAGTAGCATCATCAAATAAATTCTCCAGATAGTAACAAGAGTCCTTTTTTAGTTACAACAGCAGCAACAACATAACATAGTACACTCTTGAATTACAAAAGCAGCAGCAGCAAGCATAATACATACGCATAACAAATTGTTTTTCGGTATCATATTACATTGGACATAACAAGTTACAGAAACTGGCTTTAGTTCAGATAGCTGTTTCCACACTCCATTCAATTCTTTTGCATTCTGATTTGCCTTCAGCAAAGCATTTAGCATAACATCACTGCTTTCATGGTTGCACGGGCCTCCTCAAATTTGGAGAAGAAGCTACTAACCAATTTTCTCATTATTGATGAGCTGCATGTTTAAACAAAGACAAGAAAAGATTTGAGACCTCTCTAATGATGTTTACATGAGTTTTGAATTAATTACGCTAATTCCAAATATAAAAGGGAAAGAAATTATTACATAGGCTAATTCATAAAACCAACCACAAGAATCTCAAGGATATACTTCAGAGTTTCATAACACTCCTTTACTGCACAATTCATGTCATTGTCTCTTCTAATTTGTCTATAAATATTCTCATCCTTCCCAACAAAATTGCTAGCTATGCTCAATGCTGTTAACAACTGTCAAGCATATGAAAAAATGTTCTGATGTCACAGGTATTTTCATCAAAGTCATTAAACATAAACTTACAAGACTCCAACTAGGATAAGGGAATGCAAGACTCCAACAAAGAAATGATGTCTTGATGTTAATTGCAAGCAAAAGAGAAAAAAGTGCAGCCTCCACTAACAACTACAGCATTTTGTGAGATGAACCATAAGATTTGTATCCTCTGCCTCACGAAAAAATTCCCTATTACTATACAAATGATACCTACAACACCTCTACAGTACTTCTTCACTCCCTTTTTTCTGTTTAGCATGTCTTTGATTCTATTCAAACAGCTTCCAAAAGCCCACAGACACCAAGGTCAACAACAAAAGCTTCATCCAAAACACACATTTTCCAAATAAAAAAGATCAAATCTTGATCACATAATACAAATATCCCACAGCAACATCGTTTCTGGGACGGTTAATAACATCACATAACACATTTACAGTAGTGCTTCACTCCCTGTTAAGCATGTTGTTGATTCAATTCATTCCAAAACCCCATAAACACTAGGGTCAACAACACAGCTTCACCCAAGCATGTTGTTGATTCAATTCATACCAAAACCCCATAAACACAGGGGTCAACAACACAGCTTCACCCAAAATACTTACTTTCAAAATAAAAAACATTAAATCTTAATCAATTTTAACACAAATAACCCACATCATCAACCGACCCCATCAATAACATACGGACAGCCAAAAAAAACAACACTACAAATTACCTGAACAGAGATCCTCTTCTTGTTATACACGGCTTCACCAGGAACCATGTTCCTAGTCAAAAGCGCATCCACTTTCCCCTTAGCAATAAACACTCCCTTATATGCCCATGTGCGTCAACCTCTACTTTACTACCTCCCTTCATTCCTCCGCCAACAATTTTTTCAGAGAACATCAACAATTTTTTTCAACCAACCCTCAATCCCTGATTTATAGACGAACAACGAGAGAGAGAGAGAGAGAGAGAGAGATACCTGGCCTGATCAGAGCGTTTGCCAGAGGTGGTCGATCGGTAACGAAGAACAACAAAGTGAGGGTTTGATCGATGACGGCTTCTTCTTCGTCACATCCTCACTTCTCCTCTTCTCGCTTTTCCTCTGGAGTACGTAGATTTGAAATTTTCGTTTTCCTTTTTTTTTCAGGGTAAAGTGGGTAGGGTGTGGGAGAGTGTGAGCAAAAGGGTGTGTATGTATCATTATCGTTCAAAAATACTTTTTGTTGTATCTTAAGAAAGATGGAACATCAAGCTCCAACTGTGATAATAGGTGAGGAGAGATCGAAGCATGGCTGCTCCCAAGACCCAAGTTATCGAAAAACAAGGTCTTCATTCATGTTTTCTTATCTCAAAAGTTTGCAAGGCATTAAAAAAGTCTAAGGATAACTCGTCACATAAGAAGGAATTTGTACCGACTTTAAATAAGCCCCTTCAGACTCTGATTCTTCACTCTATCAAATAGACTCTTCTCCTCATTCTGCCCCTTCGAACTCCGATCTTTACTCTATCAAACAGGCTCTTCTCCTCATATAACTTCATTTACCATGGGCTTGTGTGGTATCAGGCTACCGCTCTCTCCTACATTCAAATTCCCTCATTCTTTAAGCGAGCCGTACATAAATTTAGGGAATTTCTTTTCAAGTAAGAGTTGCACAGACTCCTTGTTCCTTTACCTAGGAAATTAAAACAAAAACATGGAGGGTAGAAATCAATATAACTTACAAATAAGTTCTCCTTGAGTTGGGAGCCGCAATATGCCCTTAATATGCTTAATAGACTTCTTAAGTAGGTCCAGAAAGCCCATTTGGTTTAACGTCGTACGAGGGCACATGTCCTAGCCTTATTCCATGCTTGTCAATGGCCATTTTTAATATCTTAAATACGGGATCAGCTTCAACAACATTTTTCCGAGACTCACCTTGCACTCTTAAAGTGACTCTCTTTCAAATGATTCTGCTTGACATTTCTGTACCTGTACACTTCCGCAAAATCAACTATAAAGGAAGCCCTTCCAGAAAAAGTCGATAATAAATGTTGTCGATCTAGTTTCACAATTTAGCTTATGAAGAAAATGGCAAGATTAATTATTAAATGTGTACTAGTAATGCAAATTATGAACTACAATAAGAAAATAAAGCAAATATATGTCCATTGTGGGAGCATTCACATTACAATAAGAATATAAAGGAAGTATATGCCCATTTAGGCACCCGCTTACCCGGTAATGGGTATTCAGGACGGGTAGACCAGGAACAAACATAACCTATAGATTTTATCGACAAGAGGTTATACTTAGGCCCAAATCCAAGCTTAGACCAGTTTAACCACCAATTAGTGGCCCCCTAATAGAAACACAACGATGTAAAACAAATTCTAGAGTTCTGTTTTACCTCAAATTAACTTTAAAATAGTTTAGGGTTGGATAAGTGTTGTTAATGTTTCCAAATCTACAACATAGTTCATAGGAACCATTATCCCTGGTACTATAAACATGGCAGTGGCAATCGTAGTGGGGCCCAAAAGGATTTCTGAAGCCTTGGAAACTACAGTGCTATGAATTGGTTCTTTTTCATTCTTAAAGTGAGACCAATCGTAGTTTGGCTCCTCCACAAGGCATTTTATGGCAGTGTTCTACTTTTCAGTCTGCATTGGAAAAGAAATAGTGAATTGGTGGGGCACATAAAATTGTGACAAAAACCTTGCCCAACAGCTAAAGAGATAGTTGTACATGGTTGTCTAGGGCACTAATGACGTAACTCTTGTACACTATATAGGACAGCTAAAGAGATAGTTGTACATGGTTGTCTAGGGCACTAATGACGTAACTCTTGTACACTATATAGGTTCAAAATAAATAAAAAAAACAACATAAACTAGCAAGACAGCTACATTTTGTTTGGATTTCTCAAAAGGGAAAGAAAGCTCTCCATATAAGGACTCTCATAAGTCTGGTACCCAAATTTGACGTCGACAATGACAATAAATGATACCTGAACTTCCCAACTAGAGTTGCCTAAAATGATGTAATACTTTATTTATGAAAGAAGAATAGAAAGAAACTATATGATGATATAGTAACGTAGTGGAAGACAATACTTGGTTCTTCAAATTGTACAAGTGATACACGAGGGAGATCCCCATCCACAGAAATGCAAACATTTTACAAGTTAAGGAGACGTGATGTTGGATCTTTATTTTTGGATATGGAAAAAAACGCGTAGTAAATCAATACAATGCAAAAAGCAAAAAGATAAAAAGTCATTTAAGAATAGCAAAGGTAAAATGTCAGTCTACTGTTTAAACTAACAAAATAATTTTCTGGTAGAATGGTGTTAGAAGTAAGTGATCATGGAACTGGAACAGATTCTTGTTCCTTTGCAAAATAAGGAATTCCTTAAATCTCTCTCCCTCCTTTTGAAAAGCTATCAAGAACACATTAGTTGAGTACTAATCTACCTAAAAATTTTTTTAGACAAACAAATGAGTATTCATGTAGCGAGCAAAAAATGCTTTCATGCAACTATATAAAAAAATTCTTAGAAGACATAAACTTAGAATTAATTATGATAGGTCTAGCTCAGATGCTACATAAGAGATAATAGCAACAAATAGAAAGAACGGGGGAGCACCCAAAAGATAGAACCAACTATTCCAAAGACTCGAATTTGGACCAACTATCCTATTGAAACATAAAGATTGTTCCGAGGTTTCATTTCATAGCACCAAGAAAATATGGTATTGGTTACAAAAGTACGAGTCAGAAAACAAGGCACAAGATATAAGTAGTCTTCTGCGAAAGAGTTGGCACCCCAATTATGCACACATGACCCCTATCTTTCGGGAGCTCCCCTGTTCTTTCTACTTATTACTATTATCTCTTATATAGCACCTTGACCTTTCATAATTAATTCTACATCGATGTTTTATTAGAATTTCTTTATATAGCTACATGAAGAACATTTTTTGTTCATTGCATGAATACTCATTTGACTAAAAAAACATTTCAGGTAGATGAGTACCCAACTAATGTGGTCTTCATAGCCCTTCACCAGAAAGGAGAGAGTTTTAAGGAATTCCTTGTTTTGCAAAACAACAAGAAGAGTCTCTTCCAGTTCCATGATCACTTCCTTCTAATACCATTCTACCAAAAAATTATTTTGTTAATTTAAACAATAGACAATGACATTTTTCCATTGCATTCTTGAATTAGTTTCTTACCTTTTGCTTTTTGCACTATATTAATTTCCTACACGTTTTTTGCCATATCCAAAAACAAAGATCCAACATCCCGTCTCCTTAGCTTGGAAAATGTTTGCGTTCCTATGGATGAAGATCTTCCTCGCGTATCACTTTCACAATTTGAAGAACCACGTCTTGTCTTCCCCTATGTTATTATATCATCATATAGTTTATTTCTATTCTTCTTTCCTAAATAAAATATTACATAACTACAAGCAACTCAAGGTGGGAAGTTCTGACATCGTTTATTGCCACTGTCAACGTCGAAATTGGGTACCAAACTTACAAGAGTCCTTGTATGGAGAGCTTTCTTTCCCTTTCGAGAAATCCAAACAAAAATTAGCTGACTTATTAGTTTTATGCCGTGATTTTTTTGTATTATGAATGCATATATTGTACAAGAGTTGCATCATCAGTGCGCTGGACAACCATGTACATATCTCCTTAGCTGTTGGACAAGAAGTTTGGTCACAATATTCACCTTATGTGACCCACCAATTCACTATTTCTTTTTCAATGCCAACTGAAAAGTAGAGCAGCAATGCAATAAAATGCCTTACGGAAAAGCAAAACTACAATTGGTCTCACTTTACCAAATAAAAAGAACCAATTCATAGCACTAGAGTTTGCAAGGCTTCCGGAAATCCTTTTAGGCCCCACCAAACCCCATATAACAGATGCGTCAAAGAAGACCTAATTGCTAGGGCATGTCCAAGGATTGTTAGGTGGAAGGAGCTCATCTTGGCATATGTCTATGGTAGAGTTGACAAGAGACCATGTCACTGCCAATGTTTATAGTACCATGGATAATGGTTCCCTATGAACTATCTTGTAGACTTGGAAACATTAGTAATACTTATTAGACCCTATAGGTAAACTATTTTAAAGTTAATTTGAGGTAAAAACAAAAAGCAAGAACTCGAGAATTTGTTATACATCGTTGTGTTTCTATTCAGGGGCACTAGTTTGTTGTTAAACTGAGTCTACTAAGCTTAAGCTTGGGTTCGGACCTAATTACAAACCTCTTGTCCATAAAATCAATAGGTTAGGAATGTTCTTGGTCTACCCCTCCCGAATACCCATTACCAGGTAAGCAAGTGTCCAAATGGGCATATACTTGTTTTATATTCTTATTGTAATGTGAATGCTCCCGCAATGGGCATATACTTGCTTTATTTACTTATAGTAGTTTGTAATTTGAATTACTATTACACATTTACTAATAGTAGTTCGTAATTTGAATTACTATTACACATTTACTAATTCATATTGTCATTTTCTTCATAGCCAAATTGCGAAGCTAGATCGACAGCCTATATTATTGACTCTTTCTGAAAGGACTTCCTTTACAGTTGATAATGAGGAAGTGTACAGGTACAAAAAATGTGAAGCAAAATCGTTCGAAAGAGTGTCACTTTAAGAGTGTGCAAGGTGAGCCTTGGAAAGATGATTGTTGAAACTGATCCCGTATTCAAGCAATTAAGAATAGTCATTGACCTGTATGAAATAGGGCTAGAATGCATGCCCTCAAACGATGTTACACCCAAAGGCTTTCTAGACCTAATTAGGAAGTCCATTAAGCATATTAAGGTCATGTCGCAGGTCCCAACACAGGTAGAACTCCTTATTTGTAAATTACATATTTGTTATATTGACTTCTAACCTCTATGTTTTTGTTTCAATTTCCTAGGTTCAAAGGAACTAGGAGTCCGTGCAACTCTTGTTTGAAAAGAAATTCACTAAATTTTTGTACGGTTTGCTTAAAAAGTGGGGAATTTGAATGTACGAGAAAGAGGAAGCCTGAACACCAAGAAGCCCATGGTAATGAAGTTATACTAGAAATTGCCTGTGCTTGAAGGCCCGACGCAACACGTTCTGAACACAACTAAAATGAGACATCCTTCTTTACATTTGACCTCCCCGCCGAAGAAGCCAACTTCTAATCATATCTCGTTATAACCTCCAAAACCAATCGACAAAGAAGGAAAAGACCAAAATTAGTTTACCAAAACGTTTTTCGTCAAATCCCACTTTCCAGTAACACCAAACATACATGGTGGTGTTGGCCAAATAACTGAAAACCCTATCTTTATTTATATTGAAAAGTGAAGAAAATGAAACGGAAAAAAATTGGTGAAATTTGTTTTTTGTTAACATATAATCTGTTCTTACTATTTAAAGCTAACATAAATTTAGCAACTCGTCGTCCATATGAACAAAGTGGGCATTGCAACTACAAACGTAATATGTATCTTGAACAAAAACAGGTAACCTTTGTTTGCTTGTTTTTGGGATCAACACAACAAAGACAAACCACAAATCCATAATCAGCCAGCATCCATTAAATAGCTATATTTTGCTATCTAAATCATCTAAGAGAAGAAAATCATTAGAAAACAAAGAGCACAAACTTCAGCTCCACAAATCAAGAATCAAACACGAACTTAGCCCATCAAATTTGTAAGTATTTAAAAAAAAATTCAATTTTGTAGGTCAAGGACCCGCCACCAAAACAATTCCTCATTCATCATCTAAAATTCCTATTTCTTATTTCGTGTAGATTTTCTTTCTTTTCGTACATTCTTTTTCACACAACTACTTTTTGGTTTGCACCAAAGAAATCAAACCAAGAAGAAAGAAACTGCACAGGGAAGAAGGAAAAGAAAGAGAGACTTGGAACAATTCTTAGAGCCACAGGGCTTTTAGTTTTGCAGCGGTGGAACTGGGAATAAATTGGGAGCGTGCTAATTCAGTGGGTGCAAACTCAGAGAAGAATTTGGAAAAGACCAAATTATGACAAACATCTCACCTTGTTTTAAAAGCTCTAGATTTTTCTTGCTCTCCTTTGATGAGATATCCACAAAAGAAAACCCTAATGTGATTGACAAACGAAATTAAGTTTCACATAAAATCAGGAAACCATTAAACCAATAAAGAAGCATAATCAGAGAAGAAACCCTAATTCGATTGAGAAGAAGAAGACCAAACAAGAAGGACCAAGAAATTGGGACGGAGGGAGTATATATATTAGTAATATATATATATATATATATATATATATATATATATATTATAAAAAAAAATTTAAAGATTGATAATTACAGTTTAACCCCCAAATTTTTTTTAAAAAATAAGTGCTAGCACCCGTTGAGGAAGACATGACAGTCCTACAGAAATATATGCAATAACATGGTTCAAATTAAAAAAATAAGTGCATTTTAGTGTAAAAACAGAGCCAGCAGGTATACACCGAAGTATACACAAATATACCAAAAAAAATAAGTGCATTTTAGTGTAAAAACAGAGCCAATAGGTATACACCGAAGTATACACAAATATACACAGATATATACAAAAAATAAGTGCATTTTGGTGTAAAACAGAGCCAACAAATATACACATTACACAGTAAACAAGAGAACAGTAAAACAGAGACGAGAGTTCATTTTTGCTGTACCCGGTACGTATTTTGCCGCACCTAGCCGTACCCGTACCCGGTACTCATACGGCGACATTTCCGGAGTACCCATGTTTCATAGATAGGATCAAATCCTTTCGCATTAAATCGATTGAACTCTTGTGAAAATAGAATACATGTCCTATTTAAGTTATTCCTTTGTACCCTAATTCACAAATCCAATGGGGCACCTATTAACCCAAAAGGTCCCAAACAATGGCTGCAATTACAACAATCATAAATGCACAATAAAATATCTAATTATTACATTTTCACAATGGTATTTGAGTTTTTGTGTGAGAGTTCAACTGTAGACTGAAAAGAGAACCATCACAGGAAATCCAGGACTTGGTCGATTGCACACTTCAGAAGTCATAAACACATAAAATTGGGGATTTTTGTTGAGTAAATGCAAATTGATTGGAACCAATCAAATATGAGACACTTTACACACATAATCACAAAAGTACAACCAAGCATACAATTTTCCAAACCCTAGAAATTAGGACATTTTTAGTGATACAAATTGGATTGAAAGGAAAGATGTGGGAGAGGGAGAGTAGGTACCTCAGCAGCGAGGTATTGTCGGACAATGGCGAGTAAGTCCGGAGCTCCGGTGCCAACTCTCTCGGCGACATGGCCAACGGGGAATTGTAGACCGACCTTGCTACTCCTCTACGTGGCCTTCTTTGACGCTTCAAATTGGATATGGAGGGTAGGGTCGAGGAGAGAGAACGTTGAAGAACTGGTGTCGCTATGGTAGAGGAGAAGTGGGCAATGAGGCTGCGCAGAGATGGTGATTTTGAGGAAATTTGTTGCTGGTTTGGGGGATAGGGAGAGGGTACCCGAACCGAAGATTTAAAATTTTCAAGCAAGCATTCCTCAACAACAAGATACAAGTCAAAATGCGACTTTGCAAATTGGAGTGCTTTGTTTCAATTGTTCTTGAACAACGAACACCATTTTTTGCCTAGAAAACCAACTACCCAGATAAAATAAGGCCACCTTTTCAAAAAAGAAAAGAAAAAAGAGATAAAATAAGGCCACTCAAACACTGTTAGGAAAGCAGATTGCTATGTGTTGACCAGTACAGGTACATGTTTTTGTTCTGAGCATTGAACTCAACTTCAAGATGTGAGGGTCGTGAGGCTAGGCATGTCAGGAACAGAGGGAGAGAGAGAGAGAGAGAGAGAGAGAGAGAGAGAGAGATGTTACCAGGTGAGGAGGTGCTAAGGTGTGAGATCTAATCGCCTCTCTCAAGTTTGTCTGAGTTACCCTAACCCTAAATGTGTATATATATAGTTTGGTTCGGTTCAGGTAATGGTACAGTTATCAGCTCAACCTAGAACTGAACTGAACCCGTTCAGTTATCTCAAATCCTAAACCATACCCGCATCCGCGGGTCTCGAGTTTTTGATCGAAGTAACCCCTTTTTGAAAACTATTTAGGGATGTACCACACTTTTCAAACTATTTTGAAAAATAGTCTTTTCGCGCATTTTGATATGCGATATTAACGTTACATGTCATCTCCATTCCACATCGGGCCGTCATTATTAAGCGTATCACGGGTGCCGTATATCCACAATAGCGGCGTATATGAATCGCATGCAATAAGCGTTAAGTATAACGCATATCTGAAATGAAAAATCAAATTTGATCACACACTTTTAGGGTGCGCAATAACTTTAACAATTACGCACATCAGAAATGCAAAATCTAATTGGATTGCACACCCTTTATCCATCTCGGCTAAGTGCATGAAGTTCCTGCACTTGGCCTTGGTTCCAGTCTCGTATAACTCACAATAAATGAATCATGATGAAAGCCCCTTAGATTAGGAGTAGTGAAACTTCCTTTTCCAGAGTAGGTAGCTTTTCTGCCTTCAAAGTCAAGCGGAACTCCTGCTCTTTTATATTGAAGTGCTTCTTTTCTTGGTTTTTTGCTACTCTAAACACACCTCATACTTCATACGACCCACACGTTTTTTTATCCATATCAGGTGTTGAGCCATAAACTTTGGATTAATACAAATTTCTCTGGCTTAGTACAAATTTGTGTAGTGGATAATTTTCATTTAAGCACAGTATAACTCATGTCACAGAATGGAAACAAGTATAATTTGCGTAATAATGATCTCCAAGGAGCAACTAATGACAACGAAAAAAAAATTCAACATAACATCAAATTTGCAGCACAATTTTGGAGCAAACATACAAGCATAATACCACCCTAATACGCAATAACAATAGTATAATAAACCACGCCGGAATGCGGAAACAACTTAAACTGCTACTTAATCGAGGATTGATTTTTGAATCACGGATTGAACGTTGTTCAGCGTGATATTCAAATAACCAGACTTCTGTGTAGAGGGGAAGAGAACAATCTCTCGCAGTATGAGACAACTACCGACGTCATATATTCCTGGAAATATCCCTTCTTCGCATGCCTTGTAATGGAGGGTGGCCCAAAAAGATCCTGTGGGATCCTGTTCCTTTAAAATATATAAAAAAAAATGGCTAATCATATTGGCGAAGTGGGTCACAATTATATTAAATATAATTTTGTAACATTCATTTACCTTCAACTCCAATAATTGGGATCCTAATTCATTTCGCACACATGATTTCACCAATGCGACAACCTAAAAAAAAATAGTATAAGTTGCACCATAAAGTCGTCAAAATAACAAATGTGAAGCTATACGATAACTCACCAATTTCACCCGTGACAAATTTGGTAGATTTGTCACTGTAGCCAAATCTGTGTATTCTGAAAGTTCTAGGTACCCTTCGCGCACAACAGATAACCAAGCAGAATTTTGGAAGAAATCATTGTCCTCACTTGCCACATTAAGGGCTCTATGAATAACTTGTTGTGTGTTCAAACCCTCGCCTTCATATATCCCAGCCTCTTTCTGTTCCAATGCCATTTGAACCAAACCAACTGGCCCTGGAATTATATGTCCAAGAGGACGATGACGTGCTGCCAGTGAAGAACTACTTTTTCCAACATCAATCCGTGGTCGTTTTGGATCGCCTTTGTCCATTGTTGTCTTTTATGTTTTCTAACCTTACAATGAAATAAAGTTCGTTTAATTTATATTGTTCAACTTGACGAGCAAACTTGGGTGGAAAATTTTTATAACTACCACGCATCTTATGAATGCGTTATAAGTTAAACAATGCCATGTGGCATGCTCTGAATTGCTCAGCGCGTATAAAGTGGCCCGTAGTGTCCCTTTATTTGAATTAGTATGCACGTGACATGCTGTCAAATATAGCGTGTTTTGTTTATGCGCTATGTGGTGGCCCTCAATTACCATTATCAACACGTGGTATGTTCGCTAAGGAACACGTCATAATGTATTTTTACTATGCATGGTAAGTTTTACTATAAATAGCATAATAGCCAATGTTATTCAATTGATTTGTTTCCTCAAATGTAAATTTTACCACATTTTTAGTGTGTTTCAATCCAATTGCATTATTTTCTCAAATGCAAATTTTACCACCTTTTGAGTGTCTATCAATGTAACGGATGTGTTTATAGGCACGAAATGTAGGTCGAATGAGGGGACTTTCATCACTACCTCGTTTGAGCGATGATGTGAGGTCGATGAAAGGTCCATATCGTTGGTCTAAATAAGACAGATAACAAGTCCATAATGCAACCTTGTGGTACTGATGCAGATTGGGTTGCGTGCCGGTACTTGGAATAGCTCGATAGAAAAGTAGGAAAAAACGGCCAGTGGCGGATTGATCCGCAAATCTTACGGTTGAAGCAAATCGGCCCAACGATCAAGGCCTATGGGTCTATAGACCCATGGGCATTGGTGGTTTTCGGCCTAATTCCTTCGTTTAGGCCTCCGAAACATCAAATTTGCCGTTTTAGGAAATAATCAATCTGCTAATTACGTGGTCAATCCAACTCCGTTTTGACCTAAGTTTTTGGCCGTAGCTATCTTTTTTATTCTAGTTTCTATATTTGAGCCTAACTCAAATATTTCCGTTTTTGGTAATTTTGGTAATTTTCATTATTTTATGCTAAGTCGGCAATTGTTGCATTTTCCCGTTTTTCCTAGGGTTTTCGTAGCCTCTATATATTGATCTTGTAAGCCTTCGGGCTAGTTAGTTGATTGGATTAATAAAATTTCAAGGCCAAATCTAACGATATGAACGGAATGTCCATAAGGCCCCCAAAACCTGCTTGTCGAACCAACTCAGCAACTGGCGGTGCCGGAGGATCCAACCTTTTTAAATTTGCTTCATTTCGGCGAACCACAACCGTCTTGCAATCTATTGGAGGTTCCCCCTACAACAAAAAAAAAAGAAAAGAAGTTGTGGCAATCTAAATTTTTGCAACCAAACGACATAATGTATTAAGTACCAAAAACGACAATTAGTAAAAGCTAGTAACTTACATTGTTATTCCATATGGCATGTGACCTATGTTGTTGCTGATACCCCAATAAACTCCTGTCAATGGGCCCCTCCTGAATAACAGCCTCGAGCTCCATAATGTAACCTTTACTGCATATAAATGATATCATTAATATGGATTCAAGATGATCCAATGTTAGATTCAATTATTGGTAACACTAACACTGCTCCGTTGCTTCTATGTTAATTTTTTGCATATAAATTAATTTCTTGCATATATGTTAAGCCAATTAATTTCTTTCTTGCATATATTTGAATATTTAAATCATTCGAAGGCATAACACGTAATGACTTGCTTTTTTTGCAATGTCCCCCATCATAACATAAATCATTAGAATCGTTAACATAAACTGTTGCGATAGGGATACACCACGATGAGATAACATTGTAACATTTTCCCTTTATCTTCCCATAAATCGGATGTGTAGAGATCTGGATACTAGTCTCATTTTTATTATTCAATGTGGGGAAACCTAAGAAGCAACCTCTGTTGGTGCACAAATCAAAATTGAAGTGTGGGTTATAGATTAGTATTAACCCGGTAAACCAAAGTTAATTTGTTGGTTTGTGTAGTGGCTGTCATAAACTGACCAAGAGGCCCACCGCCACTGACCTTCAGTAGGAACCCCCCGCTGGTCGGCCCCGATCCGATGATGGAAAGGGTCAAGGCATGAACAACTGAGCCATATCCAAACCACCGAGGGTTATGGATTGGCCAACACCTCGCTAAACGTAGATGGCAAGCCCCCAATATTGTGAGCATTGAGAGAGAAAAAGGGAGCTCATACCTGGAGGGGACCGCAATGATCGCGTACAATAGAAGTGAGCTACCAAATCGCGCAGGTGAGGATGAAACAAGGGGGAGATGGTCGAGGAGATCACGCACCAGGTCGGTCGGTAGAAAAGGAATGAGGAGGGAGATCGCGCACCAGGTCTGAGGTAGGGTTTATTTTGGTTTTAAAAGAACAAGCATTTCAAATATGCGTTATACTTAACGTTATTGCGCATTCTGAATACGCGCTATTGTGGTATATACGGCACCCGTATACGCTGATGTGGACGCTGATGTGGAATGGAGATGGCATGTAACGTTAATATCGCATATCAGAAATGCGCGAAAGACTATTTTTCAAAATAGTTTAAAAAGTGTGGTACATCCCTAAATAGTTTTCAAAAAGGGGTTACTTCGATCAATCACTCGAGAGAGAGAGATGTTACCAGGTGAGGAGGTGCTAAGGTGTGAGATCTAATCGCCTCTCTCAAGTTTGTCTGAGTTACCCTAACCCTAAATGTGTATATATATAGTTTGGTTCGGTTCAGGTAATGGTACAGTTATCAGCTCAACCTAGAACTGAACTGAACCCGTTCAGTTATCTCAAATCCTAAACCATACCCGCATCCGCGGGTAATATTTCGGTCATTGTTTGGAAAAAAAACTGGTTACGATTCGGGTATCTATCGGTTCGGTCGCGACTGTCATCCCTAAGGGAGAGGATTGAATGAGGTGGAACCACCAACACAGTGAATAGGAAGACTTGTAATAGAAGGGGTGGTATGGTAATTTCGCAAGGGACGAAAATATGAGGACCACAAATTACTCGTCACTTAACTCTTTATAAATTACTACTGTAGAAACTATCTTGTTTCAGTTTAAATAAAGGGAAAAAAAAAAACCCCAAAATGATGCTACCAAACATGTTTTTTTTGTTGTTTTCAGTTTTTACTGTTTATAGAAATTTCGTTACCAAACTTGTTTTTTTGTTTTTGTTTTTATAAATAATAAACATGATTCTACTTTTAATCTTTTAAAAACAAAAAACAAAAACGTTACCAAACACACTCTAACACAACCGCATTTATGTATTTGTATAAATAATATATACGAAGAAGAGTAGGAAAAGCTCAAAGACCAAGATATGTTCTTCCCTTATCAGATGCATGTAGAATCCCAAAAGTCGCATACCCAAATCACAAGCCAAGAATATACCCAAAATCAAAATCTAAAATCTTACAGCAATTTATAAAATACTATAAACCTAGGTTTTAGTAGCCGAAATATATAATACCATGAGACACAATGAAAATGTAACGCTAGCTTGTAATTACGAACAAATAACCCAATGGAAGCTAAATCCCAATTTTTCACCAAAGGAACCACAAAATCAAACTCGTGACCCAAAGTATAATGGAATTTAACTGCATGCAGACCAAGAACCAACACATGCTAATCCATTACTGGAACGAAATCAACAAACAGAAATGGAAAATTAACTGAAAACCTTGAATAATGAACACCAATTAACAACTAAAAAGTTAAAAAAATACTGAAACCACTCACCAAAACGAGCAATCTTCAAATATCTAGGAAAAGATTTTGCCAAGGAAGCTCAACTCCACTCGCAAAACAAGAGTAAGAGTTTCTAAAGTTTAGTTGGACAAGATTTTGAAAAATGGAGAAATACTACAATGCCGGGGAACGAGAGTATTTGCATGCAAGACACTTGAACTCAACTTTTTTTGGCTTGGTGAAAATTTGCTAGTCCATCCCTATTTATACTACCTCATGGAAGGCTCTAGTCCAAAGATATTTTCATAGGAATAGTGATAGAGCCACACACCCTCTCACATGTGGTGGGTCTCCAAGACCCACCACATGTGAGAGGGTGTGTGGTTGGCTCTAGCATTTTTGTTTTCATAGAAGATAAATAGGGAGATTCTAGGACTACACATGTGACTAAATCTCAAAAAAAATCTAGATATTTCACAAGAATATCCTAGAGCTTCTAGAAACTAGATATTCTAGAGCTTCTATAACCACCTTCAATAATATCTAAATATGTGGGCTTTATCAATTAGGGTTGTTTGAACTTTACTTTATTGTGTTAAAAAAATAAATCCAGTTTATGCTTCAATTATGCTAAATATATAGTAATTAATATAAATTTAAAAAGCAATTATACCTAATAACATCAACAAACTATGCTTGCATTTTAAAAAATAAATTATAAACGAAAATGCAAAATTTCAAATCTCTCAGCAGGGGTCTATCACACTAAGGCTTCTACTGTCTTAGTTATGTAAAAAAAAGAAGAGTTATAACATGATTCACACGAAACACAACTTCTTTCTTTTATTCACGCCTCCGTTTAAAAATAAAGGTAGCCCCATTGGAACTCCACTTTAGTTTTCCAAGCTCACTTAGGATTTCCATGTAACTGAAAACCAGAGAGCATGGAGCTGTTATTGGAGTACCAAAGGCGCCGATTGAAATTTCAAGAACTGTGAGGTGTAATAAGCTATGCTGAACGCCCTTCCGTGGAGGTCCTTAAGCCATGTACAAATCTTCCTTGAAAATATCAACTTGATATCATACTGTGGGAAGTACATTTGTGTAACACCACTAAACATTCATGTGTAGGCAAAGTTGCGCTTACCTTCAAACATTGAAATTGAGGGATAAGTCAACATTGCCAAGCGACATTTGAAAGCCTCACAGAGGTTCAGGAGCCTCTCTAATAAGGAAAACGATTTTTTACAACCATAACTGCTAGACCATAGTTGCACGAAGCAGAAGCGAGGAGCAAAGGCAGATTGAAGAGTTTAAGGTTGGGAGAAACGTATACACATAATATATAGACGCAAATATAGTGGAGATTGATGTCAATCTCAAAATACATTTACTGTTAAGCTGATGAATGCCACGGATTTGTCTTGGTTTTTATTTCTTTTTCCATTTTGCTGCTTTAACTTCAGTTTGTAAGAAAGTCAATCCCAGTCAGGAATGCAGTCCTTTCCTTTGGGAGCAAGGTTCTACCTAATTTTTCACCCCGTGTTGCAGAATCTAGGCTCAAGAGGGGAATCATCAAATCGAATAAGAGATTACTTAAACTGTGGCCTAAACACGACATGGAAGTTTTTCCAGGAAGGCTATGGAAGGCATAAAATACTATTGGGAACATTAATCTCGTCAATGTTTCCATGAGGCTAAGAAATACCAAAAGCAGGGACGTTTTTTTCTTCTGTTTGGGTGGGGGAGGGTGTTGTTGCTGAGAGATATCCCACCAACATTCCATTTTAAGAGATACCCACTAACATTCAATTAAACCAAGATTTGTTGACAGGAAAGATGACAAACTTTATCAGTGAAGTTCCATTTGAAATTGAAATGTCCTACGGTTGAGTGAGAGCTCAACTATAAGTCATTTCAAGCGTTGTGCCCCTGAACTTTTGTCGCGCACCTGAGCTCCTTGAGAAGGGATTGGACCGAAGAGGATAGGACATAAAAAGGGAATCGATCAAAGATCAAGAGATATTTTAGTAGCCTGCCTTGATTTGCTCCTTTTCACATCTGTTATTTGGGTTCTGAGACTCACTGGAACCATGACTCGGCCTTTTATTTTGGCTTTTGTCGCTAACAATGTTGTGTTGAAGAACAAAGTAGGAGTTAAATGAGGCTTCTAACTGTATAAAGTAGCATGATTCAGTACACCATACAATAAGCTGAATCAATACACCATTCGAGTTTGCAATTCTCATCTAGAAGGAATCCAAAGACCTCCCACTCCCAACCTGCAGTTAATGTCTCCCAATTTTAGCCTATAAGCCAATAGAATAGACTGTTAAAATGTGTTTTGCTGCTCAACTTTTCATTAAGAATATGTTAGCTCATGGCGACGCGAATAAGATACACATCCCACATCGGGGGAATTTTGATACTCTCCATTACAGACTTACATGTCATTTCAAATGGCAACTAAATCTCTGGCCTATATGAAGTCAAACCTACTAGAATTAGCTTTCATAAATAGCAGGGGAATTTAAATTGCAAAAAATTCACCTCATGTGGCAAGTAAATATTAATGAAGAACCCCACTTCATTAAATTGCAAAATAGGAGGAAAATTTGAATTGTAAAATTGACTTCCTTTTAACCTTTAAACCATTAGTTTGCTTGCCATGTTAGGAGGAAGCATTTTAAGTCTGTAATGACCTCTCCACTGCATTGGTGTAATTGAGAGGATCTTAAGCCACATCAAGGTATCCTCTAGAAACGGATAGGGTGATCGGAGCTTTGGCCCCATCAGGTTTTATTGCCTAACATTTTTTTCCCAAGTTCAATCAGTGCTAACATAAAAAAAATACACAAGAATAGAACTTACAAAAATGGAATTGTACATACATATTGCTAAGTCACAGCGGGCTCATGGTTCATGACCACTACCGTATGCAATTAAACATTTCCTTACCAAGAAAATGCAGATTCCAAGAGTTTTCAATGCAGGCGTGACGTCATTGAAGACACAGGGTCTCCCATTTCCAGATAGCTCCACTGGATTAGCAACCAAGAGCTCAGTATCTGGTCCACTATTTGCAACAATAACACGCAGTGGGTGAAACATCTCCATCTTCGAACAAGAACATAATGGCTGTGTTCGGTTGCACAGTTTAGTTTAGTTTTGATGATGTAAGCAGGTGTAATAACTGGAGAGAGATAGAGAGAAAAGTGAAAAAAATGATGATGCAATCAAAACTGGAATAGTGCCAAAACTGCCCCAAAACCCCCAAACGAACACAGCCAATGCAGTTTGTTTATAGGGATCCACAATCTTTTTAGCATCCTTTTGCTGGATAAATAAATCTAGTTCACATTTATCCTTAGTGACCGGACACAATCGACCATAAGCTATCTGATAAAAAGAATGAGAACATATATCAGCAACATAATCCCATCAACCACATAAAAAGCTAAGATAATCATAGACAGATCTAATTATTGTCAACCTGCTCTAGCATCCACAATGAACATTGTCGAAGACCTAGCAACAGTGAAACGCTGTATCCACAATACCTAAAGTGCACTCCAATTACAGAGCCCCACTTATTTTCCGCCTTCAATCACACATTCATATAGTGTGAATCTCCTAGCTTGCTGACAAAGAAGAGGTAAATAGGGTTTACCAGTACCGGAAGATATGAGTTTTTCTTTTTTCGGCTCCCGTACCAAAGCTTCATGCTTGAGCCTCCTGAGCAATTTCCAAACACCTTCCACTATCCTCTCGCTGTCACTGTGCTAGTGGCTATGCTGTTTTGGCGAAAGAAGATGAAGCCTTGCCTGTTGATCTGCCCGGCAACCTGACCAGCCTTGCTGAAAGGCAAAGGGACGCACCAAAATGCTGCCTGCCCTTCCTCCTTTTATGTAAAGGCTATAGATTACTGTGTTAATTGGTGCATGGCAGTGGGGCAGATAACCAAAAAAAAAGAAAAGAGAGCAATTATTTTACCCAGCAAACCCTCGAGGAAAGGAGGAAACTGGGACTACTCATAGAGATGCATGTTGAGCACATCCAACCTTGGCTTGTTTCTCACTTAGCGGTCCAAAGGAGCTGAAGAATCCCACTTCATCTGAGGGAAGGCTTTTCTTGTATTAGAGCTGTAGGGGTATGTTGGACTTGTCCAGTTTAGACAAATGCAGCTATTTTCCCCAGATTTTGAGGGTGGGAGCACCTGGAGAGAGTGTATTTTCTGCCACTCCATGATGTTTGTGGAGGATATTGTTCGTACCCCTTACCTGATTTTCAGCAGATTTTCCTCACCCTTTTCCCCTCCGTGAGGAGAGATTATATACACTAATTGAAGGACACTACAACAGTAATCCAAGGACTACGCCAACAGCATTGCTTCGACGAAGCTTCGCATCCACACTGTCATTGTCACTATAGTCTATAGAAAACAGTATATAGAAGTATGCGTGTATTTCGTGCGACACAGCACAGCTAGACATGAAATACAGCAGCAAGGGTTTCAAACCATAACACCGAAACAGAATTAACATCAACATTAAAAGACAACGGCGTGAATATAACTGATCTGCACAGTGAAGCTACAAAGATTAATTGCTTACAACACCTGCAATAGCAAATAAAAGCAACAGTACTCAGAATCCAGCGACTTGGCAATATAAAAAAGGATCAATAAGTTTCATGATGGTAGCACCACCATTCGAAATGGCTGTATTGCCTTTCTCATCATGGATCAGCTTGTCCATACCCCTTGGCCCAAGCGTGGTGCGCATGACATCTGCCACAGCCATGCACGCATTTATGTTGCTCATCAGTTGTGCCTTCCCTTGGGACGTGTATGTCCTTTCCTTCAGCAATATGATCTGATGTTGCTGTTATTTCCATTGCCTTCGATGCCACCACATCCAAAACAATAGTAGAATAAGAAGATATAGGAACATAAAAATCAGTAAACTTGGGGAGTGAAAGGCCACCATTGTCCAAATTCTCTTCTGCTTGGCTGCCGAGAAAACAGAGGGTAACCCAAAACAATGACATTGAGAAAGGTTTGTTCAGCAACATGCTCTGGTAACTTCACCAGCAACTATAGATGAAACGGATTAGTACTCACTTTGTCCCCAAATGTTTGTCCATTTTGGGTAGTCATAGCACTTTATAATTGAAACACCGTGCTTCTATGAATATTGTTTCAAATTTTCCCATGCTGTTCAAAAGTTATGAATGAGATCTTCTTAACATTATCAGAAAAAATTTGAACAAATTTCGACGGAGGTAAGGCTATTCAAAATGAACCAGCAATTGGGACCAGAGGAACTGAAAGCGGTCCTCTATTCTGGTACCCTCTACTCCAGTGCCCGAGAAAATAGCGACAAACAAAGAGGCTGGCATTTGACACCCTCAAAGTTATCAACTAAGCCATTTGATACACTCAAAGTTATCAACTTACTAGTTTTAAATTTTCTCAGTAACAACACCACAAGTTTTGACCTCTTACATTCTCTCAGCAATCATAGAAGAAATGCCCAAACACCATAACAGTTGAAACAAATGTATATAAACGTTTTCAACTTTTTGGAGAAATAACTTGTAAGAGAAGGAGAGAGATGCCAAATTCGACTTCTATAACTTTTCCCTTTTCTACAAGAATTAAAGTTCACTTTACACCATAAAGTAGCTAAATAGTTCCAAAACAAAGGAATTAATAACTGGTAACACTGATAGTACAGAAGGTTATGAATAAGAAAGACGGTTGAAACTACCACAACTCTACCATGTTCATCAGCTCCCTTATCCTAAAATTTATTACCTTTTATGCATTTTATTTATGTCAATTAACCTTGGTAGGAAACTACAGTTGAAAAAATACTTAGATAGCACAAAGTGGAAAACAAGATAGGGAGAATTAATACCTTCTTTGTTTCTGAGTGCATTGTCAAAATCTGACGTAAAGTCTTTACCAGCGTACAAAACAGATCACTAAACTATGAAATTTTATTTTTGGTCATCAGATATGGAATAAAGACAGTGAGAAGCTAACAGTCAGGTGCCACCAAAAGTCAACACTCACCAAATTCCTTCCTTGTATACATCAAGGCTGGCACAACACGAAGTCCAACTGGAGTCTTCCATTCCACCGGATGATTCTCAGAGGCAATAAGCTATTCACAAGAGGCAAATTGAATAAAGAAGTCAGGTGAAATTCAAGGTAAAACAAACAAAGGGGAGGGACAGGAATTCAATGATTCGTTCTAAATTACATTAACGCTGGAATGAGTAAATTTCCCTTTATTTGTCTGTCTCATATCTCAGAAGAAGGAAAAATCCTCAGACTGCGCATAATCGAGTTGAATTACCATGTACTGATGCATATTCAACGTGTTATTCCAAACTGTACAAAGGATATAACATGCATCTTTGCACAGTCACCAAGCCAACTCATGATACTACAAGGCAACTTGAAACAAATCTCTCCCATTGCAGTCAAAGTGGTCTGCTCAACCAACAAGAAAGAAATGTTCCTACAATGAATTATAAAATCAATAGATGAATGAAGGTGCAAATCATATCAGGCTTTTTTTAATGCCCTCGCATCTCAACAAATGGACCCTTTGAAATGAAAACACTCCACTGCTAATCATGGATGCACATAGAGAATTTGTTACTGGGAGAGAATATGTACGACTATAGGGATATTGTTAAGAGTAGAGTCTATTTTAGTTTTTCTTATAAGAATTGTGTACCTATTGGGATCTATTGGCTACTTATAATGGATACTGGGAAGAATGAATGCATGAGAGATGTTTAATAAACAATTTACATGGAAAACCAAAGGTCCCACAAATGTTTGTATTTGCATAGGCTACTGACATCTAATAAGTGACTCCAGAATGCATAGCTTTCATTGCAGCTGCCCAGTTCTCAAAGCAACAACAGTCTCAGTGGTAGCTTTTGCACCTTCCAGCAATATAATCTAAAATTTTGAATAAAGGTTGTCATAAAAAAGGAGTTCCTTGTGATATAAAACAAACATAGCATAAGGCAATTAGACAGCAAGTTATAGCCACAACACCTGATCAAGGATGCACAACTGAAAGTTTCCAAGCTGTTCAACTTGCTGTTAATAAAGTTTCTTCCTCTTTAGACATTGTATTGCCGTTAACCAAACAACAATAAGGTACAAAGGTGAAGAGGAAAACAACCAAACCATATACTAAGTTTCACAAGTAACCATATACTAAGTTTCACAAGTAAACATGTTAACAATATCATAAACTGTACCGGGGTACAACTCAAGAATATCATAAACTTTCCCAACTTACCCCTCCTATCTTAAACTCAATTAACTTCCCAGATACCCTTACAAAAACCCAAAAAATTTTTTGGACAATATTCAGCTCAATTAGGCTCGTGAACTTGGAACATATGCATATCTCATAAGAATTTCCAATATAACATTGGATATGTATAAACTTTTAAATATACACAATGAAAATTTTATAACCTGTATATATGTAAACTTATAAAAACATTATAAACTTAAATTTTAATATGTTTTTTATAATTTTATATATGTACGAACTTATTTATGTACAAAATAAAAAATTTATTTGAAGTTCTAGACTTGTAAGAGAATATAAATATCTAATATTTTTAACTCATAAAGGCTCGTAAACAAGTTCAAGTCTGACTCAAACCTAGGCAAGCTCGGCTTGTCAAATTTTTATTGAGTTCGAGCTCAGTTTGAGTTCGCTTAAAAACTTAATAAACGAACCTGAACATTGTAAAACTCGGCTCAATTCGACTCATTTACTGTCCTACTTGTTGGAGTGGGTTAATCCAGCTACTAATGTAACCAAATCAAGTGGTCTGTCCTACTTGTTGGAGTGGGTTAATCCAGCTACTAATGTAACCAAATCAAGTGGTCACAACAATGGAGAATAAGATTGAGTTTCAACTACGGTATTTTTGATATTTTTGGACTATAAATATCAAATCAAAGAGTTATGCTCCTCACATACATCAATTGATTTGATAACTTACAGTCCAAAGATACTATAAATACCGTAGTGAAAACTCACTCTCAATGGAAAATCAATACAACAATGCTTGGGAGACACCCTAATTAAAGATACTGAATGTTGTGTAGGCAACTGCCCATAATTTGTTTGGGCTTAAAATCTGGGGTTAACCGGGGTTAAAATCATAGGAAGCCCAACCGAAAAGCCCCCTTCGAGCCTAAAAATGTGAAAAGCCCATTTCGATTAAATCCAGGGGCCATGCCCTGTCCAAATTAAACTTGGACCACAGGCATATAACAATAACAATAAACCTACGGGTAAAGAAGTATTAAGTACATAAATTTGTACAGAAATGGATACATAGTATAGTAGATAGAAATGGGAAAATTCCAAAAAGACCTTTAAACTTTCCCCGCAATGTTCAATAAGCATCCAAACTTTGTTAAATATTAATTAGAAATGGCGGGAGTTTAGCACATGTGGAGGATTTTCCCTCCAAAATGGTGTCCTGGGCCTCCAACGACGTTGTCTTGGTGTGTTAGACTGACACATAGGATTTTCCCATTAGGCAACTGATGGAAACAAAAGGCATGGGCTTTTTTGATTAAATTTTGAAAAGTTTGGAGGTCTAATTAACATTTAATGAAGTTTAGAGGCTCAAGGGACATTGCAGGAAAAGTTCAGAGGCCTTTTTGGAATTTTCCCTAAAAAAAAATACCCCTGCTGAACAAATCATTTCTTTGGCCAGAATTTTAAATCACTGCATTCGTTAGTACTAGTGTTGTACCTGTTCAATGCACGGAACAAAGAGAAAAATCACATCGTATTTTTTTTTTTTGGGGCCAGTGAATCAAACAAGGACATCATATTTATTCATTGTTTTGTACATCGAAGGGAACACAACACTAATTGTTATAGTAAAGTCAGTATACATGTGCAAATACAAATTAAAAAGAGAACAAGTTATTTCCGCCGGCAGTGGAAACAAATGTTTCCTCCAAATCAATCACAGCGGTCCGTGTGATTGTGTACTACATAATCACATGGACTAAACAATCACACAGACCGCTGTGATTGATTTGGAGGAAACATTTGTTTCCGCCGGCAGAGGAAATAATGTTTTCTCAATTAAAAATTATGGCAACTTAAAAAAGAAAATAAGATAAAAAAGACATGAAATATAAACAAGACAAACAAAAACAATAAATAAATAAAAAAGGTGACTTTCATTTATTAAGAAAACCAAAAATCCAACATTTTCCTTAAAAATCCAACCCACGCTGACATTGTCTTCTTACAACAAACGGACCAACTGCCACATTCTCATTTCTCACCCACGTTCTCCTCCCACCGAAATTGCCCTTTATTTTCTTTCTCTTTTTTTTCCTTACGAAAATTGTGAAGGGTAAAAGAACTAAAAATTCTAAGAAATTAGGATAAAGGATTTAAAGGCTTTTGAGGGGCTAACTACATTGCTAGAAATAGAATATATTGCAGAATCCAATTGTTGAAATAACTGAAGATGTGATGCCTGTTCAATGTCGTATGTGCCTCTGGAGGAATTGACCCCAGCCTTTGAATAAAATACATCTATCCATTCATCTATATGCGACTCTTGTTATGCATCTATATGCGACTCTTGTTATTCATCCATATGCCACATTTAGTAGGTAATCTGGTTGTAGTTATTCATCTTGTTATTTCCCTTGATCTTCATCCCAAAAATCATCACAAAAGAGTTGAATATCAACGGGGTCCAGCACTTTGCATCTATTGAACACATCACGAGATTCACATGGTTTAATATGCATGACGACGTAGCAAATGGATGCAGACAGAGTGCAACCCAATCATTGTCTCCATCTTACTGTATTTCTTTGGAACAACAGTTCCTGTGTTACCATAAAAAGGAACAGTTCTTGCGTTGCTTTGTTCGACCAAACTGCGAAATCATCCTCTATGTTGCATGGGCTTCCAGGATCATAAGTTTTCATGTTATTTTTTTATTTTTTTTATTTTTTACAGAGAATGAAAGTAGCAGAGTCCACGTAATTTCAATGCTAGGAAAGGCAACAAAGAAAAAGGTCATACCATGGGTACACCGGAATGAATGCTAGCAGGTGCTAGGAGCCAAGCCCAGCATGTTGAACCGCTGGAATGACAGGTTTCCGGCCTGGGTATTCACAGATGTTTTGATTCTGGACAAAATGACAAAATGTACAATAGAAATGGAATCAGCATTTACCAAATGAAAAAAGGTCATTCCATTGGGAAGCCAAAAAACAACCATGTCATCACTAATTTCATTTGAGTGAACCAAACACAACATAAAGGAAGGTCAGTAAATGGTACTTAACAAAGTCTGAATGAATGTCCGGCTTGGTGCTCTTCAGCCCAAAATTCACCCATCCATTAGCCACAACCATAGAGTCCAGAATTTGCCTGCCTCCTGCCAAAGCCTTCTCAGCGTTCAAATTGGAAGTTATAGGAAGGACATTATGAAAGAACATGCCATAAAAGGAAGTAGGTTGAGGACTCCATGGTTACGGCCCAATCGACCAAAGCACCCATATACAATATACGAATTATGAAACCGCTTCCCTCCATTCGCAAGCACACTAAATTTTGGTTAACAAGGACTCATGGTACTTGAATGCCCTAACAAACAACCTTCCCAGACGTTAAGAATATCACTTGTTGCATCTGACTGTAGGTTGGAAAAACTTGTTGGAGAGCTTGATATGCAGTGTTTGGACCTTTCCTCATAGCATGGATTTATCTTATAGGTACAATGGTGCTCTAATGAAACTAGAAGTCATCAAATTGAAGGATATCTTGAGATTAGCAGACAAAATAACAACAAAAAAAGAAAGCAATTTGTGTAACAGGTAAAATGTCCAACAAGTTGACATAAAGAATTTTGTATGCTGAAACAGTACTGTGCATTTATACTTAGATACTTCAATAGGTATTAACTGCAGTTGTGCCTATCTTTCAAGTAGTTTCTAATTAACAGATGATGCTTGGAAATGAAATGACAACATAAAAGGGAGCCAATACTAATTCCTATCTAGAAGATGAGATGCAACAAATAACCACCAAAGTCTCACCGCATAATCCATTAAAAAAACCTGCACACTGAGCTGAATTGGCTAAAGAACCCCACAAATTGGACCAACCGTTTCCCACCTCATGAAGGCTTCACTTATCAAAAACTGAATTGGGCTACTCAAACTGTTCAAGAACAAGTGTGCAGTAAGATTCATAGAGCACCACAGGTCTACAAGAGTTGCCACCAGTATGGCCATCAGCAGTAAGCATTACCTTATGGAGATGAAGCACTTGTGCTATGAAACAAGGTTGTCATTCTTTTTTTTTTTTGAAAGGCAAAAACTTCATCAATCTTGAAAGGGATACAAGACTAACAGGGACAAGGAAAAGCAACGACTACGAGTCACCCAATCCGAGACCCAGACCCAAACCAAATGATTGGCAAGGAACCACTTGGGGACTGTGTCATATCAGGCATTAAAAAACTGTCATAACTGCACCAGTATGTTGCATGGTACTTCTATATGCATATCAGGTATTAAAATATGTACCAAAAAGTTCTTTCAGCTATTTTTTTTCCTGTACCCTGAAGTACCCCATATCTATCCAAGTCGTAATCCATCAAGAATAGTAGTAATTTATGTTTCTCTCAGTAAAACAGAGAGATAACATCGGAAAATTCTATCAAATGTGCAAGAGAACGTGCAGCCTCCTTTATCGTTATAATCAGAATGGAAGTACCATAAAAAGGCGTAAAGTGAATCAATCAAATCAATAAAGAATCAGAAGCCAACAACAATTACATGGGAACTTTATCAATGCCTCAGCTCTAAATTTTCAAGCTTTGGCACCCTCTAGAATAAAACTCTGGTTCCACACTGCCCGATACGTATCTATATCATTATGTTCTGTTCACGGCTGCTAATGCTATGACCGCTAAGGAAAGAATTAGAAGCTTTTTCGTAAACAATGATTTTCCAAAATTCACACCCACATACTTTGATACAGTCGCAACGTTGGACCATTAGGAGTCCTGATACTGCTATTTAAAACCTTGTCTGAGTTACCTTACAACCGGCTTATTTTAGCAGCCCAACGCACAAAACGGCCAACTACTAACTCCAACCCCATTCCTCTTGCATGGGCGCTACATTGATGTTAAAAGGGTTGTGGCTGGTGGTGGTGTATCTAATATTAGTATGTTTATTATATTGCTGCATATTCAACACAAGATATACAACAAACCATGGATTTCCACCCCTAACCTGAGGCCATACCAAAAAATAAAAATAAAATTAGATCATGACACACCTTAACAACAAAACAACTAACTGATCATCAATTCTAGCGTAGATAATACTTTAAGAGCCAAAATGCTATGTTTGGGGTTCATACCACTTGTCGGGCCTATGACCTTTTGGCTCTGAGACTATGACCTTCTGGCTCCGATATTACTTGCCGGACCGGTTTTTCACTATCCCCTAAAACAATAGGTGTTTGGTGTAAAATTAAGTTTTTATGGTATTCCACCATCTCTCCCAAAAACAATTTTCAATTCAGTTTTTACGTCATTCGACGTTGCCCAACAAGTCTAACAGAGCTGTCGTAGTGGTGAAATTATATAAACAAATCATTAGATAACCACATCCATATTGGCACCGGGCCCCAACCACCAAACAATCCAGATTCTTCAAAAACACAGATAACTCATAAGACCCATTAAGAGAAACCAAAAAAAAAAAAAAAAAAGAGATTGCATTGATCAAAATCATCCATAACATCCACAACCAACCCAAAAAAACCTAATAAAAAGCTAAATAAAACACAATTATTTATTACTAATAACCTCCGTGCGAAATTCACTTATCTAAGATCGCCAACCGCACTCATCATCATCAGTCCTCCCTCTTCAACTTCTCAACCCGCTGATTCATCTGCTCCACCCTCACAACCAAATGGGTCACGGAGTAAAGCAGCCAATAGAACACAAGCGCGGCCGCGATCAGCAGCGCGTTCCGCTGCGACTTCATGATGGATTTCTGGTGGCGGAGGTGTTCGGTCGGGGTACAAGACCCGGGCGATTCGCAGACGGGCCGGGTTTCGTACTTCCAGTAGATGTCCAAGAGGAGGAAGAGGCAGAACGGGACGATGGAGAGGAAGGGTTTGAGAAGGTTGAGGGTCACGGCTGTTAGGCCTTTTCGGAGCCCGTGAAGACCCGGGATGGTCAGGAGGAGGACCATTACCGCCTCTGCGGCCGCTGCGTACCCGAGCACTACCCATTCCAACGCCATTTTTTTTTTGGAAGAGAGTACGAATTTACGATACAAGGGATCCGGAATTCTCGATTTTGTTCGTGTGAGGAGTGTGTGTTGCGCTCTGTTTATGATGTGATTTCGGTTTTTATGGAGAGAGAGAGAGAGAGAGGTCGGTTTGTAGTTTTCTTAGCAACGAAGAGAGAGAGAGAGAGAGAGAGGGAGAGAGAGAGAATCTGGTGACGGTGAATGGGGGATTTTAGAGAATGACAAGTGGCAGTTAGAGCGCGATTTGTATATCAAAAAATGAGATCCAGATGGCAGGTTCTGAATCGCTAATGCTAAATGCATACCGATTCCCTTTTGCACGAATTTTTTTTTGGTATTGAATGGGTAGCATGTGGCAGAGCATAAGCCGTGCCCAAGTATTGTATCCGATTTGTTTAAAAGTGTATTAAATAGTCTAGATCAAAATCCTCTTTCTCTCTTTCTTTCCTATTTTTCTCTTCATAACACAGATCGTCTGAAACCAAAATTGATGACTTAGATCGCGCATGCGAGTATTCTGTGCTATTTGCTTAGCACTGAAAAATTGCTCCTTTTGACCTATTTTTGGGTCTCGAACAAATGATTTGTTAAATTTAAAATATTTTTTCAAGTTGGCCCGTGAAAAATCAGGTAAATCAAATAATTTTAAATTTTTTTGTATGTAGAATATATGATATTTTGAATTCATAATGAAAAATATATACATTGGTTTAAACACTTATAATTATATGATTGAGTTAATTTTTCACAAAGCAACTTGAAAAAATATTTTAAAATAAATGAACAATTTGAATCATTTGTGCAAGAGCCGTAGGGAGGCCCCCGCACGTTGATCTGTGCCCCATCGGTGCAATTTGGCTGGTACCTAAAGCAACGCTCTCTCTAAATAGTGTTTCCTTCTTTAACCCTTGTATTGTGATATTTTTTCACAAGTCATTCCCCTCAAATATATTAACTTTTGTAGTACAAGAATACTGAAATATCGTAATGAAAAGTCACTCTTAAAATAAAATTTCTACCTTGAACTATTGGAATTTCGTGTCCTTTGGGCTCCACTGTTTTTTTTGGGTGTTTACATATAAAATTAACCAATTCAATAATTAATTGACACGTAATCAAAAGTGTCAAACGTTGGCAATTACTTCTCAATGAAGATACACTTGATTAAAGGGATAAAATTGAGTAAATACGATGTCGTATTGTTTCTCAAATTGGAAAGACAGTTATTGGCAGTTACAAGCCATTGCTAAAATAAAGATTGACTTCGAAGCCATAATATTAACTGCTAAACACATAAACTCCACGTGTAAATTGTGAAACAAGGCAATTGGCAGTTAGAATACGTGGAATACTTCTAGAAGACAGTTATTTCCTTAACATGTTATCATTTGAATTTGTTTAAACAAACGTGCAGATTTAAAGCTTCGAGAGGAAGAAAGAATTCAAATTCAGATGTGGAAGAAGAATAACTGTCAACTCGAAGAGTGGGATTTAGAGTTCAAAGTAAGCCAAAGTTCAAATCCATTGAGCGGGAACTTCAAACTACAAGCAGCGTCTATAAATAGAAGAAATTGAAGAGTGAAAAGCCCCTGGAAAAATCTTCAACAAACAGCTATCAAAAAAACTGATGCTTGGTTTGTTCATTGGCAAAGTAGTTTAGGATTTCGAACCCAGTTCGAAGTAGATTAGGAAGTAGGTTAGGATTTATCTCGATTGTTCTTGTAACAATCACCTTTATCTCGGTTGTTCTTGTAACAATCACCCGTTCGAAGTTCTTTTACTCTGTATTTGAAGTTGGAGACGATCTCAAAGTAAGTTTATCTTTGATTCATAAATCGAAGTATCTTGTTTCTTTATTGTTATTTGATTTCCTAAGTTTGTTGGTTTGCATTTCTTCATTTATTAAGAAAAATCCTCTTAATTGAGGTAATTGAACCAATAAAACACAATTGTCTGATTAGATTTGGTTTTTCCAAAGTTAATCTGAGGGAGAAGATTGAAACTCTCTCTTGCACGCTCGCATACAATCATTTTCCATTGTAAAGAAGTAAAAGAACCAAACGGGGGTAACTAGGTTCGACTGCTTTGTGTGGCCGAGAAGAATCTAGATGCCACACGGAATTTTTGAAATGATTCGGGCCATTATTTTTTACACTAAAATTCAATTTTTGGCATATCTATTAATGTCGGGTCACTTTGAATTTTTGTATATGCACACTACTCTACGGGCCATATAAGATGACCGGTGTAAATTATTGTGATGGGGTGTCTCTAAAGAGCCCCTTTTTACGATGCTCTATTAATAAGTTTCCCCCTTCAAGAAACTATAATTACTCCCTCCGTCCCAATTTGTTTTCTCAATACGAAATTACGTGCAATTTTCAAACTAAAAAATAATGTATTTACAAAAATAATTTTCTAATCAATATGGATCTTGCTTAATGGATCTCATTGAGAACTTTAATACAGTGCAAAAAAAATTAAAAATTATTTTGATAAATACATTATTTTTTATTTTGAAAATTGCACGTAATTTCGTAATGAGCAAACAAATTGGGAAAGAGGGAGTACAATTTAGAATCCAAAATTAAAAAATTAATTAACTTGCATACAAATGGGAAACAAAAAATCCTGTAATGTAGTCTGTAATGGCCGAGGGGTCCCTGTAGTGCACAAAATGCACTACATGGTGCAGTGCACATCATTCGGCCATCCATTTCGACAATAGATGGCTTGGATTTAATTCAAAAAATCGACGGTCGGATTCAATTCACTGCTCGGATTAAATCCGAGCCGTCCATTGTCAAAATGAACGGTCGGATGGTGCACTACACGGTGCAGTGCATTTTGTGTCCCCTAAGCCGCCTGTAATATAACATTCCAGCTGTTCATCGCACAGTGTTGAACCAGGAAAGAAGGTGTTGAACATTGTTACGTTGTTGAGTTATTGCACGGCGTTATAGCCCAAAGACGTAGCAATTGCGATTAAAATGGTTAGGCGTGCCAACTTCAATGAGGAATGAGTTAAGTGGAATTAAAGACAACCGTCTAGTGAAGAACAAGGGGTGCTGCACAGCCACGTGCTATGCAGGGTTGGTGTTGCTGTGTGTCGGTGTTGGTCTGACGATCGGAAAGGTTCACTGCGTAGAGCTCGTCGAGTACTACAACTACACTAAAAATCAACTCGATTCAATATCGTTAGGTGCCTCATCGGAACATTATTTGTCTTGAAGTGCATCATTCTGAATTGATCTGAAACACTAAGTCAAAACTACTGCAACAAGTTATATGTGTTCTAATGAGGCACTTATCGATATTCGATTGAGCTTATTTTTGACATACTTGTAGAACTGGATGAGCTCCACACGGTGAAAGTCTCTGATCGTCGGCACGACACCGGCACCGTACTCGCACAACACACATGCAATCATTGAATCAGAATTGCAAATTTTGTTCAATAGGTTAAGGAATTTCACGAACAATGCTTGCATTTTCATCGTCAATCGCTCCCCAGGTTCTCCTGGTGAATAAGAGCATCCACTTTGATTTTGAACCAATTCGATAGAAAAATCTACTTTTTTTTTTTTTTTACCAACCCCACTTTTAAAATGTTCACTGCTTGTGCGGTGGTATCAAAATTATATACAAAAAATTGTACACAAAAAAAATATAAAAATAAAGTTCACTATTTTGGTTGAAAACTTGTCGGCCATAGTTTATTTTAGTATTATGTTAATCTATACTAAGATGTACTCACTTTCCAGTGAATTTTCATTACTATGACTTTGTATACTAATTAAGTGCAAACAATATAAAATAAATATCAAATTACATGTAAAAATATACAAAATTTTAATGCATTTTTTAAACTCAAGAGGTTTGCTAGTGTATATCAAATTATAGGTGCAAAATATACCAAATTTCAGTACATTAATTTTTTGAACTCAGGAGGTTCCAAATGGATCTAGGCTGTTGATCGCCGAGCTCGGATTGTTCGGATGGGGATAACATGCATGTTGTCCCTTAAGGGGCAACACCATCCCCCAATTCCCTGAAACCCCAATGGAGCCGGCCCCGATTCGCTACAGAAGACTCCCTATTGTATTTGTATTCTACTCCCTCAGTACAATTTTGTTTGTCAACTATTTCTTTTGTCTTCTTCGTGTTTATTGCCTATATCTTTAAACCTATAATATTTTTTTTTTTGATTTTGAGAACTTCGTATTATAGAACGAATTGTGATCTACCAAATAAGATTTATATTGCATATTTCTAAAAAATCCCTAATTTTTTTGTTGGGACATCAAAGTTCACTCCACTAAGCTAGAGGACTGAAGAAAAGCTTGTCCGATAAGTGATTCTTCAAAAAATTTACCGATATTGTCCAAGCTTTTGCACTCTTTCTTTCTACATCTCTTCATTTGTCATACCTCTAGTCAATTTTCCACTGAGTCTAACTTTATTGTTTTTTGAGGAACATAAACATTTTTTGAGTCAATCTATAAGTGATCCTAACTGTGGTCTATACGATAAAATTAAAACTTCTATAATGCATGAATGGGTCCTCACTCCATAACAAATCAAACATATAGAGTACTAGAAAGGAAGATAAAGTGAAGCAATATTTTGAAAGGATTAATTAAAGTAATGGTTCAAAGGACTAATTAACAGATTGGTACAAACCCCACCTCTAAGGCTCTAAGGCAAACATCCAGTTAGGCATGTATTTATTAGCCAAAAGCAATATCAAAAGCAATCAATAATGGATGGAAGAGAAAATATGCCAAATCTATGTATGCTTTACGATCATTTCACATTGTACTGGTATGGTTTCATTGCAGAAAGTTTAGAAACGCAACTCCGGACACAACTGTGTTTGGAGCTGTCTGATGTATGTAAATTCGTGTGTATCGAATGGCTTTGGATGCAGATGTGTCCGGCGTTGTGTTCCTAGCATTTCTTGGTTTCATTGTTTTGTAAACACGACCAACGGAATTTATTTTGGTTATCCCCTTGGTGAATACTTGTGTTTGGACATATTGGTCAAAGCCAAATAGACAATTAATTTGCTCGATCTATTTTGAAAGGCCATAACTCAAATTTGCTTCAGCCATGCTTTATTTTTATTTTTATTTTCAAATTTCCTGGCAAGATATGTCCATTTCGAGGCATATAGTTGGAACAATTTTTCAATAACCTAATATAACATCAAAATATAGATGTCTGCACGATTATATGTTTTAAGACTGCCTCCCATGAGCTTTGGATTCACATACATATAATTTAGTGATGTCATGACTTGGAGATGTTCATTTGTTAAGATAATTTAATTTCCAGGACGCATATCTAAATAACTTATATTAGTGGCACATTTAAAAATTTGTATATTCTTTTTATGAAAACTCTATATAGTATATATTTAGGAAGTAGGAGATCAATACAAATATGTTTACAAGTCTTCAATTTAGATTGTTTTACCTTGCTCTTTGAAAATTTCTCTTCATTTTTTCAAGAGCCACAATTAAATAAGAAAAGCACGTAGAATTTTAAGTTACTAAAAGAAAAGGTCAAAACAAGAAAGTAAAGCCTATGCAAATGTCAAATGATGGTGCATTTTTTTATTGATATGTTAATAATTTAGGAATATATCCCCTGTGACATATAGACATGTTGTTCTTGACATAATGCCCACAAAAATACTTTAGTCGCTGAAAGCATAACCATTGGTGAACAAATTTTATAGTAGCTAAAAATTGAACTTTTACTGTCTAAAGCAAACTTAAGTTGTGGAAAGTGGTGTTTTGGCGACAAATATAGATTTGGTTAGGGAAAGGTTGGTAAAAACAAACATTAGTACATACTAATCCACATTTAGCTTGAAAGACAACTACTTCGCACTAAGCTTTAGTCGCCGAAGACATCCTTCGGCGACCAATCTTTATATCAGTCGGCGAATGTTCTGTAATTGTTGATTATTCTTTAAAAAAGCAATTTATATAAATATATAAAAACATATATAGATGGTAAGCTTAGTTTTTAGAATTTATGTTAATTGAATTTATATAAAACGTACAAAAGTTTCCTAAGTATTTGCTTTATAAAATATAGTGGATATAGATTTATTTCCTTGAATTTGCATATGCATTGATAGCTTAGTATTTATGTATTTCTAATATATGAAAATACATAAATACTCAGGGCAATGTAGTAGGCACCACATCATGCCCACAAGGTATAGTTTTTTTGGGTGATGTCAGTGCCACATGGCAATTACTTTTGTCGACCAAATAAAAGGCATTCCCCGATGGTGATTCACCGACTAAACTGTCGACTAAGTTTTTAGTCAGCAAATCCTATTAAGTCTAAAATTGTACAATTGGCGACTAAAATTTTAGTCGGCAATCTTGCTTTTCCTAGTTGTGACAATTTATAAATAAACCTTAATGTTGAGTTGAAATTACAAATTTGTGAAGAAATTCGTAAAGATAAAAGAACGTTCACGGTCATTTTCTTCACAAATTCAAGTGGAATTTCTCTTCTTCTTCTTTTTTTTCCCTTGAAAAAACCCTTGCGAAATGAGATTGTCAGGTTTGTAAAGTGTTTGCAAATGAGTTGAGCTCAGAAATAAGTGCAGTATTGCTTGCGCCCTTTGTTTGTATTCCAATATGATTTTCCCAAGCATAGGGTTTAGGCTGGTGGTAGCATGATAACCGGAAGTTCGGGTGGAGTCTACAGAGACCGAATGCGCTGAATGTGAGTGTTGATTCGCGAATGTTGGTTTAGCCTTAAAGCGGCAAACTTGGCTTTGCATTTTGGGGGTGGAATTCACTTAACTTTGTGAATGACGCGAGATTAAAAAGACTAATTTAAACAAGGCTAAGTCAAAGGGGTTTACAACACCCGTGCCTTAGGCCAATTCGTTCTCATCTAAGATAACCGGCTTGGGGACGTCGTTAAACGACCCCGAACGAAAGATTTAGTTTTTAAACTCATTTGATTAGAAATGGTGTTTCACATAGAGTAGGATTCTTGTGCCATTTATACAAACATTTGGATTGACATCGCCCTAAGCATCACACATGCCAAGTGGACGATCCCTTGGCTATGTGTGATCAAAGAGATTAATTAACAAATCTCAATTTTGATACATAAAATTAATCCTGTCTCTTTGATTAACAAACAAAGTTTGCATTATGGCGAGGAGAGTGAATGAACCTAAGTCACGAGGTGCTAATCACCCCATGACCGAGCCTATAACGACTACTCAATCATAACTATAGAAAACATGACCAATTTAATAAAGGAAATAAAGAACATGACATATGACTTTAGAAACTGATTTTTAGTAAAGAGACTATGTTGGTCTAACACTTTAATGCTTCAGAAATTAACTAACAAGGTTTGGAACAAGGATTTTTCATGGAAAATGACTAGAGAAACATGGAAATGGGAAACTTAACAAGAATGAAAATCAACTAGATAGATAGAACAATCTAAGTACAAGCTACAACATTAATAAATGACAAATCAACGGGAGAGAAGTGCTTAATTACACGAGAGTTCTAGAGAGATAAAACTTGAAAATCCTCCAATGGAGGAGCAAAAATTACACTAGAAAATGAAAGAGTAAAAGTGTGGGAGAAGGAGAGAGGAGAGAGCCCTATATAGTCTTTCTCTTCTCTCTCTACAAAATATCTGATAAAGCTCTCACATTACAAAAAACTTTCCATTAATAGCATGTAATAAAATGCATTCAAAAAGTGGTTTTCGGGCATTTTTGGACCGGTCCAGAATAATTCCGGATCGGTCCAGAATCGTCTGAAAAATAATTTGCAAATCCGGAAAGGTCCAGAATAATTCCGGATCGATCTGGAATCGTCTGGAAAATAATTTGCAAATTCAGATAGGTCCAGAATGGTCTGGAAAATAATTTGCAAATCTAGATAAGTCCAGAATAATTCTGGATCGGTCCGGAATGATCTGGACTTGAATTTGACTTCTTTGATCCCTCCTGTTGAATTGCGGCGCTTCGGACTTCCTCCAAAACACTTAAATGAGTTGTGCGACTCTCGGGGGAGGTGTTCCTTGGTCACTTGAGTGCTCGTTCACTTCCGAATTCCACTGGGAGTTTTTATGAGTGTCAAACACGGCTTCAACCTTTCGGCTTGGCTTTGTGGCTCTTCGACTTCCCGGGCCTTAGCTGAGTCTTCATTTCTTGACTTTTGAGCCCCGGTGGTGGCAAACCATGGGGCTCTTGGCCCTTAAATTCTTGGGATTCTTCCCAAGACACTTCAAATGTGTCTTATGTCGCAGTTTGACTTGAAACTTTCAAAAACACACTTCGTGCAACATCAAGCGTATAAGGCACTAAAACGTGTGTGTGTGAACAAAAAGGTGCTAGATAAGCCTGGATATATACAATATTGGGGGCTTATCAAGTATCACGTACATACATGATGTAAAAGGTGACATATTAAATTAGAAAGAAGATACAATGGGAGACTTGGGAGTTGTAATTTACAAGGTTTAGAAAAGTTTTGCAAATAAGAATTTATACTTTACAAAAAGTAATCAAGGATGTCATTCATGTTAAAATTCATGAAAGCACACCATACACAAGGGGGACAAAATACAAACAACACAATCACACTCTCTTTTTTTCTTTTTCTTTTTTGGATATTAGCGGTGGGGAGGGAAGTCTGTGAGTTCAAACCCCTGTATATGAGCAACATAGAATTTAATTGCTCAACTTGAGTCACTACACCATTTTCCATTACTCAGCAAAATTTTACTTTAGAAATATAGAATAATTTGTTACAATATTGAGTTTTATTCAGACTAATAACTTGATTATATTCATGAAGTAGACAAAAACAAAACAAGCAAACAAGGCACAAAGACTTACATTTTAAAGACCCAGAATTTTTGAAAGTATTTTTCCTAATTTAATTTGGGATTAGTGCAAAAATGTAAACATTTTGAGATATATGGATCTGGGTTTAATTTAAGTATTTGAGTGTGTTTCGCACTATATAATAAGAGGGTTTGTAGAAAATCCCATTTCTACCCTCCCTTATCTTAGCCGACTCTCTCTTTTCCAATTTCTACTCTCTCTCATACAAAATTCTACCACCCACGCTCAACTCCAACACCGACCTACCTCTAATCTTTTGTACCCGCAACATCTAGTCTATAAAATGCGTGGTAGAAGCTCGGTGGAGTACAATCTCAGCTGTTTTTCTATTGGAGGCTAAGGTTTTGGTTCAATACTTGTTGAAGCCCAAACCCTTTGAGGTAGAGACGTTTTCTCCTTTTTCTAAGTGTATATGGTTGATTTGTAGCATATACTCCAAGTTTTGATCATTCATTTGTAATTTTATGGTTATTCTTCGGGACCCATTTAATTTTAGGGTTCAAAGTAAAATGTTGATGCATTGATCCTTGTTTTGAATGTATTTTCCTCAATTTAGTGGAAACCTATCATTAATCTAGTGTTTGGAGTTGATTTTGATGAGAATACCTGGCTTAGATATATCATGTTTCTTTGAGCATTAGTTGAGAACCCAATCAAAGTCCTATGCAGTGGTTGTGGATCCAGGGTTCATTGATCCCTCCGGGGGAGGGGTGAGGGTTCGGGGGACTACCCTGAACCAGATAGCTCAAGGCGGCCGGGACCCCCTGTTCTAGCCGAACGGTATCCCGGGGAGGTCTTTGTTGGCCAAATCCTCGGCCAGGCTCACATCTGTGGCTGTAGCACGGCTCCTCGGGGACGGCTTGGGAAAGTGCGACTGTAGGTCTCAAGAAGCCTGGGTCCTCGAGTGTGCCCCCTTCAAGGGCCCACGCTGGGAAGTTCTACGGCTTCCCTCGGGGGCTCGTTCCTGAGGGTCTCCTGAACCGATTCGATTGAAATCGGGGCCCCGGGGGGTCATGTCAAATGTCAGGGGCCCGATCGAGAGGTGCATCTGACACTCTGAGCGGCTCATTAATGGCCTCAACCACCCCGCATACATTGCATTTAAGGCAAGCCACCAACCTTGCAAGCATAGCCTGCAGGGGTGCTTAATTGATGGAAGTAACAGTGATAGGTGACTCCTCTGGGAAGGCATGGTCGAGGCGCCAAACGAGGGACATACGTCCATCCATGCATTTAATGCGATGTTAAGGACAGGGCGCATGAGGTCCACCTCACCTATAAATATGGCCTTCACCCTCTTCACGTAACAACGACTCTCTCTCTACATTGAATGATCAGCTGCACTTTCTCTCTCTAGAATTCTCCACTAAACTTTTTCCTCCGTTATTAACTTAGCCATCGGAGTGCCTTCCCGGACCACCACCATTCGGACTAGGCACTAACGTGGTTGCTCCCTTGTGCAGGTCCTCCTACAACGTGCCTAAGAGTTCTAGCCCTCTTCTCCAACGAGCCTTCAGGGTTCCAACGGGGTCTAACCTAACTCCTCCCCCTAAGTGCAGTATCAAACGACTAGAGAGGTCATTCCAGTGTAGCGCCCCCCACATCCTGTGTCTATTGTTCAGATTCCGCTTCCTGCATTTCCCATCCAAATGGGTAAGTACTACATTGATTATGTCCTTTGATCGAGGTCTTCTTTTGGCTCTCATTTTCATCCCCGTTTGCATTGTTTCTTGGAATATGGGTGACCCCACATTGAAAACGTCTTGAAACTTGTTTAATTTTGCAAATTTGATATCAATTAAATTGTTGACTAATCGTTAAAGAATGATGGATGCTTGCTTAAAAGTATTTGCTTGACACATAGTTATAATTCATGTTGAACCAACATATACATTTTGATGAAATGAAAGAGGACACTTGGTGATTCAGGAAAAAGAGAAGTTTATGAAAGTTAAAGGTTGATCAATGGGGCCACCATTCGATGTGTCCCTGGGCAAAGGTTACAAGGCCCGTGAATCTTAGCAAAGGTTATAAGGCCCATAAATTTCGACAGAGGGCTACAAGTTCCTAGAGAGACATCATGAATACTCTACATGGGTTATGAGTAGGGTGAGCACGGGTCGGGTTCAAGTCGGGTCAATTTGGTCGGGTTGTGAAAAACGACACCCGAAACTGAACCGAACTACCTTATAAACCAATCGGGTCAGGTCGGGTTAGTCGGGTTCCAGATTCAACCAGAATATCAGAGAGAGAGAGAGAGAGAGAGAGAGAGAGAGAGAGAGAGAGAGAGAGAGAGAGAGAGAGAGAGAAAGAGAGATAGATTCATCCAAAACCAAACCAAATTCAACAAAAAAAAAACAACTCAATTAGAGAGAGATTAGATATTCAGATTCATAAAAAACTTTGCAATTGTTGGAACAAGTCTTTTGGAACAAAGATAAAATAAACATGCTACATTCAAAGTTGCAAACCCAAAAGGGAGAAAGCCGTCGTCGCTGTCGTCTATGGAGTTTTGATGCAAATGAAGCCCGCAAATGGGAAAGCCGCGTGCTCATCGCCCCCTCGCCGCCGCTCGTGTTGTTGGCTTGTCGCCATCGCCCGCGGTCTTCATCGCCGCCGCCGCCGCGTTTGAGGCCAATAGGCCATCGTCGACGTTGATTGAGGCTTAAGAGCTAGTGGACAGAGAGAGAGAGAGGAGACTGGGATCTGAGATTTGAGGAGGAGGGAGTGGAGTATTCGTTGTGTGGGGAGAGAGAGAGAGAGAGAGAGAGAGAGAGAGAGAGAGAGAGAGACCCAGATCTAATGGGAAGAAAAAGAGAAAGAGGGTCGAAAAATTTTCAAATTCCCAATTGTAGTGGTGTGCAGCTGTATGCCTATACATGTACATGTATATATAGTATTCGGGTCTGGTCAGGTTCACCTGAAATTTAAAACCTTAACCTGAGACTCGACCCGACTTCATCTGGTTATCAAAATTTCAACTCGCAACCCGAACCGATGGTAGTTTGGAACCACCCGATTCCTTTTGGCTCGGGTCAGGTCGGGTCGGGTTGTCAGGTATTATGCTCACCCCTAGTTATGAGCTAGGCCCATAATTCCCAGAATGTTATGAACTTGAAATGAGGGGTTGACACATTACAAAATGATTTTGATTGATACACGAACTTGAGAAAATGAGGTTTTGAGACACGAGACATTATGTTTTCCAAATTTGACCATATTGATGTATCGCTTTCATTTATTGCCTTGTATTACTTCTTATTCATTCGTGCTCATGTCATTCATTTGCATTTAGTAATAGTAGAAGATTTTCCTACTGGGCTAGTGTAACTCAACCCTTCCATTTTCAGGTGCAAATTACGGGGCATGAGTTGACGTAAGTGCTTGAAGAGCATAGCATTTCTTGAAAAGCATACATGGGTATCGAACTTAGACATTATCACTTGTTATGTAATTAAGACTTTATGGTGAGGACTTTCAAAGTGAAAGTATGAAATATTATGATTTTTTGTGTGGAAAAGGTTAATCTAATTATGTTGGAAAATCAAAGACGGACAACTTTGGTATCAGAGCTATATGTTAGAATACCTGGGGATCGTGGGGAGACACGTTGTCTCATATGGGTGATAGGCGCGTGGGAAGCTTGCTTACGAGCGCCTAAGTAGGGGGATTTAGCATGTTAGACGTGCGTTTTGAGCCTTATTTTCCGATTAATATGTGCACGTGGTATTTTTGGTGTGTTGGAAATAATTTGCAGGTGTTTGAGGGGCGTGAGTGCGATTTTGATATATTGGAAGGCCATGCACGTCGATCAGGAGTTGGAAGTAAGTGGATTGTGCATGGGAATGGTCGAAACCCGTCGGGAGCGCTACCTCAATTCTTTGGAGCGCTCAAATTGGGCACAAAAGGGTCCCAAAACTGAACAGAAAGTTCTCAAAGGTCAACAAAAGGGGTCAGTGGTCAACGCACGGCATAAGGCATGCGGTAGCGCTACCTACATTTAGCTGTAGCGCTACTGAGCGGTTAAGGAGGGTCATTAAACGCTGTCGTTTGGCTTATCCGCGTGAATTAATTCGGGTTTTCGTTGATTTTCGTGATTTATTGGAGGATTAGTATAAATACTTATGTTTTAACTTAGATTAGGGTCCCACACTTTTACCTAGGGTTTTATTTTCTGAAGTTTTTCGGCTGCGAATTGGGAGTTTTACATTCAGTGTTCTGTTTTCAATTTTTACTTCAAGATTTCGGTGTTGGATTGGTTTTGCGGATTGAATATCAAGTTTCAACTTTTCCCTTGCGATTACGGTATCGTTTCTCCATTGTTTTCATATTTTTAATCTACAAGCATGCTTGGATCTAGTTTCAATTTGATTTTGGTAAACAATATAAGCATGAGTGAGTAGTTGTTTTGAGTGCGGCTGCGGGGCGTAGGCGCCCGTGTTTATACTAACCAATATTTCACCTCGGGGCCGAACTGATTCGGTTTTCGAGCAATTTTAGGAACTAGAAACTTTCCTAACAAACAAACCCAGGCATTACCGGAATTCGAATGCGCACGGAATCTGGTGACAGGTGGTGCGCATTTGTTGGGAAGCCTTTCATGTATTCTAAAATCAGTAAAAGGATTAATTGTGGCCCGAGTAAATATCGGTTAGTATAGGCGTGGACGCCTGGTTCCCACAGCTATGCTCTCTTTTATTAATTTGCATTCAATCAGTTAAACGAGCTTAGCAATTAGTTAATAAATCCCATCAAATCAAAGGGTGGCTACCTAAGAGCCAGTTCAAACTGCATCGTACACTTTTGAGTCAAGCACTCCAGTCGTCTCTGTGGTTCGACTCCGATACTTCCGGAATTATTGTGCTACACTGATCAAGAGTCCTACGCTTAGGACGCGTTTTTATTAGTCTTTTTGTTAGTCACCTGGTCGGTCAAGCAATGGGCAAATGGTTGCATTTGAGACATGACTTGTGCGTGCTTGTGTGCAATACATTTATTTATTTATTTATGTGGCATCACATTTAAACTTATATGGAGGATTGTAATTTCGTCAACTCGTGTTACATAAAAACTTGACTTATTCTTTCTAATGATCATGACCGTATAATATGTCTTTGTACTCTTGAGCCTTGTCAGGATAATTAGCTTGGATGTTTAGTTTGAAGTGCGTTCGGCCAGTGCGACTTTAAATAAAACATTCAACTTAATTCCCATTTTGTGGATATGAAATTTGAAATGTGTTTGGCTGATGTGATTTCAAGTGAAATATTCAGCCTAGTCCCCATTGAAATTACTCATCCCGATTCATTTTTTTTTTCTTTTAACATGGAACTTCCCCAATAGACATTAATACCAATGTTTAAATTGCATTCTTACTTTGAAGACGTGATCCGTGTGGATTATGTGCTAAGTATTTAATAGGGGTTATTACCTTTAGGTCTAGAAAAGATATGTCTAATTACCACTAAGGTAAATCATTTTTTTTAATTACCACTAAGGTAAGCCACTCTTTTTTGGAGTTTAGGTTTAAGGTGCACTTTCCTATTATAGGATTTTAGTGGTTTAGACACTTTCATAGAGTACCATTGAATTTTAGGCACTTTCATAGGGCACCCTAATCATAAGGGTACCATAAAGTTTATATTTAGGGTGTACTTTACTATTATAATGTTTTAGTGGTTTATGCACTTTCATAGGGTACTCTAGTCGTAGGGTACCCTACAGTTTAGATTTAGGGTGCACTTTTCTATTGTAGGGTTTTAATTGTTTAGACACTTTCATATGGTACCCTAGTCGTAGGGTACCCTGCTTGCGTCCTTGGATTGTATCTCAATGTGCTTTCCCCAAGCGTAGGGTTTAGGTGACGCGTGGCATAGTAACCGGAAGTCCGGGTCGAATCCATAGGGACCGAACGCACCCGGCGTGAGAGTTGTCTTGCAAGTGTAGGTTTTAGCCTTAAAGCGGCAAACTTGGCTTTTGTGGTTTTGGTTGGTGGAATTCTCTCGACTTCGAGAACGACTCGGAAGATTAAAAACGGAAAATTAAACTAAGGCAAAGTCTAGGGGATTTTAACAACCATAACTTAGGCTAATTCGTTCCTCTCTTGTTGAGATTAGAATTCTTGTAACCATTTGGCAAACATCTAGGTTGACATCGCTCCAAGCATCACACGTGAAAAGGAGAATTAACCCTTAACTACGAGAGATCAAAAAGATTAACAAACCTAGACTTTGGTACATAAAATCGATCCTAACTCTTTGAACTATAAATGATGTTCGATAAAGTTTAGGATTCGTGTGCCATTTATACAAACATTTGGATTGACATCGCCCAAAGCATCACACGTGCCAAGTGGTCAAGCCCTTGGCTACGTGTGATCAAAGAGATTAACAAATCGCAATTTTGATACATAAAGATGAACCCGTGACTTTATTAAACAAGAAGTGTTTGCAATTCCATGAGAAGAACTAATTAAAACCTAAGTCATGGAGTGCTAATCACCCCATGACCAAGCCTATTAAGACTACTCAAACATAGGAATGAAAGACATAACTTGAAACGTAAAAGAAATGAAGAACATGATTTTTACGGAAATAAACTTGATATATATGAAGAACTAAGTAGTAGCTACAATATTAAAACGCGAGAAATTAAACGAAACATGAAACTTACGTGAATTTTCTAGAGAGATAAAGCTTCAAAATCCTCTCCCATGGAGGAGAGAAGGAGGAGCAACTAAAACTAAAAATGAAAGAGTAAGAAGTCTCCTAGGAGAGAGGAGGGAGAGGGGTATTTATACTAAAAACCCTTTACATTGGCTAATTATCCCAAAAACATACTATAAGTGGAAAGTTTCCATAAATGGAAGATATTAAAGCAACAAAAATCTGTCAAAAATCGCCAAGAATGAGTATGGATCGATCCACTATGGGAGTGGATCGATCCAGAATGCTCTGGTGAACTTCTAGACTAGAGTGGATCGATCCACTATAAGACTGGATCGATCCACTATCTCTGATGCATTGTTGGCCTTGAGTGGATCAATCCACTTTGTTGCAATGGATCAATCCAAAAGGGACTGATGATGTTTTGACTATAAGACTGGATCGATCCACTATCTCTGATGCATTGTTGGCCTTGAGTGGATCAATCCACTTTGTTGCAATGGATCAATCCAAAAGGGACTGATGATGTTTTGACTTGAGTGGATCGATCCACTCCAAGAGACTGGATGGATCCACTATAGGTTTGATGATGCCTTGACTTCACTTGGTCACTCCCTTGGCCTTGTGTGCTTCCGGACTTGCTCCAAAGCACGTAAATACATGGTGCGACCCTCGAGGGAGGTGTTCCTTGGTCAATTGAGTGCTTGTTCACTCCCGGACTTCACCGGGAATTTTGTGTGAGAGTGAAGCCCGGCTTCCAAGCCTCCGGCTACTTGGGACGTTTCGACTTGCCGGACCTTAGCCAAATCATCATTTCTTAGCTCTTGAGGCCCGGTGTTGGCGTGCCATGTGGTAACTTAGCACTCGGTTACTTGGGACGGCTTCCAATGCGCTCCAAAACGTGCTTATTCACGTGTTTTACCTATAATTAACAAAAACAACACTACGCGCATATCAAACATATAAAGCACGAAATCACGTGTGTGTGTGAACAAAAATGAGCTAGATAAGCCCAAATTATATACAACACTTGGGGCTTATCATACCCTAGGGTTTAGGTTTATGGTACACTTTCCTATTATATGGTTTAGTGGTTTAGGCATTTCCATAGGGTACCCTAAGATATTAGGCACTTTCATAAGGTACCCTACGATTTAGGTTTTTTTATACTGGTTGGGGAGTTAATGAGAATTTTTTAGAGTTTGGCTTGACTTGATAGTAATTATGTGATCTAAAAGTGACCTGATGGTAAATGTCTCTATTTAATAAGCACCCCCTATTAAGGTGTTGCTTCAAATATCGTGAGTTAAATATAATTATTACATAGATGGTTTTCTAGCTTCAACCATATTCCGCAAATCGTAGTCTCCTCCGCAAACTTACGAAGTACATTATTGGCTAGACTCAACATCGAGTTTTTTTGCAAAAATTCTCCTCCATCTTTACTAGTCACTTGTCTTCCCGAAACAAAGCCTTTTATACTCCTCCTTAAAGTAGTAAAGCATTCATCTTCACACACCATAGATTGAAGCTACTGTTTTGCCCATCAAACTTCTCAAATTTGTATAAAGCTGTCATCGTTGCAATCGAAAATGATCACGAAAAATATACACAGTGGAAGTGAATGCCAAGCTAGCTAGGATGACACCCTATGTTATGATACCATTTGTTATGACGATCCAGAAGTAGAGAAAAACACAATAAGCAAATCAAATAAGGATACACCCTAGGCACTCCCGTCTCTTTATATAGGAGAGGCCAAAAAAAAAAAAAAAAAAAAAAAAAAGCCAAACTGATTCTACACCCTTTCCAGATGGATTTAAGCTCCGTCGAGACACAAAAAAAAAAAGTAAATATTTCCTCACGAAACATATGTTTGTCTATCCAGACAGACATGACTCCCGTCCAGACGTACGCAACTATATATATAAATCATGGAAATCTTCACCATAACTTAATTTTCAAAGCAACTTAGAATTGTGAAGGTGTCATGCACCATCACTTCATTCTAATTAAATATGCTGTAAAATTTATAAAGTAAATATTAGTACCTTTTTCAATACATTATCTCATATGTATCCGATTCGATCTAACTTTTCTAAGTGGGTGTGAGTCTTTTTGGAGTGTGGAATCTTCTGGCTTGTTAAGCCTTGTTTTTATATCAACTTTCTAGCTTTTTTTTTTTTATAAGAAATCTGTTTCAATTCACTTACTTTTTAAGTTTCTTTTTGAGGAAATGTACAGAAAACTTCACAGAGACAAGGGAAGAAAAAATTTCGGGACTTATGAAATAAAAGCAAAAAACACTGATCATGTTATAGTCTACAATATAAGCTACAATCCTTTCGAAAATTTTTTTATTAGATTTTTCATAGACACGTAAAATCCTTCCAAAAACGACGAAGTACGTGTATATGACCGACCATGGTAGGCTTACGTAGTAGTTTATGTGTCAATTCTAAATAGCGGTGTCTTGAAAATTTGGTCGAATGGCCTCATTTAAATTTCCGTGTTACAAGCATAGTTCACTGAACCAGCTCCTACAGACCAAAATTGGTAATAAAAATAGTACAATTTTCAACTTGATAACTCACCCGAAAAAAAAAAAAAAAAACCAACTTGATGGAGTTGCCCAAAATGAAAATACTCAAAATAGTAACCCTAAGTTTTGTTCATATGCCAGATCAAATCTGAACGACAAAACAATATCTTAAGGCAGACTTGACCTCAATTGACACCTAAATGACACGATTAATTCCTTGAACCCATTTTTATGTACATAATTATTGTGTGTACGTGTAGAACTTGTCTGAACATTAATATAACAAACAATAAACTATATTCCGGTACCTAGAGCGGCGCCCTGCTTTCGCAAAATTTTTGTGTATGCATAATCATGCAATTTTCATTCACTTGTTGCATTTCACGAAATTCTCTTGATTGAAAATTAGGTCTAAGTGAGAGAAAAAAGAAGCACGAGAGGGGAAAAAAAAGAACAAAACAAACAGTCCCATTTGCATTGGATTCTTTTGTTCCTAATATAAAGATAAAGATGCATTTTCCAGTAAAGTAAAAAGTGTAAAGAAAAGGAAAACTTTCCTTGCTTATACAGCAAACTAGAAGTACTTACGTACCACTGAGGTTCTCTCATACACAGGAATTTCTTGACCATCATAATTCAAAGGCATTAAAATTAATACTTTCCCAGAATTATTTTTATAACCATCTTTAAAAGCTATTTTCGGGTGAAGGTGAAAATTAGAAGCTGTGACAATTAGCACCATTTTCAAAGTATTGCATGTATGGCTCTCTTCCTAGCTAGATTGCTAAAGCCAAGATGTTGAATGGGAGATATGTGTTTAGTTCTGATAACGTCCTTATCGATGTCTGATCAATTTGAACTTTTACATCAGTTGCGCGCCTACTTGATCAAACGAAAAAGAAGTGAGAAGTTGAACCAAACCTGATTCGGCTAATTATTGTCGTATTTGTATCCTTAAAAACTTGCTAAATAAAATTTATTCTTCACCAGCCACCAGCCACTCTCTAAATCACACAACAAAAATACACCAAAATTCACTTTAAAAAAAAAAAAAAAACCTACTCAAGCACATCAAATTTACCAACATGCTGAGTTACAGCTAATTTACAATTCTCAAGGTGCAAAAGGTAAATTCCATGTAAATCATGAGATTTTTAAACTATTTACATGCAACTTCCCATAAACTTCATTCAATCATCACCAGAGCATCACAAAACCACCAACCACAAACCACCAACGGTGTTGTCGGCCGTAGCCGAACCCCTCACCGCCAGTCGAATAATCCCCACGCTCCGAGTACCGCACGTAGCACTTCCCCAAGAACACATCACCCCACGTGGCGGACCCACACTCGCTCTTCAGCCGTCCGATCGCCTCTGCCAAACAATCCTGGCACGCGCTCATACTCAAATCCTGCACACACTGAACCATGCCCTGCACTTTCCCGGACCCACCAACCCTAAAATACTGACCCCCAGCCGCTAGATAATCCATCACAGCGTCCCGACGCGCCAACCCATCAGATTCATAACCAAGGGACGATCCACATTTTTTATACACCATAGTCTTGTCCTCCACCCCCAAAAAGGCAGTGTTATCATACTTCACGAAGCAGCCTTCTAGCTGCAACCCCCCACCCTCCGAGTCACCACAGAGGGCACCGAGTTGACTCACTGCCTGGACCACGCAGTCTCTGCAGGCGAGGTTTTGGAGGTCCCCGCGGCATTGGTAGAGGCTGTAAACGATGTCGGATTGGGTGGAGCCGGGGACGGAAATTTTGAACTGGTTGAAATTGGAGGAGGAGGCTGAGTTGACAAGGGAGGTGAGCACTGAGTTGACGTTGGACTCGTACGGTGTGCCGCGGTTGTATTTTTGCTGGGAGCAGCCGCCGTAGAGGAAGGATTTCGTGGAAGGAGTTGATGGGTGTGGGAGAGTGGAGATGGTGAGGAAGAAGGTTAGGAGAGAGGAGAGAGGAAGTGGAAGGACGGACATGTTTGTTTTGGTGTGCATGGTTGTGGAGAGAGAGAGAGAGAGAGAGAGAGAGAGAGAGAGAGAGAGAGAGGCTTCTGGAGTGGAAAGGAGAATTTGAACCTTTTAGTTTGGGAGAAAAGGAACGCTTTTAAAGCACAATTCCGGACACAACTCCATTCAAAATTGTTCCTTGCAGATGAATTCACGTACATCAGACAATTTCGAATCAGGGTCGGCCCTGTGGGCAGACTGGGTAGGCCTAAGACTGGGATCCACCATAAATAACTTATTTTTGGAGCCCAATTAGGTATTTATATGTTCATAACAAATAATAAATATATAATGTTACACTACAAGAAATAGAGAAGCATTTGGCATAGTAGAAAAGTTTGTGTTTTTCTTAGTAAATGTCAAGGTTCAATTTCCAGGGGCCTTTCTTTTCCTTTTCTACATTCTCTTCCCTTTTCTTTTTTCTTACCATAGTCAGTTTCTACCTTCTCTTCTTTTTTTTTTCCCTTTCCACTACATTCTTATCGTTTGTTAACTTCTTTTAAAAAAATTGCCGGTGTAGTAATTAGGGAAAAAATAAACAAAACACTTCGTGCGTATTCATAAAATGTTCACATTGCCCATTTCAATTGATTTTCTAATACTTGCAATAAGAATAGACAATTATGACTGAAAACTATTTTTTATTAACATGAAGACATGAATAACAAAAAAGACAAAATATGGAACACGGTATATGTCATTTGAAATAAATCTTGGTTCTTTAATTTTTTTCTCTAGAAAAACATAGGGCCTTGGTTTACATTATCGTCTGGGGCCACAAAAATCTCAGGGCCGGGCCTGTTTCGAATATAGTTATGTCTGAGAGTTATGTTGCTAGACGTATATTTCCTTTAGTTTGAGGAGGAAACATGACTAATGTTTTGAGGAGTCATAACGCACCTTACAAAAATTAGTTGCTCCTACTTTAGAGTACTAAAGTTATGGCCAACTGGGCCAACCATTACAAAAGGGGTACAATAATATGCAGGAGTATATTTGTCTAAGGCCATGGTGCGTGGCCATGTTATAGAAGTGTATGGGATCAAGTTTTTGAATGGAGTGAAGGTTGTGATAGAGCAGTACGGGAATCAAGTTAGTCGCCGCGTAATACTCTACACGCACCCAAGTTTTTCTTTGTAGGTAGGGTATATAATTACGGATTGAAGTTGAAAAAAAAAATCTATATAAAACCAACATGGAAAATAAAAAGATGGCACTACAACAAAAAAGACATTTGCGACAAAACTTAGTGAGGAAATCTAAATTTCCTCGCCAAATGGTAACGTTTGGTGAGGAAATATGTTTTGTCGTCAATGTGACCTTTTGGCGAGGAAGTAGATATTCGTTGCCAAATGGGTACATTTTGGCGAGGAAATCTGCTTTGTCATCAAATGGAAATTTGTCGCAAGTAAGAAGTGAATAATACTTATTGTCAGTTGTAGAAATTACTCTTGGACAAACTCTTTTAGCATGATACCACATTAATAAAATTGGATTAAAAAATATATGCCATCTAGATTGCAAAAAACCTATTTTCATAACAACTAAGATTAATTCCATTTTCATAACATGAATAAAAATATTATTATAAAAAATACCATATATGAAACAGATTCAACCGGAAAAATCATGTTGTGTTTGAAAAAAGTAAATTAGTTGCGCAAACTAAGTTTAGACACTACAAAAGTACTAAAAGTTGATAGAAATAATTGCTAAATAGACAAATTTGAAGAGGTGAAAAATTTAATAAAGGTATGTATAATAAATATTTCCATTTGGTTCATGAATGATGAAGTGGTGTGGTAGATAGGTGTTAAGACGGAAAATGTTATAATACACATCTTTTATTTGGGTGTTTATGATACACAACCTTATAAAAGTTACGATTTTTTTTTTATTAAAGTTACAAGACACACCAAAATGTTATGAATCATAGAAAATGTTAAAAATCATATTGCTGAAAAGTTACGAAAAACTAAAAAATGTTACGATTGCTGATAAGGTGGCACAATCTGGATCATACAATAAGTGCATATGGTACACACCTCTAATTGGTGTGTATTGTAGTCATTTCCAAAGTTTTCTAACACGTTTGGTGTATCATTTGTACAAATGGTCAAAGAAACGTATAAATTCTCACGTTTTTTTTTATAAGGAGTGAGTTATATTTTTTTCCCAACAATGCTACGGAATACAACATCCGAACACAACATTCGGACACAACACTTACATGGGGTGAGACCCATATCTGGTTCCGACCCATGGTCCCGCCCCCATGGCCATTTGAGTGTTGTGTTCGGATGTTAATTATGTTCGGAAGCATTTTTGTTCTTTTCAAAACAATTACGATTCACATATGAGTTGGGCTATTATTTTTCATTGAATAAAACCACAAGACAGTGCAAGCCCTGTAATAGGCAAAATCCTCAAAAAGATCAACACATCCGTCCAAAGACTCCAAAAACTAGACAATTGTTTTGAAAAATCCAAAGGGATACGTTCCAAGCTTTAACACAGATCTTGGTTCTTAGTAGGCCTCTTGATCATGATTTTCCTCCAAAAACTTATAGATTTTCAAGTCAGAGTTGGTTCCTTTCATCATCATTTTTTCCCGTTTAGAAACACTACTCATTCAACTTCAATAGAATAATAGTTGCCCTACGTAATTGCCATTTGTAATTTCCATGTTTTAGTATGAGGAAAGAATGGATTTCGGGAAATTTTGGTATCAATATTGAAGCATCTACTTCAGGTTTCCTTTGAGAGAGCTCAAAATTAAGGCTTTCAAATTTCTTAATATTTGGTCCTTTCAAATTTCTTAGAGATCTTTTGATTAGGAAGAACGTTATTCTAGAAAGTGAAAAGAAAATCTATTTTCTTCCATGCATATGATTGAAATGTGAATTTTGCAAAAATATTGCTATAAAATTGTAGTTACTAACTTACTCTTAATATACATTTGGATCATGTCAAGAAAGGGAAATTAATATGTGGGCACAATGCCAAGATTTATAACAGGTGGCAACCTTCACAAGCAAATAAAATTTCCTTTATTTCAGTGATGACACATTTATGTGTTAGATTTAGGCATTGTGTATTGCATAGTGACAGTTTTATTTGTTGGTTAAATTTTTATATATTTTTATTTATGAATGTTTGACAACAAAGCATAAATTTATTTGATAAAATTTACTACATTATTAGTATGCACTTAAAATCGTAACGCGTATAGCACGGGTTCATGTTAGTATGAATAATGGATAATTGAACTGAAACTTGCACGTGACTTGAGACCATGGGCTCAAATTTGAACCTGGAGTAGTCGAAGTAGCAGTACTAAAGCGCCGAGGATGTCATAAATCTTTTTCCATGTTTCCAAAAAAGGATGTACTACCATGAAACTTGTTCTTTGCTCATCTCGACGAGATAAATCTAAATAGTATAAAATAAGGATCGGAACTAAATTTTTTTTAATAAAGTGAAAATTAAATCAATAAACTAGTTTATTTTAGTTTAATTTTGGCTTTATTTAAAAAAGAGAAAATTAGAACATAGAACAGCATCTTTGTTAGAAGAGGCAAAAATTCCTTTTTGCTAATTTAATAAGACAACGGCCATTTTATGTCCCACATCAGCTTCATCAAACTAGGGGTCCACATGCCAAACTTTTACAAATACAATAGTGTCCCCCTAAAATGATAGGGATAGAGAGGGCACAGAGAAAGTTTGGGGGTAGGCCAAAACCTATTGGTGGCTGCCGCCCCTCCCTCCACTCCCACCACAACTCTTCCACCTCTTTCCTCACTCTTCTCCTTTCCTCTTTTCCTTGCCCCATGGTTTCCGACAACCCCCCATGGTGTACGAGCTTCCCTCCTCCTCCTATGGACGGCCGAAACTCGATTTTTGGACAAGGGAGATTTTCGTACATATACATTTTTATCGAAAACTACTTGGATCAATCCCTTCCGGATTTTTTTTTACAAATCCTCGCTTTGAACCTTAAAAACACGTTTTAAACACATCGAATGGTTCGAATCGTCGAAATTCGATCCCGAACAAAAATTCCCGCATTGTAGCTATACAAGGGAGCCCTTACTATATATGTTCTGTATATATGGGTGCAAACAAGCCAAATTTTGTAGTGTTTGAGCTTGACTCGTTAAGTAAATGAGCCAAAAAATTGAAATTCGAAGCTCATTTCTGGCCATAAACGAAGTCGAGCCCCTTATCGCCCAGCCGGGATAATTTACTTAACTTGAGCCTCCTTCAACGAAGCCGAGTTTTTTTAGCAAGTTTTGTTAACTAAACAAGCCTAAAATTGAGCTCGAAGCTCTGGCGTTTACTTATCAAACCGAACCCAAGCCAAGCCTCGACAAATTTAATTTGATAAAGAGCTCAAGCAAAGAAATTTCGGTTCATTGTAGCCCTATTTGTGTGTGTGTGTGTGTATATATATATAGTATTGAAGGTGCAATTAATCTTGATTTTTGACGTACCATGTAACTACATATAAAGTACTACAGGTGGAATTAATCTTGACGTACTCCTACTATTTAACTATATATAGGGTGACAGTTTTACACAAGTCAGTTGCAAAATTAGTTGGAATGGTTAATTAAATTGAAACTTTCACACAATTTAAGGTTATGATTTCAAATTTGAACCGCTAGTTAGAGCAAGTGCAACAGCTTGTGTATATATGCATTTGAGCCATTTTTGGCTAACCAATGAGCAAAATACCCACTGCAGCAGATTAGCTAAACCCTTAGCCATCCATACCTTAGCTACAGATTTTGGGCAAATTTACCCAAGATCGTTCATCACAAGCATTTTTTTTTTATTGTTTCTCTCTCTCTCTCTCTCTCTCTCTCGGGCGGGAAAAGTGATGGAGGAGGCCGAATTTTAATTTATGAAGGCGAAGGCCGACGACGACGACAAAGGCCCAAGCACTGTTCGAATTTTTTTGTACTCCAGATTGACGACGATGGAGGCCGACGACGACGATGAAGATCGCGGACGACGGCGGCGGCAAGATGCAGGCGATTGACAACAGCAAGGTAAGGATCGACGACAGCGACGATCTGGGATTCGAACGACGGCGACCACAATCGACTGTGGTCAGCGACGTGGTAAGGATCGACGGTGGAGAGAAAACAATTTTTCCGGCGATTCTTCTCCGGCGATTTCCAAAGGAAAAAACAATTTTTTAATTGAGGTTGGGTAAAAATAGATTGTATTGTTGGAGTGTTGAGAGTGACAGGCTAGCTATATGCACTGTTCACCGGGTGTTTTTGCCAAAAATTTACACAATCTGTTGGGGATGCTCTTACTTAATACATAGTCAAAGTAGCACCACTAAATCGCCGAAGACGTTCTTGTCAAAAAAAAAAAAATTCGTCACAAAATGTTTTTCCCTATTTACAAAAAAGGATGTATGGAAATTTTTTCTTTACTGTTGAAATTTTTGTTGGAAAGAGTACTGTATAAATTGTTGTAAACAAAAGTGATTTATTTTTCATTTTAAAAAATTGAACGAGATCGTAATAGACTATCAATTAGGACAAAAGAAGCATACACAAATAATTAATACTTCATGAGCATTACATCAGGTTATTTATTTCCTCCGTCATCACCCGGGTGAAATTGTTTGAGTTAGCTTCTTTTAGAACAAATTTTTACCTCTAAATCTAGAAAATAGAAATCTAATTATTGCACTCTTTTTAATTATCATTGAGGTGTCACTCTTTTTTGGGAGCGGTTTCATAGGTTTTTAGAAATTTTGGCACTTTCATGTAATTTTGAGGGTTTAGAGATTTTCATTAGGAGACCATAGGATTTAGGTTTTATGGTGCAATTTCCTATTGTTTTAGTAGTTTAACCATTCTCACATGGTACCTTAGATCCTGTTATATGATTTTAGTAATTTAGGCAATTTCATAAGATATCCTAGGTTTAAGTTTAAATACTTTCATAAGATACTCTAGTATTTGGAGTTTAGGAACTTTCATAATGTTTGAGAATTTTAAAATTTAAAATTTTAAAAACGAGGAGAGAGAGAGAGAGAGAGAGAGAGAGAGAGAGAGAGAGAGGGGTCACAGGGTGGATCTGGTGGAGCTGAGCTTGAACCCGAGGGGAATTCACCCGACAAAACTGTACTGGCCGGTAAAATCCTCTTCCACTAACAAGTCTCGTTGTAATTCTCCTATAAGCCTAATCCGAATCTAACCCGGCCCAATGTGAACTCTTGTTGAATGTCTTTATTGAATGAAAATTTCCGCGGATAAAAATGGGACTTAGAGACTCTATAGTGAGGGGTTCATAACACACATGTATACTGTGTAGTGATTTTTCTCAATCCTGACGATTAAGGATTGGAATGATCTTATCTTAATTTATCCGGATTGTTAATCCCCGATAGGGAAGCCAGAGAAACCCATTCTGCATCCAAAAACCTCTAGACTTGAACGGCAAGAAAAATAGAAAATTGGATAAAATCCTGGAGACTTGAAGAAAAAGAAAAACGAGAAAGAAAAGGGGAGAGAGAGAGAGAGAGAGAGAGAGAGAAGAAGAAGAAGAACCCTATGAAACGGCAATCGACCTAAATCTCTTTGGACAACTATGGCTTTGCTAATGAATGTGATCAGGAGAGGTACCACCACCGCTTCATCCCTCTTCACAAAATCCAATACTATTAACCGTAACCACCAAAACCACCGCTTGGGTACGGTGGCTGCTTGTTTATCAAATTCAAGACTTCTACCTCTGCGTCGTCCCTTGAGCTCGACGTCGACGACCATGTACGACGACAACTGCACCATCACCGCCAATGGAGGCTCTTTCACCCGATCCGATGAATTCCCTATTCGACGCGGTAATCTTATACTATCCCCATGTGATATCTATCGTCAACAGATTAGAGTACAATTTCCCTCAGATTAATTTCCTTTGAATATATTTCGCCCCTGGTGCGGCAAATATATATATAAAGAAATATTGGGTGTCCCTAGTCATTTTGCAACTTTGGGCGCAAGTGCTCTCAAGGAGCTTGAGGCTCGGCTCGACTAGTTAGGTAAGGGCTCGTTTAGTAATCGAGCTCGAGCCCGAATTTTAAGCTCATGAAATAAACGAATTGAGCTTAATATTCTAAAGTTAGGCTCTGCTCGATTAATAAATAACCTAGACTCAGCTCATTATCGAGCTCGAGTTTTTACGCGTTTTTATTGGCTCGACTCATTTATAGATGCTCATGTAGTAAGTCAAGCTAGGCTTATTTAGTAAATAGACCAGGCTCGGCTCTTCACTGAGTTCGAATTTTGAGTTCGTCTAGTGAACAAGCCGAGCTCTAACACAAGCTCAGACGCTAAAGCTCGGCTTGGCTTTGCATGTTTGCACTCTTTACCACGCCGGGGTGACATGGCCCCAAATCAAACCTACCTTAGAAGGAAGCAAACTGGCCAACCCCATTTGGTTATGCTGCATATGTTACTTAGGCCCAGTTTTTGCGTGCTAAAATCATGAATTTTCAAATCAAAAAATGAAGTAGTTCTGTGTATCGTTTTTCGATTTTTTTTGTACCAAATTAAAGTATTCTTCGTGTACTTTAATTTGATGCAAAAAAATTGAAAAACGATACACGGATCCACTTCATTTTTTGATTTAAAATATCAAGATTTTAACACCTAGGTGCTAAAATCTTTTGGAAAACTGGGCCTTAGCCTTAATTAACTCATGGGTGTTCCACTAACTTAGTTTTTTCAAAAAATTGTTTTTCCCAAAAACCGAGACAGGTCACCCTCTCACAATACATCACATAGACCAAAAAACCAAGGCAGTTTTAAAACAAAACAAGTTAGTGAAACACCCCCTCTCGTAGTTTATTTAGGATTTCAGTTTAGTTTACATAAGTTCAATATCATTAGTTTTTTTTTTTTTTATCCTTTGTCATATGTCGTATTCGCTAAAATTACAAGGAACAATGGTGGTATAATTTTGTGTGTACTTTCAGGCACATGTGATCAGTACATGGAAAACCCATTTCAAGTGTCCGGTCCACGAGGAGCGTACGAGGTGAAAAAAGTGGAAGAAGGTCTGTTTGTTAGAATTGAGATGCCAGGGATAGAGAAGGAAGACGTAAAGCTACGGGTGGAGTATGGCAATGTGGTCATAACAGGAGAGGGGAGGAGGGAATCAGAGCACGAGGACAGTGGGAGGAGTTACAGCGCCAACATTGAGCTTTCGTCGAACTGGTTCGAGCCAAGTAAGATCAACGCAGAGATGAAGAACGGTGTTCTGAGGATGCTTATTCCCGTGGCCAAGAATTTCGAATCAACAAGCGGATTGTGTGAAATCAAGTGTTGGTGATTTTGTGACTGATTAACACGACAAAGAGACTCATGTTTGAGTGAGTAGCCTTAACTCACCAAAAGGCAAAATATCTCATTTTGAAAGCGAAATTTTGGGTAGAAATACTGGTATGTTTGTGCTACAAAATATTGCACTCAATTTCAGATTGCTTGAAAATTTTATGTCCATTTCAATTTTGGTCGTAGGAGTACATATTATTGGTTTTGTAATGATGATGAGCATTATTCTACCTTACACGCTTGGGTCATGGAACTGGGTTTGGAATTTACGCAAGCAGTGATGAAAGATAAAGACTGCAACCTCTAAAATTGACACCGATAAAGATCCGATTAGAGTGATAATGGATTATGGGAAAGATTTGGAATCAACTTTGAAGGGACTAGGGATATATGGGCACCGCAGAACTGATCAACTTGCTGCATATTTAGTGTCATTATTGGATGTGTAAAAGAACACCTGGAAATTTTCGGTCTCTTCGAGTATACAGCAAAGAAATAACACTATGCTATTGATATGCAATTCGTGGAGTACAAGATAAGACACCAAAATGAAGTAAAAGAATCTGATTTTCTAATTGGGTTAGAGATTAATAAGCAAACTTGCCAACAATGTACATAACGAGTTGGATAAGGCAATTAACTTCCCTTTTCTTCAGCGTTTCCTCAACAAATTTTTGATCCCCTCATAACATAAAAAGTAAAAGAAAAGAAAAAGTTATACATGTTTTGAGCTGACACTGTGCAGAGCTCCATGGTAGTTGTCAAGGGCTTCTATAATGATATTCAAGGAATCAAGAATTCATGGAAATCTTTGTGGTTAAATCAGAATATGAAGTCACTCAGCTGAACGATCTTGTTATTCTGGGCATGGGCATTCTTGCTAACAACATATGCATTATCTTCTACACAGGCATTCAAACAATTCATCCTATGCCTGCAACATTGACAGTGTAGAGACCCGTAGATTTTAATTAATTTAGTTATTATATAAATAAATAAATAAATAAATAAAAAGAGTTGAGGAATTGTGAGGAATTGAAATTAGAGTTAAGTGGGCCAATTTGATGGTAGTTTATGCTTGGGGGCGTTTTTAAAATGCATTTGAAACTTAGGGGGGGTGTAGTGCATTGAAGGGGGTGTATATACATCTATATGGCTGATTTTTTTGTACATAACACACACCTCTCTCTCTTCCTCCACAACGTTCTTTCTCCCTCTCTACTCCTTCCATTTTCTTCATTTTCTCCACCAAATTTCACCCAAAAACCTCCAATTCCTTCAAAACCTTCACCAATACTAGACTCCTACGCGTGTTTGGAAGCCCAGGTTTGGTTCTTTTCACTCCAGAAGGAAGAGATTCGGGTTGGAGTATTGAGAGAAAGCAAGGGTTTTGTTCATCCTTCATTCACAAGCTTCTAAACCTTGAGGAAGGGAGATTTCTACCATTACTAAGTGTTTTGAGATGTGTGATTTGTAGATTATACTCATCTTTGTTCAATCCCTCTTATTTTCTTGAAAAATCCATTTTTTTAGCTCCATGAATTTCATTGGATGTTGATTAATGCTTCTTGTTGTTGTTGTTTGATGTAAACTAGTTCTTGCAATACCCTCTTGTAGCTTGTAGTGTTGATTTTTTATCATAAACATGTTTGGTTTGGTTTGGAACCCATTGAAATCCCCTTGTTGGTATCAAAAATTTGTTCGTGAGGTTTTTGGATCAATCCACTTTGGGGTTGGATCGATCCAGAACCTTCTGATGGAGTTGCGGATCATAGTGGATCGATCCACTCTCGTTCTGGATCGATCCACTCATCACCCGGATCGATCCACAACCTTTCGTTTTTGCTCGAACCAAAGTGGATCGATCCACTCTCGTTCTGGATCGATCCACTCATCACCCGGATCGATCCACAACCTTCTGTTTTGTTCCGAACCAAAGTGGATCGATCCACTCTCGTTCTGGATCGATCCACTCCCCCCCTTCACTTCACCAAAACTTGTTTTCGTCGATTTCGGTCCTTTGTTCGTGTTATTACTTGGTGTAATCATCTCTTATACCTCAAAACTCGTTGAATAACTCGTCCCTAGCCTAGCCTAGCCTAGCCTAATTGGTGACTCGGTTTGATTTTTGCACGACACCTACGTGGTCATACACTTGTTATACGTGAATTGAAGATTTTTTACGAAATGCGTGAACTTCGGTGACGATTCGAGGTATGAGTGATATGATGACACTTGTGCGAAACCAATGAACGTGAATTGAAATGAGAACTTGAAACTCTTGATATGGGGCCAAAAGGTAGCCCGGAATGATACTCGGGCTGTTCTATGAGCGTGTCGCGAGGAATTATGCCTTGGCCAATGGGAAGATTATACGGGGTCGAAAGATAGCCCGGAATGATACTTGGGCCGTCCTATGGACGTGTCACGAGGAATTTCTTAAGATCTAACTTACATAAAATGGTTGGTGCGACATAACGGACGAATTAGACACTTATGAGAGAGAACACATATCGGGTATACTACGGGTACACTTGGGTGATAACAAGGGATTTATGGACTTGTATGTGCCTCATTAGACTCTTGTTAAATCTTGGTCATCTTGTTTAGCTTTCATCCTCGTGTCTCATCTCGCATCCATGTTTCATTGTGTTTAGTTTTGGTAGACGTTTCTCTACTGGGCTAGTGAGCTCAACCTATCATTTTTCAGGTACCCAACACGAAGCATGACTTGGGTGTGCATGAAGTGATTGCATGCATCTTTTGAAAGCTTAAGAGGAGTTATCACATCATCCTGAGTTTATCATTTTGACAAGATGATTTTGTAACTCATACATATTAAATCTTTTGACTTGGGTTTGTAATAACTTTAAGACTTGTGTATTTTGATGTGGGAAATGGGTAACCATAGACTTTTGTACCTGTTGATGTTGACTTTGCTATCAGACAACTTGAAATTTGACGTGGCCCGTGGACTTGTTGACCGTCCATGTGGAATTTCTTGTTGTATTATTCATTGAATTTCGAGGGCGACGTGCACCCCTTGGCTTATGGGTTGGTAGGGGGGGGGGGGGAGGGTGGTGGAGGGGAAGAGGTTACTGGGTAAGCTTTAGAAGTTACCATTCAAAGTGATCTTCGCAGCAAATAGATCCCCAGATAATTGAGAGTCCAGCTCCTTTCCTGTAATAGAAATTCACATGATTTGCCAAGATAATGGGATCATAGTTCAAAAAAGGGATGTGAGCCACGGATAAATTAGAAGATCACAATATTCTGATTTAAAAATTTTCAAGTTATGGTATTTTAATTGGCAAACCATTTCAGGCTTCATCATAGTAATGTCTTGATGAAACTTATGAAATCATCATTATTACCATACTTTCATTGTCAATATACCCACACACAAAAAAAAAAGTTCCCTAGGAAAGAATAATGAACAAGGGCATTAGATTTATCTATCTCGGCAACAAAGTTTCTATGTATATTCAATCTGGAGAACTGATCAAAGCGAAAAAGGCAAAGAACAATTGAAAGTGGAAGAGGATGCATACCATGTTGCAGTGTACATGTTGTAGAACTTTTCAAAGGCTTTATCGAAGCAGAAGTGACAAGCTAAAAGATCCTTGATATCTGTCACCTTGCATGTTGATTTGCAGCACTTAACCTATGACAACCAAGTTGCATCATTTAAGCATGTGAAACCACCACTGCCTCACATATAAATAATGCAACCACCAAGCACCAGACTTTGGAAGCAAGGGAATCATGCATCCATACCAAATGCACAGAAACTAACAGAGTAAGTAAATGCTTCACGTTCAGGCTTTGAATGAAGAAAGCCCCCGAAAGAACCAGCATTTTGAAATATAAGATGCTAAGCCAAAACAGCCAAAGGCCCAAATCTAATTAGATAAGCTTATCAACCTAAATTTCACTGAGCAGCAGACGAAAGGGAATCTATCCATAATAATGTACTATACCGTTATCTCGCATAATCAGTGCAATGGCACATTACTATAGCCTCTTAAACAGATGTAATAAAAAAATGGACAAGGAGATGCTACAATGGCATGCTACAACCAAACACTTTTTTCAAAGAATTATCTTGCGTGAACTGAATTTCTTGGTATCGACTAAAAGCTAAACAAAGTAAAATGTGAGTCAGTTAGGATGAAAATATCTTTAAAAAAGGATGACATTATTTAGTTTCCAATCACAGATTTGTTTGTCATGAAGTTGTGTCTATACCTAATCGAATGTAATGCAATTTCAAATCAATCTTAACTAATCTTATCAACATAGACTTGGAAATGGCTACAACACACACCCATTAAAGGTGTGTATCATATGCATCTATTGTATGGTCCAGATTGTGCCACCTCATTGGCAATCGTAACATTTTTTAGTGCTTCATAACTTTTCAGCTTTGTGATTCATAACATTTCTTATGATTCGTAACATTTTGGTGTGTCTCGCAACTTTTATAAAAAAAAAAAACGCAACTTTTATAGGGGTGTGTGTCAAATAAGGGGTGTGTATTGTAGCCTTTTCCCATAGACCTACATGCATTATGTTAACAATTTCCTTATCAGAACAAGATTCATACTTTCTTCTGATGCAGCACCTTTGCATACCAATATAGATAATATTCTAGGAGGAATCTATAGGGCAATCATATGGACACGAATTTTGACTCAGCCAACGGTGGAAAGTAAAACCTCTCTCCCTTGTAGATGCAATAGAAAATAGTAAATACTACTAAAATCTTTTAGCAATACTTTCCCCTACAAAACAGACTCAAACTCAACAGTGACCAGCCGCAGAGATATTACCCCTTCTCACAAGAACCAAAAACAAAATGTAATGCATATTCAAGTAAAATTTCTCTGACTACATACGAGCTACAGAAGTCTGGTCTCACCAAACGCTTGAGCTTATAGGAGTAATATTGTCTGTGGGACGGGTGTGCCCTGATGTGCTCACTCAAATGACCCGCACTGCAAATGAACGTACACAACATCACTCCATTATCGTCTCAATGGTTAGAATCTTCACCATGACCACAATACTAGCAACACCCCATATTTGTAGAATTGACAACTGACCAGAAATACCAATCATGAAATCGTTTCACTACGTGCAAGGCTTACCTGTCACAAAAGGTGGTGCTGCAATAAAGGCAGGTGGCCAAAGCTGATGACCTAGAGCATGCATTACACTTCGCAGCTGATGAGTTTTTGCCAATTTGGTGGCATCTGTGTATCGGAGAGGACCATGAATAATACCATTGGAACTGTTAAGCCTCAAAATGTCATCACAGAGCAGAAAATTATCAACAACTATTTCTGGTTTTATATCCCAAGCATAAGTTTAAGCCAAAAAAGAACAAGGTCACTGGTTGATCTGCAGATGCACGTTATTATAAATAGTTTCTGACGGGCAACAGTTCTAACTAGCACCTTCATGCAGGAATCACAAGGAAACACCTGAATATTTCTTTACATGACAATTGTGGTATCCTAAACCAAAGTTGTAAAAAGGGCAGCTACTTGTCTATCTCTACAAAATTGCAAAGCTTATCTTGTCTTATATTAAAAAAAGACATGATTATGGTATTTTGGATTGGCATATTAGAATGAACATGACTTTCAAAGAGCAAACTTTTTTATTGACATAATTGACTTATCAGTGGAAACCTATTTCACTACCAGGCACCAAAATACAATAATAAGCAGCTGTGGTTAGTCCATGAAACCCCTAGTGAATACATCAATGAGTATTCACAATCACTCACACACACACAACATAAATATACATATGCACTGTCCCACACGTATACATACATACATGCATGCATATATACCTATAAGTATATATACAATCTATATAAACACAACTGTATGCAGTGGTGTAGCTAGGAATTAGTGGGGTCACTTTTTAAACAAAGTTCACGAAAAATTAATTCGCTATGCTAGAATAATAACAAAAGACTTTTGCACCACGTATAATAAAAGAGATAGCGTATTTATTATGAGATTCACTTACACAAATTATGAAAAGAAATCAATGGTTGAATTGTCTCAACAGATCAAGTCCGAAAGCAATTCAAGACATAACAAGAAAAAGTCAAGACTTAGCAATCTTTTCTATTAGAAAGTTTTTTCACATATTATTGATAAATCTCCTGACTCAAATTGAGCTGTGGGTTCTATTGTCACACTGTCAGAGAAAAAGAAACAAGACTATATCAAAATTTCACATACTCTAATTGTTAAGACTCTTAAGAGTATAATTCATATAGCCCATAATTTAGTCACTTTTGGATTTTTGATATTATGCATTAGAGAGTTTCAATAGTAAGTGGTGGTTATTTTTAACATTAGACGTCTCATTTCATCAGTGGAGGACAAGGTGAGTAACACGTGTAAGAACCTGCTCTTGGGAGGGGAACAATAGGGGAAACGGCTATCTAATATTCAAAATGAAAAGTTCAGAGTTAAATAACTTACAAAATGTATTAGAATGATTAAAAAGAGAATATTTTATGAAAGACAATTCATCAGGAAAAATACAAAATTAAAATAATTAAGAAAATTCAGTGGGGGACTGGGCCCCCATTGGGCCCACTCTATCTCCGCCGGTGACTGTTTGGATATGCTGCTGTATGTTTTGAAGATACCGACGTATGTTTCTACATATAAGTTGCTGTTAGCAGGAGCACTCTCAATTTCAGTGAGGGATTAAGTACTCCCCACTCTGCCACGCCCCAACTCTATTCCAACAGAGACAATGAAGAAAACAGAAATTCGGCAAACCAAATATCAGATGGGAAACGAGAATTAGAGAGAAGTAAGAAGAGAGATCAATATACGGTAAGGTGAGGTAAAGCTGGCTGAGCCATGTGCATCATAGATTACATAACGTTCTTGTAAGGAGTTAACAAAAAGGGTGGTAATCCAAATAGAAGAAGACCCAATAATACTTCATTTAGTGTGGTTATCAAGTACATGATAGTATGAAACAAAGCAGGTGGGACATAAGCCTAGGTAATTGGGATAAAAGCGTCATGATTCACAAATTGATTTTAATAAAAAAAAAGTAGAGAAACAGAAACATAGCCAACCAGACAAAAAAATGGAAAATAAGATATAATAGCTAGTGAATACTTTGCTTTATATGGAAAGAAGCAATTTTACACATCAGCTTATAGCATTTTTATCACATATAACATTAGTATTATGCAAGGCTGGTAACACTAGCAAACCTTTTGTAAAGTTCAAGAAGGTCCTTGGATAAGGAAACGGGTTTTTGTTGACTTATTGCAACCTGCATGAGTGGAAAACCTTAAAAAACTTAATCAAACGACAACTATCAAAAGAGTAAATGGTAGCACATCATTTGAAAGATCTTCATTGACGTAGGAAGAGAAAAACTACCTGGTTACATGGTTGACCTTCATGGTTGGATATCAGCACCACACAATCTTCAGGAAGATGCCCAGGCTTCTGACATTTCCAACTACAATGGCAAGAAAGGATATATGATACACCATTGCAAAACAATTAAAAGACGGAGATGGTAAGTATCTCTATGCTTAGTGGAACATAAGAAAAAGATATTCCACATAACTCTCTCCCCAAAAGAATCAAGTACAGTATCAATGATGTCTTAGTTTTAGCATGGATTGCATCTCAAGGACATTGGTGTTCATAAGTTCGGCAGAAAAAGACAATTACTGAAGGAACTGGACAGTAAAACGTACCATTCATAAGTGCAGAGGCTGGATGTCTTTTTGGACCAACGCAGACGGTTATGATCCCAGGTGTCACCTCCAAATTCAACAACATGTGAAGAATTAGGACCAGATAAGGATTCATCTCTTCTTTGGGTGCTCAAGGACTGCTGAAAATATTATCAGAGAAAAGGGTTACACAGATAGGAAGCAGAAGCAAAGTTGAGGCCTATTTTAATTTGAAGACAAATTACAAACACCTCCGAAAGTTTGAGGTTCTCCAATAGCTCAGCTTTGCAATCCATGCTGCAGATATCATCATCAGTCTGACAAAACAGACAAACGAATATCAAAGACAAGGTCACACTATGTGTAGACATGTACATTCTAAATGCAAAAAGTGTATTCAGTCAAAGATACAGTTGACAAATCCCACCACATCGCAAATGTATTCTCCGTATTTCCCGCATACCACACAAACAGGTTCCCCAGGAACAGCAAAACGCTGCTCACTTCTGTTCTTAACTCGATCAACTTCATCAGACTTACCTAAAAGAGTACAACCAAGAGACTGTTAATATAACACTCTGGGAGTCTGGGACTGGCTTCTCATGCCAGGTAGCCAAGGTGAACGGAAAGAAGAGATAATGAGATCTACATGCATGATTTAACAACAGCTATAACTTCTTCGTTTTTAATTCTACAAAGGATTCTAGTCACTGCAAACTTTGGACTCGGCAATAAACGCACATTCAATTGCCAGGTTTAGCCTTTTGTACATGAAGGTTTTATCATAGGATTCGAATCGTTCAATGGAAGGGTAGTTTTTCTCAACGAGCTCAATGATAGGACTATTGCTCAGGAAACATTGCCAAGATACTTCTCCAGAAGCGGAGATCTTGAGTTAAGCTGTCCCCTTTAGGATCACCAAGAGTTTAAAAGGTATACGCAGGATGGGGGAATTAAATGTGCCTACGTGCTGTTTAGTTGCTCAAATACACCGAAACACATTGTCACCAAAAGCCAACTCCATGTGATTCCCCCATACCAACAGCAAACTTTCAATTGTTTGCCAAACATTTAGAAAGCAAAACCTTACCGTATTTACTTAAGGCCTCAACTCTCCAAATCCCATCCCCACTAGTCTCAACTAAATTATAAACTGATTCTGAGCCTAATACTAACAAATAGCCGAATACTCTCTTTCCAATGCAAATATATCTTCTAAATACACAAGGACATCCACAATAACTTACCCTTAAACCCTAACATTGGCATATCTACACTAAGCGGATAGAATAAGATGAGTACGCTCTCCATGTCCACCATGTTACCACCTTCCCTTAGCCTTGTGACAACCTAGATCAGCAGCAAGGGCCAGAAGAGCACTTCGATAAATCACAATCATTTGTAGAGCTACATTATCATGTAGCCCATTCATGGGATTTTGAGGTCCTGGAGCTATGTGACTGCTTATTAGAGTTGAGGCTCATCAAGATGCATCAAGGGTTTGAGGGAAATGCACTTCGATCAATCTGGAAAAAAAAAAAAGGAGACGTGATGCTACTCCATATATGGAAGCGCATCTCATTATCCCTAATCCGCGTTACATCTTTCTCCAATACAGTTGAGGTTGTCATACACATGGTATCAAACACAACAGAGGCCGCCCCGGCCACCAGTGCAGCCTGGGCATTACTCTATTGTCACCACCTGTCTTCACAGCCCAAAGCTCCTATGAATAGAGTGACAATGAAGATTTGTCTGCCCAACACAAGGTTTTCATCTAAGTTGGGGTTTGGCCTGAATTAAAAATTCTAAAGGCGGTTGGTATTTTTCATGTTTACTTTAGTCAGATTTTTAGGATTAATAATTCGTCTTGGGAGGAATCCCAAAATATAAAAATGTGACTGAAGTTGAAAAGAGTTCACAGGAATAATAATAAGACAGTGAAACTGTCTTTTTCATACATTTTACACATTTAGTGACTCTTTCTTAAAACTTTTGGTCATAATTCATACTTTTCTGATTCCTCTTGTCAAGATAAATGATTATTCCAAAAAAAATTCAATATGAAAATATATAAAATTAAAAAAAAAAAAAAAAGAAGAAGCAAAAGGAAAGACAGCCACCTAGATATATAAATTGTCTTTTTGATTCTGCATCATATCTTGCATATTTTCCCACTATTTTATACGCAGTAACATTTACCCCCAGATAGAAACTGCACTTGTGATGTCCAAATTCCAAGACATATTATCCATGCATGTTGAACCCTTTCAGAGTATCCTTCCAGTAATGACGTGGTGGTATACTAGATGCTCCTACATTTCTTTCCCCAGAAAACCAATTCTACCTAAAGTTTCAGGCCTTAAAAACTATTTTGTCAAACAAAAAACTACAATGGGCTCTTGTCCATTATGAGCACATTTTTTGAACTGTAGGCACCAATTAATGACACAAATATCTTAATGAAGACAGTGATTGCTCATAAAGCATAGGCAGAAAAAACATTAAATGACAGCTAATGGGTAGGCATCAAGAGCAAACCAGAACAAGTAGGATCCAGCTTCACTTCACCAGAATCCAGAACCAAACTAGAATTAGGCTGAACCAGCTTCTCTTCGCAATCTGATGACTCACTTCTGTCACCTGAGTTTTCATTAACATATGTAAAACAACTTTAGATCTATAAGTCGTCTAGTGCTTAGAGTTATGGTCAGTCATGGGATTCAAAAAGCAGCAGCCAAGCAGCTAAAATAAGTTCATAATCAACAAAGAAAAACTCAGATTTGAATCCTTTTAAAAATGGCAAACGAGGAGGAGAAACAAGGAAAGGGATTGCAGAGCATTGAGAAACCTCTCCAAATTTGATAACACAACTTGCGACTAAATCCAAGAGACTTCAAAAGGACAGTACAGTAAAACCGGTGGCACAACCTATTTTGTTACTGACTTGACTACATTGAATCTTATGGTTAGTTTTTTGAAGAAATTTTTTTTTTTTAAGAAGAAGGGGGATAACTCAATGTTTGTTTGTTTTTTTTTTTTGGCTTTCATCTTGTTTGTTTTTAATGGGCAGATAGGGACAGCTCGTTTGGCCAGGATTCTTTCTTAATGTCTTTTCTGTTGGGCCAGTAAGCCAGGACAAAACACTCCTCTTGCAACCAATTAGTTACCTATTGGATATTACTATATCAGGGGTTGTCACTCAACTCAATCAGAAAAGGAATTACTCAGTGTGTGCTCCCATTAGTTGGTGGAGTTGGGTGGAAGAAGACTAATGATGGACCAAAGCTTGACACTGTTTGGTGCAAAGTGGTTCACTCAAACTTGAACCCATGTTCTCTCGCTTAATGACCTAATGCATAAACAAATGCACAAGTTTCCATCGTCAGGCTTGTTTGACTTATGGTATGTACTTGAATTGCAGTATGTAATGCCAAAAAAAAAAAAAAACTTACTATCATAATCTATCAACTGTATTGATGGACAAGGACTTTCCTGCAAAAAAGAGGTGAGAGAAACATCACATGATGGAAATAAAAGCTAATTGAACAGTGAAGTACATAACAAATCACAATAATTGTCATTACCAAAACATCTTCTCTCAATTCCTGATAAGTGTGAGATGAACAGACTTCCTTCCTGTTGATACAAGTTGGAAAAAAAAAAAAAAGGCCAAGTCTTGTATGAGCTAACAGATCTCAAGTAAGCTCAATTTACCAGAAGAAAAAAGAAAGTAACAGAAACATGAACTTGAACCACAAAAGGAAATTCACAAGTTCAAATGTCTGAATATTGCCACGTTTGTTAGCACTTATAAGCTAAGTTACTCAGCTTATTTGCTTTAAAAGCAGCTAAATAACCACTTGTTTTGCTTTTTCAGCTTCTTTGAATCGAAAAAATGAGAATATTATTTTTACTATTTGAAGCTGAAAAAAGTTAGTGATGGACAAAAACTCCTAATTTCAATGTAGCTGTATATAATCGTTAAGGATAATTTAGAAATTCATTAGATAACAAAACAACTTATTTTACCAAACACTTCCAAATTCTATTGAAGCTATAAAACAAAAGCTACACCAAACGCGCTTACAACTTGTATTATGTCTTTTACAAAAATAATCAGATAATCTATATTCAAAAAACTCTAAATTATAAGAGATAACAAACAGGGCCAATATATACGGGAAAAATAATTTAAATGCACCTTCTCGTATCAATATAATCCTGGTGAGACATTGGCCCATCGTCATAATCATTGATTTCATGATTTTGATCATTTTGGGGCCTCCTTTTGCGGCGGCGTTTACCGTGAACGATTCTTTCATCGCCGGCGGCTGCTCGGTCTTCGGTCGGAGGAGGGTTATTTCCGGTTGCTATATTATAAGCTGGAGAATTTTTTTGTGGGGGAAATTGAATGAGCCAATTAACCACAACCATAACAAGTAGCAATTTCAAAAGGTGCAGGAGAGAAGAGAGAGAATGAATTTGATTGATACCTGTGAGGTTTTGAATGGCGGTATTGAGACTTAGGTCTTTGTTGTATGCAAAGGAAGGGTTCTTGTACATGTTCGTTCTAGTCGTCATCTTCTACTCTCCTCTCCAGTCCCTATCACGAAACCATAAACAGTTTCCGATCCTCTTTGGTCGAACCAGTAAAAGTTGAGATTGTATGTTTGAGAAAATACTTTCAGTTCATATAACTACACCCCTTCTTTTCCTTCCAAATTTGGGTAAACACTCAATAAGATTGTTTTTATATCTTCGAGATAAATTAGAAAAATATGGAGTAAATATGAGGATGAAAATAGAGAACAATTTAGGGTTAATAACGTGGACAACCCTCTAAGTATACGTTTTCTCTCAAATACCCCCTACACCCAAAAAATTTATGAAGACACCCTCTGTATATGTTTTCCCCCATCCCTACCTTCTGTTAGGCCTTAACCCCCCTACCATTAAATTTTGGCGAAAGACATGATCTACCCAATATACCCCCACCCCATGTTCCCTCTCATTTTCCCTCGTTATCCCCCTTTTCCCCCCATTTACGTGCAATGTATATGAAAGTAAATAAACCCTAGCCCCAAAAAAAGGTGAAACCCATATCTCTCTCTTTCTCCCTCTATTATCCCCCTCTCCTCACGTTATCCATCCTCTCTCCCTCTCTTCCTTTGTTGTATGTCCCTCTCCTCCCTCCTACCTCTCTAGCTACAACTATGTCGTCTTCCTCTACAGCTGCAACCAACCCAGAAGGGTATAAATTCCTTTGTGAATGCAACCTGAAGGCTCCACTGCGAACGGCTCTCACAGAGGAAAATGTGGGTAGACGATTTCTTGGTTGTGGCAACTACAAGGTAATGTCTATTACTTCAATATATTTTAACTTGTAGGTTGTTAATTGATTTGTGTTCACCACTCATTCCCCTCACTAACATTGGTAAACCATTAAAGTGATACGAAATTAAAATTAGAAGCAGATTGTATGGATAAACAACTATAGAGGTTCTATTCACTGGTTTAAAATTAGAATCGTTTTTTTTCTTTTTTAACTACAGAAGATAACCACCTCTTCTTTGGATTAGAAAATAGAAAATTTATTGTTTTCATAACCATAATTTGTTATGTGCATTATTTTTTCTTTTTTCTTTTTTTTGTATTTGTAAGGTGAAGGTGGAAAAAAAATGCAATTTTTTTGACTGGTTTAATCCCGAAATGTGCAAGAGAGGGAAGGAGTTTGGCAATTGGATGGTAAAGAAAAATCAAGATTTGCAGAAGATAATTCAAAATTTGCATGAAGAATGTAAACAACAAAGGAGGGAGATGGAACATGGGTTGCTAGTCAAGATGGAAGAAGAAGGAAGAATGGTATGTGATGAAGATAAACTTGATGAACCAAAAAATTAAAGACATCTAAGTTCACTCCACACTCAAGAGAGAAGAGTGGAACAATAAGGAGGCTTGGAATGCATTGGAGATGGAAGAGGTGGAAGCAGCAAATGGGGGTTTGAAGTTGAAGTTGGAAGAGATGGAAGCAAGGAATGATGGTTTGGTGAAGAGGAACAAAGCAATGAAGGATGAGATTGAGTACGCTAATCTAAAAGTAAAGTTGTTGATTGCAATGGTGGTGGCCTTAGTTGGCATAGGGATTGTTTATTTTGGTGGTGAAGAAATTTGGAAAAACAAAATGAAGGCATTACCTTGAAATGTGTTGTGTTATTTAAGAGGTTGGGATGGTTATCTTATCTTTTGTATTAAGTCTGGTTAATGTATTATATGGACAAGATGTGCCACTTTTTGCCCTAAGGATTACAAGGATGTCAATACCAAGTTAGTGGGTTATCTTATGTATTATGGGTGTAACCTAGAAATTGTTGTTTATCAATTCTCTTATGTATTATGCCACTTTTTGGTCAAGTTTATCAATTATTGTTTGAATTTTGAGTGACCCATGAAGGAGTGGCCTTGGTCCAGCGTGGGGTTCATGCCAATTTAGGTTCAACTATTTTGTCCAATTTAATGGTCAACTGCTGGATCCAATTTAGGCTCTTGCAAGCCAAAAATTTATGTGCAAGCAATTTTATAAGCCATTTTATAATCAGTTGCTTTAGCAATGTGCAAAAGAAATTTGTCATTTTAATTTGGTCATTTGATGCTATAATTTTATAATCATATGTCCAAAACTGATGTGGACTCTTTCTCAAGTGCTTAGTACAGCTCTAAAACGAGGTCAAGTGCTTAGTACAGAACAACATTGCTTGAACACTTGGTAAGTGAAAACTGGTGCTGCTGGTTCTGCTTGTCCATGGACAGAAAAGAAACCCACGAGAGGGTCTACTTGTTTTTTGGTAAGCGAAAACTGGAATGGAAATGAAAACATATACACTGTCCCAAACACCAACATAAGCCAAATTCTTGTGCAAGTCAATTCCATAGGCCTCAACAAAATGATCTGGGCACTGCCAAGATGGGAAAAGAAGAAGAAAAAAAAATTCGACAAGGTCTACTTGTTTTTTGGACAAGCCCGACGCGTTGCGTCTCCAACAAACAACAGCAACCACTGTCTCAATCAAACAATAGCTAAATAGACAACAACTCAAACAACCAGCAATAAGCATTGCCAGGAATTACAAAAACCAAAAAAATGGGCAACTAAACAGCAGCTCATTTGGCCCCCATAGTAGATTTTTTGCAGCTCAACTAAATAACAAGAATGCTACTGTCTCAAACACCAGCTCAACAAAATGGACATCCAAATACCAGACATTACCAGAAATTACATCTAACTAAGGTAGCAAATACCATACCCTATAAATGTACCAAACCACAAATTAAAGAATCATTACACAAATACCATACCCTATAAATGTACCAAACCACAAGTCAAAGAACCATTACACAAAAACCATAATTTTGAACCCTCCCTCATCATCTCAGTAGTTAACCATACCCTATAGTGTTGATCCCTTTCTAGTACTTGGCTTAGTACTTGGCTTTAAAGATCCATTACCAACTTCCTTAGTACTGGGCTGACTTGAGAAGATAGCATCTGCAACTCTTCTTACATGCCACCTTGGTCTATTTTGTAGTTGACTCACAATCTTGTACTGAACTGGTTTCCCAGTTCTAAATGCTCCCCTCCCTACTCCTAATGGACTTCCACCTCTTGCCATTGCATTATATTCTATTCCCTCATGATTTGTCCCAGTTGTTGTCACTGCCCTCTCTCCACCAGCCACTGTCTTTCCTCCTCTTCTCAGTGGCCTCCCTCCTCTAGTCAATGCCCTCCCTCTTGTTGTTGCAACTCCTCTAGGCTAAACAAAGTTAAAATAGCAATAGTTATTAAGAGCAATAGGATATGACTTTCAATACATGTGAAGAATTTGCACCTCCACTGGTTGCATTATCTCTTACTTGTGGTGAATTTCCCATTTTTTTGTTGCAACTCCTCTTGTTGCAACTCCTCTTGCCCTACCTCTTGCACTTGTTGTAACCTGTGATGCATTTTCCCTACCTCTTGAACTTGTTGCCCTCCTTGGCTACAATGGTGACAAGTAAAAAAAAGAAGAAGTTAAAAGCTAAGTCACAACACAGTCATATTGGCAATTACAGATAGTATAATCTAAGTAATAACATGTGATAAGTACAGGGCATTCTAGTATAGCCCACCTGCCCACGTACATATCTCTTTGGATTGAATACAAATTTCCCACGAACATTGATGTGTCGGGTTAGCATTTCATCCACCATCTGCAATTACCAAAAGCAAAAAATTAAAGATAGAAAAATCAGTTCTATGAGGGCACAAAAGAAGCATGAGGGGACCACATTTTTTTACAATTTGCATCTGACTAGGTAAGTGGGCAAAGAAAAATCAATGTACAAAAAACAAAGATAGAAAATTGGGCACAAAATGTTCCATAAAGGGGCACAAGTCAATGTTTCATGTGCTCGAACAATTGACAGTAGTTAGGTATAAAATGTGGAATGTAATAATATGGGGTCAGTGCTCTGAGGGGACCACAAATATGAAATATATCAAATACAATAGGGTCAAATGATTGTTGGAATATCAAGATACAACAACAATGTTTGGTTGCTTTCAAAGTTGTGTACTTAGTTTTCACAAAGACAGGGACCACAGGTAAAAGGCAGTTGGGTGTGGTGGGGAATCACACGACCAACCTTTCAACTTCGGGAACCCAAAAAAAGCCCAAATTTTTTAACATTTTTTCAACTGCATTTGTCCTATTGTCATGCTTAAACCCTAACTTCCAAAAAGCCCTACCTTTCTAAAGCATAAACAATGTCGCAATAAAATTTTTTTAAAAAAAACCCTAACTTCCAAACCAGACCCACAATCAATAAAGTTGTCTTCTTGAATAAAGTTGTCTTCTTTTCGAAAAAGAGGGAAGAGGGAGAATACCTGTAAATGATTTCGAATCAACCCATAGAGCTTTTTCCAACCCACAGAGTTTTTTGATCCCACAAATCTTTTCGATCCCACAGAGCTTTTCGATTAGGGTTTCTAGAGCTTTGCGATTAGGGTTTGCGGCTTTACAAGCTTTTCGATTAGGGTTTCCAAAGCTGTGAGAGAGAGAGAGAGAGAGAGAGAGAGATGGGGTTAAAAGCTTAGTTGATGTTGGTGCTAGATTGGTGAAGGAGTTGAGTTAGGGTTGGTGATTGATCGGAGAAGGAGGAGGGGTTTTCATCTTCATCGTAGAGAGAGAGAGAGAGAGAGAGAGAGAGAGAGAGAGGAGCCACTGAAATGGAAATTTTTCATTAAGTGTAAGTATATGTACTGGAGGCTAAAATGGTCCTTTAACTCGTTCTGTTAACAGAGTTAGAGGTCCATACATTTAGTTACTTAGAGGGGGTGTTTTCGTAGATTTTTTGGGTGCGTGTTTGGGGGAAAACGTATACTTACAGGGGGTGTCTAGGTCATTAACCCAAGAATTTATAAAAGACGACACTTTAGACTCTTTTTTTTTATCCTTTGTGAAAAAAAATTGGTTATAATGTTTTTTACTTTTAGACTCCTCTTAACAAGACGGATGATTTCCCTTCGGGTTTTCTAAGATGTTTGAGCCTTGTACGGTTGAGGGTACTTCCCCCTTTTTCTAAAACTATTTAAAAAAAATGTCATGCTGATCAAATTCCGACTTCAAGCAAAAAAATATATTCCTCACCTAGCCACAATGCCCATGTCCAAAGAACTTCTCTGAGACCTTTTACTGTCACTATTTCTGCTAGTCTTTCAACCCGACTACATCCTAGTCGCCTGAGAGCTCCACCAAGATGGAAACCCTCCCTCCATGCCATGGTACAATGTACCAACAAACCCTAGGTTTTTTTTACCTAAAGGGAACAAACGGTCGAATTTACCATCCTAAGGTGAAAACCCTCCGCTCACCAACAGTTAGTTAAAACTACAGAAAGAAAGAGGGAGATTTTATCGAACATGGAGAATTCTCATCAAAGGGGAGGAGCCCCTCAAAAACTAAAGAAGCCTTATGGAGGAGTATTTTGGCTGCGGTAGAAACAGAAGAGCAATTCTTCTCTCTCTCTGCAAAAAGAGATGTCTCACAAATTATGTTATAAGATATCCCCAGTTAAAAACATTTTCTAAGGACCATTACAGACGAGAAAAACCTCAATATACAAGTCCTTTTAATTTATTCCCATTTCTTCCTGAAGAGCTAAAACATTGGGCTAATCAAAATGTTTTGTTCGTAAGTACAAATTTCTCAAAATATGAACTCTGTAAAAATTGCCGCATCTCACTATACAATGAAGACAACTTGATTAGATTAAAGCTACACAAAAATGAAAAGCCAAATTTTTATGCCAACAAACCAATGCTATCTAACTCTGACAGGAAACAAAACAACGGTCAATCCTCACAATCTCCCTCTACCTCGAAGGACTGTCAAGAAAAGAAAAACCGCTTGGGCCAGAAGTCTCAGACGACACAACTACTTCTCAGGCAAAATAAGTTTCAAGGACTGCGACTAAGACGCGTGCTACAATCCAAACTGAATTAATGAAGAATCTAGTGGGCTGCCAAAGAGATTTCAACGTCTTCATTAAATTTTAGCTAGACTTATTAATTAAGGCGGTATATCGTCTATTCTATTAGTTAACGAGGACAACAGTTGGTTGGATGTGATGTCCCCAAAAATGAGAGAATGGTTTGATATTAATGTATCATGTTGATGATTAATGAAAAATTTATTAATCTAATATTTATTTGAATTTCTCATTTAGCTACAACATTTCCCTTGTCATCAACTATTATGTCTTTTGAATCATCACACTTTGTTACACTCATTATTGCATTCTGGTAACACATTAGAAAATTCGGAGGATCCATAACAACAGATCCTCTCCTATCAATTTCATCTCTCCTAGAACCAACTTTCGAAACAGATGGTCTAGGATCAAGCTCATGAATGCCAAAACCGCCTCTGCATACATCAACCTCAGACATACTAAGACCACCAATACGTTCCTCAACAACTGGCCCACATTCTCCAAAACCTCCTAGCAACTTATTTGCAACTAGCATTGGAGTTGCCCTAGTGGATTGCAAATGTGGTTCTACCATAGAATCCGACACTTTTGATAGTTATCCATAACCTAAAGGCACATAAAAAGAGCCAGCTAGCCAATTTTTGTTTGGCCATTTTTGCCAATTTTGGGATCAATTTGCTCCTCAATTGGAGGGATGACCTATTGGTTTAACTGTGGTTCTAAGAAGTGGGTGTGGGCAATTTTGCACTTTTCATAGTTTTTGAGTATTTTTCAATTTACTAATATTAGTTTTCTGATTTTTATGTTTTTCCATCCATGTCCTGTATTAACACATTATTTTGTCTTGATATTTGAGGGCATTTGGGTAACTTAAGTTTAAGGTGGTGCTTTTTGCAGAGAAAAAGTAGACACGTCTTCTTCTTCTACACATCTCTCTCCATCTTCATCTTTGGCAGGTCTCTCTCTCCACCACCGGTGTGCACCAGCACCATAAAGAGAAGAAGAATATCGACAACAGAGGACACAAACCCCTAATTTTGTTCCAATTTCGACCATAGGCATGGACGACACTCCTCAAAGAAGCGGCGAAAACGTTCTCAAACCCCTACATACGTATCATTGTTGGCACTTCAAGCATTTCCCTGAACCCCTGCACCGAAGGGTTTGTTTCTCTTGTTCTTCCATCTTCTCTCTCTTCTTCTCCCATCTGGGTTTGCAGAGTTTTCAATGGTTCACGTTTTTGATTTCCCATCTAGATTGATGAGACAATATTATCCATGGAGTTTCTTTGCTTCACATACCCTAATCTCCAATAACATTTTCTAGATTTTCCCTAATGCAAAATGTAGCCATCTGTCAAGGCCCCAGATTTTTTAAATTTGTTTGGGGTGATGGCAATTGGGATGGGGTGAAGTTTCAAATAAATTATTGCACTATTTTAGTGTCTTAGTATCATTTCCCCCCCTTGGATTCCCTTTTTCTGAGATCTTGGTAATGCGATACCCTTTATTGAATAACTTCATCTTTCTTTTTCTTTTTTCTTGCAGAGATCTTGGGAGTCAAGGCTTGAAAGGGTATATTAGTAATCAAATTAGTCTTTTGACAAACTTGGTAAGCTTGTAAGTACCTTTTATCAACTTTTATGCTCTTCATAGTACATATGTATAAACTCGTTATCAAGAAATACTTTGCATCTGCATGATGAAAGGCTCCCTTGCACATCACTGTTGTGAGATGCGACTTCTCATTCCCCTCCTAGCTCTTGTTGATTTTTTAAAAGAAAAATATGTTTTGTCTATCTACGGAAGGAGTATTCAAACAAAATGAGAATCTGAGGTGCATATCTATACACTTATCTTTTGTTTTGTGGGAGCTTGGTGCTTTACGGAGCCTTTTAATCCTCATATCTAGTTGATTCTCCACTAAGTTCTTATAAACTTAAAATTTACTAAACACTTCATCCTTACTCTTAATGAGATAAATAAAACAATATCTGTAGCAACCATCTATAAATGTAACAAAATATTTATTTCATGCTCTTGTAGGTGACCTATTTCAGTCACACACATCGCTATGTATTAATTTTAATTAGAGTAAATCACCTAGACACCTCCTATAGTATAGGTCTTTTACCCAAACACCCCCTGAACTAAATTAACCTACGACGACACCCCCTGTACTATCAAAAAGGGGGTGTTTGCCCTAACTCTGTTAAAAAAGACTACATAAAGACATTTATGCCCCTTACATCATGAATACACTTCAATACTTCAAATACACCTCAATACTTATCAATCTCCCTTCCCTCTCTGCACGTATATACCCATGAATTGGAGTAAAACATTTTATTTTGTAAATTGGAGTGAAATCATTTATCAATTTTGCATAAAACTGTTTATATATATATATATATATATATATATATATATATATATATATATATATATATATATATATATATGAGGCCAATTCCGGGGACACATAAAACAATACTCCATCTCAACCCTTGAAACCAAGGGCTGAGATTAAATCTAAAATTATTGCAGATGCTCTCTCTCTCCCATTCCACATCTGATCCAAAGCTCAATTGTTCTCCCTCTCTCTGCCCTAAACTCTGTTCTCTCTCTCTCTCTCTCTCTCTCTCTCTCTCTCTCTCTCTCTCTCTCTCTCTCTCTCTCTCTCTCTCTCTCTTCACCTCATAGTCCCTCACACCACAAAGACCATCTGGCCAGTGCCACCCCCATCACCACTCTGTCCGAACAAACCGCCGGGATTCAAAGCCCGAACCATGGCAACATTTGCCATGGCCAAAGGATAAATGTCTGAAGATTACAGTAGTACAATAACTCAAAACTTGGTTCCCTTTGTTTTCTAATAAATTAATCAACCACTATTCAAATTTTTTATTTTTAACACCAGATGGGTTTGCCTCTGTTTACACTTTTTCTATTGCGATTCAAGTTGGTTCTAAATGGTTCTCTTGCATATTTGATTCTGGCAGGGAATTCATCGAGCAGTTGTTGTGCATCCCAAATCAATTGGCGTCATGTCACTTCCACTGCATTTGCCGGAGTTGGCTCACCGGACTAAACTTCACGATGGGTCTATTATATATGTATATATATAACTTCAATCCATGGCCGATTCCAGCCAAAACAAGCCAAAAATGGCCTCCACAGAGGCAAATGATGGTGGTATAAAGGCGGAGGAGCAGCGGCCTGAGCCGAGCGCTCAGATTGGCGAGGTGTTAGGCGACGACAAGGGCCGATCGGCGTCAAAAGAAGGAGAGGGAGGCGGTGAATCTCCGGTGAGGGATAAATGGATAAACGTATATGGAAGAAACATATAGAGTTAAGGGAAACTTTGGAAGAAAAATATGTATTTTGCCAAAAAAAAACTAAATGGAAGTGGACGGATCCCTAATAGAAGGGGTGTCGGGGATAAAGTTAAATACTTGAGGGGGTGTCGTCGTAGGTTAATTTAGTTCAAGGGGTGTCTGGGTAAAAGAGCTATAGTATAGAGGGTGTCTAGGTGATTTACTCTTTTAATTAAGAGTTCATGAGTGGATCTTTCTACTACTTGATGATAGGGTTTTCTAGTTTGTTTAGCCTGCACAGAAAGTTCACACTTGTGTTTGTAATCTACAATAGATCTAAGATCGAATAAGGTCAAGATCCATCATTCTTTTAATCTTCTTAACACTAATGTGTACTAACCTACTATGCCACATGATTTGAGACACAACATTCATACTATGCAAAGAAAATTTACTATCTTCCAAACACACGTTTAACATAAACAATCCTTCACATACATAGCCTCCACCAACATACACACTATTTTTAGAAATCACAATTGTGTTCGACTCCATCACAATCTTGTATCCTTAGTGAACTAGAGAAGAACCACTGACTAAATTCCTTCTAACATTAGGAACGTGTCTCACATCCTTTAGTATTATTGTCTTACCCGACGACATTTGTAATTCTACATCTCCAATTCCAAACACTAGAGCGACTGTATCATTTCCTAATGTTACACTTCCTCCATTAGACTTTCAATACGTTTTGAAACAACCACTTTCATATCAAACATGTACATTAGCCCCAAAATCTAACCACCAATCTCCATTTTGATAAGTAAAATTAATGGAGGGACTATACCTAAAGGAAGAATCTGCAATACCCACGTCACCAACAACCATATTCCCTTGAGCCTTTGGCCCCACTTGACTTTGGTTCGGGTATGAATTAGTCGAATACGTGTAAGCTAGCTCGCTTGGTACATCTTACATTAAAAAAGAAACTAGTACCATTCGAGAAACAAATTGAAGGCTCTCCCTCTCTCTCTGAACTTCTCATCTCCCATATCTAGGGTCTCCTCTGCCTGGGGGGAGCAACTCCTCCGCCTCCTCCCCCTGGGCTTCTTCTTCCTCGCCCATCTCTCTCTCCCCTCTCTTTTCCCGCTCCTCTCTCTCCCTCCTCTTCTCTTCTTCTATCTTTCTTCTTCTTTTTTTGCAGGTTTGTGGTTGATTTCACGGTGTTAGGTTTCACGGTGGGTCGCCATTCTAGGAGGCTTCGTTGGCTATGGGGTGGTGGTTATGGGCTGTGATGGTGGTGTCTGTGGACTACGATTGGTGTTTGATTGGCTGCGGGCTTCATTGGCAATGGTGTTCGGTGGCTGGCGTTGAAGGCTTTGAGTGTCTTTTGTCATCGTGCTTTGGTTGTTGAGCGACTGCAGTCTTATCTCCCGACGGGCTTGCACTACGGCGTTCAGCCGCTTCACAACTGCGTGGGTCACTTGGCTATGTTTGTCGTTGGTTGTTCGGTTCTACCCCATCTTGTTCTCTCTCTCTCTCTCTCTCTCTCTCTCTCTCTCTCTCTCTCTCTCCCCTCAAATCTTGCTGCCACCGGCCTCTCGCCTTGTACTCCCGCTGATCTCACTTTTGGGTGTTCTTGGTTTTGCTTAACGGCATCTGGTGTTCAAGCAGTCGGTGGTGGTGCCCCTCCTGATGGGTTTGTCTATGGGATCAATCCGGTATGCTTAACGGCGATGTGGAGGTGTTCTCTGGGGAAGTGGCGGTGGTTGTGAAAGGTTGCTAGATGTTTTTACGGTTGGATGTTTTTATGGGCTTGGCCCATTTGTGCTTCTTGTTGTATTTGGATTTTGATCCACAAGATGTATTTTGTGGTTTAAGTTGTATCTGAGTTTTGACCTATAGGTGTTGGGCTTTATGCCTTTGGATTTGGGTCTTGATTTGGTAACTGTGCTTGTTACCTTTTCTTGCTCTTATTAGTCTTGTTCTCTTTTCCAGATTAATAAAGTTTTTATCCCTAAAAAAATCAGGAGGTGTGTTGATACGTCCATTAGACGATCATGTTATTCGTTAATAGAATGATGTTTACGCATTGTTTCCGCCTATTGGCATATCTGTTTCTTAATTGGTGGAAATCAATCGATGTTTATGTGGCAGCATCCGTGCTTCGGGGCCGATGTAGCATGATTAGGGTTGAAATGAATTATGTGATCAGTAAATGTATTATAATAGTTTCTTTTGTGTATGAACAAATTCTTCTGCTATGTATTTGATTACCAGACAATTGATCATCATACAGGTCATAATAACTGAAAGTCCATTAATTTCTTTTTCTTCTTCTTTTTCTTTTTCTTTTTCTTTTTCTTTTTTTTTCTTTTTTTTTTTTATGCTTTTGAAATTCACTGCCCATTAATTTCGTAAATAATAGTAGATGGGTTGTATTCTACTAACCCATTTATACTGGGATGTCGCGCCTTTGTAGTGTGACATACGAGCTACTGATCTCGGGAATTAACAACTTCAATTTCATCTTGGCATTGTACTGCTCGCAACTGCAAACTGCCAAGATTAAATCAAGACCGTTGAAAACATATATAACGACTCGGATGCCACAATACACAGGAGCGCCCTACAGTACCGTCATTCCGTATTGATAAAATGGGAATAAATGGGTTTTAAGAGGGTATCAAATGGGTTAAATTAGTGATCGGAATATATTTTCCGAGCACACATATAGCACTTGATAGCAAAGCTCCAAGAAACACAGTAACACAAAGTACAAACGATTAAAGTTGGTTAACGCAGCAGTGGGGCTTGTGCGGCTCATAGCCTTTGCCTTGCTCTGAGTTGTTGGGCTGGTGCTGGATTGAGATCTAGAGTCAGTATTTGCTATAGTTGATGATTAGAGCCTACAACTTGAGCCCAAGGAGCCTTCAAAGTTCAAACCTTCATTATTAGGAGCCATTGAAGAGTATTTGTAGGTTGAATAGAAGAGATGAGAGGCGCAGATTGTCCATCTGGACATGCCAAAAACTTGTAACATGTGCACAAAATTCGAGTTTATGAAAATAAGACGAAAGTATGATGGTTAAAGTTGCATTATTTGATCTATGAAAATTAGGATTACAAATGTTATTATCAAACAAAATAATTCCTTCCATTTTTCTCCTTGAACATTGAACAGATGTCTGGATGCTTGATCCCGAATCAACAAAAGGAACCTTCTCCAAGATTTGCAAAGAAGTTGGTGATCTGTCGTGAACATTTATTAGAGTTATGGTTCCCCTGTTTTAGGATGGGGTTGCTGTTGTGCAGCTTGTGCAAAACAGCTGTTGTGCACGATCTAGGTCGTTCGTTGCTTGGATGAATGACCCAGATTGCAAACAAAATAGGAGAATTATTTGCTCAAATAGTTTTTTTTCATCCAACTTTTGAAAGCTCTTGTGGATAGCCAGAATTGTGCGCAACAGTCGTTGTGCATAAGCTGCACAACAGCAACCCTAGGTCCTTTTTTTAAGCCTTGCAAGACATAAGGATTTGTTTGTTATAGGCTGTTGTGCCGAAACCCGAAGCAGAGAATACAACAAAACCAACAAGAAAATAAGAGAAAAGGATTTACGTGGCTCACCCCCCCACCCCTCCCCCAAGCACAGAGCTCTAGAGGTATGTCTACGGGAAAAGAGTAAGAGGATTCACTAAAAACGGGGAGAAATACACAGAGCCGGCTATACCCGTAACTCTCACTTAAAGCATCCAAGCAATATCTAGGGACAAATCTCTGAGGCGCGACCTACAAAAGCATCAAACGTCTCAGACACATGAAAGAGACACACATAAACCCTAGATATCTCAAATCCCAATTCAAGACAAAATCCTAGGAGGCCACAAGGCTCCTATTTATAAGAAAGTATAAAAAAAATTAGGTCAAAATCCTCTTTAAAACGCGCAGCGGCACAAATTCGTGTATCGGTAGTTTGGACCAGGAATTGGGTAGTCCAGACTACCGAGGCAAAATGTCCAAAAAACATCCCAGACCCGCTAGTTCAGACCAGACTTTCCTTGGTTCGAACCATAGGTCCATCAAACGGCTTTCCGCACCAAATTTTGCACTTTTCTTCGAACATCTTGAATTCAAGGCATATCTCCAACAATCTCCACCTTGTCTTGAATTCTCTTCCAAGCCAACAAAATAGTGCAATCCTCTCAACCCTCACTCTTCCCCATAACACCCCTCTCGGGGCAGCCCCACACGGGGGCTCACAGCAATGGCACCAATAAACAAGGCGCAAGCACCTCTGCTTGACTTTGTTTCCTCTACTGAGTAAACCCAACCACACGTGCCTCCACAAGCTCGACCTTAAGCTTAACACCACAACTCCCCTTACGGAGTTAATCACGAATGAGCAACCATCTTCCACCAAATGTCAATCACATGCATCCATTACTGATGCCAAAGAAGATGTGCCCAAACTCCACCCGGAGTTGACCGACTCTACCACAGAGCCTTGTATGCCCTTATGCATACTCCCAATAGTTGAACCTGAATTCCTCTCAACAGATGAAGACCCCAACGATGGAGCACCCACAATCATACTACCATCAAGCACATAGAGGTTAACCAATTTCTGACTCGTAACGAAAACCCAAGCACCCAACGACGCACTTAAGACTCCATCTTCAGTAGTGTACTTCCAACCCAAAGAGTCGAGGGCGCCTAAAGAGACAAGGTTTCTCCTCTAATCTGGTACATGTCGAACACCAAGCAATTTCCTCACAATCCCATTGTACATCCTGACCTTGACTGTTCCAACCTCAACAATTCTACAAGGCATGTTATTCCCCATAAGAACTGTATCACCATGAACCGCCTCATATTTATCAAACCAATCCCTACGTGGACACATGTGGTAGGAGCATCTAGAGTTAAGAATCCACATGTTTTTACAACAGACATTGACATCATTCACTGCGAAAGCAATGACAACCTCAAACCCTTTCGGATCATCTTCGACGCAGCCAACAACACCCTTCTCTACAAACTTGTCTTTCACCCTCAGACAATTTTTCACCATGTGCCTGAATTTCTTACAGTAAAAACATTGTATTCCATCCATATATGTGGTTTTAGAGCTAGAAATCCCTCTACTACCCGAATCCCTCCCACCCAGTCTTTTCCGCACCACCAAAGCTTAATCATCATGAACACTACTCTCACGGGATACCTTTTTTTCTCAAATCTTTAGAATACAAATTAGACTTTACGTCCTCCATGGAAATTGTATCCCTCTCATATAACATAGTAGTCACAAAGTCTTCATACAATACAAGTAAAGAACATAACACAATAAGGGTCTAATCTTCATCATCAATCACAACCTCAATATTTTTTAAATCCATAATAATTCGGTTCAACTCATCTAAATGGTCTTTTATGAGTGTACCTTCCTTCATACGAAAAGTATAAAGGCGTTGCTTCAAGTACAACCTGTTAGTTAGTGTTTGACCGTTCGGGTGATTAATAATTAACTAGAATTTCGTCCCAAGCGTAGGACTATCGACCGGTGTAGCATAATAAATCCGGAAGTACCGGAGTCAAACCACAGAGACGGTCTGATGGTGTTTGACTCAAAAGTGTGGATTTATAGTTAAAACTGGCTCTCAGGTAGCCACCCCTTGTTCAGAATTGGTAAATTGTCTAACTAAAATTACTGAAACTGAAGGCTACGAATTAAGGAGGAGGGAGCAACCATGGGAACCCAGCACTCGCAGCCAATATTCACTCGGACCACAATGATTCAATTTATTGATTTTAGAGTAAGAAAATATTTCCTAACAAATGCGCACCCCCTGTCACCAGTTCTCGTGCGCATATGAAATCCGGCGATGCCCGAGTTTAGTTCGTTAGAAAAGTTCCATTCCCTAAAATTGCTGAAAATTGAAGTAATTCGGTCCCGAGGTGAAACGTTGATCAGATTAGCCACGGGACACCATCGTCCCGTGGTTGCACCCTATACGACTACTCACTCATTATGTTTAAACATGCAACGATTAAGTTAAAAACCCTAGATTTAAACATGATTGAAATAAAAGAAAGTAGAAATAGAAATTGATACCGTAAAATTGCAAGAATTATATTACTTTGTTACGAACGCCGGAGCATCAATATAAAGCTGGGAATCCGAAAATAAACTTCTACTTGAACATGAGAATTGAGAGCAGCAGCTGCAGCCAAAAAATAATAAAACTAGATCTAAAATTATTAAAGTTCCAACCCTAATTCGAGTTAAAAGATAAGTATTTATACTAATCTCTAATTTCTAATTAAAATCTGAGACAGAATAGGATTATCCTTTGCGGAAGACCAAAGCGCTGTCGTTCACTGGCCAAGATAAGCTATTTGTAGCGCTACCGCTTGCTTATCTCCCCCTTTGACTGGTTGACCCCCTATAGACCGGTTGACCTCAAAGTTGACCGGTAGCGCTACACCTCTTTTGGTGTAGCGCTCCAGCACATTCTGTTCATTTCGGAGCCCCTTTTGTGCCATCTTGAGCGCTCCAAATAATTAGAGTAGCGCTCCTCTTCTCAATCCATGTACACGAGCCATTCGGACACTTTCCCAGTAGCACTAAATCACCTCAATTCCCTGCAAATTAAGCATAAACACCCAATGCAACCACGTGCACATATTAAATAGAAAATGAGGATTAAAACCATGATAATTAGGCCAATTCTACCCTACTCAGGCGCTCAAATTCAACCATTTCACGCGCCAATTAGTTAGCGACTTCGTCATATAAATGTTCTCCAACTTCAACCAAATACCAGCTACTGAATCTTCCTCCCTAACCTCGCGAAGCACATCATCGGCTAGACACAATTGTATTGAACTGAATGTCTTCGCATCAAGATCCTCAAACACACTATCCTACATATCAGCAGGTTTTTTCGACACCCCAACAAAGTCTTGCTTGTTCCTTGTTGCACCAACAAAGCCTTCATCTTGATATGCCACAAACTTCAAGAAGCGTTTTGCCCATCAAACTTCTCAACTTCAAAGCCAGTTGCCATTGAAAACGACCCCAAATACACAAACGCAACAAAAAACACAAGCCTCGGTTTGAACCTGAAACTCTGATACCAATTTGTTGTGCCGAAACCCGAAGTAGAGAATATAACAAAACCAACAAGAAAACAAGAGACAATGATTTACGTGGTTCCTTCCCCCCACCCCAACCACCTAAGCTTCCCAAAGGTAAGTCCACGAGGAAAGAGCAAGAGGATTCACTAAAAACAGAGAGAAATACACAGAGTCAGCTATACCCGTAACTCTCACTTAAAACATCTACACAATATCTAGGGAAAAATCTCTGAGGTGCGACCTATAGAGCATCAAATGTCTCACACACACGAAAGAGACACACACAAACCCTAGATATCTCAAATCCCAACTCAAGACAAAACTCTTGGAGGCCACAAGGCTCCTGTTTATAAGAAAGTACAAAAAATTAGGTCAAAACCTTTTTTAAAAGCACAGCCACACAAATTCGCGTATCGGTGGTCTGGACCATGAATTCGGTAGTCCGGACTACCGAGGCAAAATGCCCAAACACACACCAGACCCGCTGGTCCGGACCAGACTTTCCTTGGTCCGGACCATAGGTCCAACAAACGGCTTTTCGCACTTTTCTTCGAACGTCTTGAATTCAAAGCATATCTCCAACATAGGCTTGAAATTTTGCATGCCCACTGATACGTGGCGGAAGCAACAACCAATTCCACCCATGGCAGAACAAAATAACATGGTTTGGTTAGTGGAAAAAAGTAGCAAAGACATGAATCAATGCTAATGGAGCACCCATTGCGTTTTTCAACCGAAAAGAATCTGTATTAATTAATGCCAAGATAATAAAAAAAATTCTTTTAAAAAAATAGAATAGCTAACAAATCCATTAGGAAATTAATTACTTATATACCTATAAAAAAAAATTGCTTAAATGGTATTATTCGACCAATTCTAACAATTTTATCCCTATATGTCCAACTTTACTGTATTGTGAGCTCTATCTCATGCGAGTGATATTGTCAAAATTTTAGGAACAATGATAGGTACACACCTTCTTAACCACTCTCCACCACACCCTCTCTCACATGTGTGGTGGAATCTACTGGGACTCATTGGTGAGCCCCACTACACATGTGAAAGAGAGTGTGGTGGGGTGTAAGGACCCGTATTTTTATACATTATTCCGGGAATAACATTGGGGAAATGTGAGAAAATGAAAATAGAGTGATATGGGTTAATGTGTAGTTAGTATATGCACTTAGGTGTCTTTATAATGCATTAGAAACACTAGGGGTGAGAGTGCTATTAGTGGAGTGTATATATTTTAATGTATGGCTGATTTTTTTGTTCAAAAACACAACTCCTCTCTCTCTCTAAAAACAGCCGACCCTTTCTCTCTTGTCCCTCTTCAAACTTTTCTCCAATTCCTCCACAAAATCAACCTCTCTCACTCAAATACTTCAAGATCCAACCATGAATCCTTCATCTACGCATGATTTAGAATCCGGGTACGTTGGGTTTTGCTCGGAGGAGGTGGGTTTCGGTTGGGATTCAAGAAAACAAGAGTTGGGGTTTCATTTCTCACTTAAGGGAAGCTAAATCATTGAGGTAGGGGACAAATTTCTATACTCTCTAGTTGTATTTTGTTGATTTGTTGCATATATCTTTGGATTACCTGTAAATTTCTAGTTAAACTTGAATGTCTCCATAAATGGATTTTGGATCTTGAAAATCTCCATTGAAATGGGTTTTGTTTGATTGAGTTTGGTTTTCATTTGATTGGTTGCTAGATCTACAAATTGGTAGTTGATATACTTTTATTCCATGTTTTGTTGGTATTTAAAACCCCAAATTTGACTTGGGTTGGAACCCCCTTTCGTTTGGGAAAAGCTGTTGGTCGGGCACCTTTCATGCAGAAAATTTGCTCTTTCTATCGGTAGACACAAAAGTGCTCTACCGGTACAGATTTGAAAAATCAGAAAAAATGTTCTTTCAACCGCTACCGGTACAAAAACACTCTGGTTTCTTTCAACTGGTAGGCACAAAAGTGCTCTACCGGTTCAAACTTGAAAAAAATGGAATTTTATTGGTTTTGCTCTCTTGACCTTCTGGTTGACTTGTTGGGTTCTATACTTGGTATATCATTATCGTACACTTCCTTAATGACCGAAATACCCCTTCATGGCCTACCTTTGTATGATTGGTTATTATCCTTGATTTTCCAACTTACGCTTAACGTCCTTATTAGAGAAAACTTATATAAACATGTTGTTTGATCAAAATGGGTTGTGTGGATATTTTGGACGCATGAGGGTTAAAAGTAAAATTTTCTTTAAATTGGAGATCTAATTCTAGGGCCACCTTTCGGTGTGTCCCTGGCCATGGGTGCACGGAGCCCACGAAATTCGGCAGAGGGACAAAGTCCCTGTATATATATTACTACCCGTGTATCGGGCCATGGGTGCACGGAGCCCACGAAATCCGGTAGAGAGACAGAGTCCCTATATATATATATATATATATATATATATATATATATATATATATATATATATATATATATTACTACCCGTGTATTGGGCCATGGGTGTTGAGCCCACTTAAATTGGTGAGGGTGTTGTTGAGCCCATTTAAATCCTAAGCAGAGGATTAATTCCCTATTAAAGACAAATGGTTATTTTGTGAAATGTTCAAGAATGAAGTTCTTCGTGAAAGATGACATATTTTCTTGAAAAAAAAAAGGACACGATACATTTGAATACGGTTAGGAAGGAGGTGTTGGATACTTGGTTTATTGTGGATACTTTGGTACTTCTTAGACACACGAGCATTTTGTAATCATTAACTCTTTGCTTTAGTCCTCCTTGTTGTACTTGAACAAAATCATTTTTGGTATCCACCTTTATGTGCATATATCATACTTCATACTCCTAGCGTTTGTAGAATGGTTTCCTACTAGGCTAGTGTAGCTCAACCTATCAATTTTCAGGTACACGTCAAGGAACATGTGTTGGATGCCTTGAGTGTGGAAGCATTGCATGAAGCTTGTTTGATCATGAAGTTATTTTATTATCTCCATAGCTTATGTATTTTGGGAGATGATATTGTAATCTCTACTTTCTTCAATTTTTGACAAAACTCGATATATGTAATAACTTTAAGATTTCTTTTTGGTTACTTATGCATGGGTACGGGTATCATTGACTAAAACTCATTGTATTTTGATTTTGACCTTATTAAGGAAAGTTGTTTGACTTTGGTCATATCCTACGTGGAAATTGTATGTATTTTGGTTATTAAAATTGAGGGCGTGACATGGGGAGTGGTTCAAAGGGTGTATACCTATCATTTTTGAAATTTTAGCAAAGAATTGCTAAAGTACAATGCTTATAGTCCATGGCTTGTCCACTTGTGAGGTTTGGACGGTGTGCATTAGAGAGTTTCAAACAAGTAGTGGTGTTTTTTTCTTTTTGTTTTTTGTGCATAAGATATGTCATTTCACCAGTGTTGTAGAATTGTTCTAAAATTTTAGTAAATAAAAAGGTGAGAATAAATGATGTACAAAAAGGTGTTAGGATAACTAAAAAGATACTCTCTCCCTCCCTTGTCAGTAATACCTATCGGAATATGAAATTTCAAATTCCTACGAAACATATTTTTTTATATAATTTTTACATTTTTTTATAACAAATTAGAGTGCTCATTTGGTGCCAAAAAAAATATTAAAACGTTTTGCGGAATTTTTTTTTTTTTGAACGGCAAAAAAGTAATATTTCATTAATGATAATAAAATATTACAAAAAGAACCCAAACAAAAACGTCATCATAGTTGGCCAGAAGCCAAACCACAAAGACATCCCAAACCTCACCCCCAATGCCATCCAACATCAATCTAGCCCTACAAGCCAAATAGTAAGTTCCTCATGCGAACACCGCAACACGTTCTGTTAACTCTGAAAAATTTGAGGCGATCCGAAAAAAAATTATGCTCCTTTAATTTCAATGTATTTATTGTCCTTCGACACCTTTTAGCATGCTTCTTAGGAAAATCATCTTTTAACTCCTCTAGCAACACGCCTTTGATTTGTCTCTTTGCGCCTACTATCTCCCTTCTGATATCATGCCTCGCAAATACTTTATCCGAGCTTGTCTCTCCAATATTCAAAAAAGAATGACCCACCAGCTCCTTCCCAAACACCATCTCTTCCCCTTTTAAATCTACATCAGCCATCACATTCTTATCATTTACTTCGACCTGCCTCACATTTGTACCATTGTCCCTGTGAAAATTACGCCTAAGGAATTCTTGTTTTTTCAACTTTGGAACCAAATGGAGAGCTAGCCTCACATTTTGCTGAGATATTTTTTAACGTTTGCAAAAATACACATTTCTCCAAAGTATCACTTAAAAAGGAATTCAAAAAGTACAGAAAACATATATTTTTCGTACTGGCCACTCATCCTACTCTCCCTTCATGAATAGTTGAAGATGTGGGTGCCTTGCGTTAGCTCAATTTGCGCTTTTTAATCTGTCGCCGGTGTAGTTGGTCCCTATTGATCCCCTCAGGCCTTTATGTAACTTCTCGAAAGATCATAAATATAGTTAATTACTACATACCTACAACATATCATTTTCGTAAAATATATAAATCAACCCCAGCTGGTACCCAATAATGGGTTAACAAATGATTCTTATCTGAAAGATTATATATCATTGGTGAATATTTTGTGTCACACAAAATATACAATTGATTGGAAGGTTACTACAAACAAGAAATGATAATATATATATATATATATATATATATATATATATATATATATTGAAGATGTAAAATGATCGAGTCCATACATGACGAACAACTATTTGAGCAAAGCCACGAGGAGTTCATATATATATTGAAGATGTAAAATGATCGAGTCCATACATGACAAACGACTATTTGAGCAAAGCCACACGAGGAGTTCACATTACATTAAACATGAGATTTTAAGTGGGTAAAAAAGATTAACATCAAAAAGCAGCAGACATCTCCAACGATGGGTCAGTTTTGACCCTTTGAACCACGTCAATTATCTTCAAAATGGTCTCCTAAGCCAAGATGAGCCATCAACAACCAAACCACAGTGATAAGCTGCCCACCTTTGCTCAGTTCCGCTGCGTGAACCATTCCTCCGCAACGACACGCCGCATAGCACAACATTTCAACCCAAACTTTGCAGATTATCTTCCATTTCCTTCCCTCTTCTAATTCCTTCAGCTCTTTGGCCAATTCACACGCCTTAGACAACACGGATATGCTTCCAGCTCCATTAGCAAAACCAGGTTCAGATACAGCTTCGAGATAGAAATTTTGGATACTTTCGCAGGCTTCTTTCTGAATCTCACCCTCCCTTGTTTTCCCCTTGCAACAACATTTTCTAAAGGAGCAACAGAATATGTTGAGGCAGTATTTCCTTTTCCCCCCTACATTACTTTCTGGAAGGAGTTTCTTGACCTCTGCGCAAGTATGTCTATATCTTATTTTCCCTTTACCTTCCAAAACAGACATAATTGTGGGATGCACAATCAAAAGGTACATAAGGTAATCTGACAGGTTTTTAGACATACCGCGATGAGAATGCATGGGAGGTTGTTTTAAAGCTGTTTGAACTGTGGTGGGACGCAAAATTCCGGGGCCACCCTTCAGTAATTTTAAAATATCCGAAAGGGTACTATTTAGAAGAAAATTGGGAGGAGTGCAAGGGGGTGTTTGGCCCCTCACACCATCCTCGGTCTGGCCCTGTGTTTGAAAGCAGAGTTCAGTAGCTATATGCCACTGTATAATGCTTTCATCAAAGCTGATCTGGTTAATCCAAGGGATTAAGTTGGTGCAACCTTCATCTCTGAGAACCCAATCCCCTCTAGCCGGATACATGATTTCATTGGCCGTTTCTATACCCTCCATTATTTGAGACTTCCTTTTCAACTCGTTGAAGATAAGCTCTCTGAAGTCGCTTGTGAATTTAGCTGTTTCCACATATTTCCAATCATCTAGCACTTCGGTAAGGCCGAATTTGCTGATAATTTTCTCCCTTGCTTCCGAACGTGGATGCAAACAGTACCGTATCAAGTTGTACTGAGAAATTGATTGAGACCAATTTTTTCTGAACGGCGATAGAGACCAATTATGGTTAATGGGTCCTGCAATTGTCCCTCCTGCTCTTCCAGATCCTTCAGGCCTTGCCATCCTAAACACACTTAAAAAGATTGAAACTTTTTTACTCCTAGCAAGGTATCCAAAAAGGAGAGGAATTTCCATAATAAAAATTACCTCTTCGACAATGACAACAAAGAGCAAGGTTAAGGAGATAACGAAATCGAAAGTTGTTAACCCCTGCTTTTTCCTCAAATTGGTGAGGAGCACTAAGCACTGCCCTAATACAAAACATATAAGATAATATCCACCACTTCGACCATACACCATATGCGCCTTCGTGTAGAGAATACCATAGAACAATTTGAGTTCTTCCTCTACTAGATTGAAAGCATCTGTCGACGTTTTTTGGAGAAAGAATCCTCTGCTCTTGATGCGCATACAAATGCTCAACTTCATATCCGCAATGAGTACCTTGAAACTTTTAAAAAGGGTGGAGACAACGTCTATGTCGGCCAAATCATCCAAATTGCCGACATTAGTGTCGTTGCTATCAATCTGGTCGAGAAAAGACTTTTTGAGCCTTCGAGAGCTAGCTAGATAGAGACAATATGTCCGTTGAAGATACTTGGTGAACCCCAAAATAATCATGAAGCAAGTGGGGATCCATAGAAGATTTTTGCTAGGAGTTGCCTGACAGAAGGCAGAGAAAACAGCCCAGGCAGGGAATCCGAGACCAAGCAAGTGCCTGAGCCACAACTCATTGTCCTCAAGGGCAAAGGCAGTTGCTGTGATAGGACGCCCAAGGAACACCAAGAAGAAAGAAGCCCAAAATGCCGCGAGACTGGGCTGAACGGATGAGGGGGTAGTTACATGAGTTTTGGAGATGATTCCCAAGGCAAAGTAAGCTATTGGGTCTGCTAACGTGTATGCCAACCATACGGGCATGACTACTAAAGCCCTTACCGTTCGTTTCCTCATAGGTGCCAGTACGAGTAGGACTATTTGCAGAAACAGACTGATTACAATCAGTACCCGGAGATTCCACGCTAACCACAACTGGTTCAACGTTCTCCGAATTTCTTCAACTTCTTGTCCGTTCACGTACATTGTTGCTTTGCTGCTGCTGCTGCTGCTGGCGTAAATATTGCTACAAATTACAAACGTGATTTAGGTAGAGAAGATGCTGATTCAAAATCTTACAACATGCACAAAGAAAGATACCAAAAAAATAATACTGTAATTATTTACCAGGAGGAAAAAAAAAAAAAAAAAACTGCCTCTGAAAGAAGTTCACAGAAATTTTTGAGCAACTATGGGGGAATGTTTACGAATTTGGGTCTTATTGGTTAACTCAACTCAGCAGTATGACTCATCCAGGTTTCCATGCCAAGTATTGCTTCTCTCTAGGAGTATTTAGACAAGGTGATGCCACTTTAGTTGCATTTTCATATTCAGCTAGTCAATGTCGAGCTAATGCTTTTCTCTAGGAGTATTGAATGCAAGGTGTTGAATTTTGATTCCGTCAATGTCAACCGACGACTGCAACTTCTTTTTTTTTTTTTTTTTGCGGTGTAATTCCAAATTCCAAGGGCAGTGACTTAGTCAACGCAGAACTTTTCAACACTAAGACAAGTGGCCAAAAGGATAAGTTTTAGAGTTTTAATAGGTTTTTGTCCGGCTTAACTTATTTTAAGATCTCTAATATATGGATTGGAAGTTTTTGATGGCTCAATGACAATATTAATAGGTTTTTGTGCTGCCTAACTTATTTTAAGTCCTCTAATATATGAATTAAAAGTTTTTGATGGCTCAATAAAAATATTTGACAAAAATACCGTTAATGAAAATAATGTGGGAATGTGAAAGAAAAATATTGCTCTCTGACTAAAACTTCAAAGCGAGACCGCTCTGACCGAACTTCAAATGGATTGATTGATTTCCCTTAGCTGGAAAAATCTACCTCACTCCTGACAGTGACACGTTTCTTGCAAATTCCATCCATTTGACTGGGTAAAAGTGGGACTGGGACCCTCCAAAAATCAATTAATTTATCTCTATTTAATTTTGGGATGAGTTTGGAATAGGGCACAGTAAATTTAGGCACTTGGGCCTCGTTTAATTCGTTGACTAAAATAGGTAAGATTGGTAGTCCTGGGATTAATAGTCCGAAATTATTTATCCTAGGACAAATTTAGTACTGAATCTCACTTAATCCTTTGTTTGATTCGTGTAGAATTAATATCGGGATATCCCGTGTTTCGGTGAATTCCATGTTTGGTTCTCCAAACTAATTTTTGGAATTAGCACTCTCTCTCAATCTCTCAGAAAATCGATCGAGTAACACTAGTGTACCCAAATCGAAAACCCAGAAATCAAAAACCCAATTGTGTAAATCAAAAACCCAAAAAATCATGATCCATGTATACCCAAATCGAAAACCAACAAGAAAATCATGATCCATGTATTCTCAAATCGATAGCCAACAAGAAAATGGTTTCAACAGACATGTACAAATTCAATAGACCTGTTCAACAAGAAATGATCCACAATCGAAAACCAACAAGAAAATCATGATCCAACAAGCTGATTTGGTCTCTCTATGAAATGGGTTTGCTCGATAGCTCGTTGAGAGAGAGAGAGAGAGAGAGAGAGAGAGAGAGAGAGAGTAGGCGTGAGAGGAAGAAGAAGAATGAAACCAGGTGAGTTTCCATGGCAATTTTGTAATCATTGAATCAACTCCTTCATGGTTTCTTTATCCGGGACTGTTTAGTCCCACCCCCCACTCCCCTAGGTATTACACAATACCATACGTATTGGACTAAAATTGTGGTGGGATTGTTAATCCCATGCGATTTTTCTGAACCAAACAAGGGATTACACGGGATTGGATACAAATAGTCCAATCCCAAATACTTAATACCTGAATCAAAACGAGGCCAGAGTGCACTTTCCAATTATAGGGTTTTAATGGTTTAGACACTTTCATAGGGTACTCTAAGGTTTAGGTTTAGGCATTTTCATAGGGTACCCTAGGGTTTAGGTTTCGGCACTTTCATAGGGTTTGGGGGTTTCATAAGGTTTGGGGGTTTATGCACTTTCATAGGGTTTCGGGGATTTAAGCACTTTTATGGGCTAGCGGGGGCATTTTTTAAATGTATGAGTGATTTGTCCTCTTGGCATTAAGGAATTAGTTTGTGTCCTCTTTTCATGATTGACCCCTTTACCACGTCCTTGTTGAAGAAAGACTCTTTTTTATTAACTATCAAGATTATTAGGATTTCTTCTTAATATTGACTTTTTATTCACTAAGCTAATATTTGATACTGAATTGTCATTTAAAAATTCCTCACGCGGTAATTTCACACCCTGTCTTTGAATAAAACTCTTCCGGGTCCAAAACAAAACAAACGACTGTGATTAGTCTATACAAGCCCCCAAATAGTAAATGTTAATTACAATGCATGTGAGCCATTCAAAAAAAAAAAAAAAAGAAGCTAAAATGGATTTGACAATTAATGTTAACTAGCATGAAACCGTGCTATGCACGAAGATCGCAACACACTGAATAAAATCAATACTTAAGAATATATTTAATCAAACTATGTATATTTATTTCTCTTATTTGAACATATAATATATTGGTGCTTAGCATTCCGTATCTGTTTTCTTAAATTGAAAAACACTGATAAAATTGCCCAATAAAAAGCATTTACATTACGCCAAAAGATTACATTTTACGACTTACAGGCCATTACATCTTAAAAGTAAAGCAAAATCAACCTACAACTTTTTAGTTTACTATCCACCCTCTTTTTTGTGATATGATGTTAGTGAAATGATTCTTCTTTAATTTTAAATTTTATTCTTCAAGTGTGACAAATTAATTTTGAAGAGCATAAAAGTTTGTCACCACTTAGGTTTTACTTTTTCATTTCGTTTATGGTACCCAAAGAGAAGGGAAAAAATGATTTCTGACACCTAATAAAATGAATGAATATATCTGTGTAGTAATTTGCTTCTTAACTAAAAGACCTAAATTAAAATCTTTATTCAACTTATCTCTCGACAAATAAGAGTAAAGTTAGAGATTAAGAACAAAACTTTTTTGGCCAAATAGGTGGTAATTTTTAACTTTACAAAACATTATATTTTAAATTCACAGGCAATTTGTGTTTGTTACCGATTGCCACTGTTAGATTATCTTATGGATATCACTTAAGATGGACTATAATGACACATAATTATATGCCTATGACTTTGTGAAACATTTTCTTCTTCAAGATCAATCATTGAGTCTACCATGATAGGGAATTCCATTTTTTCCCTCGGGCCCAAAAGATCTTGAGTGATCAATCCGATCGAACAACTCAAAAAATAAAGAAGTATTGTTAATTAGTTCATGTTCATTCCAAGTTTAAAGTACCATTTGAACACTAAAACAAATGATGAAATACAAATATAACAACATAGATAGAGCAACTTCTAAGCATCAGTAAGATATGAAGTTATTAGTACTAAATAACATAAAAGAAACTCACTTCTTCCATGGTAGGATAATTTCTCTCATTTGGAACAATACAATTTGTTTGGCGCTACCGTATCACAATTTTGCACCGAGATCATCACTTGTACAACACGAAAATACATAGAAAAATATAACAATTATATGAACAGGCACTATATATCTTGATTCCATTAAACAAAAGGAGAAAGTATAATTTGAAATAAATTATTTACATACCGAATTTGATAATGTTTTGGTACTAATTCTCTACAACACACCATCTTTCATTATTTGCGCTTTGAATATTTTTTGCTTAGATCTCATCTACATCCACAATGCTTAATCTGTCAAAGCAAAAAAAAAACCCCACAAAATAATCAATTAATTACCACAAATGTGTAATTTCCTAATTCAAAAAAACACACAGATTGTTCAATTAACCCAAATCGAAGGGTGCGCTATCAATTCTGATAAAATCCCTACCAATATTGGAATTGAGTTAATTTTTGTCGAATTAAAATATACATTATAATGATAATCGTCAGTGATTTGAATCAACTTTGTAAGATCCAAAAAAGTTCTAAAAAAGTAATGAAAATCATTGATTTGGGTTACTCATAGTGACCTCAATTGTAGGTCCTCTATAACCTTTATTTGGGGTTGGAATCGTACAATTTATCGAGAATGTTGACTAGATCATTCATATAAAAAAATAAATTAATTGGTAGCCATATGTTCGGATACCATTTATATAGATGACTAATATTATTTCAAGAATACATTGCAGGACAAATTTTTCTCAATTGTGTGTTACCAACCTCTGGATGATCATAATTTTTTTTACCCATAATGCACTCAACATTCTTGAAAAAATGAACGGTTTCGCTCGCAAATGAAAATTTTGGAGGACCTTCAATTGAGGTCGCTCTAGGAATGCAATGACTTGGGTTACTTGAGAACCCCAGTTCCTTAAATCGTAATCTTATATCGGTAAGTGAAAAAGCCATTACCGATATCGAATTGAGCTAATTTTTTACAAGTACCCATAAAAAAACATCCTAAGAAAAACTCACACTTTAAATTACCTTTTTCGGGTTCCAAAATAACCCCCCAAAATAAGAAATCATCAAACGAAGAATAACCACTCAAACTCCACGGTGTGGGCTCTTAGCAGTGCCTACCATCTATATGGGACAGTAGGCCCCTATTCCCAACTAATAACTTGTGCTCACTAGGAATTCTTCGCAAGATCAACTTTGTATTAATGAAGCTAATTTTTGGTGCTAAGTTGCCATTTTAAAAAGTTCTTACTCGGCAAATTCGCATGCCGAATTTCCAAATTGCCATTTAAAATGTTCTCACTTGCCAAATTGCCATTTAAAGAAAGGAAAGGCTACGAGACACATCTCCACATCTCTTATTTGGGTGTGTATCATATGTAAAGGAGTATATTCAGAGTGAAGGTGTAGATTATTCATAGCTACAGTGAGATGATTGGTACATCCAGAATCAACAATCCATGTACTTGTATTGAGGTTGGCAACAAGATAGGAAGGGTGTTCACCTAGAAATGCATTATTGAATCGTTGAGGACAAACTTTGGTTGAATGACCAGATTGGTTGCACAATTGACAAGTGAGGGGAGGTGGCTGATGGTTATCGTGAGAACCTTGATGGTTGTTGCGGGAATATCCAGAATTGTTGCAGTGATCATGAGAACCGCAATTGTTGTTGCGGTAATTGCCAGAATTGTTGTTGTTGCGATAATTGCCAGAATTGTTGTTGCGGTAACTGCCAAAATTGTTGTTATTACAGTAATTGACAGAACTATTGTTGCAACGGTTGTCGGAATGAGAGTGACTTTGATTGGAGTGAGATGATCTAGTGGCATTATTTGCGGTGGGTGGTAAAATTTCTAGGACCATCGTGTTAGCATCAGCAATATGAAGTGTTAGTCAAGCACATTAAGTCTCATTTTGTAATAAGTCACATTTGGTAGTTGTAGTTTGTAATTAGGTGGTTAGTTACAACAATTGCTTGTAACAGTGTTTCTCCTTTCTGTTATAACTGTTGAGGTTTTTCGTTTGGGTTGAGTAAGTCGGTTTATCATTTGAAACAGCTATATAAATTTGCAATTGCTTGTAATCGAGACAGCGTGGAAACATTGTAAATGAAAATATCTTCCTTCCTTTCTCCTCCTTCTCTCTCTTCTTCTTATTGTAGAGTAGACGCAGCGGAACAAATGAAATCTTTTATTGTATATGCTAACTCTTGTATATACACTTCACACTCACGTCACTTGACAACACTCACACGAAGATACATATAATTCTCACTTGACACTTACAATATCTAGACACATTCTTTGTGCTCACTCATTAGGTGGTCTCTCCCCAACTTGGGTACTCTCCAACCCAAGGGGTGTTTTCATCACCACCAAGGTGGTACTTCCTCACCACACCTCACAAATGAGGGCTTCCACCCTTTATATAGCCATCCACCTCCTCAATGGATGGCTAAGATCATTCTCATCCAACGGTCCATATTCTTCATCTAGAATCCTCCTAGAAAATATCTTCTCCTCTTCACACCTCCACAACATTCTAGAATTCTCTCACACAAGTCTAGCATGTAGTGGAGTCTTCCATAACCTTCTTGAATATTCCGGAACTCTCTAGGTTTCTCCACTTCTAGAATCTTCAGAAATATCTAGAACATTCTAGACCATTATAGATCTATCTAGATTATTCTTTGGCCTTCTAGAGAGTTCTCCATTATTCTAGAATTCTCTAGAATACTCTCAAACCTTCCAGACTATTCTAGAATTCTCTGTTCTATTATGGAGGATTATAGATCCATGATCTATGGAGAATCAAGTGTTGAATCTCAACACTTCTTTCATATTTCATTTCTGTGACAGAGTAGTTAGGGTTTCATTGGCATAAATCAAGAACTTCTAATTGGTATTAGAGCCTCTGACATCCATCAAAGCATTTTGATTCTGGATTATCTCTGAAAACGACTCAAGAAGAAGATCATGTCTACAGAAGCAAATTCATCGTCAACATCGTCTGGTGTAGTCGAGAACACAATAGTAAAGTTGAACTTACCTCCATCTTTAGTGTTTCTGATATCGAATATTCATTCATTGGTGACAATCAAACTCGATTCGCATAACTATACACTGTGGTGAACTCAAATCGAACATGCATTGAAAGCGAATAATCTCTTTGGATACGTAGATGGCACAATTTCTTGTCCTTTAGCATCTAGGGTTCACACAAATGAAATTACCATTACTGCACCTGATCTGGCACTCTGGACAACCATTGATAATTAATTGGTCTCATGTCCGATAGCTACGCTTTCTGTATCTACTTTACCCTAATTCTAGGGTTAGATCATGCGTATCAAGTGTGGGAGATTCTTGAACACCGATTCAACTTAGTTTCAAGAACTCATGTTCATGACCTAAAAAGGCAGTTGTACAATGTGAGTAAGACCTCTACGCTCGAAGCATATGTTGACACAATTAAGCAGTTATCCTATAAACTAACTGTAACAGGAGCACCAGTTTCTGAGGAAGATCTTATCTTCTACACTATGCATGGTTTGCCTACTACATTTGATTCTGTACAAGGAGCTCTTAGTGCTAGAATTGGTGATATCTCATTTGAGGAGTTAATTACTGTTCTCAATGGTGAAGAAATGAGGCAAAATTGATCGTCCATTGTTAATGCAAGTGCCAATCTCCCTACATCTGCGTTTGTGGCTACACCTAGGGCATCTACACTAGGAACATCTGCAGTTCAGTTTTCTCCAATATTCGCACCACCACAAGGAACAACCACTTACTCATCCTCATTTCAACATCAGAATGTGTATGATCAATCATCATATGTGTCTCATGTGCCTATGCCTTCACAGCCACAGTCCTCTATGTATGTGACATCATATCCTCCATCTATGATTAGTTCACTTTGGATGGGACGAGAACAAGGTTTAACCACTTAAATGCTATGGTTTGAGTGCTCAAACCCCATCAAAGGGATATGAGCTTTTGATGATTTCTAATCATTATTTGGTGCTTTGGTGAACTCAAATCACCTGATCATAGTTCAAGAGTACATAGTACTTCGGTTTTTTTCATAAAATAGCACCAACACTTGTTTGATGATGATCAATCATCATTTTTATGACTTTTGAAGTCTTTGATCAATGATCAAGAACAAGATGAAGTGTTTTAAAATAAGATAGACCAACAAAAGCCATAAGAAAGAAGACACTAGCATCAAACATAATCAGAAACTATAAAAACATGGAAAAGAACAAAAAAATTTGAGTGCTCATGGTATTGTCATTGAGCGTTCAAACCATTTTGAACCAAGATTCTTGAAAGTTGTTTTTCTGAGTTTTTAGAACCTTGTGAGTTCATAGAAGGTAGAGATGACCTCCATGAACAATTGGTCTCCCTCAAGATGACCAACCCATAGCCTATGGCATGGTTTTTCAACCTTTTTTGCTTTGATCAAGGCCTGAACATGATGGTTTGATGAAGGGATGAGTGATGGTTGTGTTTGTGGGTGAAATGAGGGTTGTTTTGGACAGTAGAGTAGACAATGTGGGTCTAATTAAGTGGAGTTTAAGTAGATGTGGGTGTACTTGAGCTTTTAGAGAGATGATCAAGTGGGTTTTGTTGGTCGAAAGTGATTGAGCTTCAATTGATGGGCGTTTATGGCTGAGAACTACTAGAGATGGAGTTTTAGAGAGAGAGAGTGAGGTGTAAAACTATGGGTGAACCTCTGTACAAGAGGTGAAAGGGTGATATATATATATATATATATATATATATATATATATATATATATATATATATCAAAATGGGAGGGAAAGTAGGTATTGAATTAGAAATAGAGTTTAGGCTCATTAGGGGTCTTTTTAGGGGGCAATATACTTATATATCCAACAATACGACAGCTAATTATGCCCCCATGCAAAAGAATATCATCATGAGATGCTCTGCAAAAAGCTGTCTGGACAGAGTTTAAGTGCTCAATGTATTTTGAGCACAGTGGTTTGTTTTGGGTTTTTCTAATAGTTTAAAGGATATTCTGGTCTTTTAGGCTGGCTAGGGTTGTTTGGAAAGGATTCAGGGTGGTTTGAGGTGATTTGGGTGAGTTCAAGCCTTGATCTGAGCTTCAAGGTATGCAAGGGTGGTCCTCCTTATCATCGGGAATGCTTAATAAGTTTCTCGGGTCAAAATCAGGGTGTCTACTGGACCAAATGCACCTTGTGTGATGATTGACTTGTGAGTGAGGTTTTTAGCCTTAAAGCGGCCAACGAAATTGGTGATTTGTTTTGTGGAATTCTCTTAACTTTGAGAATGACTTGGAAGACTAAAACAACTAATTAAACTAAGGCAAAGTCTACGGGATTTTAACAACCATGACTAAGGCTAATCCGTTCCACTCAGGATTTTTGGCTCAGGACATCGTCAAATGCTCCCTAATGGAAGATTTAGAGTTTAAACCATTTGACTAGAAAACGTGTTTAGTAACCAAACTTTGGTACATAAAATTAAACCGTAACCCTTTGATCAACAAGAAATATATGCTTTTTAACGAGAAGAAGGGATTAAACCTGAGTCATGGAGTGTTAATCACCCCATAACTAAGCCTATTTAAACTACTCACAAACCATAGTGGAAAATAAGAAGGCAATCAGACAAAGAGGCGATCACCTATTGGCCACTCCAGATGTCAAATGATTTTCTCTCTTCTCTTCCTTAAACTCACGGTACTTCCTCTCTATCACTCTTATCTTCCTACTTTAAACAAGGGGAAGATTTAGTCAAGAAAATACTAGGGCTTTCAATTAATTTGAAAATATTTTGTTCTTATTGAGTTGTTGTGATTGATTTGAATTTCAATTCAGTAAATTCAAGTGATTAACTTAGCTAACCTTCTGGCTGATTCTGGACTTCGACCCTAAATTGATGATTATTATCCTAATAAGCAAGACCAAATTCATAGACACTATTGGCAAAAGGGTCCCTTTCAACCTCATGACCACGACTTCCCACAGAGGCAATTTGTAAATAAAATGAGACGATTTAAGAATTAAATTCTCGTTTCACCAAGGCAAATAGTGAGTTTCTACTTTCTGTGGCACGTTTAAATCTATCCAACTCCTCTTTTTTTGCAGAGGAGAAATTGATTCGTTTTGCCGAGTTTTATCGAAAAGAGTTTTCTCCAGTAGAGCTCATGGGCCTTTTTGATCAACTTGATTGATATATTTTTGGCGTGCAATCGAATGATACTTTTTTTGAGCTTGAATGGACTTAGTTGTCTTTCTAAGAAAACGGTAAAGACCGGGAGAGTTAAACTATATCCATTAGTTTACTCGCTCTTAACTTTGGCATTGATCTTACTAGTTGCGACTACTACTGTTGAAAGAGTATTTTCTGCAATGACCATTGTGAAAAATCGACTGTAGAACTGAATGAATGATTTGTGGTTGAATAATTGTTTGGTGGTGTACATAGAAAGAGATGTGTTTGCTGACATTGACAATGATACAATCATGCAAAACTTTCAGAAGATGAGAACCCATAAGGGTCAATTGTAAAAAGTTTTAGGAAGGAATCTATAATTTTGTGTACTTATGTTTAAATCTTTTCGAATGTCTTAACTTTGAACTATTGTATGCTTAATGAAGAATGTTTAAACATTTTTTCTTCTCGTTATATTGGATTGGATTGTGATTTTTTTTTCCCCAGTTATGCTTGAAAGGTGTTTGTCCATTGTAAAAAGTGACAAATAACCGCGGAAGCCTGAATGTAGATGTCAGGGCCTAAACGGTTTAATGCATGCGTGCTAGGACTAGATGGTAGTCCAATTGTTGAGATAGGTCTCATGCCTTCTCCTGACTTCGTCTCGTAGGTGATTGGTGTGATCCAAAGGGCAATATCACACAGACCGTCGTGCCTTATTGAAAATGACTTATAATTTCCCAAACGGTTTTGGAAAATGGATCATAATGAGGTAAAAAGTAAATTTCAACTTTATTAAGAATGATCAACAAAGATGGGGTCCAAGGGAATGTGATAAGTCCCAAATATTGTAGATATCCGGGGCTTATCTAGCTCATTTTGTTTACACACGCACGTGATTTCGCGCTTGAAATGTTTGATTTGCACGTAGTTGTGTTTTTGTAAAGTTTTAGGTTGAACGCGCGGATTAAGCACATTTTGAGGGCATTAAGAACCGTGCCACATTTACTGAGGGCCACGTGCCCCATGGTACGCCAACACCGGGCCTCGAGAGCCAAGAAACGATGATTTGGCTAAGGCCCAGCAAGCCGAAACGTCCCAAGTAGCCGGAGGCTTTGAAGCCGCGCTTCACGCTCACACAAAACTCCTGGTGAAGTCCGGGAGTGAACAAGCACTCAATTGACGAAGGAATACCTCCCTCGAGGGTCGCACCACGTATTTATGTGTTTTGGAGCAAGTCCCGAAGCACGCAAGGCCAAGGGAGTGACCAAGTGAAGTCAAGGCATCATTAAACCTATAGTGGATTGATCCAGTCTCTTGGAGTGGATCGATCCACTCAAGTCAAAACAACATCAGTCCCTTTTGGATTGATCCATTGCAAAAAGTGGATTGATCCACTCAAGGCCAACAATGCATCAGAGATAGTGGATCGATCCAGTCTCATAGTGGATCGATCCACTCTAGTCTAGAAGTTCACCAGAGCATTCTGGATCGATCCACTCCCATAGTGGATCGATCCATACTCATTCTTGGCGATTTTTGACAGATTTTTGTTGCTTTAATATCTTCCATTTATGGAAACTTTCCACTTATAGTATGTTTTTGGGATAATTAGCCAATGTAAAGGGTTTTTAGTATAAATACCCTTCTCCCTCCTCTCTCCTAGGACACTTCTTACTCTTTCATCTTTAGTTTTAGTTGCTCCTCCCTCTCTCCTCCATGGGAGAGGATTTTGAAGCTTTATCTCTCTAGAAAATTCACGTAAGTTTCATGTTTCGTTTAATTTCTCGTGTTTTAATGTTGTAGCTACTACTTAGTTCTTCATATATATCAAGTTTATTTTTGTAAAAATCATGTTCTTCATTTCTTTTACGTTTCAAGTTATGTCTTTCATTCCTATGTTTGAGTAGTCTTAATAGGCTCGGTCATGGGGTGATTAGCACTCCATGACTTAGGTTTAATTCGTTCTTCTCGCCAAATTGCAAACACTTCTTGTTTAATAAAGTCACGGGTTCATCTTTATGTATCAAAATTGCGATTTGTTAATTACTTTGATCACATGTAGCCAAGTGCTTGACCACTTGGCACGTGTGATGTTTTGGGCGATGTCAATCCAAATGTTTGTATAAATGGCACAAGAATCCTACACTTTATCGAACACCATTTCTAGTTCAAAGAGTTAGGATCGATTTTATGTACCAAAGTCTAGGTTTGTTAATCTTTTTGATCTCTTGTAGTTAAGGGTTGATTTTCCTTTTTCACGTGTGATGCTTGGAGCGATGTCAATCTAGATGTTTGCCCAATGGTTATAAGAATCTTAATCTCAACAAGAGAGGAACGAATTAGCCTAAGTTATGGTTGTTAAAATCTCCTAGACTTTGCCTTAGTTTAATTAATCTTTTTAATCTTCCGTGTCATTCACGAAGTTAAGTGAATCCACCAACAAATCACAAAAGCCAAGTTTGCCGCTTTAAGGCTAAAAACTTCATTCGCAAGTCAACTCTCACGTCGGGTGCGTTCGGTCCCTGTGGATTCGACCCGGTCTTACCGGTTATTATGCTACCTCCGATCTATCCCTACGCTTGGGGCAACACTTTCTACGACACAATCCAAGGTCACAAGCATTTTTGGCGCCGTTGCCGGGGATCAAGCATTTCTGGCTATACGTTGCCAGGGGTCAAGCATTTTTGGCGCCGTTGCCGGGGACCCAATGGTCCATCTAGCGTGAGTTTTTCCTTGCTTCACTGTAAGTATCCCACTCTTTTGTATAGTTTTTCTCATTTTCTGTACATTACTTGTTTTATTAACGAGGCGGTGGACTAGCCCCTCGGAACTGTTTGTGGTGAGGCGGTTGCATAACCCCTCCGTTCTGCTAGTCTTAAGAAAATCCTATAAAAAAAAATAATGGCATACTTTGAAAGTTGCTATGGAGAGGTCTTACAAGATGTAACCAATTTCTATCAACTAGATCATGAGTCTTTTTCACAATGTTGGGAACGTTTTAAATGTTCAATTTTCTCTTGGTCAAGGTTTACGTATGAGTTCGGGAATCTTCTAGTTATCTTTTGTCGAGGTTTAAATCCGTCAATATGTCAATTTGATTTGTGTTCTAATGAAGAATTCTTGGATAAAACTCCCGAAGAGTGTTGGGACTATCTTGAGGAATTAGCCCAAAAGCCCCAATATTGTGAGTTGACTAAAATTGGAATAGGGCAAGCCCTTAGTGATACATTGGACAAATTTCTCGCCACAAAGCCAGCATATTTAATTGATTTTGAGAGTTTGTGTCCTGTAATTGAGGAGGTGCCGCCTGTAGCAATTTCGAGCAATGAACCACTAGTGTTTGATGATTCTTTTGAAAATCCCTTCACCATTGAGGTAATAGAACCATTGTTCTTTAATGAAGGGGTTATTCCAACTCAAAAAGAAATCTTAGAAGTTATATGGGATGATGAGCCTATTTTCGATTGTGCTCCCCAAGAGGATTCTAGTTGTACACTTGCTATGCCTTTTCACGAAAAAACTTTTGAGGCTCATGCTACTAGCACTTCCATTGAGTCAGCTCCACCACAAGAATTTGAAATAGTCGAACTAATTGATTTTCTAGGTGTTGAAAATTATGATTGTGTTTACAATCCACTTTTATTGAATCTTGTCAACACTTTGAAAATGAATTTGGTTCGCATTATGCATTTGGTGGAACTTAATTTCCTTATGCGACTACTGCTATCACAATACTCTAAGTATCTTATCTTATGGCATGGTCGTGTACAATTTTTAACGGAAGGCTTGGAATGGAGTGATATGCTCGTACTAATAACTCGTCATAGTACGAAGAATTTTTGGATTCCACATGAAGGATGTTGTGTATTCTGATGGTCCGGTATAGCCACCCGAACTTGAGCTACGTATGGCCTAGCCACAGTCTCTAGTTTCGGGAAGAAAAGTCGTACCCGTTAATCACGTGAAGATTTGTTTGTTGGAGACTCGGCTATCACAGAGCGAGTCAGTACTAATCATTTTCTCTTAGTAGGAATGATGGAAAAGCCTCTCATTTGGTCGAGGTATAAGGTGGTTGACATTCCACCTCGTCGGTACATTCTTATCCCTCCTAGTTCTTCATTTTCATATTGTCTTCATGCTATGAGGACATAGCACATTTTAAGTTGGGGGGAGGGTTTACTTCGTGCTTTGTTGCTTTGTTTATATTAAGAGTCTTGAAATTTCAAATTTGAGAAAAATTGAAAAAATTGAGAAAAATTGAAAAAAAAATTAATGAATCAAGGAATTTGAATACTTGTGTGTGCTTACTCTTAATTGATGGCTTCTAATTAATGCTATAATGTTTGTTGTGTGAGACGGAGTCTTGATACGATTTCATGGATAGACTTAAGCTTGTGAACATGACGTTAAAGGAAAACACTTAGTTAAACCGTATTGCCTATAGTTGGATAGCGTATGCTCACTTAAATTCATGCTTTCGCACACGCATTGTCCCACTTGAGCATTCACTGCTTTGAATTTGGTTCACATGTCATTGATCACTCGGTGTGAATTAACGTGTCTGTGAAATATTTGGAGCCCCTTTCCTTTTTTAAAAAAAAAGAAGAGAAAAGATGATGCATGCTTTATTGTTAATGTTTATCCGGGCGTTCATTGAGTAACCGGGCAATCGGGGTTTGCTCCCACCGTATTGTTCGCGTCAAAAGATGGATAGACCTTGTGAAGGCATTGTCGAATGTGGTTAGCTTGGACCTCACTATAAAGCCTTTTTTACTCGAGCAATTAAGTCTGAGGGGTATCTCAAAACCTGGCACCCTAAGGCCATTTGACTTGGGGATGGCCGACCTAACGCTCGCTAAAGGGGTCAACTAGAAAGCCCGAGTGGTCCGGGCATTGCACAACCACATTAAAAAAAGAAAGAAAAAAGAAGAAGAGATTCATTTGAATAAAGGGAAAGGGTGTGCTTAAAGAAATACCGAGCTATCAATGGTGTGAGAACTGTTTTCAAGATTTGTGAATTTCTTTGTGAGGTTTCTTTTCACACGCATGCCACGTGAGAATTTTCTATCCGACCGTAGGTGAAAGGATTGATTTTTGTGCTAAGTTTGGATATGAAGTTCACTTGCTTAACTCTTTCTATGAATGAAGTATCTTGCCATTGACTTGCATGGCGGACATTGTGGTACTACGTGAGTTGTCGGTTGGGTATGAGTCACACTTAAAGTATTCGATTCCTTTGTGTTTTGTGGGTGTTCACTGCTGAAAACCCTCATGAGACTTCACTCGTCCTACCGGGGCCGTCCGGGGGTTTAAAAGACATATCCATTTTAGTTTGTTTCCGTTAGTTGCATTTGTTTAGTTTTCTCGGGGCGAGCAAAGTTCAAGTTGGGGGTGAATGTAAAGAATAAAAGCTAGAGCTATTGTTGAATAAAGCAAGGAAACAATAAAAATCCATGAGAGTGAAAGGATAAAACTCTGAGAAGAGGTTTTGTAAGTGTGAGCTTTGTGGTTGAGGAACCCTTAATCCTCTTTCAAATCTTGTATTTATAGGCCACGGGTTCCATTGTTGGTGCCTTGATTTGTTGCTTTGATTTTGAATTTCCCACCTTCATCTTGGTTGTTAGCTCCATACATAATCCGTTTAACCATTTTTTTCCCGCCAAGCATGAGAGCCAATAAACATAGAGTCCATACAATATAGGTATGTGGCTTGTATCATCTTTGTTGTAACTCCTTCCCAAGAACATGGGTAGCCAATGGTGGAAGAGTCTAGGCCTTAACTAATCAGGGCTTGTTTGATAACACAGATTCATCATTTAAAACTGAATCAATTAAGTAATAAGTGATTAAGTAGGTTTGATAACCACATTTTATATTATTTAAATAATTAAGTGCCACTTAAATAGTAGGCTAAAAGGTTGATAAAAATTAAATAGCTTTGAGCTACTTAATTTTGGCTTAATTCTAATGTACTTACAATCTAAGATCACACCACCACCGTCGTCCTCACTACCATTGCCACGCCACTGCCGCCACCACTACCACCACTACTAACACCACCTCCACCACCACACCGCCTCCACCACCACCACTAACACTTCACCCAGCCCGCCACCACCACTGCCACGCCAGCACATTACCACCACTACACCACTACCATTGCACACAATTACTCCATTGCCACCACAACTCACCATCATTCCATCACCACCATTACTCCCGCATCCACGGCAACCCCGTCACCACAACCCCCAAATCACCACTCCACCACTACCACAAATACATTATGACCATTAATAAAATTAAGAGATAATTATGACAAAAAAATTCTTATATCTTAAAAAAGAGATAAAGCGGGAGATATCTCCTATTTTTATGGAAAGCCGAAGATAAGTACTTTGAATTATCTTTCCAACAATTGATCATATATCTCTTTACTGGTTTTAAAAGAAAAATCGATTCATTAAGAATGAATTAAATTAAGACAACACGTGTAAGTTATAAGACCGAAATCAATTAAGCCTTCGGCCCTAATTGTAATCAAGGCCGACTCGGCCCGGACCGTTCATTACTAGGCCTATGAAACCCATATTTACCCCTTTAGCCATTCATTATGGCCCGTGGCAAAATTTGTCAAATTTGGGTGTAAACAAAAGGTGACCCTTCTAGATAGAATTTCTAGATCCGCCACGGCATGTAGATATTACAGGAGGCCAAAATTAATTAATGATCGCATAAACGACACAAATTTCTTCACACTATATATATACTGGTTCAAAACAGAGGAGCCCTTAGAGCGACCCCTTTTCTAACTTTCTGCCTTTTGGGTGATGATGGTGGTAGGTCTTCTTTGTCTCTGCAGCCCTTTTTCGTATTTAAGCCTTCATTTTTCCCAACAGTTAATGGATTGTGATGGTCATGAATGCTTTCCTCTTTGTCTTTGCTTCTATTGATAGCAGAAACCTGTTGAAAATTAAGAAAAGAAGAGAGCCACTGTGAGGATATGGGACAAAAGTTTGATATTCGTCGTTTGGTGGACTCAAAAAATAGATCCAAGCAACTTGTATTTAATTTTGCTAGGCTACATTATATGCCATCGGAATGATAGTTCTGTTCACAAAACGATAAGTTAAACATAATTTTTTTAGAAGAAAAGGTTCAAACTTTTTTTCATGACTTAAAATTAGCTCATTTATATTTAATAAATTGGTAAAAAAACATTTGAATTTTTTTTGAAAGGAGAAGCGCATCATTTTAACTTATCATTTTGCAAACTGGACTCTGATTTTAGGACAAAAGAAGTGCATTAGACTCTTTCTAAAGTGTCCAACAATGGACATTCTGGATGTGCATTTTTATGTAGTATCCTCTGATTTGACTTCAATGTGACAAAAATGAGACGAGCCAAAGTTTAACTTAGGTCTCAATTTTGTTCGTCATCCGACCAAAAAAATTAATTGATCGAACGATTTGGTCGATGTATGACCAATTGTATCTCTTTTAACCAATGCGATCTGAACACGTAGTTATTTCCGATCATTATAATTTACAACATAGATTATAGATACTAAACATATCAAGGCTGCAAAATGAATGGGTCGGACCGTCACATGGGACCATGGTAGGTCTATTAATAATACCTTCCCTGTCCAAAAAAACAAGGAGAACAGATCATAGAACAAAAGACATCCAAACTTTGCTCAAGTGCTTGATATCTCTAATTAGTAGAAGGAGAGGGTAGACATTGAAGAAGATAGAAAAAGCTTACCTTGCATGCAATACTACAATAGAGAGAAACATCTTGCAAACTTCTCAGACAAATAATGCAGCTATGGTCTCTTGAATTATTTGGTTGGCTTTGTGGTTGCATTTGTTGATGGGACCTCTGCTTCAAGAACAAAACTTTTGTTTTATTTGTATGATATGCCTGTGGAGTAATATCATATAGTATCAAGGTGAAATAACTTTTTCTTCATTAGGAGTACCAATCAAGTATAATGAGGTACTTTGATATACGATTTGACTAAGCTAGAGTCATTGTTACCAATTTATGATTTTATTATGCCTTAATGGCTTAAAGCAAACAGTCATACGCTAGGGTTTTCGAACAACCATTCAATCTCAAAATACTCTTACGAATCTTGGGAACAATGAATCACAGAATGAAACAAGCTAGCAAACAGTCGTATGTACTAAAAACGGAAAGAAAAAATACAAGACACAAGATATACATGGAAAACCTCAACGCGAGAAAAAACCACTCGAGCCAAACCAGTTCATTATGAAATCGAATCAATAGTACAAGTCTTCTCGTAATCTCTCTGAGATGTGCGTTTTTCTCTCGTCTCTCACTGTTTTCCTCTAAAAAACTTGTACCCCTAATTAATGCTAATTGCAATATAAATAGTTCAGGTCTTATGGCCAAAATTACACACCCAAGTCCAAAAATATCATTTTCGCTAAGTTCAGTGTGCTCCTAAGGTCGCACTCCAAACTGCCCGTGGGGGCTCCGCCCCCTACACCCCAAGGCTAAACCATTACTGATGGTTGCCTGCATCCCAACAGCATACACTTCTCTCTTCACTTTTTCTTTGGAGCTTTTAAGTGTTCAAATCTAAACTATGCATGACTAGTGTTGTGCCTTTTATGAGGAAGGTGCAAGAAAATAAATAGTTCTACTTATTTGCTAACAAAGGGTTAAAGTTCAATAAATAATTCTCGAAAGAACCTTATTTTTTAAAGGCAAAATGACACGACTTGACTTCTCGTAAAAAAAAAAACAAACAAAAAAGGATGGAAGGAGTTCTAGATTACGCACTTCTTTCTAGGAGGAACGTTATCATCAACTATATTCGAAAGACAGCATGCAAATAATCGCATGACAAACCTGTATGCCTGAACAATCGAAGAGCTTGCGCAAGTCTCGCTTATTGATCACTTCGCAGTACACGTATCTCCTGATCTTCATCACAATACGGTACACAATCAGTATTGCTTCGCGATTGAAAACCCTAACACCTAGTGATTTTGAACAGGTTTGTAAGAGACCTTAACGTACGTGTGACAAGCATGAGCAGGAATACAATGGTAGCAGAAAGCTCGAATACAATCAACGCAAAATCGATCAAGCTCGTTCTTCTTAGTATTCGGATGACTGATGCAAGCCGCAAAGTACATGGTATTGTACATAGTTGTCAGCCATGGAGGTACTTTTGCACAATCTACCTTCCTACACGATAAATCACATCCTTCAATCTTCACTAGAAAAATCGCCAAATCCCACTAGCGAAAACGTTATCAAAAACGGAAGTTCAAAATTTTGATTACAAAAAGGTCACGTAGGGTTGCGTATTTTTTCATTCTTGGTCGATTGTTTTAAGCATTTTGGTCAAATTTTTTAAACTTTCGAATACTACTAAACTAGACACATTTGAAAAGTTAAAAAAAATTATCAAAAATTAGAAAAAATTAACTTTACTTTTCGACCATTGACTCTTTTGATTTTCTTTTATGTTTGTAATGAATTTTTATAAGGTGTTTAATTATTTGTACTTTTTGTACAAAGATACACTATATATACTTAAAAACTTAAAAAAAAAAACTAAAAAACAAACAAACAAATTGTAAAGTTTCGAAAAAATTAACTTCAGACGACAAAATACGAATGACGAAATAGTCAAAAATTTTGGAGATCGAGAAGTAAACATGAAGTTCAACTAGCTAGCGAAAGGAAACAATTTTCAATGGCCAAATCAAAATAAAAAACAAGTTCGCCGAATTAAATAAACTCGTAAACTTGCAAAATAAAAGTGAAAGTGAAAGGATACGTGCACTTGATCATCATGTTTGGGTGGTTGAAGTCGTTTGATATTGCCAATAGATTCTCTCATAGTTTTTCTTCAAAATAAAAGTCTGGAGCTTTCTACCATTAGTTTGCAGAAATGTGCATATGTATATATTGAAGAGAAGGGTACAGAGAATCGGTTAAGAATTTATTACTTTTATGGCAGCTTTTTTTTTATTGCATGTCAATACAAGGGAATACATATCCACAAAAGACACGATTAGAAAATATAGGATCTCGATTGGTCATTTAATGAATTCTGCTTCCAAAAGGATTCTACAGGAATTGTAGTTCAAGTCCTTAACCATTACTAAAGTCAAAAAAATGGACCTAGGGTGGGTCAATATTGTTAATTCACCCTTCTTCTTTTTTCCCTCAGCGAAAGTCAATATTGTTAGTCGTAAGTTTGAACTCCAGTCAAATGCATCGAAATACATAGTGTATACCAATGTGCTACCACTCCACTAGTTCTTAGGCCTAGTTTCCAAGAAAATTTATCAAAATTTGATAAAATCACCCCTTGATTTTATCAAATGAGGAGGGTTGATAAAATCTCATCCTTTTTCAATGCAAAAAAACGAGATTTTATCAACCCTCTACCTCATTTGATAAAATCAAGGGTGATTTTATCAAATCTTAATTTTATCTATGATAAAATTGTTTGGAAAACATAGCCTAATTCACGTTTCACATAAGAAGATAACAAGAAAAGAAGTGCACATAAATAAGGACGACAAAAGAAGTGCCCTCGGATAAAATGAGAGGACAAAAATTACTTTTATCCTTTTTTTTTAATAGCTAGATGTCCGAGTCAGCTTGTGCACATTTCAACTAATTTTCAGACCTGAAGGTAATGATCGGACATAACTCCTAGTGGCCTCAAAAGTTTGATGGCAAGAGGAATCGAACCTAAAACCTTAGGCGGGAGCAAAACTCTAAGTTCCAAGACAAAACTAGTTTGTCAAACCCTTCGAATTAAAACTTCGTGCATCTTACCAGTAAAGTACGGTACAGTACATATAAATGAATTTTTGGGTATGTTTGAATTAAACCTTCTTGGTTTATACCTTAACTTAGATGGAATTAAGCGGACGTTTGGCAGCCAATTTTTTGGCTTTTCATTTTTCCATCTTCAACTTATGGGTGTTTAGCAATCTCATTGCAAAACACATTTTAGGATAATGAGTTTTCAATTTTGAGAGTTATTAGAGAAGAGAAGTGAAAAAAAAAGGAGTTTCAAAAGTTTTTTGAATCCTCATTTTTTACTTTTTTCAATTTCATTAACAAAAAGACCCACAAAATATATTTTGTACATACCTGTCAAATAATACACCATATTACAAAATGCATTCTGCATATTTCTCTCAAACACTTCTATCAAATTCAAATTACATTCTTACTATAATCCAAAAAAGCCAAAAAATTAGAAATGAAAAGTTAAAAATGAAGATCTCAAACACCCCTAAATGGAACATTTGAGGCCATTCCGACATGCAAATGCTGATATTAACAAGATGTCTTTTAACTATCCCTGTGATTTATTGCTCTACCTGTGAACAACTGCCCCATGAGAGATCTACACCTTTGCATTAACTTGAAACAATTGAAGAAGTAGAAGAAGAAATAATTTAAGGATGCCTGATATTTATGGTTCAGAGTTACTCCTGTAATTGCGTGGCAGTAACTATGGAGCAATAATAGGCAATCTATGCCGACAAAGGGGTGCTTTGGGTAAAAAACCAAAAAGTGATTTTTTAAAAAATCATTTTGTTCTTATTCAAAAAATTTTTGAATTCGTTAGTTTTGCATCAAGACTTTGTGATTTTTGGATTCCTCTCGACGAGACGAATCTAACAAGTATAAAATTATGGTTAAAACTCAAATTTTTTTGAATAAAGCAAAAATAGGTGGATTATTGGACCTATTTTGGCTTTTTCAAAAAAAATTGAGATTTGACCATAATTTTATACTTGTTAGATTCGTCTCGTCGAGAGGAATCCAAAAATCACAAAATCTTGATACAAAACTAACGAATGAATTATTTTTTTGAATAAGGACAAAATAGTTTTTTTTTAAATCACTTTTTGGTTTTTTACCCAAAGCACCCCAAAGTTTAACAATCACTTAACTTTTTTTTTTTTTTTGATCGTAATCACTTAACTTTTTTGAACAGACCACTTTCGCATATGGTTGGTAACAGGGCCAGCCCTGAGGGCAGAGGCCACTTAGGGCCCCCAGTTTTTAGCTCAATAATAATAGGGCCCCCAAAATTTGAGATATATTATGTATGTCAACACTTTTGTGTGATACACTCTGGTAGATAAGTGATAGGATGTTGCAGCTTTGCCCATGAGGTCCTAGTTTCAATCCTTGCAAACCTCAATTTTTTTTAGGCGAATTTACTTCGAACATGTAAAAATTAACTTTGTTGTAGGCGTTGGGAATGGTACCCACATTAATTCTCTAGGTTCTAAATGCCCTGCATTTCCACTGCATCACAAGGAAATGGTAGTACTTATATCGAATTCTTTATATATATACAAATTCTTAGAGGGCTAACCATACAGAGCCTAAGATCTCGGAGTGTAGATTATTAAAGGGCTCTAGTAGTCTTTATCTAGAGACATGTAGTTGCTGATGTTGTCTCAAAGGCATTTTTCAACAGCTCGGACATTTGTTTTGCAGTTTGGTAATCAGCAAAGTTTCCTTGGATATCATCTTGCATTGCGCTTAGCATAGTAAAGCGCGCAAAACGATCTCTTTTCAACCATGCATTGTAAGCTTCCATGTTGAGATGGAACTGGTCAGCGTTTCCCGAACTTCTTCATTGAAAAGATATTGAATTTTTCTTGGCTCATGTGTACTAAATTCCTAATTGACCCCATCACGCTTATCTCCTTTGTTGAGGTCTGCAATTATATATGTCCTTATCAGTCATTTCACTACAATCATTCCTGATTACTCTTTTGCTTTTATTGTAATTACAATCAAATTTCAGTCACTGCACTACCTTGAATCCTTTTGGGACAACTCAATTTTTTCTCCGGATAACAAAAACAAAAAAATTGGGGCCTATGCATGGCTATTCCCACATGGTTACTGGTTACGTAGCACCAAAAATGTGTGCTTAAATTGCAAGAAGCTAACTGAGTTAGAAACTGCATAGTTACTTTCTAACTATGTGCGCGCCCAGGGTCTATTTAAGAGTGAAAGACAAGAGTGGGGGTGGCTTGGAATTTCCCAAATCCTAAAACTTGTTATTGGACTTGACTAAAGCATGGATAGTTTTGCTCAATATTCTGGCTTGCTAAAAAATCTCTTTGCAGCAGATTCAATTACATTGGTGAGTTGCTTGTACAAACACACATTTGAATTGAATTGTCATGTGCTTGGATATTTCTCAACTGTTGTCACGATCAATTTTTCCCAACTTGGTGCTAAGGAAAGGCTACAATAAACATCCCTACACACTTGTTCAAACGCTACAAATCGATTACCTTTTATGAATAAAAAGTTAAGATTTTTTTTTGTATAAAAGTTGTGAAACACTCCAAATAGACAAAATGTTATGAACCATATGTTAAAAAGTTACAAGTTTTTAATATAAAAGTTACGAGACAAGAAAAAAAAATCGGAACTAGAACTTATTACTACTTCCTAAATACAGGAAGAAAGGCATTCGTATCGGTAGAAAATCTTTGAATATGTTATGATTGTCACAAGTTGGGTATGGTATACATCTTTAATGAGTGTGCATTATAGCCATTCCCTTATATAGATATTGTTGTTGCTTTACAAGTCCAAAACAAATGTTCAAATCCTCACAGTTCGACGCACGAGTAGCAAGTTTTACTCTCCCTCCTCACTCAAGTTATTCATCTTCTTCTAGTCCTAGAGTATTGTTCATCAAGAGAGGGTAACAAACTCAGTTCGGTTCACCCACACAATTCTAATCCGGTGCCACTTTAATTGTTTCTTTGTATACTGGGAGATGGACTAAAACCTCAAGCACCCCGGTATGGCAGAGAATCAGTTTTAAGGACACCCGACACCGTGTGATACACGGTGGTTGTTTACGCGTAAATTGATTCAAACACCTGAGTTATAAAAAAAACGTGGTTGATGTATTATGTATGAGAAGGTCGTGAGTGAAGAAAACAAATACTGGGGTGTATGGATGGATGGGTGAGCAAACAAATGTTATACATTTTCCTATTTACTTGATTGGTGTAGGGATAACATGGGTTTAGAGAGGAGTAATATGGGTTCATACAGAGCCACTCTATTTTATTTATTTTTTGATCGGCCAGAGCCACTCTATTTATTAGCGGCAGTTCAAACTATCGGTTGACGACGGTTGTTGTGCCCCAAATTTTTCCAGAAAAGGTGGCAGAAAATCGACACAACACAATGCTTACTTTATTTTTGTGTTCTTCACTTGGCCAAACATTCAGCAACTTCTTCGCTGTCTTTAGATCCCCAAAATATTCTTCAATGACCTGATATTTTCTTAGCTCTTGCAGCAGCTTTTGCTCCTCCCTGTCATCTCCGTCTTCCATCATCAATTCTTACATGCTTTGCACTGGGGGAAATGTCGAAATCATGTAACCGAATTAGACAAGTTTGAAACATCTCAGTCGTTGTTTAATCATCCACAAATATCCCCAGATCAACTCCTCTGTCTATCCTTTGTCTCGCGAAGGCTGTGGATGATGAGATCATGCATTAGTGTCTTCCAAACACTTCACTCTTTAGCCGTCTGTGACCACATTTTATGCATGCGGTGTTCCTTCTGAAATTGATGTAGTTACACCTGAACAACAACAAACATATACTTCTATAAACAATATAAATTTTAAGAAATAGAAGATAATAATCAGTGTTCTCATTTGATTTCCTCATGTGATCTCCTCATGCTTTCGTCACTTAAAGAAAATAGAATCTGCTAAGGTCTTATTTTGATGATACAAATAGTTCATTTTAGGGGTCTCCATGGGTACTGTACACAACTCCCGAGAAAAAACAAGTTAATAGGACATCGATAGCCATTTCAAAATCAAGTTTTGCCCTGAGAGAAACAAAGGATCACAACTATGAAGGTCCAACTTATTTTTTATTGCTATCTATTTTGAGCCAAATATGATTCAACCAAGCACTAATCGATAATCGAGTGATGATTTTATTTTATTTTATTTTTTTGCATGGCTGACAAACATATTGAGTTGAGACTAACAAAATGAACAGTTTGAATCATCAAAATGAGACCCCATGTGGGGTACCATTTCTCCTCACGTGAGGATCACCTGAGGGGCGTCACATGAGTTGATCCTGATCCATAGGAGAGAAACCAATTTACCATATATTATTTGGAAGTAGAGAACTCACGAGTCACACTCCCACTCCCCATAATTTAGTTGCCGCTTTGGAGGGTTTTCATTGCATTTCAAGCATCTTGTATTCTTTCCGAAGTTCAATAAATTGCATCTGTAAAAACAGGCATGAGTAACAGAAAAAACAAGGAAGATAAAGTCGATGATCTGAGAAAGAATTACTTGTCACATATCCAGTCTCCCTTCTTTAAAGCAAGACGATCCTGATCTTCTCCCACTTTTCTGAGTATTTCTGGGAATCGACAATCACAGTGCACGCACTTGGTATTTCGGGCAAAATTCTTCAAGTTGCATCTAAAATACAGAAAGCACTGTATATCACTCATCAAAACTCGGGAGGGGGGAAAGAACACTTCTTCAAACAAAATTGACGTAGCTAAATTACATAGAGCATATCCAATCGCCTTGTTTCATTGAGATGCTCATATGATCTTGCCCTTTGTAATTTGAATTTTCTTGCAAAGACGAGTTCAATTTGGTGAAGGTGGCACTTGGAGATTCAGAATTCAATTCCTTCATGCAATGCTCTACAATTTCTTTCAGCAAGCTTCTCGCCGTTTCCTCAACCACTTTGGTTAGGCATGACTTATTCTCTACCAGACCAGTAACAGGATTGAGCCCATAGGTTAACAATAAGCGCATGACATCCACAGTCCGCCCACCTTCACCCTCACGTGCCTCCACATATGCCCTCTCACAGTTTCCCCTCAAACTGCAGGCACCACAAACCTACTAAAATCGATATAGTAAATATATGATGAACGCCTACTCGCTTGGAAAAGATAACAACAACGAAAAAATATGAATTAGCTCAACTTCAGCACGTACATGTCCTTCATCAATGCCAACATGTGCCCTTAGGCGCTTCCCTGAGTTGACAACTTTCCTATCTATGACTGGACATCCAGATCCTGCAATCACCTCGATATCATGACTAGAGAAGTACCTGAAAGCAAGGCATAATGTGACATGTAAATTGAATCCATGAAAAATCTCACTTGTGCAAACTATAAGGGAAAGATTCCTTCTTCTTTATTTTTCATAAGCAAGCATTTTGATAGAGTTTCAAGTCAACTCATCGCTAAAATGAATCTGGCCTATTAGAAGGAAAGACAAATGGAACTATCAATTCAGTATCAATGGAGCTGTCACCAGCATTTGCCGTGTCCCCTTGTGTCCGAAACGGATAGTTCCAAGACCGGTATACCAATCAAGGAGTGTTGCAACCTCTAAGAGTGTCGGTACTTCATAGGGACCGGACACTTCATTAGGTTTTCCACATCACAATCCATACGGTTAAATAGCTGATGCAACCTCAGACTTCATAGGGACCGGACACTTCATTAGGTTTTCCACATCACAATCCATACGGTTAAATAGCTGATGCAACCTCAGACTTCATAGGGACCGGACACTTCATTAGGTTTTCCACATCACAATCCATACGGTTAAATAGCTGATGCAACCTCAGAATTCAAAAGGGCGTTACGGCCTGCCATAATGGTTAAATCTCGAGCTGCGAAGGGCCAAAGTGTAATAGCAACCACCCTCAATAAACAACGTCTATTTAAATGGTCTGTTACGGCACCAATTTTCTCAAATGTTAAAAAAGTTCAGATTTCGGCCTGACAAAGCAGCTCAAGGTATTTGATACTCTCTCCCACATCCAACTCTATCCACCATGAGAAAAGGTGAACAAACTAAACCGAACATGAAGCACAAAAAAGACAAAGAACAAAGTGCACAGCCACTAAACAAACATAATGGGGGAACAAAAACAGACTACAAAAATGACCAACGAAACCCAAAAGGGACAGGCATATTTTTGCCAACCCCTATATTTTATAAAACAACCTAGTCCAAGATCTTAAAACCATTTCAAAGAAGGCATTGAGAAAAGAAGGGAAAACTGGTCATATTGCAGGTAAAGTTTAGTTATTTATTACAAAAAGAGAGAACAATCACATCCCAAAAAAGCAGGGCCTTGTTCGGTTGCCTTCTCACCCAAAAAAATTTCGATGTGGGCCCCAACCTCTATCTGATGCATTTTTTTTAATCATTCCACATCTAACGCGTTCAACCCATGTCTGACGGATTTAACCCATATCTGACGCATTTTTCTTTATCAATCACTTTTGGTAGACAAAAATTGAGTCAGTGGGCCCTCTCACCCCAAAACCCAACGCGTAATGCAATTGTCCTCTCTCCCTCTCTAAACCCATTGTGTAATGAAGAACTTTAGTACAACAAGCAGCCGTCTGATTTTACGTAAATGCAGTAATCGCTGTGCTCCTTGGGCCCACTCACATGGGTTGCGTTGATGCAATCGCTTTTTGCCAAAAAATATTTGGGTGAAAAGGCAACTGAACAAGGCCTAGGATTGTAAGCTAAAATTAGTTTTTAGCTTAGTTAGATGCTCGACTTGTCAAAATATCACTCCGCTCAAAATACAAGTATGTTTCAACAGAGTTTGAACTTTGAACAATGACATCTCTTCAAAAAATAAAAAATAAAAACCCCGACAACAGCAAGACCATGAGAATAGCAACAATGATGAACAAATTTTATGCATCCTTTTTCCCTCTAGCTAACATCTATTTAATCATCAATCGATATTATTTAGTACTTTTGGGATCATTTCCCATGCTAAAATGACACTTAAAGGCGATCCAAACATCAATACAAAGCCACACCGAACAGCCAATCCATGCATGGAGAAGTTCTGACAGAATTCAATTACGAGAAATGGTTACTCGCTATCTCAGACCAAGAAGTACCATATGAAAAGAATGGTACTCTCTCCCCCTCCCTCCCTTTTTTAGGGTCCAATATTCCATTTTGGGTAGCCCCATACTAACTGTTCATGTTTAAAAAACTAGTGGGTAAAATTTGGGACATATTTTATTTTGCACCAAGTAGATTCAAGAATCCCATAAAAAGTTTAATGATAGAATGTCTTCGTAAAGAAAATGTAGGAGAAGTCACAACTTTTAAAGTGTAATGATGATATGTCCATAAAAAAGTTAGATTGAAAAAGATAAGGAGGGAGTATTACTTACAATAACACCTCTGCAGTTAAAACCTCTTAAAATACACACACACACACACACATATACGACTTTGCCACTCCTCTGATTTGGGTATTAGGGGTTGATTTTTTTTCAGGTTGTCATTTAGGGTTCCTTTTTTCCCAATTTAGTAAGATCTTTTTCTCTACTCCTATCTATAACTCTATATATAACAAATCTCCTTCTCTATCTCTCGTCGCTTTTGATATCTATAAGATTAGCCCTGAAAGTCTTTGGACGAAAAAAAAATGTCAAAATAAGTATGTGTGTAAAACTACCTATAAATCTTAAGTTATGAACAAATTTTTTTTTGTAAATAAAATGATGGCAACATATATACAGACAACCTACCAAATACCAGTATATAAATATGGAATATAATTTTTGATAGCAGGGTAGAAATACACGTGGTTCAGGCTATACACAAATCCTGAACTGTTCCGACGTCAAACAGTTGGTATGCACACTCAAGAGTACCAATTTACTAACCAATCCTCACCCAAACTACCAATTATCCTCATTCAACCCAATAGCACAACTTTAGTACAATCACATAGCTATTAAGCAAAAACAGAGAAATATCTCCAAATCATGCAGTTCCATACCTTATGAGATCAACCCTGTCACGAGCGAAATTAAGACAAGCAGTACGAATTCGATTCACATTCTTGAAATCCAATTCTCCATTACGAAAGGGGTTCCCAACTTCTTCCAAATACCCGCTTCTAAACAAGTGTTCCATCAACCCGAGCCATTCAGGCCAAGGAGGCGAGGTTCGAACCGTACACGTCTTTACTGAACTACTTTGGTGAAACTGCTTAACATTCTGTCTAGCAAATGGGTCTCCATTGGCCTCAACGAGTTCTGGCCGTGAATCGGTGATTATGGTTTTGATGGATTTGTGAAGATGAGAAATGGGTATGAGAAGATTAGAGATTTTGGATTGGGGTTTGAGGATTTGGAGGAGATATCCATGGGTTTTCCGGAATCGGTTTAACATCTGCCAATTAGCGTGAGAAACACCGGAGGAGTGTTGACTCCGTCGTTCAACTTCGGTTCCAACCTCAAACGGTTTTGGTCTCCAATTCTGACTACAGACGATATCGGAGCGACGAGTGAGTTTCACGGTAATAAAGTGGGATGCCAGGCCTGTTTATTGGAGGGTAGAATATTTTCCGGGTAAATTTCCCCATTTTTGCTGGTTTGTTTTCAATTTTTTTTCCATTACCTTTTGAGTTTGTTAATTTCTTATTTTAAGCTCAATCCCTCCATTTAATACTCACTTATTTCTAATTTAATAATCCATTACGAAACTATGTACAATTTTTAAACTAAAAAATAATGTATTTACAAAAATTATTTTTTTATCAATATGGATCTTATTTGATAGATCTCATTGAGAACTTTAATACAGTGCAAAAAAATTCAAAAATGTAAACACATTATTTTAAAAAATTAGTTTTTGAGTTATTATTTTAAGTTTTAGAAAATGAGAAAAAAAAAAGTAAAATTTTCATATTTTATCATTTGACTTTTGAAAATAGACAAACATTTTAAGACTTAAAAAAGTGTGTTTGTGGACTAACAAATTCAGACGGAGGGAGTATTATTTATTATCAAAGTAGTTTCAAAGTAATCACAATAAGTGATGAATTTACATTTTTATTCTTACTTTTTCAACCTAAGTACAATGTTTTAAAGGGTAAAAGAGGAAAAATGATAACTTTGTTCGGTTTAGGTCTTGAGGGAGGGTTTTTGGAATAATGAATAGAGAGACAGAGAGAGAAAATTTATTGAGTGCAATGTAGGTCTTGAAACCCAAACCGAACAAGATGGATATTCCTTTAATAAGTTGAAATTCTAAAACAAGACCAATAAATTTGGAATGGATGTAGTAATGTGAATAACGTGTTTTGTGTTTGGTTGTATTTGGCTGGTTATGGTGGAGAAACATAGAAAGGCAAATTCTATGAGCATCCCACTTTTTGCTTTGTTTTCGGTAATATGGACTCGTAATGAAAACTCAGGTGTCTAAATGAGCTTCCGTGCACCTTTGTAATTAATGAGGGGTCCCTTTGTTGATGACTCACTCAGCTGTCAATAAGCTAACAAAATGACAATCACAACACATGCTCCGATACAATTTTTATATTTTCCAAGACAACTTTGCAAATTTCAATACATTTTTTTTTTAGCTTTTCAATTAATACTTTTTTTGAGCTTTAACAACGGCTGCTTGTAACATTTTCCTAACGAAAAAGTGAAAAGAGGGAAAAGGTGAATTATTTTCACGGCCAGTGGCAACAAAAGTAAAGAGGGAAAAGGGAAGTTATTTTCACCGCCAGTGGAAACAATAGTTTCTTCAATGCAATAAATTTAGAGGGAACTTTTGTTTCCATCGATGGTGAAAATTATTTAAACTACGAGAGAGTGAAAAAAGGGATTGGGAGGATTTGGATCTTCCAAATTTAGAGCATCTTCACTCCTTAGCCAAATCTTACATCAAACTCAAATTTGAGTAAAAAAACACCAAAAATTCCACTTCACTCCTTCACCAAATTTGATATTACTCAAAAAATTTACCAAATTTGGTGAGAACCAAATTTAACATCAAATTTTGAAGGCTATTTTCTCTTCCTCAAATTTACAACAAATGTCATTAATGAGGCTTTTACTCAAATTTATGCCTAGTTTTGTTTTTACCAATTGGAGTGCTCTATATCAAATCAAGTTTTTACTCAAATTTGGATAAAATTTTGGGTTAGGTGTAGACCAAGTCCAACCCTTACCCTTTTTTCCCCACAAATTTGATTAAAAAATTTGGTTCAAAGCTTCATTTGATATGATTAACTCCGGTCCCAGACTCAAATTTTGAACCTCTTCCACCACCTACCGCCCTCTCGCGCGCAACTTTTGAAAAATCATATCGAGATTTGGACGACCACCACCACCACTTGACGACGCCGACCACCACCTCTCCTTCAAATCTGGACGACAACGGCCACCACTCCTTGAAAAATCAACTCTCTCTTGACGACGACGGTGGTGGTGTTTGAAGGTGGTCCGACGACGACCACGACGGTGGTGGAGGGTGGTCCGACGATTGTTGCCACCACAAAGGTACCTTTGGAAATTTGGTTTAAGGGCTTTTTTCTCTCCAAATTTGAGAAAAAATTTAAGTAAAATTTGATTTGGTATAAATTTGGTTCAAAGACTCAAGTGAGGTTTTTGGAGTTTTGTTAGTTTTTGAATTTGGTTGGTTTAAGTGTGGGCTGGAGGTACTCTTAGGGATGAGGATATGCGTTGGAAATGAATTTTTAGACTTTTTACTCAAAAATAGGGTAAATTACACTGACCTCCCCTGAGGTTATTAACATTTTCACTGACCTCCCCTCTGGTTTCGGAAATGACATTAACCTCCCTTACTTTACAAAGTAATATGCACATACCTCCCTTGCCGTTAAAATTGACCTAACGGCGTTGACTTTGAATGCTAAAAGACTATTATACCCTTCCTTGCAAACAATTTATGTTACATTATCATTACATATTTTATGTTAACACATATTGACAAAAAAGAGTAAGATATTAAATTGGACAAATCTTAAAAAAAAATACACTGTTAAAAAAGAGGGCTGAAAATTATTTAAATAAATTAGAAGGAAAAAATACACTACATTAAAAAAAAAGGGATTAAAATTTTTACTGTTACTATCTTGTTTTCAAAACTTGGCACAAATTTTTTCCTTTTAAATTATTTAAGTACTCCAAATTTTAACCCTCTTTTTAAACATATAGTGGATTTTGTTTTCCTTTTAGATTATTTAAATAATTTTAATCCCCTTTTTTAATATAGTGTATTTTTTCCTTTTAATTTATTTAAATAATTTCAAGCCCTCTTTTTTTAACACATAGTGTATTCTTTTTTAAGGTTTGTCCAATTTACTCTTTTTTAGGTTTGTCCAATTTAAGGAAAAAATTTGTGCCAAGTTTTGAAAACAAGATAGTAACAGTAAAAATTTTAATCCCTTTTTTTTAATATAGTGTATTTTTCCTTCTAATTTATTTAAATAATTTTCAGCCCTCTTTTTTAACAGTGTATTTTTTTAAGGTTTGTCTAATTTAATATCTTACTTTTTTTTGTCAATATGTGTTAACATAAAATATGTAATGATAATGTAACATAAATTGTTTGCAAGGAAGGGTATAATAGTCTTTTAGCATTCAAAGTTAACGCCGTTAGGTCAATTTTAACGGCAAGGGAGGTATGTGCATATTACTTTGTAAAGTAAGGGAGGTTAATGTCATTTCCAAAACCAGAGGGGAGGTCAGTGAAAATGTCAGTAACCTCAGGGGAGGTCAGTGTAATTTACCCCAAAAAATAAAATAAAATAATGTTTGGGTAGCAAAAAGGGCAAGCAACTACTAACAAGTATCGATATACAAAGACACGGCCGACGGGTCCCCCATTATTCGGACACCATGACTATCGCCGGCGCCTTCAAGTCCTCCTCTCTCATCTCCTGGAAATCAGTACTCTCTCTCTCTCTCTCTCTCTCTCAATGCAAAGCCATCTCCGCCTGTATCAAAATCCGTGAACATCTGTCGTGTTTTTATTCCAGACTGGCAAGCTGCAGCAAACCCTGGCAAACTGCATAGAGCGTACCGGAAAGGCCCTCCATTCAGGAAAGACTTCGACGGTCAAGATTTCTCCGGAGTCCGCCGGCAAAGGGAGGTACTTCGTGTGTCGTTCGCAGCTGATTCCTGCGTCGATTGATTTCGCCAAAGAGAGCCCTCTCTGTACTACGCTGCAGAAGGATGGGCACAGCGTGCGGACCGTTGAGCACGTGCTCTCGGCTTTGGAGGCTACCGGCGTTGATAATTGCCGTATCGAGGTCACGTGCTCTGGTTCTGAGGATCAGTCTGTTGAGGTAGGTTGCAAAAATTCTACTATATGTCCGGCCTGGAATGTCTTTGTTGGAAAAAATTTCTAAGTTTTTCCCGCTAGTTACTAAATATTGTTTTATATATATATTTATACTAAAATTCGATAGTCTTATAGGAAAATGCATTTTTTTATATTCGCCGTTCACGAACCAGACAATCTTAACATACTTGTACGGGTGATTACTAGCCAGTTCGGCTGAGCAATTGGTTGTTGAAACTTGGTTTGAAAACTTAATGAGCCTTCAAACTTGTTCAGGCTTAGCTTTTTAGTGGGACGAGTCAATTTCGAACGAACTTTAATCGAGCTAATCTCAAGTAGCCTGAATTATTTACACATTATAAGCTAAACTTTCTGAGTCGTAGCTTGTTCAAGTTCGGTTTGAAAGCTTAACGAGCTTCATAAAAATGTTCCAGCTTATCTTGAACGAGCTTTGAATTTAACAAAGACAAGCTCAAACTCGAGTTGCTTGGTCCGTTGTCCTAGGTAGGTTGCAGAAAGTCTATATAATACATAGAGTGAGGGTTGAATTTTGAGTTAAAAGTCAAGTGTGAAATTTCTCATGTGTGTGTTTTATGATGGTCGTGTGTAAATCTTGATTGCCATGGACCATCTTACTTCTAGGGCTGTTTAATTGGCAGAATTCGAGATGGGAGTGAATTTGGATAGTTCAGTGAACTGTATATGCATTTGATATATAGACCACTACTCATGTCTTGTGGGATTTGGTCCGTTGGGATTACACATGCAATGTGATTCTATATATCCGCATTAACCTTGGACTAGGAATAGCATTGGGCTTTAAAGAAGCTTGTGGAGCTGGAATGAAAGCAAATTCGTGCTATGTGAGTGAACTGTAGTAAAACTTGTTGCGTCTTGTTTTCCGTCTTGGAGCTAGTCTTGCTTTTGGGCAGCTTATGTCTGTTGGTCTTGTGTCGGTAACAGTCTCATTAGGGTTGCTTTTGGTCTTGTTTTGGCTGGCTTGGATTTCCTTTGTGTTGTTTAGGTGGTGTGTGAGTTGTCAGTTGTATGTTGTTTTACAGGGGTATGCCCGGTGATCATGTCCTTGTTTTGTTTCAACAAGTTTAACTTACACATACACACCCCCAAAAAAAAAAAAAAACTGTATAAAAAATTGTGACATCTCAAGCGTGTGAGAATGAGTTTCAAAATAGAAATATTGCACGTTAGTGGGAAAAATGGTGAGAAATTATCTTGTAGTTCGTTCAACTAATTCTGATTTTACTTGCCACATAATTGGCACAAAGACTTCATGGATATTATCTTCAGAAAATCGGGTTTACAACCTTGATTTTTCTTTTGGTTTTTGGTTCTCAGTTTTGGTACATTGTATTTTCCATATATTTGGTAAACTTCGTAAAATTTAGGAGGTTTATCACATGCTCCTAATTTCTTCAATTCGGATGAACAGTTGAAATTCAATTTAAATTTGTGGAAACACAACCATGACTACGTGCTAACTAGTTGCGCGTAGCTGAATTTTTGGCCAACATGCTGAAATGAGAAATGTTCAATGTAGCTTGGAGACTAATAGTAACATGCAAACTGTCCCAGGTTCCTATTCTTGATGGTTCTGCGAGGGAATGGGTGGAAGCAATTGAGCTAGTTGGTTTAAAGGTGGCCACTGATCAGGGTGGGAATAGTTGCAAAAAAATGGCTCCTTTTCTGAATAAATCTCTTCATGTGAGGAAGAATGATTCTTTTGTGGCCGCAATCCCTTCTCCAGAAGTTCACATCACTTGTGGAATTGACTTCCCACAGGTATATATTCCACAGCTTTGCTAAATAGACCAAAAGCAGCTCATTGTAGTACCTTGTGAAAACTTGTGTGTTTGCTTGCATTCTTGATTTCTTGTAAATGACATCCTTTGCTTTCTGGCTTTCCCGACGGCGAAAGAGTGAAATTTCAGGAATTGTTTTTCAGAAAATTTATCTCCACTACTCAATACTTTGTATTAACACTCATGCTAATTCTCCTTGATTTTTTCATGTGCGTGCTTTTCCTACTTTTAAGCATGAAATAGAAATAGTGCAACTTGTCTTCAATTGTTCCTCCTAATATGATCCACCTAATACTCATTAAAGTATCTACAAGTGTTCCCTCCCGGGAAGTGGTTATCTGGTGTCTTCCTTTGGAGTAGTAATTTTGCTAATTATGTAGTACAGAGTACTATTTATATTATGCGATGACTCATGAATTTTAGTAATTTCTGCAAGTAATTTTGCTTTTTTTTTAAGCCACGCAATAAAATAAAATAAAATAAAAATGGATACCTGCATTTTACTGACACATTGGGAATAGATACATATATGCACTAAACCAGAAAATAAAGGTAAATTACTTCCATCAAATTAGAAGGGGCAAAAAGTAAAAAACACAAATACCATATGCATTTTACATATGAAAAAGTATTATCTATTATGAAAAAGCATCCTTCACTCAAAAAGAATCCATGCTAATTTTTATCCGAGCCCGACTTTTTGATATTGCATGCTGAAGTCTGCATGTGTCCCTACAATGTCCTTAGTGTTCACCTGTGTCACTGACTTAAACAACATATAATGGAAGTGATCAGAAGACATATTTGGGCTTATCAAACATGTGTTCAGAGCATGTATACCATCTGCATTTTACATATGAAAAAGCATCCATCACTCAAAAAGTATCCATGCTAATTTTTATCTGAGCCTGACTTTTTGATATTGCATTCTGAAGTCTGCATGCGTCCCTCCGGCCTACAGTGTCCTCAGTGTTCCCCTGCATCTCTGACTTAAACAACGTATTATAGAAGTGATCAGAAGACATATTTGGGCTTATCAAACACGTGTTCGGAGCGTGTCGTGTCTGTGCCTGATACATCTCAAACACTTATAAATGATGCAGTAGGTGTTTCTATGCTTCTTAGCTTGTTTTCTCTGATGCATATGGTATATTGTCTACGTGGACTCTCTTGTAGAAATAGGAAGAATGGCTACGTCATTAGTTGGTTAAGTTTTCGCGTGCTACACATGATGAAACTCAATGATAATCTGCTTCAGGTACCTGCTATCGGCTGCCAGTGGTTTTCTTCCTCAGTGAGCGGCACTTTCTATGCTAAACAAATTGCCCCTTCTAGAACATTTTGCATTTATGAAGAGGTAAAAATCCATCATCACAAAACTAATGCAGACTACGACTGCTAAAGGAAATGGCTAAGTTGGTGTTTATTACTTTTTATACACAATTTTGGCATTTTCTTGGGAAACAAGTACCTACTGTATATGTTTTGGTTCTTGTTTCTGCCTCCTGATTTTTGTGAAGGGGATTGGAAGAAAATTTAATGAATGGGACCAATCACCAATGGGTTCTGTGCAACGATCAATGTTGTCTTTTCTGATTGTCCTCTGTAAGTAAGTGATGGGAGTGACATATTTCAGTTCACCTGAATGTGCTCTCTCAAGTTGGTTGGTTTCTGTTATTTGTTATTTCTTGAAGCACTGGTAACCATGTTCCTCCGGTTTTCCTCTTTACCATTTGTTTTAGTTGTAAATTGTTCTTTTTAGATCTTTTTAAACTTCCGTTGAACATAAGAACCTATTGTTATTCTGATTTTAGAAGATCAGAGAAAATTGATCTGTCTTCATACTATGGGTGTGCACAGGCTGGGTCGGGTTTGGCCTTAACCTGCAGTCCGACCGAGTCAGACCAACCACATTGGGTGGGAGAAATCATGACCCGTATCCGACCGAAATAGCTTTATAAACCGAACCTATCAGGTTACTCGGGTTTCGGTTGGGTTCGGATTGGGTTTATCAGGTGATGGCTGTACTGCCCATTAGAAAATTACAGAACACAAAAGAAAATTAAATAGCTTCACAAATGTGAGGAAGGAGTAGGAAAGGGAGAGATTTATAACAGCTATTTCGTTAAAAAAAATTGGAATCTCTAGAAATGAAGAACTCTCTGCAAAATGAATGGCACTTCGTGAATATTGCCTTCTCTAGTATGAAACGAAGACAAAGACGAAGATGAGTTTCATTGGAGAGGGAAGATAAGATTTGTGTTTGAACCTTATCTTTCATTGCACCTGGTGGGATTGGGCTGGGCGGATTGGATGGGTCACCCGAGTTTTGCTCAGCCCTACTTCATAGTTCATACTCTCTCTGTCCCGAATTTCTTGTCCATTTACGTGCATGCGAGCCATTTTTCAATTGCTTATATCTTTCAATTTGTAATATTTTTTACAATTTTGAAAACTTTGTTTAATAGAACTCATCGAGAACTATTAAACGAAATCGATATTGTATATATATATATATATATATATATATATATATATATATATATATATATATATATATATATATATATATAACATTATAGATGTGAGAATATAAATAATTTTTGGAGGTGTTGTGAGTAGTAAAAGTGGACAAGAAATTCGGGACGGAGGGAGTACTATTTTAATTATCTTGCGCCATCCATAAAGTAGTTCCAAAGTTCATTTTGAATATTGCTGCAGGTGGAGCGTATGCGAGATGCAGGACTCATTAAAGGTGGCTCAAAAGAAAATGCCATTGTTTGCAGGTGAGGAGCTTAAATTTTGTTTTTGTGTTTTGTTAATAAGTTAGTTAGGAAAAAATGCATTTAAATTTTTTGAGGAATTAACTCTTTTTTTGCATGAATATTGGGATTCCTTCACTGTGGTTTGGTGCTATAGCTCAAGATACTATTTTGATAGAAATGTGTAGTTTGACCACTTGTTAGGCAGTTTTGCTTCAGGTACCATTTAAAACAAAGGGTATATTTCCCATTTTTAAACTTTATTCTGTTCTCTAAACCAAAATCCTATAACATTGTTGAGCATTTAGCTGGATGTACAGAAAATGGGAAACGTATCCATACTATTATGAATCCACAATATCCATCTTTAGGCAGCAATTGGATGTTTACATCACATCTCAAGAATCAAATTTGGAGAAAAGGAAATAGCAACATCATCTATTATCAGTGGAACATGGAAATTTTTATATCTAGGTATTGAAATTTAAACCTATGCCCTGACTTTTCATTTTGTTCTATGAACTACTCATTTGTATTGAACTATCCAAGTGTTTGTAGTTATCCTTATCTTAGGGGATCAAGTGATATTAGATTGGGCTTTGTTCATCCACTTGTAAGCCCCGTGCGAGATTGCATACTGTACTTATTTTTATAGTTGCACTGTTAGAGTGGGCTGGCATGTTGCTCAATCACTCCTTGCTGAGATCAAGTAAAAATTGGCCTATTTCTGGCATGTTTATCCTTCTCAAGCTACATCTGTAACATAAGTTCTACTCCTTTGCTTTTGCGAAATTTTCAATTCATCTTTAACCTTGTTTTATTGAACCACTTTTGAGATTTGGCTTCAGCAAGATGGAAGTTGTGTAACTTGTATCAAATTTCCTGATTTTGCAGTTTTGCTCTTGTTATGAGAGTAAATCTTGGCTGCATGATGTAGGTGTTGCCGATTTTAAGTTCTTTATTATATCCTGTTATCCTGTAAAAATATCTCGTATATTGTCATGTTATCAAGGTTTTGTGCAGCTTTCGGAACCACCTGGATATTGTTAAACCTGGTGTTGAGACATCCCATTTTTCTGTACCCTCTTTTATTTCTTTGATAAACAAAAAATTTCGGGTATAATAACCGGAATCACTTGGATACGTTTTGGGGTTACCATTTTGTTTCTTTTTGTTCTCTCCTTTTTTATCGTTTTCTTTTTCTATTTTGCAGGACTTCTGTCTATTTAAAAAATCTCAAATTAAAATTTGGTTTGACGACATTATATCACTAACAACCTGTTATATAGTACCAGTGGAGGTTGGCTGAATCCACCATTGCGCTTCCAGGACGAACCTTGTCGACATAAAGTCTTAGATCTTATTGGTGACCTTTCCCTTTTTGCACGGTGTGGTAGTCAAGGGCTTCCAGCAGCACATGTGGTGGCTTACAAGGCATGTCTTCCTTTGCTTCTATATTGGTAGCTCTTATGTTATTCATAATTTCTGGTCTACGGACTGGAAATCCTGAATATTCCAGACCACAAAATTAACCATCTCGTTTGGGTACTATTATCTCAATTGGTCATATTTTCTCTCCTTCAATGATCTCTATGATTCTTGCTTACAGTTGATCGCTCATCAAGTTGCTGAGTAAACTGTATGTGGTGCAGAGTGGCCATGCATTACATGCTGATTTTCTTCGCTGCCTACTGAGAGTTGATTAGGAGCAGAAGCTTCAACATGTGCTCCAGTAGAACCTATTGTTCAGATTTATAGGCATATGCTCAGTAAATAGTTTCAACTCTGCTGATTTAACCTCAATATGGTAAGGTTCGCTGATTCTTCTTGTTCGAATTTCTGAAGGGAAATGATTTTCCTGCTCTGCTTCTGTATAAATGCACTCCCAATGTCGTTTCCTTGTGTCAATTGAGAGTCGTGCCCTGTGTTATTTATTCTCAAGACTGTAAAGACAAACTTTGGAGTGTATTTATAAAGAAGTCTGGAGTGTCAAATGTCAATATCCTTCATTTTTTGCATTAGAAGCCATATTTTGTTAAACAGCTGCAATGCCACAAATGGAGGGTAGCTGTGCCATACTTTGTGAAGAAGCTGTTCATATTTCTGGAGTTACATTTCTCCCCCCCTCATACCCTATTTTGTCTCATAATTTTTTTTTTTTACGCATCTGCTAGCATTGGAGTTATTCCATTTTGTTTAATAACTGTTAGTAGTTTGAATTCCACTTATTTGGGATACCTTTATCTGCTGGTCTTTGGAAAACAAATTTACAGGATAAAATAGAGAGCACGGTAATTGCAATATAATGTGAACCGTACAACATGTTTGCCAAATAACATAAACAGAAGTCTGTGGAAGTAGGGGCGGAGCCAGGATTTTTGGCAATGGGGGTCAAAATTTAAACTCTTACTAGGTTTGGGCAAAAAATGAGGTGTGAAGTGGAGTCAAAATAGCAAAAACCTAGGCAAGGGGGGTCAAAATTTGAACTCTTAATAGGTTTGGGCAATAAAGGAGGTGTAAAGTGGGGTCAAAATAGCAAAAAACTGGGCAAAACTATAACTATCCCGGCAAAAATTTGGACCAGTTGACCCCCTTTGTCTCTTCCTCCCTCTGCCCTTGTGTGGAAGTAGTTTTCTTGTTACAGGAAGGAAACTAACCAGTTGCATCCCCAACATGATGTGCAGCAGTAGAACCACCCCGGAAAAATTAAGCGACACCATATCATTCATGTACTTCAGTCTCACTGTAACATTTGATTGAATGAGAGGGACTTTAGTCTCCAATCACTTTATGCTGATTTAGAAACTGCATGCCTGCTCGTATTGGCTTGCATCCTGTGACGGGGATTTGTTCCAATAGTCGGTCATTCTAATTACACAATTCTTTCTGCATCTATTTACATCAAGGATTTGTGGAGCCATTTACAAAGTGAATCAAAAAATGATAGCAACATCAAAGAATGCATGGAGCTTCAAATTTTGCTTTGCTCAATAAACACTTACAAATCTTTGTGTTTTTATTTTTTGGCAGGTACACTCACAATGCTTGATTCAAAGACAGCCCTAAAAGATCCAGTCGACCTTAGGATTTGATGAAGGGCCAATGTTCTCTTTTCGGTTGATCATAAATTTGAATCAAGGTCTTTTTTGCAGTTTATCTTCTTCACTCTTCAGAAAGAGTGTGGCCAGGTTTTGTTTTTGGCGATGATAAACCTCACTAGACACTCGATAGGGCTAATTTGGCTCATTTTACCACCTAAACTTCGGCGATAATGAAATTCTTTCACATCCTATCTCTTGGTCTCACTATCCCCTTTCTTAAATCCCCAGCCGCAGTGTTGCCACCCAAACCACCGTCACCAGCAGTCCTATGCCACTTGCATACCAAATTGCTTCCAAAATCGACGCATTAGGTAGATAGAGTTGTTAGTGGGAAAACATAGAGTTAGTCCTGGTTGATTCCAGACCTGGGAAACCAAAAGCATTATTCGTAAAAGCAGCTGTGAACAACATGATGCGGCATCCAATTTCAAACCAGTCGTCTTTGCTCAATATTCACCAACTTTTGAAAAGGGCAAAATAATAATTGTATAAATTGTCATCCATTAACTTTTTAAAACACACACTTATTAAAAGACGACTCAAAATATAATAGTAAACAATAAAAAAAAAAAAAAAGGGACAGAGGGAGCAGTTAATTTTTTTTCTGGCCCTGTGTTCGTTGCACGCTATGAAGTGTGAATAAAAATGGAAGACGTGTATCTACTGTTATGAATTAAAAATGTGAAGTGTGAATAAAATAAATTCATATTAAGTTGCAATTGTGAAAAATGTAAGATAAACAAAGTAAATAAACAAAACAAAAAAAGTGTAGGTATTTATTTATCTTTTTTTAATACGGTAAACACTTATAACTCCCCATGTCCCTATAATCTCCCTCTCTGAGTGACTACTCTCATTGAACATTCCTCCAAATGGGCTTTGCACCACACACTTGTGTGGGTTTCGTACACTTTGTTGTGGGTATCACATAAACCTCCCCAATGAAAAAAAAAAACCTCTCCCACTTAGGGGTAGTTTTCCAAAAGATTTTAGAACTGCAGTTCAAAATAAAAAAAAAGGATTTTAGCATCTAGGTATTAAAATTATGATATTTCAAATCAAAAAATGAAGTGGTTTCGTATATCGTTTTTCAAATTTTTTTCGCACCAAATTAAAGTATACGAGGAGTACTTAATTTGGTGCGAAAAAATCGAAAAACGATACACGGAACCACTTCATTTTTTGATTTGAAATATCATGATTTTAGCAGCTGAATACTAAAATCTTTTGAAAAACTAGGCCTAACAAGTAAAAAATTGGATCCCAATTTTCCTTTGTGTCTACCCTGGAAGGCTAGAAGTCATTTTAGGAACAAAATTTAGAAACCTCACTGTGAATGACCTTACAAGTACAGTATATTATGGGTGAACCCTAAACAATTTTTATGGCAAACCTATAGTCAAAATCAACTTTTTCCTAACTTAGAACTCAAGTCTCAAATGATACCTAGGCCAAAGGATATCATAAAAAACAGAAAAATAAAAAATAAAAAATCCCAAGATTCTTCTTGCACGGTCTAATTCCTCCGTGCTTAGCGGCTTTTTTTTGTTCCAAGACATGGACTTGGGATCCTGCATTTTAATGCTAAATTATAGGGTTGTTAACATTTCATATCACGAGTTAAAAAAAAAATCATATCATTCCATTTAGGGATTAATTTACATTTCATATCATTCCTTATAGGGATTAATTCTTAATGCAGGAGTACTGGATTTGATCATTTTTTACCTGGTAGTTGGTATGACTTTACATTTCATTTTTCATTTTGATTCGACAGCCAAGATGTCTGGTCAGCTTACGCGCACTTTGGCTATTTTTCCTTTTTATTTCGTTCAAAGGCAAGCAATGAATAAGGGATTCATATGGCCAAGCCCCAAGAGGTTACCAAGTTTCGAACTCAAAATGTCTTAGTTAAATTTATCCTTGTTGCTAATTGAGCTACCTTGGGTTTTCTTTCTCTCTTTTTTTTTTCCTAAACTGCAAAAAGGTGAGAAGAGGCGACCAATGTGGTAACTTTTCTTGGGTGTGACCATAGGAGTTCCCAACTCGCTGTGGAATATCCAGTACTACCCGAAAAGGCAAGTTCTAGGTTTCTCCTTCAACTTATGAAAAAGGCTTCTATTACCCTCGATTTTTTTTTTTACTTCCTCTGTCCTAAAAAGTTAAGGCTACTTTGAGATTCTAACTTTTTTTTTCAAGACAATCATTACACTTATGCATTTTTGTCTTTCTCAATTTGCCCTTAATCATTACAATAACAATAACATAGCCCATTTAGTCCCCAATAATTGCGGGTATAAGCGGGGAATAAATAGGAGACAGACCTTACCTTTGGCAATAAATGCACAAAGTGGCTGCTCTCAGAATGCCACTGAAACAGATGGTTTGGAGACAAAATTATTACAACATTAAAAATGACCCAAAAGAATTGATTGCCCAGACAATGGAGGCAATTGATATTATCGATGGAACAATTTATGTCAACTAAAATTATCCATAATATTGGATTAAAAAAAAAAAAAGAATAGATTATGGCAAATCTGGTAGGAGCCAGTGACACTTAAGGGTGAGTTTCCGAATGGATTTTATCAAGATTTGATAAAATTATCAAATCTAGATAAAATCAAGCCTTGATTTTATCCATTCGAAAACTGGATTGATAAAATCTTAGATTTTTTAATGCAAAAATTTAAGATTTTATCAACCCATTCGGATAAAAAATCTAAGATTTTATCAACCCAGTTTCCGAATGAATAAAATCAAAGGCTTGATTTAATCAGATTTTGATAAAAATCTATTTGGAAACTCACCCTAAGGATAAAAGAAGATTCGAGGGGTACTCAACAGAAGTAGTGCAAAAAACTAATGATAGATTATTTGTCAAAAAGACATTTCAAAACGTGATGGCAGCGACTAACAATATTGGTAGTTGACAAGGTTAATGGTTGGTATTCCATAACACTTCACTTATGGTAAAATGGTTTTAGTACTTAAAAATCAGTAGGCCAAAATCAGCTTGTTTCACTGATTTATGATAATTCATTGAATTATGATAATTTTTTAAAGTATTGTCCTTATGCAATATAAAATGCAACCCATCGCTAACAAGTCTAAAGGGCAATTTGAATATTTCAAAATAGGAATGATATTTCCCACTCAAGTTTATCCGGGAAGAAGCTGACTTTAGATTGAGAGGAATCAAAAAAAATATAAAATTATGACAAATACCCAATTTTTTTTTAGAATTATCCCCCCAAAAACCTCGGTAAACGGGCTAATTTGCCTTCGGGGCTTTTCTGAGTTATGGCTCTTACGTTTTTAATAGTAGCTCATTTTGCAGTGTTTGTGGACCCCACACAAACCCAAAAAAACAGATGAAGTTATAAACGCTGAAACTGGGGACAGGAAAAGATCCTTCTCTTTTTAATTCTCCCGGGGATTACAGCTTTTACTAAGCTACGATTGTGTTTGGTTTTGGTTTTGGTAATTAAAAATATAAGTTAATGATTAGAGAGAGAGAGAGAGAGAGGGGAATGAGGATAATATTTGAAATAAGGAGTAATGATTGGATAATACTCTCTTCGTCTCAATTTTATTGTTTTATTCTAACCGGATAAAAAAACGATTATATTTTTCAATTGGTAATACATTTTTATATGCAATATGGATCTTGTTTGATAGATCTTGATTTAATCTAATAAACAAAGTGTTCAAAATCACTTAAAACATTGTAGATTATAAGATATAACACTTTGAAAAAGTGACAAGAACTTCCAAAATGGACTATAAAATTGGGACGGAGGGAGTAATTGAGAAAACCGAGTCTTGAAACCAAAATCAACAAGGCCTACGTTACCCAATTCACTTGGAAACTGGAATCCTGGTGTGCGTTTTCTGGTGTGCAATATCCAAACAGTCCTAATTTTATCTCGGCATTTGACAGATCTAAACTATCCCTTGCCAAGATGAAATCCGAGCCGTTGGTTACCAAGATCAACGGCTCGAAAGCGCAAGCTAAGGCCACATGCCAACACTCCGAGTCTAGTTCACACACTAAATTCACACGCAGTAGTAGTAGGGCTGCACAAAATAACCGGTGAACTGTGAATCCGGTCCGAACCAAACCGATCCGTGCGTTTTGGATTTTAACCGTGGATTAATGGTCCGGACACGGATTGAAAAAATAGTAAACCGTGACTCGCGGTTCGGACACGGATTTTGATTTCGAAACCGTGGATTAACCAATCCGGACCGTGAGATTTTTATTATATACAATTTTTTTAAATATATATATATACACACACACATAATTTGACACAAACTTCTACTACACAGACTAGTGGGTAAACTGTGATCTCTTTCAAAACTTGGATGTGTATTTTTATTGATGACCCATGAGTGTGAGATTCCAACGAAAACATCTTCTCTAATTAGCTACGGGAGCTCTTTACTTTGATTTCCTATGTTTCAAGTTGATGTGTTAGTTTCAAAACAGGAATTAGCTGTTACGAACTTCTATGTTTGTGAACTTGTGGTGTCCTTAGTATTTATAGAATTTGAATAATGTACTTTGGGATACTTCTTGATTTATTTTTATGCCAGATTACGACTACCGTAAATAATAATGTCTTATATAACATGCAATCCGTGGATAAAATCGGAACCGATCCGTGACTCGCGGATCGAATTTGAACCAAACCGTGAGACTTTTGGTCCGGACACGGATTGTATTTTCTAAAAACCGTGACTTGCGGATTAGGATTGGATTCATGCCAATCCAATCCGATCCGGACCGTGTACACCCCTAAGTAGTAGTAGTAATTGAGACTGAGTCTAATTGACAATCGTAATCCTAAGCATTAAGGGGTGGTTTGGGTAAATTGAAAAAAATGATTTTTTGGTTTTTTTGGTTTTTGTTCTTATTCAAATTTTTTTTGTATTTGTTAGTTTTCAGTCGATTTTTCGCGGTTTCTTGGCTTGTCTCGACATGAGGAATATAAAAAGTATAAAATTATTAGCCAAACTTAAAGTTTTGTGAATAAAGACGAAAAATAATCCAAAAAAGCCAAGAAACCACAAAAAATCAACCGAAAACCAGCAAATGCAAAAAAATAAAATGAATAAGGACAAAACAAAAAAAATCAGTTTTTTCAATTTACCCAAACCAAGCCTAAATATTCTCTGTCCCTCTCTCTGACGTCTAAACCTGAATAAAAACACATTTATATGAGAAAAATTTAGGTGCAAAGAGGGTATCATCTAACGTGGTGCCCCTTCGACAAATCTACGCCGTCCAAAAGCGTGTTGGACGTTCAGGAATAAAACAAACTCTCTCCTCTTCTTCTTTCTAAATCTGGACTGTCCAACACATTTTTGGACGGTCCGAATGTGCTGAGGGATACCATGTTGGATGTTACCCTATTTGCACCAAAAATTTTCTCTGAGAGTAACACGTACGAACTTCTCCCTCTAATATACACAAGCTCTTTCTCTCCATCTATATAGGCATATTATGACTTACTCCCTCCGTCCCAATTTATTTGCTCACAATGGGAATACATATAATTTCAAACCCCTACAAAACACATTTCTCTATATTATTTTTCAATTTGTTTTATATCAAATTAAAGTGTTCATTAAGTACTTTAATTTGGTGTAAAAAAAATTTAAAAATATTATACAAAAGTATATTTTTTAACATCTGTAAAAATACATGTTTTCCAAAGCGAGCAAACAAATTGGAATAGATGGAATATCATTTTAGGGTTTTTGGGCTCTTGTCGACTTTGATAATAGAAATCATTCACATTTTAGAGTTACCAAGTTTAAACATGTTAAAAGTTCCGTTCATATCTACTTGTACGATTTTTGAAGCACATTGATCTTGATGAAAACAATTTGCACGTTGGATCAAGACCCATTTAACTCAAGGTAAATTTATGAATTGACATTCGATAGACATGAATTTTGACATCATTAATTTTCTCGATAATTTTTTTAAACATAAGCATTTTCTGTTTGTTAAAATAATCTTATAACCCCCCAATACCAGAAGGTTTAAAGAAAGGGATCGGAAAAACCTCATCTCTTTTTTTTTTTTTTTTTTTTTCTTTCCCCTTCCTTTAGATATGGAGGAGAAATCTCTTTCAAACGAAATAAAATAATACAGTCCGTTCATTCACTCCCCACGCAATAGTAGCGTCTTTCTTAAAATAATAGATCGAAGGGTTAGTTCGGTTGGTGGTGAATTTGACGCTCTACACAATTAATTATTGGAGTCAAATTACAAGAAAACAATAATTTTTTTGTGAATCTGTTGGAGCAGCTCTTATCAAGCTCTAAAATTCTATTTCAGAGACCGGATGTAATATATCGAGAAATTTTTTTATAATATATTCCATTTTTCTTTAATTTTTGTACTCTATGAACGGACTATACTTTTTAGAGATGTGATCTCTAAATTTGCTTTTGGGTTTTCAAACATCTTCCTTTTGGTCTTTAAATCTCTAAAAAGAACTACAATTCCTCTAAAAATTAGAAAAAGTTGAAAAAAAGAAAAATCCAATTACAAAATCTCCTATCTGTATGTTACATCCGGTCTCTAAAATAGAAGTTTAGAACTTGATAGGAGATGCTCTTAGTCTCGGTGTAAATGACTGGCCTATCTCCATAATAAAGACGAGATTAATCGAGATGCGCGTAAGTGAATTAGCACCGCAACAGGCTCTGTTTACTCGAAGAGTATTTTGTTTCGTTATAGTAATTGAACTGACAATCATACGCCCCCCGAAGAAAAACACATCTCCTACAGAGAAGCAGCTCACAATCCCAACAACTGATTGTAAAACCCATAATAACAAATGTCCGCCTATCTGGACTTCTCTCTCTAAATACACTCTCTCTCTCTCTCTCTCCATAGAGGTTGTGCAGCAATAGTGAAACAAAGGTAGATCCGAGATGGCGGAGGTTTCCGGTGACGGTGGAGGGGGAGTGTCTCCGGCGACGGCGGAAAACGGAGGCAGTGTTCTGGCGCTGCCATTGCCGGTTTCGGGATCGTTCAGGGAGGGTAGGAGTTCGAGGCGGAGAGCTCCGGTGCGGCAGCCGAGTATGGACGCGGATGAGTTCATGAATCTGCTACACGGGTCGGATCCGGTCAAGGTGGAGCTCAATCGCTTGGAGAATGAAGTCAGGGGTGAGATCCAGTGTTTCGCGATGTGACGTTGTTTTCATTTTGATTTGCGGTAATGCTTTGATTTTGATTGTTGTTTGATTTGTTGTGCAGATAAGGATCGAGAATTGGGGGAAGCGAATGCGGAGATCAAGGCACTTAGGCTTTCAGAGCGCCTTAGAGAGAAGGCAGTTGAAGAGGTTCTGTATCTTTCTTTCGAAATGCTTTGGACTCAAATTTTCTTTTCAAGCTAATCGTTCCATTAATGAACTCAAAATTTATTTGGAAATAAGCTATTCCGTCAACTGAGGCATTAAAAGGAATGCTACCCGTATACAGAAAGAGGTCGAATAAGGGGAAAAAGCCGCATACAATCATACATTCCCTTGTAGTCGAATGTGTTATGAGATTGGTGAAGGAAAGACCTGGAGTTCCAACCTACCATATAATGTGCATGAAAGCTGTCTTTCGTAAAATATCCCAAACAACCAAAATTTGCGAGAGCGTGAGCATAGAGTGGGGATTGAGAGTGGGAGCAAAGGGTCGTACTGAAGTATTATCTGACTAAGTTTTCAACTATAAAGCTACTAATTAAAGAACTCTGAAGTCAAACTTTGTCTCTGAGTCCATCAAAATGTCGCCAATTCCTTTCTTTCGTGATTAGCCACATTAAACAAGAAGGGATTATGTGCTGTAGAGAACAATGAGTTTATGCTGATCAATATACTCATACATGTAGTTTAGCTTATGCAGGTTGCTGTATTTCTGATGTAGTTAACCTAATGGTGGTCTTCTTACTATAGGCTTGCATAGATTGGAGTTCTTTTATGATTTGTTGTGTTTGGCGTTTTCTGAATTAGCTGATGGTGTTTGGCTGTTTGCTAATGGAGTTCTCGGTGTAGCTTAAGTTTATCAACTATGTGAGGTGCTGCAGCACTAGCATTGTCTATTTTAGTTGATATTTCTTTTTAAACTTCACATGTTAGGAACTGTAATTTTTATAAATCATTGTCACAGATGATTCGAGTGTCGTTTTTGTAGGCAAGTGTCAAATTTATTCAGTTGTTTTACTGCTTGATTGCTTTCTCCCTAGAAGGAGTATTAGTTAAATTCAGTGGCTAATAGGATAGAGTGATGGATGGTAGAGGGCAGGCAGGAATAGTTAAGCTTGGATAGGGTGTCCTCCCTTCTGTATGCAGAGTCCAAAAAGCTGCAGTCAGTTTATGGTTTTGACTTCTTCATGTGATATTTGGACTTCCGCTTGCCAAACTGAAACACCAAAAATTCTCATATGAAGGAATCGCCTCTGACTCACGAACTGTTAGTGAATGGTCGATAAACACGGGACATGGGAATTAACTGCTCTGTCAAGTATGTCTCTCCCCTTTGATAAAAAGGGTTTCGAGTATATTCCCGTTCTTTAATCATTCAAAAGGTCTTGTCTAATAAAATTGGGGGAGCTTCTGTTTGGCAATATTTGCTAATTCTAGTGTTGGTTACGCTGTCATTATGCCAGCTGATTCTGATGCTGGTTATACTCTGGTAGTGATTGTGAGTCCCGTTAAATAGTATTTTCTGGATATGTTTCAGTGAAAACAACATTTTTTACCTAGTCTCAATCTAGGAGGGAATTGAGCATGATTGTGGCTGCCAACCTATTCCAAGAAGGGATTGGGTTTTTGAGGGGGAAGATGAACATTAGTACACAATGCCATATTTGTGGTTGTTTGTTATGTTTGATCTCAATCAATGTGACTCCTTTTATCAACAAATTGAAAGAAATAGTTTATAGAAACGTTTTTGAAAACCGGATTAGTAAGCGAACCAAAAAAGGGACCGGGTGGACTGGTATTTAATCGAAGTTGAACTGGAATTGAACCATAATGTCAAAAACATATTAATAGTAGAAAAATAACAAAGTATGTAAAGAATAAGTGTCTTAAAAAAGAATATACACAAACAAGCTGTGGTGTTCATTTTGCATTCAACTATTTAATCCCACATCGGAGAGAAACCAAACTTGGAAGCAAACCTGGCCTTTATAAAAGCATGACAAGGCTCCTCAAAGCTAAGTAAAGTAGTTCCAAGGCTTCTGCTGCCCAGGGCAGTAAAAAGTCTTCTACTGCCAGCTGTTGAGCTTTAAATAGGCAGTTGAAAGGATTTTTGTTGCAATTAATTAGTCAAAGTTTTAGTCTTTCCGTCTCCGGTTTGTTACCCCAGAACCGGTTTTTCGGGTTGCTGGTTCAACCGTTTCATTTCATTCACCGGTTTTCATAAAATAAGCTGGTTTTTGAAAATTTGCGGTTTTTGTGTTAGTTTGGAGCAGACCATGGTCCAGTTGATGGTTCAACCGATTGAACTGGCCAGTCCGGTCTGGTCCGGTCAATAGAAGGTCTTAGGTTAGCAATGCTTTTTTGGCAAAATGTTGGGCAGCAAAGAAACTACCCGTTAAAAAATGGAGTGTAGTGTGACGAGGATGCTTAGACGAATGTGTGGTAAGTGTAAGACCATGAAAGAGAGAGGAAACTAAGATGGCTTCGTCATCTACCAAGATCATGCTCAGATTGCCCATTTTTATTGATTCTAGGGTGTCCCTGAATTTGAAAAGATATTACCTATAGGTTTCTATTCCATGGCACAATCCATTTAAGTTCTATTAGCTTAATGGCAGAGTGCGCCCTTACACTCTCATTGTGCCTGGGTTGTGACTTGTGAGGGCTCTCAAAATCCAAACGCACAAAAATTATTTGACCTACGGACAACATGTTTCATAATGATTTAAGCAACACTTTAAGTAATTTATGATAGATTGGATTATACTTTTTCTTTCTGATTCTACTGTACCTTTACGTGGTGCAACAACAAGAAAGAGTGGTAGCATTTTATTCCTGAAAATGCATAGGAGTTGTAGTAAAAAATGGTTGAATTTATTTAATTAAAGTTAGTACATAGGAGTTGACCAAGGGGAGTAGAAAAAAAGATTCATTTAGTTGACTCATGGAATTAGGACATATGTCTTATGGTGTAATTTGATAATTTATACTTTGGATGTGAACATGAGGGGGCGTGTCATCAAGGATATACAAACTGAAGCAACACAACTAAAGAATATTAACCTTCTCCATTAAGAAAAAGGAAATACAGTAACCTTCTTTAATCAAAACAGGGCATGAGCCATGAAGGAAAGCTAACTTAAGGTTGTGTGCCGATATCTTCATTTGCCAACACTTCAAGTGAAATATATAAGAGCCACTATTCAGTGCGCCTTATTCTTTTCCACAAGATATTCAGGTGCCCAACTGTTTCAAAGCTAGAAAACGAAAACCGGGAACCCTACTCTTTCAATTCTTTTACCCTTGTATGCAAATTTCAATATATACAAGCCACTAATAATCGTATATGTGAAACAATTGTTTAGATATTGAGTTTTGGGTAACACACTTTCGACGTAAATGATGACATGTTAAGAAAACAAGGAAACATAATTGAAAACAGAAGCAAATATACGTAAAGATAGTTGGGTTCCTGGGGTGAGTATCTGGGTAATTGTTGGGTTGCAGAGCTTTTTCTTTTTATTATGTTTTCTGTAACAGTGTTTAATGTGGAATAAAAATTGACTTTTTTTTCCGTGCTTCTTTTCATTGTAGCTAACGGAAGAATTATCAAAGGTGGAAGAAAAACTTAAGTTAGCTGAATCTCTTCTAGAAAGCAAGGTATGGCCCAAACCCATTTCATTTTCTGTTTTCTTTTTCCTTAGTCTGACTACTAACCTGAATGTGACATTTTCTTCTTGCAGAATCTTGAGATAAAGAAAATCAACGATGAGAAGAAGGCCTCTATGGCAGCTCAGTTTGCTGCAGAAGCCACTCTTCGAAGGGTTCATGCTGCTCAAAAAGATGATGACATGCCTCCCATAGAAGCCATCCTTGCACCACTGGAGGCTGAACTCAAACTTGCCCGTCAAGAGGTAGAGGGTATTCCCGTTGCAGAAAACTGTATTTATGCATATCCCAGGGTATACTGACTGGTTGTGATTGTTCCTTTCAGATTGCAAAGTTGCAGGATGACAACAAGGCATTAGATCGCCTCACCAAATCCAAAGAAGCTGCTTTGCTTGAAGCGGAGCGGACTGTTCAGGTTGCCTTGGCCAAGGCTTCCATGGTGGATGATCTTCAGAATAAGAACCAAGAGTTGATGAAGCAGATAGAAATTTGCCAGGTATTGTGATTGAGGGCGCTGATTTTCTTTTAAGGTCATCAAATATTTGCCGTGTAGTTGCATGATTAGCGTGTTTTATTAACTTGGATATGTGTATCAGGAAGAAAATAAAATTTTGGACAAAATGCACCGCCATAAGGTTGCTGAGGTTGAGAAGCTTACCCAAACTGTTCGTGAGCTTGAAGAGGCTGTCCTTGCTGGGGGTGCAGCTGCAAATGCTGTGAGGGATTACCAGCGCAAAGTTCAAGAGATGAATGTAATGTCTTGTATTTATTGGCAAAACCTTGAGTTATGTCAATAGTTGCCTCTAAACATTCTAGCAGTTAGATGCTTGTAAATAATGCTCAAAATTGGATGTATTTGGTTGTTTTCCAGGAGGAGAGAAAAACTCTTGATAGGGAGCTTGCACGTGCAAAAGTGACAGCAAATAGGGTGGCTACAGTTGTTGCTAATGAATGGAAAGATTCTAATGACAAAGTAATGCCTGTGAAGCAATGGCTTGAGGAAAGAAGGTTTTTGCAGGTATTTCTGGTTTCTAATGGGGGGTTGTGTAGCGCATTCTGATTTGTTGTTTCGGCATGTGATGAGAGACAAAAGTTAGGTTCTATTCATTTAATAGATGAGAATTATAACCAAAAGCTGTTTTGACAGGGAGAGATGCAGCAACTCCGGGACAAGCTCAATGTAGCTGATAGAACTGCGAAATACGAAGCTCAGTTGAAAGTAATAATTTGGTTTGCCTGTTGAGCTATGGATGTCCACCATGTTCAATAGTCTTGTTTTGAATTTGACACTAACTTACATTTTGTAGGAAAAATATCAACTGCGACTCAAAGTACTAGAAGATAGCTTGAGATCACCAAACAGTAGCAATCGTCTCACATCAGATGGAAGTAGCATAAACAGTGGCCTTTCGCGTCGCCAATCTCTGGGTGGAGCTGATAACATCTCTAAATTGGCCTCCAATGGCCTTTTGCCCAAGAGATCTCCATCCTTTCTGTTGAGATCCACCTTATCTTCTGGTTCAAGTTCAATATTGAAGAATGCAAGAGGAACATCGAAATCATTTGATGGCGGCACACGATCATTAGAAAGGGGTAAAATCCTTTTGAACGGAACCGCTCCAAATTTTGATCTTGGGGGCACGAAGGATGCTGCAACCACTAGTAATACCTGGAAAGAGAGTCCAGAAGAAAAAACCCAAGACTTTCCTGTAATGGATACAGAGGATAGTGTGCCCGTAGTGTTGTATGATTTGCTACAAAAGGAAGTGATTGCTTTGAGGAAAGCTGGTCATGAAAAGGATCAAAGCCTTAAGGACAAGGACGATGCAATTGAGGTTGATTTCCTGTCCCATTGACTTGATGATTCTCCTTTGTATTGCCATGGTTGAAGTTGGGTTTTGCTTCTTCTTTTTCAGATGTTAGCAAAGAAGGTTGACACTTTAACTAAAGCGATGGAGGTTGAGGCCAAGAAGATGAGAAGAGAGGTTGCTGCCATGGAGAAGGAGGTAGCTTCCATGCGTGAAGACAAAGAACATGAAAACAGGGCCAAACGGTTTGGGAATTCCAAGGGTCCTGTGAGCAGTTCTCAGTTGCTACCTGCAAGGTACAGTATATCGTCTTCCCCCTCAGACATGTACAGATATCAAGTGGAAAATTATAGTACACTTGAGTTTCAAGTACATGATGTCTCGTGTTGGTCTTTGAGTATAGTTGCTTTCTTGTAGCTTTAAGCATTTCTCCCTGTTATACTTCTATTATTATTAATCATAGCATAAGTTTTTATGTGATGGCAACTACTTCCCGAAAAATGACAGAACTGCTTGAATGAAGTTACGGATTTGCAGATAAAAAATGTTAATTATTTAAAGGCATGTTGATTAGTTTAGAAGGTTGAAGCCACAGATTGAAGAATGTGTCAGAATATTAATTGTTTGTTAACCTAGAGCAGTAGGAACAATAAAAGAGCCGAAATACATCTCCCGATTTTGTATGATGAGCTTTCTTATGAAGATTCGTGAAATGAAAAAAGTTCCTTGCTACTTGTTGATTTTTGGTTTCCATTAGTTATATGACCTCCGTGTTGTGATTAAACTTTTGCTTGTTTCAATGGTAAACCAGAAAAAAATAAAATCTGTCGGAACACCAAAATTTTGCTAGACTGTTTGCTTAACAATCAATAAGGATGGAAAAAAGATTTTCAAGAAGTGGGCACATAAAAAACAGGAATAAACATCCTAGAATTTGGTCTGGAAGTTGCTTTTGAATGTCTAGAAGTTGGGTAAAATGCTGAAAGAAAAACAAATCTGGATGAGTCTCATTCTTTTTTTCCCTCTCTGAAGGCCTCTGTCATGCAATCTGGTCAAGTTTAGTCAAATTGTTTCCTCATATTAGCTATGAAAGTGTTATTATACGGCAACTTTCTAGTTTACCCAACAAATTTGAGAGTTGCAGAATTATTTACTTTTTCCGAGACAAGATAGTCCAACATTCGGTCTAATGTAACTTTTAGGATTTTGATCCCAAGGTTCATTATTGAACCTTCCAAGCACTGATAAAAGTGGTATAACTGATTGGTTCTGATTATTTTGTGTTCAAAACTGAAACAATTACACAATTCTTTTGTGCAGAAACATAGGACGAGGTGGGTTGATGCGTAGCACGCAATAACAAGAAGCCCCAACGTCAGCTGTAAGGAGTAAATCAGGACGGCCTTTTCTTGGGTCTTAGTGCCTCTTCCTTTCTCCGATTTATCCTATTTTGTGGTTGATTCTAATATTTAAGCTAGCATGCCAGTGTTATTTTATTCCGAGTTTAGCAAGAAGAGGAAACTCAAAATCAGAAAGAATCAGTGGAAGATGTTGGCATGCTTCTGACTTAGACTGCTATCCTTTCGCTGAGAAATCAGCAGAGTACAAAGAGGAGGATACAATGTTGATCAGCTAACCTTTGGGGTAGTTAATGTTTGAATCGTCATAATTGTGTGATTGTATAGATAGCTTGTGGGCATTTACCTGTATTATCCACGATTTTTACTTCTCGTTTGCAGTCCAAATTTGTTATCATCAGCTAATGTGGGTGTTGTTGGTTCAGTTTTGTCGATGTTCTGGTAATCAGATGAAGCTTTATGTTCGTGATTAGTCTATAGTGTCTTCTCAGTTATACTTGTTTCTGCACTTCAACAGGGAACATTACAATTCCCTAATTTGGTCCCTGAAAATCTACCCGAATACGAAATATGTGATTGAGAGTTACTTGGATGTAAGGGTTCGAGATTCACTTGAATGTGCACAATTCACACCCCAAAATAAATCTCAATCACGTTTTGAAGTTGCGGAGGTTTTTGGGACCAAAATTTCATTTGTTCTGTTTGCATTTGATCTATTACACTTCTAATCTGGTCTTTAAAACTATTTTTCTGTGCCACTGATAATAGGGTGTGTGGATTCATATACTTATAAAACTGGGAAAAGGTGATTGCTTTTTTTTTTTTTTTTTTTTGTGTTGGGAATAATTTTTACCTCATTCGTCTCTTTTTAAGTACTCCACTATCCAATTTTGTAAATCTAATTTTTCATGAAGATATTATTATTACACTTCAAAAATTGTAGTAACTTTGTCTGGAGACATAATGTTCATACTTACCCATTACATTAACTTTTAAAATGGAATCTGATCAGGAAGGCAAAACAAGAAATGTAGTAATTGTTACCCTTTAACTTTTTAAAATGGACATTTATTAAGGTAAAGTCTAAAATGGAATATTGGACTGAAAATGAGGCGGAGAGATTATTTTACAATACTAGTTAAAATCAGAACCTATCGATTACGTTACGGATCCCTGAAAAAATATTGGAGTAGTTTTCATGATTACCAAGACACAACGTGTGAGATTATTTTATAAGGCTAGTTAAAATCGAAACCTATTGATTACGTTATAGATCCCCGAAAAATATATAGGAGTAGTTTTAATGATTACCAAGTCACAATGTGTGAGATTATTTATAATACTAGTTAAAATTGGAACCTATCGATTACGTTACTGATCCCAAAAAAATATAGTTTGCGTGATGACCAAGTCACAATGTGTCTCCAAGGTTTGGTTGATTACATGACAAATCTCTCTCTCTCTCTCTCTCTCTCTCACACACACACACACATGAGCGCGCGCGCTCGTGCACTATGTGTTTGGGTAAATACTCCCTCTGTCCCCATTTATTTGTCTATTTTGGGAGTTCGTGCCACTTTTCAATTAATTATATCTCGTAATTTACATTATTTTACATGATTTCAAAAACATAGTCTTATAAAACTAATTGAAATCTATCAAATAAGATCTATATTGAATATAAATTCATTACCGATTTAAAGTTATAGATAGTTTTTTATCCGGTTAGATTAGGACAAAGGACAAAAATTTGGGACAAAGGGAGTATTTGTGCATATAGTGTTCCTCCATTTTAATTTTTTAAAGGGAAGAAAGAGAGGGAGAGAAAATGGTAAGATACAGTCAAGGCTGGCCCTGGCCCAAGGTGCACTGACCCAAGCCTGACAAGACCTTGGGTTATGGCAACCCCCTGGGTCAGGGCAACCCATAAAAAAAAAAGAGTTAAGCTATATACTCCCTCCGTCCTTTTTTAAATGTGTTATGTCGTAAATCTAACTTATTAAATAAATATCATCATTACACATCAACTTTTTCCTCCACTTTACATTTTTCATATCAACTTTTATAACTCTATTTTCCAAAATTACCCTCCACTTTTACCCATTAACTTTTCAAAGGGCAAAATGATAATTGTTCAAATTTTTACGCATTAACTTTTCAAACCACATACTTATTTAGGAACAACCCAAAATGAAAAGTTAAACACTTAAAATTTTCTAGTAAGGACCTCCCGTAAATAAGAAAAAATTAATTTTTTTAACATTAAAAATTGTTTTGGGGAAATCCGAACCGCCCAATGTGTTTAAAATGTGTTTTCAAGGGTCCACATGAAAAATCTTCAAAAAAAAAAAATTACTGGGAAGGGCTTGATCCAACCAATTTTTTTGTAAAAATTGTATATTTATAGTTTTTATTTTTTTGCGAAAAACTAGTTGGATCAAGCCCTTCCTATTTTTTAAAAAAGATTTTCCGCGTAGACCCTTGGAAACACCTTTTAAACACATTGGACGGTTCAGATTGTCAACAAATGTTCGGATCACGGAGGTCTAGAAGTCAGGAGTCTAGATTGGAAGTGGAACAAATGATTTTTTTTTTTTCGCAAATTATTTTTGGAAAATCCGAATCGTCCAATGTGTTCAAAAGGTGTTTTCAAGAGTCCACGCGAGAAATTTTTTTAAAAAAAATACCGGGAAGGGCTTGATCCAAGCAGTTTTTCGCAAAAATTGTATTTTTACAGTTTTGCGAAAATTGCTTGGATCAAGCCATTCCCAGTATTTTTTTTTGAAGATTTCCAACATGCACCCTTGAAAACACCTTCTGAACACATTGGACGGATCGGATCGTCAAAAAAAAAAAACTCGGATCATAGAGGTCCGGAAGTCCGGAGTCTAGACTAGAAGTGCTCCCTATATATATATATATATATATATATATATATATATATATATATATATATATATATATATATATATATATATATATATATATATAGGTGGATTTTCTAGTTCACACTCCCGGATTTAAGGAAAAAATGGGCTTTTTGTGTTGCAATTTTTTTTTGGAAAATCCGATCCGTCCAATGTGTTCATAAAGTGTTTTCTAGGGTCCACGAGAGAAATCTTCAAAAAAAAATACCAGGAAGGGCTTGATCCAAGCAGTTTTCACAAAAACTGTATTTATATATTTTTGCAAAAACTGCTTGGATCAAGCCCTTCCCAGTGTTTTTTTTTGAAAATTTTCCGCGAGGACCCTTGAAAACACCTTCTGAACACATTGGACAGATCGGATCGTCAAAAAAAAATTTGTATAAAAAGTCCGGAAATTAAAAGTCCGGACTAGAAGTTTACCCTATATATATATATACCTAAAACTTCTAGCCCAGTCCTCCCGGAAATAAGAAAAAAACGTATTTGTTTGTTTTGCAAATTGATTTTGGAAAATCTGAGCCGTCCAATGTTTTCAGAAGGTGTTATTTACAATTTTGCGAAAAACTGCTTGGATCAAGCCGTTCCCGGTATATTTTTTTGAAGATTTCTTGCGTGGACCCTTGAAAACACCTTCTGAACACATTGAACGGCTCGGATCGTCAAAAAAATGCTCGGATTATGAAGGTCTGGAAGTTCAGATCCCACACTAGAAGCTTTGCCTATATATATATATTGCATTAGCCCAAAACCACTTTTAAGCCCATTGAGTTTAAAATATTATTAATCAAAGAATTTGCTTAAAAAATGCAAGGAGAAGTTGTTTTGTTTAAATCTGTATGCCCAATAGGCCGAGCTTCCTTTGGTTTGGCAAATCCATGCTCAAAACATATACATTTGGGTGTATCGTATTTTTGTGGCACTGTAATCTTTGTTATTTATTTTTAAAGTGTCTGTTTTAGGTGTAGAAAATGAATTATCTCAATATATATTTTTATTTGAGTGTAGTAGTTTTTTTAGTCAAGACATATTGCTCATTTTGAAGACAAAGTTGGATGCTACATGTGTTTGCTCGAGCATTTCAATGATCTCTACTAGCACAACATTCTGATTGAGTTTGCTAGACGTTTGGCTCGAGCAAAGCAGTCGGCAAAAATGCACAAGGAAAAAGTTAGATGTCGCACGTTTTACTTCAGCATTTCAAGGCCATTTTATTAGCAAAACATTCTGTTTGTTTTTGCTGGATATTTGGCTCGAGCAAAATAGCCGACAAAAATGTCCGATTCTGCAACTATAAAATCTTAGCCATTAGGTCGAAAAACTAGAGAGCTGCGGTCATAAGAACCCTGATACAAATATTTTTATCTCTCATCACTTTCGGCGGCTAGGGTTTGTGAACCTTGAAGAATTGTGAGGGTTTATGAATGTTGTGAGTTTCAAGATCATCTTCAAGGGGTTTGTTCTTCGTTAGTAACAATCAATCTTTGAGTAAAGTCCTTTCATGGAGTTAGTGAGGCGCTTCAAAGTCCTTTGGTGGATTCTAGGAGGCAAACGGAAGGCTTGTGGATTCAAGGCAACGGCGGTCAAAGCACTGGGTGTGGTGAACGAGGATTCGACAAGTAGTTCTTAGGTTCGATTGGTGAGGATTCACGATCGTTGGTAAGATTGCTTGTAACTACACATTGAGTATAGTGTTTTGATTCCTTCCCGTGGTTTTTTCCCGTATTGAATTTTTTTAAAAGTTATTCAAGCTAAAAACATAATATAACCTCGATTTTGCTTTGTTCCTTTACTTGTATGGTTTTTTTATTTTTATTTTTTTATGACTTAGTAGTATAAAGGCAACCAAGCTCGAGGTTCAGCTAGGCAACCCAAAAGTTAGAAACGGCCTTGGATACAGTATAATTATTTGAGTATGAGTTTGGGAACAATACTTTCGATATGCCAACACGGGAGTCAAGTGGCACACATGTCAAACCCATTGTTTTCAAGAAAATGTCACATCTAATTATCCTATCCAATTGTGACAGAGGTTGATGAAGTCGTTATTAAATCATTTTTACCACTTCACATTTTTAATTGAGGTTTCATTAAGTTCAGGTACTTATGAGACATTTGAGTCAAATTCATGGGTATTTTTTGAAATTTTCCTTTAATTTTGCTCACTCTTCAAAAAATTTAATTCTTATCAATAGATGTGTGTTCCCGTGCATACAACGAGTACAACGCTATTGTCATTGTGCTGTAAATGACTACTATCATGAACCTGTGTTATGCATGGAGATATGAAATAAAATGATGCATTTTCTCTTTTCTTTTCTTTTTTTATCAGCTCAAAAATTGTATTTTGTATAACAAAGTATATGAAATTACTGAAACAATTAAATTACTCCAGTACAACCATTTTATTTCCTCTATGCTCCTCTTGAGTCTAATTCTCATGGTGATTTAATTAGCTATAAAATCATAATCTATATATGCGACTTTTTGACAAAGTAATTGATAAAATAAATCATAACCCGTGCTGTGCATGGAGTAAACCAAAAATTATTTTAGAATGTTTTGATTCATCGAAAAAAATACGATGTTTTTTTTATTACTAATATGCATGTTTCTAACAATATAAAAATGTCGCATAGCAAATATCATTCATAGTATCAAGAAATGTTGGTTGACTCTTTCCCGTAGTATTGGCCTTTCAATTACTTCTTTGATAAGTGTTTAAAAGCAATAGATTTACTATTATAAACTTAAGATGATTTAAGTTTTCTACCTGGAAATTTAATTATTAAATTTTCTGCTCATTAAACTAAAGAATAATAAATCTACTAAATTCAAAATGTTGACAAAGGTTTGCTACTAATTCTCTGGAACACCTCACTTATATGCTGAAGTCTCATCTTCCATTTTCACAGGTTTGATATGCTGAAAGGGATTTGGGGGAGTGTTGTGCACCCCTTGGCTGTCCGATGGTCTTTTGGACAGCCCAAATGCGTTTGGTAATTTTAATTTCTTTTTACCGGTAAAAATCAAAACACATCTAAGCCATCCACAACACGATCAGACGGTTGAAGGGTGCACATCCCCCGCCTCACTTGTATGGTGAAGTGACTAAAATCTCATTTGTATGCCTAACACTTTAAAAAAACCCCGCAAAATTAGATAATCAATTACTTATCACGAATATCATGTATAACTAAATCAACATATATCCTACTTGCATTGCAAAACGTATAAAATAGGAAGCAATGTCTGTTGAAAAAAGAAACAATAATTGTACTCATATGGTTTTGCAGAAATTCAAAAGACTAAGAATAGAGAAAAAAAAATTAACCCATATATATTTGGCCATGGATAAAAATCATCTCATTTCTAAGTGACTCTGGGAAGTCTTTAACAAAAAGAAAAAGAAAAAAACATATATTTGGCTAGAACATTTTATTCTTATTCAAACACTTAAGAGGGCAAAAGAAAAAGATCGAATCATGATTATAAATGCATTCAAGAAGCTAATTCTCTCTCTCTCTCTCTCTCTCTATATATATATATATATATATATATCATGTGTTGTATAAATAAAAAAAAAAGTGGCATTACATAGTTCTCTTCCAATCAATGTTCCCCAAATATTAGTATTTTTCAAAACTGTCCCAGAATATTTCCGCTATGATCTATTAAAAATAATAACTAAATGTGACTAAAAAAATTAAGCCCTTACTTCACATATATTAGAGTAAAAATCATGAACAAAAAGTGGTGGGCCATAAAATCATAAGAATAAAAATAAAACACTAATTCTAAAACATAATGAGTAAAAGAAGACCAAACCTCTCATGAAACATACCACAATAGTGTGTATGATTGTGATATCATGGTACCACCGATCATGAATGCTTCTTTGAAGAGGAGTAGAGCATCCATAGCCAATTGATGGCATTATATTGTTTAAATCCTAACTGAACAAAAAAGGGAGTGAAAATTTCGATCACTGCTAAGTATTTTAGAGGAAGCACAACAATCATCAAATAATGATAGGGTATAAATGAAGACAACTACCAACTAATAAAATAAAAGAGAAATGATTAAAGAAATTTGAAGTTAGAGGAGGGTCATTACAATTGTGGTGTATTTCTATTGATTTGTATACTTATCAACTTAAAATGTAATTAAAAGGTGGTATGTATCTTCACCTTTGGAGATGCGTAAATTAATAAAGGACTCTAGGACATTAACTTGTCATCATTTCCTAATTTATTATAATTTATCAATCATATAATCTTATCATTAACTTGTCATCATTAACTTGTTGGCTGTTTGATTGTGTTCTAGATCGCTCAGATGTGTTTTGATTTTTACGAGTAAAAAGAAATTAAAATTACCGAACACATTCAGACCGTCCAAAAGACCATATATTGGACGGCCAAGGGGTGCACAACACTCCCCCAAATCCCTTTCAACATACCAAACGTGTGATAATGGAAGATGAGATTTCAACATATAAGTAAGAATTAGTAGCAAACCTTTGTCAAAATTTTGAATTTAGTAGATTTATTATTCTTCAGTTTACTGAGCAGAAAATTTAATAATTAAATTTTCAGGTAGAAAATTTAAATCATCTTAAGTTTATACTATTAAACCTATTGCTATTAAACAGTTATAAAATAAGTGGAAATTAGGTGCCTATTTTCTATGCTTAGAGGTAAAAATCTATCGGGTTTACTGGTAGATTAGCGAAGGCGATGTCTTGGACTGTCTAGTTGTTTGTGCAAACCAAGACAACAAATTTCACAAACAAACTTTTCCTAACATAGTTCAATTCTCATAGTTGTGCTTGTTTCGGCCATGAAACACTTGTCTGGTTCTATGAGTGTTTTAGATTTTGCCTTGTCAAAAATTCTCATAGAAGCAGCCCCACTTCATACTCACATATGTGTGACCTCTCATTTTAGAGTATCCTATCATTCCCTATTCTAATGCATGAGAGCCATTAAAATCTATGCTTAACCTCTTGTAGGCATCACTGTTTCACCATAGAAATGGGCAAGAGAATGAAACTCCTCAGTGATACCTTCTTATGACATGCAATTAGGTTGTCCTTTTAAACCTAGATCGATCTTGGATCTCTAATCAACTATGTTGGGTTTTTCTTTGCGGTAATTTTTGTTGTCATAGGCTTTAACTCCATTCTCCTCGATGATTTATTGACAAACTCTCTATTTGACTCTTTGGTTAACAGGTATACATCTTTTCAAAAAAAAAAAAAAAAGGAGTTATGAAATTCAAACCCCACTGATCTATTAAATTTGATAAAGTTAGTAGACCCTATAAATCCATTTGCGATAAACAGTTGATGTAAGTATGACAAGTCAAAAACATTAGACTTCAAAACTTATTGTACTCATAATTAAACATTAATTGATGGATTTTTTTTTTTTGGTAAATGAAAATTTTATACCAACCAAACAACCAAACTTACAACAGGGGAAAATCCCAAGAAAAAGCTATACAACTCATCAAGGAACAACCAATCATGGTCAAAAGAAAAGCAACAAAGAAGACTCAACTTCTAAACATTCTACGGGGTAGATTTCATTGGCTACACAACCAAAGGTTTTTTTTGAGAGCTAGGAACCTTCCTCCAAGAGTTGGCTCTGTACCTCACATTTTCTTTCACAATTGCAAGGACCATACTAGAATCTTTTGAGCATCCCCCGAAAATTCTAGCATTCCTTTCCAGCCAATATAATACAAGGCAGCAGCAAGGAACAATTTGAATAACATAGCACGAAAAGATTTACCTTTACGATGATCACGTGCCCATTTCAACTCCACATCCCATTGTCTTGCCCCTCGTTGGATCTCAAACTTACCCAACACATCATTCCATATCTGCCGAGAAAAGCTGCAAACAAAAAAAAGATGTTGCAAGGATTCCTCATGTTGAGAACAAAGAACACACTCAACATCTATTGCCATCCCCCACCTTCTTAGTCTATCTTTAGTTGCTAACGTGCCCCTACAAGCACCAACTTATAAAGGCCCATTTGGGAACATTCTGGGAGAACCAAATTACAGCAGCCCAAGAAACCTCGACAACTTTATATCTGAGGGCTTCCCAAGTTGATTTAGTAGAAAATTGTCCATTGGACGAGAGAGTCCATACAACTTCATCCTCTCTATCTAATCTAGGAAGAAAACAACTAGGAATACCAGCCTTAATTAGCTGGATAATCCTATTACTCGGTCTTGGCCAATTCCATACACCATTAGAGATGATAGTGCTGACCTTATGAGTGAGGGATCTACCCAAATTAAGAACAACAACCTCCCCATAAGTCTTGTATAGTGGGCTCATAGGATGCCAATTGTCTAGCCAAACACATGTATTCTGCCCATTCCCAATAATATGTTTAGCGAATCCCCGCCCCAATTCTCTCATATTCAGCAGCTTACGAATTATCCAAGAGGAATCAACAGGGATCTTCATGTACCAGAAATTTTGCTCTTTTATGATATAGCTATGCACCCAAGTAACCCACAACGTATCTGCCTTTTTACAAAGAGCCCACAAGTGTCTAAACATAGTTGTCTTATTCCATATTTTAAGAGATTTTAGACCAAGCCCACCCTCATTCTTTGGAGTATAGACAAGCTCCCATTTGACCTTGGCCCAAGTTGTCTTCAAATTCAGACCTGTCCAAATAAAAGCCCTAAGCAAGACCTCTACTTCCTTCACAATTCTTTGAGGAAGAATGAAAAGAGAACACCAATAATTCTACATACTAAATAGCAAAGATTGGATTAACAGGGCTCTACCACCAAATGAAAGATGTCTATTGGACCAACTAGCTATTCGTTGTTGAGTTTTTTCTTTTAATTGAATACAATCATCATACCTCAATCTGGTTGATATCAAAGGAACACCAAGATACCTGACTGGCAAAGAGCCCTCTGGAATAGGTAGCAACTGCAGCATCTCCTCTTTAACAGCAACATCAACACCAGAAAAGAATATTTGACTTTTTTGCAAGTTTGGCTTAAGACCTGAGAAAAAGTAGAACTCATCCAAAGCTGCCTTGATAACTGAAATAGAACCACAATCTGCCCCAGACAAAAGAAAAAGGTCATCTGCAAACGCCAAGTGGGAAATGGACAGACTACTACATTTGGGATGAAAGGTGAACTGTCCATCTACTATCTTCTTATTGAGAATAGAATAAAACCCCTCCATAACCAACAAAAAGAGATATGGAGAAATAGGGTCACCTTGGCGCAAGCCCTTCTCCCCTTTGAAAAATCCCTCTAATTCATAATCTGGATTAAACAATGTATTACTTCAGATAGAAAATCCCAATCAACCGAATCATAGGCCTTCATCAAATCTATTTTGATTGCACACCTAGCTGGAGGAAGATCCCTATGATAACTTCGAACAAATTCTTGCATAAGAAGAATGTTGTCTGCTATTGCTCTACCTTTTACAAATGCTGACTGTGATTTGTTGATAATAAGGGGCAGAACTTGTTGAAGTCTAGTAGCTAGAACCTTAGATATACGCTTGTAGATAACATTGCAGCAAGCTATGGGCCTATACTCCTTCATTGTCTGAGGGCAGCTAGTCTTTATACTAAGCACACTTCTCTAATGCTAAAACAAAACGTTTAAAGGGATAATAAAATATTTTTATTCTATTTATATACCCACTGAACCGTGAATGAATACGTAACTTTTAACACAAGCTCGAACAAAATCTTGGTTGCACGTTCACTATTAAGTCAAAAAAATAAAATGACATACAAGTTTGGGTTATATATTGTACTTTTAGCTTGAACAACATCAAAAAAATCACAATCAAAATGTAACCCTATTATAGTGTTATCTGATGAGCATGATCCAATTCAAAGAAAACTTCTCGTTACATATTTTTAAGTGAATTAATTGAACCATCATACTATAACTTATCCAAAAACTCATTTTCAATTGAAATTATCGCCAATCAACTTAAACTCTCTTGTCGTTGTACAAAAGTAAGTTTTTACTTCCTCTGTATTAGCATTGATTATTGTTTAGAAATTTTTACACCAATTTAAAGATTTCATTGAGTAGGAAAAATTGGTGTAATTTTTTTTAAAAAATAATTCTCATAAACACATCCTTTTTTGGGTGCAAAATGCAAGCTTCCCCAAAAGGACAAAAGCAATATGAGATGGAGGGAGTACCAATTTTAACTTAGAAAAACTCCTCTTTGCCAACCCTAATATTTTAGGCATATGAAGCAAAGTCCCAATGTTAAGCCTCGTTCATCTTTAGAAGTTCTTTAAAAAAAAAATCAAATAAAAGGATAGAAAGACAAACATAAAAAAAGATTTGATCGTGTAAGAAATTGTTTTGAAGAAAACAAAACAAGAAAGTTTGCTTTATAATTTAACTGCTTTGTTGAAAAAATAATAAACAGTTTTAGCTCACCCATCGTTTTTAAATTTTCCGCCATTGGGATTTATTTTGAAATTATCAATACTACATTATTGTGGTGTTTGTTAAATGCGAATTTTCTAACAAAATAATTGAGTAGTGTAGTTTTTGTAAAGTTGTGGATTAGGAGAGGAAAAAAGAAATCATAAATAGAGAAAAAAATAGAAAGAAATGTTTGAAAGAGGCAAAAGTACAAATAAAATAAAAAGGAAAACAATTGCAGAAAAATTTGATGTTTAGAAAAAATGTGAATGCTGGGAATCAAACCCCAGTCACGCGGAAGACATGGGTAATTGGCAGTTAAACTTAGGGCTGTTCAAAATATTTGGTCCGAACCGATCCGCACATTTTGGATTTTAATTGGGGATTAATGGTCCGGACACGGATTCAAAAAAATAAAAAACCGTGACTCGCGGTATGGATACGGATTTTGATTTTAAAACCGTTGATTAACCAATCCAGACCGTGAGATTTTTACTATATATAATATTTTTTAAGAAAATAAATATGTATGTATAAATAAAGAGAACAAAGATTTAAGACTTGTGAGGTGAGTTAGGGAAAAAGTTCCTTAAAAGAGAGTTTGCCTTGATATTCCAACTAGGTGGAACTCGACTTATCTCATGTTAAGTATTGATTTACGGCATCAAAAAACATTCGAAAGGCTTGAAGAAGAGGATCCATTTTTCCTCCTTGAACTTCATATGGGGCCTCCTATTGCTTGTGAACTGGTTGATGAACTCCCTTTGTTGCCCACTATATTGCTACTTAAGTGTTTGTTTGAGTTTGGGCAAAAATTTGGCTTTCAATTCCCATGTGTTAAGAGGGTGTTTGGGAGCATACTTTTCGGTTTTTCATTTTTAATTTTTTGGTTTTTTGGCTTTTTGAATTATGGTCAAAATGTGTTTCGAATCTGAGAGGAGTGTTTGGGAGAAATGTGTAGAATGTATTTTGCAATTATGGCAGTGTTTGGGAAAACAATAATGAAAATGAGTTATGGATGGATTTTTTACCATTTTGCCCTTGTTTATTAATTATGGTATTAAAAATGTGTATGAATATTGAGTTTTTAAAAGTCGTATTGGGAAATATTTTTGTAAATGCGAGCCGTCCAATTTTGAAAAATTTAATTCTTGGAAGTTTTTTTATCTCCCCTTTTTTTGTGGTAATTAGAAGACTCCCGCACATAATAAAAATTATGCAATGACTGAAAAGAACTAACAAAGCAAACATTACACAAAAATATTAAACATTTCAAATTTAAATAACTTCAGCCATAAAATGAACTGTACATTTGAACATGATCCACAAAAGATTAGCCTTCACCCTAACCAAAAAAATACAACATTTGCCCACTTCGAAGATTTCGCCCCTCTCTCTCCTAGATCAACAAAGTCATTCAAAATTTGCATGTGAAACCACAAAAGAAGCATACATTTCATAGACTCTCCTCCTTCCAAATCATCGGTGAACAACAACACAACCCATCATTTCAAAACACACCAAAAAAAAAAAAAAACCCCTCAGAAAATCAAAGCAGGCAGGTGAAGATCTGGATAGAAAATCTCAACTCTCCTCCTTCCAAATCAAGTCAGTGAACATAGGCAGCACACCCCATGTTTCCAAACAAAAAACACAGAAAATCTGAAAAGATCAGCAAGGTGAAAATCTGAACAGAGCAGTGAAGTGAAGATCTGAGCAAAAAATCTCAACAAACGACGACGAAGTGAAGATCTGAACCGGTGTGGAGATCGCAATCATCTATTTTCTGGCTTCTCCTCTCCTCTCCTCTCATTGTGTTTGTGCGGTGTGAAAAGGGGATCTCAAAAGTGTAGAGGATAAGGGGAGGGGTAGGAATGAGAGAGAAATTGGGGAGAAAGGAAAATGAGAAGTAGAAATCAAAAAGGAGGCCGGGAGCTACTTTTGGCTTCTCTTCTAGAAAGTGAATAATGGTGAACTCATTTTCAAATAATGAGTTTTCATCTCAAGCGCCCAAACATACAGAAGAGTTATTTTTGCTTTTATCCCCTAAACTATCATCATTTTGTCTACTTGGTCCTTAAACTATCTAAAACACAAATTTCAACCTTCAACTATTAAAATTCATTTTATTTAGTCCAATTGCTAACATCGTCAAGATTTTTGGACGGAAAAAATAACACGTGCGCATCATGTGCCATCTCCTCCTAAACACGGGGGCACAATCGCCACTTTACACATCTAAGGAAATAAAACCCACCCTCCGTCATTGCTGTTCCCACTCTCTCCACTTTGATCTACTGCCTTTTTTCTCTCTCGTTCATCAGATTTAGGGTTTCGATCTTGAACAAAAAATCAAAGGGATCGAAGGCAAGGGAGGTAAAATCAGGTTTAAATCAAAGGGAAGGCAAGAAGATCAGTGGTTTATGTCGCTATGGATGACTTGAGGCAAGGGGATGACGAAAACCCAAGAGTAAAATTTTTTTTTTTCCCGATTTCTGGTGTAGTTTGTATTTGTTTATAATTTGAATGTGCCTAAATCGTTTTTTTTTTTTTATAGAATATGTTGGGGTATAATTTCCAGATTTTATATGACCAAAATAGGTCCCTCTTTCGATTTCACAATTCTGTCCATGTAGTGGACGTAATATGGTTTCCCACTTCTACAATTTGTTTATCGTCATTTTTTATTGTATGTTTAAAATATACTAGAGGTGTTTCAAAGAAGACGGGAAAAATTAAAATATGAAGAATGGCAATTTGAAAGTGTTACTGAAATTTGGTGTAAAAAGATTAAAGAAATTAGAGGTTCGAAACAAAATGGTTTTCTGTGTCACTATTTCTCTCTTTCTCTACCAACCTTCGTTTCCTGTGGATTAACTAATTTTGACGAAGAGTGGATGCACCTGTTTTTGGGTACTCTGTTTTTTGGATACTCTGTTTTTTGGTGGTGGAGAGAACGGATGCACTTTTTTTTGTTGTTGTTGGAGGAGAGAGTGGGATGAACTCTGTTTTTTTTGGGGGTGGAGAGAGAGAGAGAGAGAGAGAGAGAGAGAGAGAGGGAGATTGTGTATACTCTGATCTTAGATATTATATGTAAAGCACATACAGATTGGAGGGAAAGCAGGGAAAAAACAGTGGAGTTGGCTACTTTACCCTTTCATTTGGAGGGGATATTGCATATGATGTGTGCATGTTACTTTTTCCGTCCAATTTTACAATACGATCACGTATCATATGATATATATATATATATATATATATATATATATATATATATATATATATGTATCATGATTCAGTACCTATCTTACAATTATTTACTCGGAAAAAGTCAAATCTCATTTTGAAAAATGAAACCTCATAGTTTGTTGGTATTATTAGATATAACTATTGTTTAGTTATATATTAATCATGGTTATTGCTGTTGGAGCATAAGGTATTTTGACACTTTTAAAAATTAAAGTCTAAACAAGCCCAATTGACAAAGCCCAAAGATAGAAGATATTATTACAAAATATATGAATATCTGATTTCTAAAAGCTCTAGATTATCTTTCTTTTAGAAGCTCTAGTATATCCTTGTGAAATATCTAAAAAAACGTTATGAGAATTAGTCACATGTATAATTCTAGAATTTACATTGAAATCTATCTTGTATGAAAATATTTTTGGACAAGAGCCTTTCATGGAGTATATAAATAGGGATGGGTTCTAGCGATTTTGTCTCAAGCCAAAAAAAAAAAAGTTTTGAGTTCAAGTGTTATTCAAATAATCTTGTTTCCCACTCGTCTTTATGTATTTCTCCTTCTTATCTTGTCCAATTAAATATTAGAAACTCCTACTCTTCGAACAACATATTTAAGATATGCGAGGAGTGTCCTGATACAATTTTATACAATGAGAAAGCAATACACGACACATTCCCATTTTGAAAACCATGCTCTTAGGAAACTAGACTTCACAGGTTCTAAATGTATGTGGGCAATCCATATATTTATCTACGGTAATTTCAGTGTTCTAAAAGTCGGCCGACTGTCGGCAACTAGGTCTGGGTCAGGATATCACCGAGTTGACTAGGGCCTAGTTGATTGCTTTAGTCGTTGGCCGACTTAGTCAGCGACTAGTGGTCGTAGTCATCCAGTTGGAGTAAATTGGGAAATCGGAAAATGTCGGAACAAATTGGGGCAAAAAAGAGAATATGTTAAGCTTTTAGGGACGAAATGTAATTTTTTGGATGGGTTTATACCCTAAATCCCCTCTTCTTACCTGATCGACTGCTACTGCTAGTGAGTTGGTGACTGTTACGGTGCTACTGCTGGTGTGTCGATCTTTTTCTTCTTCCTCAGGCCAAGTCTCTTCTTCTTCTTCCTCAGACAAGGTAAGCTCTCTCTCGATCTCTCATCCACCTTGCCTCTCTCTCCCCCCTTCTGCTCGTCTCTCTCTCTCTCTCTCTCTCTCTCCATGAATATCAGTCTCCTTGTCTCTGTTTTTTGGTTGTTTTTACGATCAGACTATATGTACTCTATCTTACTCTCTTTTTTTTTCAGTATATGAGAGGACTGTTAAAACTTAAAACTGCTTCTCTTTATTGTTTTTGTTTTTGTCACAGTGAAATAATAATTTTGTAGGTGAAAAAACTTTACAAATATCAATTGTTTTACTTAGTTTCCATGTTTTTATTTGATGATGTGGTACCTATGTTATTCTACTTGCTGAAATCTTATGAAGGATGAAGGAGAATATATATTTAAAAAAAATGAAAATCCGATTAACCGATTAATCCCCGACTAATCCCCAGTCGCTAGTCAGCAGCCAACCGACCTGGGACCAACTAGCGAATTTTAGAACACTGTCAAATGGTTACAAGAAACATACTCTATTGTGCTTAAATCAAAGGAAAAGATTAAAGTTTGACATCCTGGGTTTTGGGGCCTTATTTCATGTGAATATGTCCCATTACAAATGTATGTTTCCTCAACCAAAATTCAGAGATCCAAAATACAACAAAACTGGTAAGTAAAAAGACTTGAATATATCTTTCTTTCAGTTCATATCAGCCACACAAACTTAAAAATACCCGTATGAAAGAGATTCAACTGAAAAATTTAAAATACATACGAAATAGACATGGTGAAAATAGAAGATCAAAGTATGGTTTTGGACTCACCTGATTCAATAGCAGTCCGCACCGGCGAACCAGGTTGGTTGCACTATCCTTTTGTGGAGAGAAGGGGAAAAACAAAGCGTACACACGAAGCAGATTAGAGTAGCAGAGAGAGAGAGAGAGGGAGAGAGAGGGAGAGAGAGGGAGACCGTGTATGAGAGGAGGGAGCAAAAGAGATATTTGCCCAGAATTCACGTGGGTTTACGAAGGCCACGTTGCCTTTTGCTTTTGAGACAGAACCCGCGAAGTCACGCACCCACCCACACGTGAAGTCCCCTTGTGCGAATCAAAAAACAATTCTAACCCTCCCATTTACACTTGAAGGTGGAAACTAAGAGGATCTGATTGGAAAAATCGTGCCAAAGTGGGAGGCCGATGGAATCAGATTTAAGCTTCTTAGTAATTTATGGTTTCTGGATAGAAATTAAGGGGTTCATCTAATCCTATAAAAATCTTCTACTATGCCTTTAAAGTTTAAACTCTTAATAAATGTTAACTGTTTTAAGCTATGAAGCACCGACACCTCCTTGGGACTCGGTATTGAAGTGTCCCGACACGGGGACACGGCTAAGGAACTTTTTCCGAGGGGGACACGGCAGGGATGAAATTGAATTTTTTTTAAACTTTCTGGGGTAAATTTGAAATTAATCAAAAGTTAAGGTAAAAAGTGTAATTTTGTCACTCTCTATGTACATCTTATCCTCATCAGTCCACCATAAACGAGCTGCAGCTACTTTGAACCCTAAATCGAGCTGTTGTATGCACAGTCGACCCATTTTGGTCGATTAGGTATGTTTCTCTACTCTCTCAATCTCTCTCTCTCTCTCTCTCTCTCTCTCTCTGTCGAGTGTTTCTCTCTCTGTGTCGAGTGTTGTGATGTTCTAAACTCTCTCTCTCTCTCTCGTCTCTGTCTGGATTTTTTTTTTGAACAATACGCATGTAACATAAGTGAAATCTGTTTGTAAAAAAATCTGCTTAGTACGTATTCTGTGAAATCTGTTTGTATAAAATCTGTTTGAAAGTTGTTTGTATAACATACGTACATATGTGAAATCTGTTTGTATAACATATGTGAAATCTGTTTGTATAAAATCTGCAATATTTAAAGAAAACAGCTTAGTAACATATGTGAAATTTGTTTGTAAAAAAGAGCTTAGTATGTATTCTGTGTAAAATCTATTTGTTGTGATGTCCTGTAGAACTCTCTCTCTCAGTCAACATATGTAAGGAATAAATCAAAAACAGCTTAGTACATATTCTGTGTAAAATCTGTTTATATGTGTTTGTTTGAACTTTGATGAATGTTTGTTTGATGTAAGAACTGAGAACTTATGTTTGATCTTTATGATGAATGCTTTGCTTGCTATGGAACTTAATGGTTAAATATATACATACATATATATATATATATATATATATATATATATATATATATACACCACACTTCCGGTCCAAACTCCTGGATTTAAGAAAAATCCGGACCTCATTGATTCCGATCAAATTTTGATGATCCGAACCGTCCAATGTGTTTAAAAGGTGTTTTTTAGGGGCTCCGCGAGAAATCAGCAAAACAAAATACCGGGAAGGGCTTGATCCGAGCAGTTTTGTGAAAAACTGCTCTATGTACAGTTTTGTGAAAATGGCTCGGATCAAGCCCTTCCCGGTATTTTTTTTTTGCTGATTTCTCGCGGGACCCTAAAAAACACCTTTTAAACACATTGGACGGTTCAGATTGTCGAAATTCAATCGGGAAAGTGGAGGTCCGGATTTTTTTAAAATCTGGGCTCCCTGACTGGAAGCTTACTGTATGTATATATATATATATATATATATATATATATATATATATACACACACACACACACACACACATATATATGTACATAAATAAATAAATGAATATACATGTGGCGTGTCCCCATTTTTTTAGAATTGCCGTGTCCGTGTCCGTGCATCATAGGTTTTAAGTGTTTGGTTAGAGAGTACATGTTTGGCACTTGGCAGCGCATTACAACAATTATTAGCTCAAGTTCCTTTCATGTTTCATTGTGTGAAAATTATAAGGAATTCAATGTGGAAGACAAAAATTGCTTTTATGATGGTTTATCTGGTACATGTTTGGCACTTGGCAGCGCATTACAACAATTATTAGCTCAAGTTCCTTTCATGTTTCATTGTGTGAAAATTATAAGGAATTCAATGTGGAAGACAAAAATTGCTTTTATGATGGTTTATCTGGTAGGTGGTTTGCGTGACATTTTATTAAATCCAAACAAGCTGATTGTGGCTGTTGGCTGGGATACACGAATCCTCGTTTTCTGGCAAAGCACCTGTGTCGATACGACACGATATAGGTGCGGGATATGCACCCGGTGCAGCAGGAAAAAAACGGACACATCTTGGTCTGGTGGGCTTCTGGTTTTTGGATCGTGAGATTGAAGAAGAAGAAGAGAGCATGAGAGAGAGAGAGACAGAATCACTAACCTGTTGTAGCTGCCGGAGAAGAAGATCGGAGAAGGTCACAGACTGACGAAGAAGAAGAAGAAAGAGGATAGGGTTAGATTACTGTAGTTGGGATGAGCAACATCAAATCTCTGACGTTCATTTTACATCAAATTTCTACCATTTATTTTACCTTCCTTTTTCATTAGATTAGGAGGGTGTTTGGGCGCCGGATTTTCTCTTTTTTACATTCTTGTTTTGTTTAGTTTACATCGAATACGTTTTGTGAGAAACAATTTTCAACCCAGGCGGCCAAACAAGCAGAAAGTAAAAACGAGAATGTAAAAAAGAGAAAATCCGGCGCCCAAACACCCTCCTAATCTAATGAAAAGGGAAGGTAAAATGAACGGTAGAGATTTGATGCAAAATGAACGACAGAGATTTGATGTTGCTCATCCCAACAACACTAATCTAACCCTATCCTCTTTCTTCTTCTTTGTCAGTTTGTGACCTTCTCCGATCTTCTTCTCCGACAGCTGTGACCTTCTCTGATCTTCTTCTTCGGCAGCTGCGACACGTTAGTGATTCTGTCTCTCTCTCTCTCTCATGCTCTCTTCTTCTTCTTCAATCTCACGAACCAAAAACCAGAAGCCTACCAGACCAAGACGTGTCTGTTTTTTTCCTGCTGCACCGGGTGCATGTCCCGCACTAGTATCGTGTCGTATCGACACGGGTGCTTTGCCAGAAAACGAGGATCCGTGTATCCCAGGTAATTACCTACTCCATCTGAGACTTGCAACTGGTTCGACGTGATATGTAATACCTTATTTCTGTGGCTATGCAGTTGTAACTTGAAAATGAATCAAATGGATGATTTTATGAAGCAATTCCAAGAAAATTTAATTGAGATTGAAATTGATGCTGAAAATCTTCTACTGGCCAGACACCAGGTAATGAACTGCAGATGTACAATATAGCAATGTGAATTCAGTTTCTGTTTAAAAGTAGTACTAAATTGTGACATTAACTCTGAATGCAGTTGGTTGAAAATGATAGAGTTAGGAATGGGAATCGGGAAGCGCTTACAGCTCTAAGGAAGAGGGCTCGGACAACCAAAACCAGTGTCCCTTCGCCTTTTGAGTCAATAATGAAGGAGATTGAAGGGTCCACGTCAAGGGCTCTAGTTAAGGAGGTGTGCTCAACATGTGGCAACCATGACTCAATGGAGAAAACATGGATGATGTTCCCTGGAACTGATCTCTTTGCTAGGATTCCATTTCACGCAGCTCATACCATTTTGGATAAAGGTTTCCTTTTGGTCCACTTTTCTCTCGAATTTTTTTCGTGCATGAATGTAAAATGATGTGCAAAATACTACTTATCGGCCTGATAGAGGCAGTATATGAATGCTCAATTGAAAGTTTGGGAGAAGCTCTAGCATTGATAGAGTTTAAGATTGGAAGGATCTAAGCTTAAACTGTATGGTATGACTATTACCTTTGCAAAGCTAGAAAGAAAGCTCAAGAGATATCAAAAAATTAGGTGGTTTCAAATTTCTCAGGTCTCGGGTTGATGATTTGTAGGCAGTTAGGTATTGATAACCATTTTCTGTTATAGATAGAGATTGATAAATATGTTTTGTCATTGATTTTAAGCAAAATAGATAAACATGGAAGGTTGCATGGTGTAATTGACACATTTACCGGAATGATTGAAAATTTAGGAGATAATCTGAGGCCAGCAGCTTTGCGAGGCAAAAATCTAGGTAATTATGGAGCTACATGCTTAAAAACTGAGCATCGTATTGGAACTACATGCTCATAAAACTGAGCAGTGTTGAAATAAAAGGATACAACAAGTCTTGGAAATGAATGAATTCTGGATATTATATAAGTAGCTTTTTGTTGGCAATAAGATCATAGGAAATTGATTGAGGTGGTTTGAGCATGTCCGAGAGCAAAATATCTTCAGTATTAAAGGGAAGATGGCAGTAACCTAGGAATTGATGGTGACCATAATGGCGTGGATTGAGATAGTAAGGAATAAACTTTTCATTAGTTCAATCTATTAGGTTGTTAACCACCAACTCATCTAAAAGCTTAAGCTAGTAGAGAGAGACGACAACTTTATTAATTATATTCTCAACACGCCCCATCACGTGTAGCTAGACTCTCCTTCATAAGCGAGCTAAACACGTGTAAATTTTAATCATTAGGTTGGCAGTGAGGTTTGAACACGTGATCTATTGCTTGCTCTGATAGACTGATACCATATTAGGTTGTTAACCACCAACTCATCAAAAGGCTTAAGCTATTAGAGAAAGGTGGCAACTTTATTATTTTTTTCAACACAATCAAACTTTCAGCTGAAATTCTCTCGTCATGTTGGGCTTGATGTTCATAGTTTAGGCTCAAAGTATGTTAGTACTTCGTAGTTTATGGCATGAAGTGTAGTTTGACTTGACTTTGTCTACTAGTACCCACAACATGCTACCAGAACCCACAACTCATGTAACGAAAACAGGGGCAATGAATCCACCCTTGGGTGGGCGGGGTCAGCTAAGCCATGAACATCAACTTGGTGAAATTTTCCACAAGACATAATCTTAAGTCAAAATTTTGTTGGTCAATTACTTGACTACAATTTAAAGGTATTGCCCTCATGTATTGAGCCTCATCCTCATACCAGATTGACTGTAAGTTATGCTCTTATTAGTAGCTGGCAGAACTCGAAATTTATTAGCTTTTATGTTGTCCTGCTTGCTGTAGTTCATAGTAGGTAAGAGGATGGAGAAACTTTGGAAGATGTAGAAGAAAACAAAGTTGGCGTCATGTAGCTGCATTGCAGAATTGTTTTCATTACTCGTAGAAAATAGTAAATGAGGATGTCCAGCAAATGCATATTAGGGTTTATGAAACTTCTGAAAGAAATCAAATGGTATCACTTTCTAGTGAGCATGCCTTCACTTCTAAAAGGGTTTTCCATGTGACGCTAATGGTGAGAAGAGTAGATTCTTATCACTGCAGAGAAAATATACTAAAGGATTAGTAGCTTACGAATGCTTAGCATCTTTTGATGCCAATCAATTTCTGATTCCTTTATCTAGATTGCTTAAGTTCGCAGTTTTGTCACGTGAGAAGTTGAACGTTGAGACATTTGTTGTTATGTGATACACTTTTCGATCAGTTTATTACGAACTTCAAGCTTAACTTCAACGTTTTTGAAGTATGTTAAATTCTTTCGTTTTTCTTGTATGTTGGGTGCTTAAATATTGATGATTCAGATCAAGAACAACTTGACGTGGATGCGAAGGTTCTGCAAAGTTATGTGAAGGAGAAATCCTTTACGATTTCAGAAAAAGGTGCTCTTTCTGACAAGATCAGTCCGGGTGTTCTCAGATCAATTGTGACCTTGACAGACAAACCAAAGTAGGTTGTATATTTTGAGGTAATAGTCAAGGTCTTCAGTTGTCATTGTAAAATTAAACATGTCCTCAAACAGGGTGGATTTTTTTCCTCTTCACTACCCCTTGTGTCTGTCTGTGGATGAATTACTATTCCCATTTGGGAGGACATGAAACTGTAATTGCTCTCTTTCTCATGCTATTTCATTTGTAACACATGTTCAAAGTTTGAGAAAAGGAATATCTAATTTATTGTGTGATTTTTATTCAGAGAATGTCAATTCTGCAGGCTTTATGTTTTGATCATCATTTTGTGTGAGGAATTTGCCTAGGGAAAGGATTATACTAAGGAAATCAAACTAGTATAGATCCCTTGAAGTAATAATCTTCGTATATTTACTTTTTACTTCCCGTGGTCCTCCGTAATTGTACAGAAATCCAAAATCCATACGCATGTTGAGGGATCAATTTGCAGCATTTCTACTTGCATCTTGGGATTAACAATAATGCAAACATGAAGCACACACATCTCTCTCTCTCTCTCTCTCTCTCTCTCTCTCTCTCTCTCTCTCACGCGCGCACACACACACACACACACACATTTATCAATTTTTTATTTTTTTTTGGTGGGGGGAAGGATTTCCGGGATTTTGGACGTTCTTTCCTATTAGTGATTAGCATGTACCCACTGAAAAAATGTTTTCTATAACCGTTCTGAGTGTTACTTGCATATTAACCTTCGTTTGGATTAGCACTTTTAAAAAGTAAAGAAGAATGTGTGCTTTGTGTAGTATTCTTAGGGATCCATTGCAATGTTTGTAATTTCTGAGAATTCAATCCATACTTTTGCAGCCCCGTAGTATACGTGTTTTATTGGTTACTAGAGGTCGGGCACACGCGATGTGTGTGCAAGTCGAATTTTGACAAAAAAAAAAAAGTATGCACAAAATTAATCACGTGTGCAAGTTGAGTACTGTACTCACACAATGGGTGCTATTCGTGCGAGGTTGATTTTTTCTCAGCCAAGCAAAATATTTGTAGAGAAGAAAAATATAAATTAGTAAACTCGAAGACAAAAGAAATAAAGCCAACCATCCTAATTACCATCTTCTTCCCCTCTGAAGAAAAATAAGGTTTACTTTTTCTTTCTTTCTTTTTGGTTATCAAGGATGCAAAAATAAGAAAATAAAAAATATATGAATTACCTAACAACAAATAAGATCTTTCTGTATCAAATGGAGAGAAACCCATGCACAATGCAAAACCAACTTGCTTCTCTGTTGTGTTCCCTCTGCAGTTCGCAACTTCAAGCATTTAACTACACCGCATAGAAACAGTTGGCATAATTACAAGAAATCTAAAAATGTCATACAAAACCAAATCCCACTGTGAACACTCGCGCCTATGCCACTCGGGTTTTGGCATTGAAGTGGGTAAAGGCATTGCAGAAGAGAAAGTGGGAAAGTGGATTTTGGTAGGCAGTGAAGTAATTGGATTTCCCGGCTGGGGAAAATGACAGTTTTTGGGGAAGGGGCAGTTTTTGGGGTAGTTTTTACTTTGTTTTACAATTATGCCCATCAAAAGTAACTGACGTAAGGAACATTTAACTTGTAACCAAAACTATTTTGGAGGGGCAATTGGGGAAGGGAAAATGTGAGCCAGCCTCAAAACTAATCCACACCAAAAAGCTACTCCCCCTTTATATATTAGAATAGATACCATGGGCTGTATTTTTGTGACTAGAATATCCTTAACATACATATAATTCCATGGCGACGGGTTGTACTTTTGTGGCTAGAATATCCTAAATGTACATAGAATTCCACTGTGACAGTTACATTGGAACACATGATTTATGAAGTGCATTTATTAAACCCTGTCCTTGCGGTAACGTTCTGTGGAGGTGCTGCCTCCGGCTTAACATATCTGACAACTGGTTTCGTGACCACAAATGATAAGCCTTAGGTTTGTTGTTCTTCTCCTTTTGTTTTCCTTAATTTTCTTCTTTCTTGCTCAAACATTTTACCAGAAGGATAATCACAAGTTCATGTACCATGTTAGATTTAGACTTCCTTTATGAGTTTTGGAGTTTAGCGGTTGCCAAATGGCGCTATTTAGGATTCAAAGGTTGGAAACCCAAGGTTTTAGAATAGTGTTAGGTCCGTGAAAAAAAAAAACGTAACTCACCCAGTTCTCTTCGCACAGAGAAACAACCGTAAGTTTAGATCTCTAGTTCCTTATCAGCTTTCTCTTTGTTTTTTCGTTGGTTGTTTACTATTAGTGTATTGATCTCGAATTATTTATTTTGAACCGGCCACCTTTCCATTCTGATTTACTCCGTAATTGTATTTTGTTGGTTAGATATAGAGTAGATATACTTTTATAATGTTTGTTGGAGAGCTCGCTTGCACTTATGCTTGTTTGGCCCTTCACGATGACTTACGGCATTCTCATCACCGTATCCCTTCCCGGCCATATCATCTTTCATCTCTGCATGTACATTCTTGTTTGTACCTACTTGGCTACTTTGATAGTATTTTGGTTGTTAGTCAAAAACCTTTTTTCGTGAGAGAGTTTTCCTATTTCAATGTCAAGAAGGTATTTTTCATACTTATATGTATTCTTAGGTGGAGAGAAGGTTTTCTTTGATTAGTCAAGAAAGTAGTCCACTATTTGTCATTAACAAGGGTTTCTAATTTCCACGTCAAAAATGGTATGTTGGTTTGGGACCTTTAGGTAGTTCATGAGCTATGTATTCCAGTAATTGTTTGGTGGGAAAAGGATTCTTATTTCAGTGTCAGAAAAGTATTTGGGGATTGGGATAGTTCATGATCAGCATATGTGGTGCTGGTGGGAAAAGGGTTTTCTTTGATTAGTGTAAATCAGCCAGAGAAGATTGCTACCATGGTGAAGGCCGCCAATGTGACCATTGAATCATACTGGCCTAGTCTTTTGGCTAAGCTTTTTTTTTTTTTTTTGCCAGTCGAAATACATTAGCGGGAATGGGGAGTTAGTAATGTTACTAGAGTTAGTAAACCGTGCCCCTCATGGGGCTTGAACCTCCGCCTCCACTGAGGGGAGAGGTGAACTCACCGGCTGTGCTAGCCCGGTAGTTCAGTCTTTTTGCTAAGCTTGCTCGTGGAGAAGAAGAGGATTGATGATCTCATCATGAACGTTGGTTCTCGCGGTGGTAAAGTCTTTGCTCAGGTTCTTTATTCTTTGCCCTATTTGTATGCCGCCGCACGCCGCTTCGGGGAGAAGAAGGTGAAAAACATATATACACATTCGTCATCATTTGAATATTGATTCAAAATGTCAAAGTGTATATTCACTTTGTTATTCGATTGAGTTTTAAGAAGTATTGTTGCTAATCAGCACTTATTGTTTCTTGCCAAAATGTTGCAGGAAGAGGAAAGAGAAGAAAGTGATGAGGGTGACTTGCGATTCGGCTTATTTGATTAGGAGCTCCTTTAATCATGGATTATGCCTTTTATAGTAAATTTAGAACCTACGGTTTTGCTTGGTAAATAGGGAATGTTTCTTTCAATTTTTTGGCAAGAACCTTTCTTGTGAATCCTGTCAAGCAATAGGCATTCAAGATACTATTGTAAATTTATGATAGTATTTGGCTTTATTGTCAATAGTCATATAATTGACCAACAAGACATGCATAGCATTGCTTACTGTTCAAAGGGGAAAAAAAAGACATGCAGACAAAGTTTTATTTTTTTAGTATTTTTTTTCGCTTGACCGTCAAAGTGTCCAAGCAGCTTACACGCACCTCGACTAATCCCTCCCAATTTGGTCAAATGTAAATCATCCACGCCTAAACTAGGGGATTCTTAAAAAATTATTAACACTTTCTTGCAGCCTGACCATTCGGAACAAATCCACTAGTCAACTGGATTAACCCTTTTGGCTAAAGTGAATTTTTAGTGCTCTATGAAAACTTGTGTTATCATTTGGCATTATGATTCTTATAAAAACTGGGAACTCATAAAAGTGCAAAGAAAAGTGCACACACAAAATTAGTAGTTTGGTTGAGATTTAAAATCAAGTATGGGGCCACAAGGGAGAGAATATATGCTACATATTGATTTATCTCTAACAGAGATAATCCATGTTTTACTTCACGAGTATCTCCAGCGATCAATGAATTGTGGGGCCACAAGGAAGAGAATATATGAGCGGGGTCCCAAGCCCTGCACACCCCAATTATCCCACTAATGATACTATATTTTCAGATTAATTTGGAAAATGTCTATAGAATTGGCCCTAGCAAATTTCTTAAGTGAAAACAAGTTGATAAAGTTATTATCTATGTGTGAACAAACTTTTAAAATTTCAACTTATCAACCATTTTTCGATCAAGATTACAAAACTAAATGTAATTATGTGTACATACACAATTTGGTCTTATTCTCATCAGAATTAGTAAGTAACAATATTTTTATCTTATTCATGTAAAACTACATGTAATTTGGGTCTCTGCTAAGTACAAATTTTGCGTCCGCCAAATAATTATATATCTCTTATTTTCATGTCTTATTTGCCCTTTTTGGATGTTCTTTGTGTCATAGATCAATTCATAGAGTTCGTCATAGCTCGTTTGACAAAAGGTATAGGCACCAACACTTGCACTAATAATTGTATAAACTCTCTCATATGGAGTATTTGAAACCCGGCCATATGTGGGTGGTGGCATACACAAACTTGAGAATTTGTATGATTGTTAGCACAAGTATTTGTAATTGTAACAAACTTAGCTATGAAAAAATCAGATGAGTTTAACTTAATGGTCTCTATTTGGGATTCTACTTGGCACTGTACCAATCCAACAACACTGCTATTTTTTTTGGCTTTTGAACACTGTAACAAGTCGAAAAAATGGCTTTGGCATAACTATTTTGTGGCACCAACGGATGTACTTGCTCTTAAGGTAGCAAGTAGTAGGCCATGATAAGCATTAATCAATCAACTATGTTGTATGCAAAAGCTTAATGATGTTGGGAGAGTCCTTGAGTACTCTTTGGCCAACTGATATCATCCCAGAAGAATTAAGTCTTGATAACTTCTTGATGCATCAGAAATCTTGATGTATTAACATTCCCTATTATCAGTACGCCACCAGAAGATACACACACCTAAATTGGGCTACAAATGGGAACCAAAGAGTAGGGTTTAATCACGGCGAGAAACAAGAACTGCAAAAGAAATCTGTTTGGTGATAAGATCTCTAATATCGGTGTCACCTTCGGGTTGCATTACTGATGCAAATGTATATTTTTTTTATTTATTTATTTTTTTTTTGGTAATTCGGAATTGCATTACGAAACTAAATAAGAGATACAAACTGCATCAGTGGTGCAGGAGCGTTGGTACCAAAATGCCCAAAATAAACAGTACTTAAATTAAACACCATAGCTGATTGGAGGAAATAGATGGGGCTAGTCAAGAAATTGGTGAATGTTGAGACTATCTCTGAGCATATACTCCCTGATACCCAGGGGAGGGGAGTTCGAAACCACCAGATCTTCCATTTGTTCTGCTCCAGCCCTTGCGAGAAAATCAGCACATTCATTAGCTCCACGGTAGATATGGGTTAGCTTGCTCTTGGTGCGTTCCAGCAAGTACTTTCCATCATTAATTATATTGCTGTGGTGGTGGGTTGTGTTTGCGCCTTCATTGAAGAGAATCACCGCCGTTTGTGAGTCTGATTCAATCTGGACTTCGTATAATCCTCTTTCCAATATAATAGTTAGCCCCCTGTAGATGCTCCATAATTCTGTCTCCAGACTTGAAGATGCCATCATTCTCCCAAAATAGCCCGACTCCACTCACCTCTTTCATTTACGAAAAGTCCACCGAAACACCGCTTTACCAATTGATTCATACCAGCAGCCATCCGTGTTTAGTTTAAGATTTCCTGCATTTGGAGCATACCACAGTGTCATTCGGTTCTTATCAGGGCAAGAGACCATGGGGGATTTGAAAGCTTCCACTATTTCGAGAGCGTATGTTCTCACAATTCTGGAACTAACCTCAGGGCTCATGTCTATGTTATCAAAACTTTTTCTGTTTCTGTCCTTCCAGATTTGCCATAAAATAGCACAGAAAAGTATGTTCCAGGGAGTATCACGTGTCATAAAAATAGTTTTGCTCCTCTTCAAGTTGTGAGAAATCCAGTCAAATATGGAGCTTTCAAAACCTTCTCTCATGGCTCTGCCCATGCTGAATTCGTCCCAAAGTTGAATCGCTTTGGGGCAAACCCGAAATAGATGGTTGATGGTTTCAGGAGAACAATTGCATCTTGGGCATAAATCCGAGTTAGTCATACCTCTCCTGGCACGCAAATTATTAGTTGGGAGTTTATTATGGAAAATGAGCCAAATGAAAGTTTTGAATTTTTGGGGGACTTCCATTTTCCAAAACCAACTCCAACCTTTTAAATCATTACCGTCCATATTAATCATATCATAAGCAAAGGACGCAGTGCAAGTGCCATTGGGAGAATTTCTCCAAGAAGGATGATCCGTAACCTGGGAGTACTGAGGAAGAATAATGTTCATGATATCTTTGCAAGTCTCTTCATTCACAATATGATCAATAGGACTAAGGTTCCAAGCACCATTCTCAATAATGGTGTTGACCTTGACATGATTCTCGGTGTGGGTTCCCGGGTATTTAAAAGCAAGAGGACCATCCCCACACCACCAATCTTTCCAGAGATCCACATTCTTGCCATCTCCAATGGTCCATTTAGTGCCTTTCTCAAGAAAATGTCTAATGTGTATTATGCCACGCCAAGTATGTGAAGCATTGCGCCCAGCTGGCCAAGATTGGATAGTATGCTGTCTTAGATACTTGTCACGAAGGATGTTGACCCATAAGTTATTATCATTAGTCATGAGTTTCCATCCTAGTTTGGTCAAGAGGGCTAGGTTTTGTGATTTAGCTTTTCTTAATCCCAAACCCCCGTTATCCTTGGTTTTGCACACGCTATTCCAATTGACAAGGTGTATTTTCTTTTTGGAGGGAGAGTCCCCCCAAAGAAAGTCTCTATTCATACGATCAATTTTCTCACACACACTAGCAGGGAGGTCTATAGTTTGCATGGTGTAGCTAGGGATAGTGGCCGATGAAGCTTGGATAAGAGTCGCTCTACCGGCAAGCATAAAAGAATTGGCCTTCCATCCCGCAAGTCTACCTTGCACTTTTTCAATGATGTAGTTATAGTGCTCCTTACTAGATCTTTTGTGTAGAAGAGGGACACCAAGATACTTTCCAAGGTTGTAAGTAAGAGCTATTCCACAGAAAGTGCTAAGTCTACAAGCTTTATTACGGTTAATATTAGGAGAGACATAAAGTTTAGATTTAAGAAGATTAACCGTTTGACCAGACATATCACAGAATTCATTAAGCACTTGCATCATAGCTCTACAATTAGGTTTGGTGGCTTGCCCAAAGAGTATGAGATCATCAGCAAAAAATAAATGAGTAAGTTCCACAGAGTTTCTAGCAACTTTAATGCCTTTCCAATCTCCCATATCTTGTTTTCTCTCAATGAGTATAGACAATCTCTCCATGCATAGAACGAACAAATATGGGGATAGGGGATCACCTTGTCTGAGTCCTCTTCCAGGAGAGAACTCGTCCAATATTTCCCCATTCCATATAATGGAAGAATTCACACTTGTAACACAGCTCATGATTAAAGCAATCCAGGAAGGATTAAAATTGAAGAAAATAAGCGTATCTAAGAGAAAATTCCAAGATATTTTGTCATACGCTTTTTCAAGATCAATTTTCATAAGGATCCCACCTTTTTTCCCTTTCTTATTTCTGAGAGTATGTAAAATCTCCTGGGTAATAATAATATTATCAGTCGTGCTTCTACCAGGGATAAAACTACTCTGGAAAGGACCAATGATTTTGCTAAGGAGGGGTCGAACTCTTGACACAATCAGTTTAGTCACAATCTTATAGCTCACATTACATAAGCTGATAGGTCGAAACATTTTAATGTTATCCGGGTTATCAGTCTTAGGAATCAGAGCAATAAGAGTCTTGTTAACCTCCATCGGGATGGTGTTTGTGGAGAAACAATTTTTGACAAAATCACAGACATCTTTTCCAGTAATGCTCCAATAATTATGATAGAAAATCCCTTGAATGCCATCGGGTCCAGGAGCTTTGTAAGGGGAAATACTTTTAACCACATTCCAAATCTCTGTGTTGGTAACGGGGCTACAAAGACTATCATTATGTTCACCAGTGAGGGCTTTGTGAGAGTTGGCATCAACAAAAGAGCCACGGGAGTCATCTTGATTTTTAAAAAGGTTTTTGAAATGACTTTGGACCATATCTTTGATAATAGAAGGGTTGTCAATCCAAGTGTTGTTCTGATCCTTAAGCATATTTATCTTGGCCTTTCTTCTCCTAATGATAGTGGATAAATGGAAATAGCGGGTATTCCTCTCTCCCAAAACAATCCATTTGGATCTAGATTTTTGAAACCAAAGAAGTTCTTCTTGAGCAAGAATCTGGTTATACTCCGTTAAGAGCTTTTTTTCAAGAGTCAAGAGGTTATGGGAAAAATTAGTGCTTTGGGCTTTTTGAACTCCGTTGATTCTAGCGAGAGTCCATCTTTTCTTACGGAAAATGTTACCAAAGGTATTTTTATTCCAGTCAAGAGCAGCCTTAGAAAAATTATCAATTTTCTCATATATGTTATCCCCATTCCAATTTCTACTTACAACATCTTCAAAGGAGGGATCCATAATCCAAGCAGCCTCAAAACGAAATGGTTTTTTAAAGAAATTAATAGGAGTGATACCATGAAGATGGAGAATCATAGGAGAGTGATCAGAATAAACTCTAGGTAAGTTTTGGATTATACCTTCTGGGAAAAGAGACCTCCATTCTTCATTGCAGAGTCCTCTATCAAGTCTTTTCTGGACGTTAGCCTGGCCCTGGCGCCCATTGCTCCATGTAAATTTGGGACCAGAGGAGCCAATGTCCACTAAGTTGCAGACGTTGATGTTATCCGTGAATTTCCTCCTTTGGCTTTGGTTGTTGTCAGGTGCTAAGGTCCTGCTTTCATCTAAACTTGCAATTTCATTGAAGTCCCCAATCATAGCCCAGGGGTGTTGAATGTAAGCTGCAAACTCCTTCAAACTATCCAATAAAATCTCACGCAACACAGGGTTTGGGTTAGCATATAGAGAGAGAAAAGAATCCAGTCCTCATACCCATTTCTACTAATTTTAATGTGGATAACCTGAGGGTTAATGTTCATAGTAAAGACAGAAATCTAGGTGGGATCCCAGAGAATCCAGATGCCTCCGGATCTGCCATTAGGATCAGAGAAGGTATCTCTGGTAAAACCCAGATTTTTAAAGAAGGATCCCATGCTTTGCAAACTGACCTTAGTTTCAAGAAGAGCAACCATCTCCGGTTTATATTGATTGATCATATCTTTAAAGTTGCATTTAAATCTTTCATTTCCTGCTCCACGACAGTTCCAAATAATAATTTTGTAACTATCCATCAAGAAATCAGAATCGATAGGAGGGACACCTGGGGGGTTAAGGAAGTTGCGTAATTCCACCAGTGTAGGCCGTCGTTTCCTCCGAGGTATGGTCGAGACTTGATGTTGATTCAGATTCCCGGACTGCACTGCATCTTTATTTTCGGACTTACTTCCTCCGCCACCATGATATCCTGGATAGGTGTACAGATTCGGTCATTGCTTCCAAAAACCATTTGATTTTGTGATGGTTGACCGTTGTTGTCTGCATTTCTAGCGAACTCATGGTATGTTTGAGTGGTGAGAAGGGTTATATCTGGAGGTGTTTTGTGGGTAAGGTGAGAGGTGGCTTCCCCTAATTGAGAAATAGGAGCGGCTGAAGTAGAGGCACCAGGTGTTGTAGGGTTTTGATCAATAATGAAATTGGTTGTGGGCTGGAAGATGGGCTTATCCCCATGAGTTTTGGGGTTTTGCTTCAATAGAGGGTTGAATTCAAATTTATATTCTGAGTGGGAAGGGGTCCCTTTACGTTTATGATTGATCGAAGAATGGGTTCTGGGCTTACCTGTGTTTGGTTTGGCATAGGATGTGTCATTTTGGGGCACTTGGGCTTTACCTTTCCTTGGGTCAGAATTATTTGGCCCACCCTCCTTAACTTTTCGGACATTTGGGCTTCCCTCCTTGTTAGAAGATGGCCCGTTTGTATTAGGCCCGTTGGACCTGTTTCTGATTGTGTTTCTCCGAGACACTAGCATCCACTCGCCAAAGCCTTTATCCTCTGGTTTTTCTGGCACTAGGGTACCGTTGTATTTGACAGCTACGGGCTCCAGCGATGGGATGTTTGCAACGTTCTGATTTGTGCCGTCTTTCTTCTCCGGCGCCGGCGATGAACTGCAACTCTCCATTCGGTGCCCTACCCTGCCACAAGAAAAACAGATCATGTGTATATGTTCATATTCTATTTGATAGTCATATTTACCTATAGCTACAGAGACTTCCAATGGCTGACTAAGGTCCAGCTCAACACACACGCGGGCGTAGCTGCCTCTCAGCCCATCTATGGTGTTGATGTCCACTTTAAGAGGTTTCCCAAGCTTAGCAGCAATAATGAGTAAGCTTTCCTCATCATAATATTCATATGGGAGGTATTTGAATCTGAGCCAAACTGCTGTTTTGATGGCAGAGGCCATGTCTGCTTTGAATTGTGGTCACCATTTCCTCACTGTCAAATAATGGTCCTGCACAATCCAAGGTCCGCCGGTGTACACTTTGTTATAATCAGCTCTGGACTCGAAACGAATTAGATAGAAGCCCAAACCCAGGTCTACGGGCGTGAATAACCCTTCGAGGTCCCATAGGTTTGAGATTCTATCCATAAGCGTTTTGAATCCCATGTTTCGGCCTAGGAGTTTGATGATCAAACAGCTTTTATGGCTCTGCCTAATTCTCTTGAGGTGCTCCTTTGTGAAGTCAATTTTGATCCGTGAGACTGTATTTGCAGGAATCGTATCCTCTTCTTCGTCATCGCTGTCAAACTCAACTTCTGGGGCCTTATTTTTCTCACTGTCCATGGTGTTAATGTGGGCATTGAGGAGGGCGGCTTTGAAGGATCTCCATTTTTCTGCTGGCTTTATGGGATTGGCTTGAGTAGGAGTTGATATTGTTTTCTCGCCTGAGTCATATTTGCTATTATCTTCCATATGAATTTCTTGTATGTTGGACTGGACATTTTGTCTGGGGTCTGCTTCCATAGGGCTTGTCTCCCCCATAGAATTGTTTTCCAATTGAGTGCTTTTGATCTTCTTAGTGCTTCTCACTAGGTGATCCTTTTCTTCCGTTGATGCTTGATCAGATTGAGAATTTGGGTTGAGATCAGAGCAGAGCATCTTCTTTCTCCAACTTTTGGATTTGCAAATTCAATAACGTTACATACACGACATCAACACACAAAATCCTGCGTGATAGTACCGAATCATTGATAATGGAAGGACAAAAAAAGCCGTTCCCTATATTTTTTTTATGAATACAATGGATAAAGGACATTACACTCCATATTTTTTAGACATTTTTTTTTTATGGCTATTGAATTACAAAATTGCTATGATCCTGGAATGCATTAACTTAGTCTTTCAATCAAGATCCTAAAAAGGTTTACACTAAAACTTGGAACGGTTGCTAGTCTAGTTCCCTATGTGCGATTCATGCATGTTTCTGATGTTGGACAGAGTAGTAATTAAGATTTTGCCTTTGTTCAAACTTCAAACCTTCAAATTCTGTTGTGAAGATCCCATGTGTTTAAATGAAGAAGGTTGCTCTACAGATTCAACATTTCAGCCTTGGACCTAGTGTAAAACATGCACCAATTGAAAACATCATTTGGTATTACAGTAATTTGATCTCAGATCCATTTCTTGGTAAACAATCTCAGATCTATTTGCCAAAAACGTTGCTACACTTCCACTTTTCAGTAATCTCTGATTCTTTTGTTTTCCGTCTCTCTCTCTCTCTCTCTCTCTCTCTCTCTGCATATTACACACATATTTAAGTTTCAGTTACTTCCCCCTCCAACTACTAATTTACTTTACTTGCCCCTCTAACTATCCAAATGTTATCCACCTCATTCAATGAACCACTTTCCATCTAATTCAAGGATGGAAAACATGACACAAATTCCTTTGAAAGGCATTCAAAGGAATTTATGTCTCTTCAACTATCAATATATGTTTATATGTATATATTTGCTTCACTAATCCACGGCGGAACTTTGGCAACCGATTCACGTTGATTCCCCTTAGGAACGACCTCTTCTCGCCCCTATAGCATTTTTGTGAAATTATAGCGTGAGATCTGTTTTTAGATAACCCAATTAAGGAAAGCTGAAGAGTTCACGTTGTGATTGAATATAAACACATTAAAAAAACGAAACGAAAAAGGTTGAGAAAATGGGAAAAGATTGGAACTTTGAAAGTCGAGAGAAAAATTAGAAAGAAAAAGTTGTTCCAAAAAAGCGAAATTAAAAAGTTGATCAGGAGGAGATCTTGAAAAGAAACATACCAAATGAGAGGGAAGTTTTTAATCCAAGAGGTTTTTTGAGCAATGAAATGGGTTGAAGGGGAAAAAAGGAGTATATAAGAAGAGAAAGAAGGCATGAGATTAAAGTGAAGTCCCATAAGATGAGAAATGTTATATAATTATATTCAATAATACTTGGATGTCACAATTAGGATAAGTTTTGATCAATAAAGAGTCAATACTCCCCTTAAAATTAGAGACCTTAGTCCATCAGAAAGTTCAATCCGAGTCGTTGGATGTGTTTTAAATGTGTTTTCAAGGGCTTATGCGTTGGTTCGCCAAAAAAAAAGACTGTGAAAGGCTTCATCCGAACAGTTTTTATATAACAGTTTTTATCAAAAACTGTTCGGATGAGCCTTTCACGGTCATTTTTTTTCTTGAATCCTCATTTAAACCTTTGAAAGCACGTTTTAAATATATCCAACGGTTCGGATCCGATCATTTGGCAGGGAAATGAAAAGACTCAACTGGATCCTAACCCTTTACATACATATATACATATACATGCATATACATGTATGATATATTGATATGGGTGTTTTGAACGGTGAGGATTTATGTATCTACGAGAAATTCGAAAACCTCTGTATTTTATTGGAGTATATAGATAGATACATATATTGCGTCGCTTCCCAATTCCAGTCACCTGACCGGCCGGTGACATAGTCAAGCGTCACAATGGATGTTGAAGCGGCTGTTTCTTCGCCAGGTTTGGATAATTTCATCTCCCTTTTGATTGATCAGTTTTCAAGTTTGTTGTCTTTTATTTGATCGACATTGGAGTTCAATCCGTTTTTGTTAATCTTTGTCAAAACCGACCAAATATGTTAACAAAGATCCTGACGAGCGAGTTTCTAAGGAGATTATTATGTATCTAGGCAGTAGCTACGAAACCGGGAATTATGGAGGGCTGTTTAAGGGCGAGGATGTCACTGCAGATGGATGTGTATACGATCCGGAAGTGTAAGTTGTGCCTTAATTTTTTTTTGGGGATTTCTCTCTGTTTCATTCCAACGTGATGTTGCCTTTGTTTAAATATCAATGTCAAAGTCCTTGTTCTGTATCAGGAACAACGGTTTGGAGAAGTATCCAACTTCGGGGTTCTGTACTTATTGGTACAACCTACAGGATACGGGGTTTGCTTACCGTAGGAATGACGCGCATAAGGATGTCTGGGATGGTTGGCAAGATTCGTTCTTGTTCTTGCTGCTTGTCTTTACCAATCACGAGATTCTGGTTGCGTTGCTTCTAATGGGACACTTTCTCATGATTGGTTGCGTGCTTGCTAAATTTGTTTTCTTTTTGCAGTTTTTGTGTGCTTGCTTCATTTGTATTCTTTTTGCAATGTGTATGTTGGAGATGCGTTGCTTATGTTGTTACTAACTTCTTACCTGTTAGATGCCGTTGATCCTCCCTTCTCCTTTCCTTCTTTTAAGGAATATATAACTCACTCCCTCAAGACTCGGCTTCTATTTGTCAGAAGCTATATTCCTTCTCCTTCTGTAACCGTCTCTGTTGGTTTTCATGTTGGTCCAAGGGTAGAGATCAAGAATGAGATGGACACACTTCATTACTGTATAAAAACGACACAAGCCAAAACAAGCCTTAAATCCCAAAAACCCCAATCAATTGAGGCGGCCACATGAGTATGTTTTTTTTTTTTTTTACATCGAGCTCAATCGTGTTCAGGGGTATCCAACCTGTAAAGTCAAATTTGTTCTTTCCCTCCCTTCTTCGTTGCCATCTACCGTGACCTTAGAATTCATCCTAAAGCTCTTCCCAAATGGCAGTCATTACATTACATATTGCTAGTATATGGTTAAATTGGTGTTGTGTGTTATTCACAGTGTTCTAAAAATCGGTCAAGTAGGCCAACTATTCGGCCCCAATTTGCCTGTTAGGCCCCCCAATGTGATCGAAACCTGACTAGTTGCTTGCCTAAGAGAAGTCGGCGAAGTTGGCGATTAGTTGGCCAAAAGTCGCTATTCAGCAGCCGACCAACCATGAACAGACTAGCGTCTTTTAGAACCTTGGTTATTCACAATCCATTTTTACAGTGGATTCTTTCGTCTAAATAGTTGGGGCACAATCATATGAAGCTCAATTCCTTTGTTTGAGAAGTGGAGACTTGTGATAGTGATATAATGGATTCAGTTTAAGCTCTAGTAATCTACTAATCAAATTGACTTTGAACATTAGGCGGTCCTAGTGACTCGAATTAGTGAAGGTAACACTAGTTGCTTGCTTCTTTTTTTTTTTTGAACATAAACGACTCTATGTTAACATCTTCAGTTTTCTGTATAACTTTTAGCTCACTGCCTTCAGTAGCTGCTTATCTTTGTTCATTTAGTATTTCTTATGGAAAAACCACCCATTTATAGCTTGTCATTTCATTAGCCAAAAAGAAAAAAAAAGGTTTGTCATCTCAAATTCAGCTGTAAATAGTTCATGATGTTTTGTTTTGTATTTCATTGCCTGGAAATGTAGACGTGGCTTAACATCTGCGAAAATACCTATCGAGAGCCATTAGGTTGTAGATCGACAGTATTAATTACAAGTTGGTTGACTTATCAAGACCCGTGGTGCACCTTAACCGTAGTATAATAGTGGAACACCTTTTCTGTACTGCTTAAAATGCCTTATTCTCTGCTGGTATTTAATTAATCTATTGTGATACAGGTATGCTGCTTTAATCATATCTAAACAAGGGAAGACTCCCCAAACAGTTGCAAATGATTTGACTGCAGGTGTTGCAGGAGAAGACGACGTCATTATGGTAATTTCTCAATGCATATTGCTGATTAGCATCCGTCCATGAAAATCAATCAACGACTCAAGACTTAGTGAAAGGAAGTACTTTATTCTTGACACATGTCATATGACTATGGCCTTGGTTGAAGGTTGAACCCTAGCCCACCTCAATCTTACTTTTTACATCTCTTTTTTAAGGGGACGACACTTGAAGAATACAAGACATTGCTTGGAAAGAGGAAAGCCTTGGACATGTTGAAGACAGAAGAAGAGAGAGGCGCAACCACCAGAAATGGCTTTCGGTTGTTGCAGGCTTATTGGGACAAGGAAGAAGACAACCATTCGATCGTATTGGTTGGTACTTCTATATGTACATGTGTCCTGTACATAATCATCTCATTCATTCACTTTGTATTGAAGCACTGCAAAATAATATTTCTTTCCTTTGTGTGTCCGCCACCTTGTTTGTGTCCCCATTTCTTTAGTTAAAACTAAGATGAAATATACACACGTAAATGCAAACATACAAAAAGAGCCCTAAAACACAACCTCTTGATAGAACTCCTCTCGCCCTTGATCGACTCGCGGGTTAAGCGGGTTGAAATAAAGACATCACTATTTCAGATAAATAATGGAACCAATAGCATAAAATCAGTAATACCGAACATAGACCACATAATAGTTACTCCCTCTGTCTGTCTTATATTGCTTGCCCTTTTTGGGGAAGAGGCACGCAAAAAATAATGTGTTTATGAGAATTATCTTTTAAAGAAATTTACACCAATTTTTTCTACTCAATTAGATCTTTAAATTGGTGTAAAATTTTTTCTCAAAAAATGAATGCTAATGCTTTAGATTTTGTGTGCAAAATGCCCAGAAAACCAAAAAGGGCAAGCAATTTGGGACAGAGGGAGTAATACAAACACCAGTAGTGTAATAGTACACACAAAATCCATACAAAGACATAGGTGGAGTTAATCAAGGGTAGTACAGTGTACCTTAGCATGGATATGACAATATCTTAGCGGTTATTATTTTGGCAAATACAGATACAGCGGGTTAGAATGGATTAACCCGCACCTTTAACCGTAGTTTTCCGGGTTGGTGTGGTTTAGTGGATTTTTTGCTCACCGCTATGTCCTACATAGCATTTGTCCCCTTTTAATTGTAGCTTCTGACTTCAGAGATTGCTGTTTCAGAATCTTAAGAAGGCCAAGAATGAGATGGAATATGACCCTGACAGAGAGAAGGAATCAAATGAGGTATCTAGCCCTTTTTACCTCCTGTATTTTTTTAGTGTGCAAGATGGAAAGCTCAGCTCCTAGACATCTTATGGAAAACTTGGATTCGGCATGTTCTACATTCTTAAATATGTTTAACAATCCTCGGTAGAATTAATGAACTTAAAAAGTAAAAGAAAACAGCATGAAAGTGAAACAGAACAATAAGATAGATGTTGAAGACACATGGATGCCTCAAGAAACTGGGAAAATAATGTTTGGATGAGGCTCTTATTGGATTATTTATTCTAGGGTTATTTCAGCATTAACATACTAATCCTTGATTTTTTGTGTAAAGCATTATTCCTTGGATCTCATCTGTTCCAGCTGTTTTTTGGCTGTAAGTAGATATTACATTGCTTTTTATTGCATTACACCTTTAATCCTTGAGTCCATTGTAGGCCTTGTCTAGTGCTCCATTGTCTACCGATGTTGAGTATATGATTGCGGAGGTTATTGCAGCATTATGCCTACGGGCGATGTTTCGTGCTGGTATGCGTCTTTTATACAATATATTCAATGAATCGGACTACGAATATACTCGAGAAAACGTGTTTAGATGTGCAGCCAAGTTTATCATGAGTATATTTGATAAGGTAAATTCGGTCTCCCTGTGTACATAGATTTTTTCGTTTACCGGTTCAATTTGTACTGTGCTTGATATTGCTTCCATGCGTATCTTAGATGTTTCTGATATGATAAATTTTACCTTAATGTATATGTAACAACTTCTGGTAGTAGTGTCAATTTCCTGTGATGATTTATTTATTACTCAATGTTTTATCGATAATGTCTACTTTGGTCGCAGTTCTAGAGTAAAGAAAGTGGAATTGTCAAATAATGCTCAATTTTGAACTGGATTTGCTAGCCTTGCCTTAGTATGTCATTTTGATGATTAAGTCTTATTTTTTTCAGTTTTTCTACCTGTGTTTATGCGTAAGTTGTTCAGTGATGTGCATCGGTGGTTGGCTAGAGTTGACTAGGCATCCTTGCACCATTTGTGCTGGGATTGTTCATAAAACTCTTTTGTCGATTCAAAATAAAGTTCATAGATCTCAACGCCTTAACTATTAGCTTCTCATACTCTGTAATGATCGATTCGCTGTTCAGAACAAGCTATTGACTAATTTAATTGTACGTGTACTGGAAATATATTTTATGCTCAATTGCATAGCTGTACTTTTCTATCCATTGTGAAATTTCCTGACCGAGTCTAACGGTTCATTTTTCATACCGTACAAAGAAGTTGTAGATGACAATAGAGAGTTGTAGATGACAATAGAGAATAGACATCCGTGGGTATTTGTATAGTTTGTGGTATAAGAGTGCCTTGATGTGTCATTTTCCTTGGTGTATTTGACAGGAGTTCACATTTGTTAAGAACAAGTGACAAAAGTTGAGGGTCAACTTGATTTCGGAATATGGAGTTGACATGTCATCTATGGTCTCTATTTAATATTTATGTAGATGGACCATATCTTCAATTTTAAGAACCTTTAACTTTCATAGTGTTGTTAATTAACATGCGTTTGGCCTTTTGTTTTCTCATTAGTTTCTTCCCTTTTTTTTTTACTTTCCATTTGTGTAACCCTTGGTCCTACTCCTTTTTTCAACAATTCCACCATTACTACTTCCTCCTCCCCTTGTCTTATGACACATCCTTCTTGATGTTGCCATCTCCATCCATGTTAAGAATCAAATAGCAGAATAGTTCACTTCCTGGTAGTTCATGGCTTTCAATCTTCACTTCTACTGTATGTACAATTCCACTTTCACCAAAATTTACTTTCCCCTTGTTTGTTCTAGTCAACCTTATTCTAAACCCTGTTGACTCCAATGCTCTATTGTTAGAGTCAAACACTCAAAGTTAGTCTTACTTCTTGAATATAAACTTATCTATTTACTTGGACAATATCATCCCAAAACTCAGGACTCAAAACTCCTACATCATGGAAAATCGTTGTTTATACCTCCAATTGAAAAGAAAACAGATAATGACTCCCGGACAACAATACTGGCTACAACAATGATTGTCTATTCAACTATTTCTCCTGCTTGTGTTCTGATCTTAGTCAGCGCCCTTTTAGAATAATATTTCAGGACAACAAGAGACTCCACTACCACTCTCACTCTGTTACCCGAAAGGCACCATTTGATTGTTATAATTTAGATCTATACTAAACCTTAGTTTCAGGAAACGCCACATGTGATGCCGCTCCCGGCCGAGAAACACGATTCGGCGTTTCTCGCTCAGAAACGTGACGGGAACGCATTCCCATTGAGACGGGATCACGCTCCTCAGGGAGATGGGAGCTTCTGGTTTGGCGATGGAGGGCGTGGCCGCCGGCGATGAGAGAGAGAGAGAGAGAGAGAGAGAGAGAGAGAGCTTGAAGAAGAAGAACAGTAATCTGGAACATGCTTTTACGTTTGCCTTTTTAAAAAAAACTTTACTTTTGCTTTTGTACTGATTATATGCCTTTACTGTGCACTGTGCAGCCACATGCTGTATGTATAATATATAATATCTGTCTTTGCTTTTAACGAAAATTTCCAGCTGTAGTTTTGGAATACGTGAAATGCTTCGAGACCACCACTGCCATTATACGACTTTACTGTGCATGTACTGTACTCCTTTTTTTTTTTTTTCTTTGGGTAAATGATTGGGTTGACTCATATGGTTGCATGAAAGGCCAACCATAAATTTGAAAGCCCAATCTCACCTACAGCGTGAGACTCACTCTCTTCTTCCTCAAAGTTAAAATTTTAGTGATAAAAAAATTAACTAGAGTTTATAAATAAATATATTAGTGATAAAAAATATGTTAATATAATTTATAAAAAAAATATAAAAAATATACATCGGCGCTCCCAACCTTGGGAGCTTCTAGGTACCTCCGCTCCTGCGCCCCCGCCCCCGCTTTGTGCAACTTAGTACTCAACCAAATGATTTTCCTTCCCTTCTCAAAGACTTAAACAATGTAGGTGAGAGTTAAAGCATTGTTCAAATTAGATCTATATTACCAGGGAACACGACTACCACAGTGAATTACGTTCTAGACGTCTTGTTTGTTAAATATATCAATTCTAAATTGCTTTTGTCCATTTGTCGGCAATTATCCTAGTGAGCATGACAAGATTAATTAGAGTAACACAACCATGAAATTCCTCATAATGCGCATCATGGGAATCGTAGTTCTCAAAAATTGGGAGATGAATTGTTTTCCATTTTTTCCCAATTAGGAAAAATGATATATTTGGAAAAACTGTACATGGGTGATGGGTAGAAAACTAATGTGAGAACCGGAACTGAAACGTTTGTAAAAAACGAACACTTGTTAAAGTTGAAGAGAATGGTCCATCAGTATAGAGTTCATGTCGAATAGAATTCATGATAATTGTGCATCATGGGGATTGTTGTTCTCAAAATAGTGATGTGAATTGTTTTCCGTTTTGCTGTGGTTTCCAATGTACGAATGAAAACCAAAGGCATACATGAAGGTAAGTGTTTGAAGGGACGGGGAAGACCTAAATTTACATGATTTATGCTTTTAATATTACTAAATGTGCATGTATGTGAATGTCATCCTGGCTTCTATGATGTGTTGTTTATGTAAATTCCCAGTTACCGTAAGTAGCCTGTAAAAAAAAAAAAGAAAAAAAAGAAATGGTCTGCTGACTGTTCCATGCTTGTGTTTATACGAATCTTACTAAACCTAAATGTTTGTGAGATGTGCAGTTAGTTGTGGTGCTTATCATAACGTGTTCAGACTTTCACATAGCTTTATTGAGTTAATTGACACAATGGAAGAGCTGCTAATTGCCCTTCCCTCATTTTTTCTTACTTCGATTCCAGGAAGATTTTTTGAGAATAGGTTTTCGGGATTTGGTCGAGGATGAGTATTCCAAGTTCAACTCATGCCTAAAGCTTGTAAGTACTAATTTATAACCCTTTAGGAAAGTGAATTAACATGATTGTTTATTTTTGGGGTATGGGGGTCTTGTCTGTTCTGTTTTCCTCAACTTACAAACTCCTTTTCCATGTTCAGTTTAAATGTGATCCCCTAGTTGCTGTTGCTGAGGGGTTGGTGAAACTTGATGAGTTCCCCGAACTAAGGGAACATGATCTTTGTGATATTTTACGTGTAAGATTCCTTCCTCCTCCGCATACCTCGCATAGTATTTTGTATGGCTTCTCATGTGGATGAATTTTCTTTATGCAGCAATATGATTGTGGGTCCTATTTTAGAATTTTCGAGGTAATTTTTGGTTTTACCTTTGCTTTGGAGGTTGTGGAATATATCTTGATTGTTGAAAAAAATTGTTACTTGTTTCTTTACTTAAAAGTGTAATTGATGTTCGCTTCGTAGAGGCTGTGATGAATTGTTAGGATCGATTATTATGCAGCAGCTCCCTAGGAAAAGTAGATGGGCCATAATTGCCGTTTTCCTGCGATTGAGGTTTTCACCCGGCCTGATCAACAAATCAGATGAGAATTGGTGTCAGTTTTTTGGAGTTGGATGCATAAGTCTACAAAGAGAAATAGATATAATCAAGAGATGTGTATTGTGTATGATGAGAAGTATCTAACTTCTAAAGTGTTATTTTGAAAGATAAGCATTCACCTCAACTCTGTCCTACATGACACTCTACAATGTACATTTATAAAATTTTGGCCTCATTTTCTATTTTTGGTATAAAATGGACAATTAACATAAGCAATGATTCTCAATTCCACCCCTACTGAAAAACTCACTAATCATTGAAGGAATTGTTTCATCCGGAGCTCATCTGTCTAATCCCAATGATAATTATTATCACTTTGGCACCAGAGAGACTGTTAATACGCTGAAGTACTGAGAAAAAATGTACACGCCTATGCATGTATGCATTCCCACATTTGAACTCTGAAACTCTTACCCGTCTCCTCTCATACACACACACACAGAGACCCCATTACTGTTGCTCACCCAAAATTTTCACTGGCACATGTGATCTCCACCTCAAGCACAAAGAGCCTAATTCTCTTTCTATTTCAGAGGTTGAGCCAAATCATCCTCCATGGGTAGTTTTGCCAAATCCTAGATTAGTTCTTGTTGAGGGAGCTAGCGAGAGTGAGTAGGTTGTTAAATTAATGATGACTAACTGTGCTGCAAAGTAATGAACTGATTAATGTACTGATCTCTGTTTTAGATGGTGGTGGTTGGGCAGTGGAAGGACTGCTGCTTCTGTGTGCGTTGATGGTACCGCAAAGAATAGCAGGGAGGATGATTTGTGGTGTTGAGTGTGAATTTGGGTCAACGTGTGGGTATTATGCGTATAGATAGTAGGTCTATATGCATGGGGTGTACTTACGATTATATATGTGTATATATGTATTGATATATGTGGATATAGATGGTAACTAGTAGGATATATTGCACCTTTGACGCCAGTGTGGCAATTATCACATCAAAACAAGACAAGTGAGCTCCAGATTGAACAATTTCATCTTTAAGTCTTTAACTGAATTGATTAATCATTGGCTTCATTGCTAATGTCAGGTGTATTATTGATGTCATCTAAAAGTCAGGTGATTTTGTGACATTATGGTGAAAAGAGAGAGGGTTCGTAATGTAAAAGCAGTGAATATTAAATTTTTGTTGACGAAACTCTTTATGCGAAGGAAACTTGTTTAAAGAATTCAAGATACTATTTTGTTGTATGGAGTTATTGTTTCTTAAAACTCTGAACTCATGTCTGCTAAGGCACCTTCGTTTTTTTTGGGTTGCCGTTGGTCCATCTTTTCAGCTTGTTGATTTAAATCTATCACTTATTGAGCTATATGGAAAACTTTTTATATTATGTGAACTGTGAAGACAGACAATTACAGAAAAGAAATCCCACTTTATTCGGTCCACTACCTTTAGACTTTTGTAATCCTTTAGCAGCTATATTTGTAAATCCGCTTGATGTACATTACCATGCATCTCATGGGTACTGTCTTACTGCTTGCATATAATACATTGTATAGGGGGTAATAACAGTAATTGTAAAGTATTTGCTTGCAACAATATCAGTAAGCGTGGTATGAGAAAGGAAGGGCTGCGCCTAATTGATACTGGCCTATAGCCTTGTTTGCTAGAACTTATAAGTGCCCGTATTTAGCTTATTTGCCTAAAAAATTTGGTGGATGTTGTTTTGATCAGTTATTTTGATCTTATTTGACTAAAAGAAGTGAGATGCTTTTAGACAGCGATTTGTAGCTTTGCTTATTTATTTAAAGCTGTGAAAATTACAATGGACAAAAAAACACACTTAGTATGTCAGCATAACTAAGAAGGGCATCTAGTGGTTCATTTGATAATGGACTATTCTACAACTTATTAACTGTACAGTCATAAGTTATAGTCAAGCTTGTAAAGAAAATACACCAAACATGTTTACAACTTATTTTAGGTTGCTCTTGAATATATTTACTCAAGACTTCTCAGGTTGCTCTCTCCAAGTGCACCGAATGTAGGGGTGAGCATGGACTGGATTATCCATTTTGAAGAAGGGTTCCTGAATTCTGATGTTATATGGATTTGCATTTCTAACTGAGCTCATTTAACTATTGTTATGTGTTCTGTTTGGACTATGGATAAACATTTCTACGAGCTTGAAGATGATGCCAGAAAAGAGAGAGAGAGAGGGAAGCGAGAAGAGGGAGGCACACAAGGGTCAAAACTTGAATTCTCAATTCTCATTAATCAAAGTTTGACAATTACATCATTTAACCTTTTATTTATAGGCTTGTAACCCTAATGAAATTAAAAGGAAAAAAATAAAAACAACCTAATCTACTCGTAACCCTAGTAGAAATAGTATGAAACAATAAATAACCTAATTAAATATTAAAAAGCCTCCTACTACTAGTTCACACAATCATCTAAATTCTAATTCTCTAGATCGTACTAAATCATATTTAAACATAAATATATTTGGTTAATATATTTATGAGACCAAAAAGCCTTATTTTCCGTATCATTCTCCCCCACTGAGAAAAAGAACTTGACCTCGAGTTTGCAATCATATACTGAACTCGTCCATGCCGCTAGATCAAGTACTTCGAATGTGCCTACAATGGAATCGAAATAAGCTTCAAGTTGGTGAAGAGGTCCACCAAATATGGGTTAAATGAACAAAGAAAATCATCAATTCCAGTAAAATTGCGTTATCCTACCCTGACCACATAATTGATTAGTGGAGAGGCAATAGAACATGAAAATTTAAGTGCATTCCCATTTTCAAGAACTTCTTCTGAGTTAGAATTTTGGGGATAGCTTCTTGGGCTTAGGGATGGCAATCTCGGCTGACCCGCCCCTATCCAACCTATCCCCTACGCATTCGGGGAGGGGATTCGGGGATCGAGTAAGGGATGGAGATTATTTTTAAAAAATTTCAGGGATCGGGTAGGGGATGGTATTGTCAGTCCCCTCCCCGTTCCCCGCCCCTCCCCGCATCCCCGTTCACACACACACCACATATATGTTTTTTTTTTTACCTATATAATAAAAATATTAGCTATTTGCACCGAACAAACTCTTACAGCATGACTAACTCTATAAAGACAAACCTGCTACTTGCTTCTAATGTTCAGTAGTAATAGTTTAAGACTGTTGTTGACCTTTTATTGGTCTGACCATTCTTCCATTGTTGATTTCTGTTGGAAACTGACTGATCGAGTAATTTTTTTTGTTTGATGTTTGTTGAACTTGAAATTCTTATGTAAGGAGACTCCTGCGGGTTCATCAAAACTTATATGTTCCGGATTTACAGAAAAGTTTGTTTTGATATTTGATTGTGCACTCCATTTGTTCATATTAATTTATGATCTCACATGGTAAACTCTTCTATTGGATTGCATGTGATGTGATGGAAGTGTTAACTCTTCAGTAGCACGTGATGGAAGTGCTGGATGTACATTATTGGGCAAAGTTCCAAACAACTCGAGCTTTTGGGACAGTAGCAAGCTGATTCACTTTAAAGTGTAAGACTGTTAAAAAAAAACCTACACATTAAAGAGCAACCATTTTTGGATCCCCGATTCCCCGTGGGGATCCCCGTTCCCCGCGTTGGGGCGGGGATGGAGGTTAAAATAAAATCCCCGGTGGGAATCGGGGAGGGGATGGGGATTGATATAGGTTCAGGGATCGGGGATGGAGTTAGTAGTATCCACCCCCTACCCTCCCCATTGCCATCCCTACTTGGGCTTCCTAGGGTTCAATGTTTCTTCCGACAAGAAAACCTTCTTCATTCTTTGGACTTTCCTTGTCAACTTTTCTATTTCATCTTTGCCATCTATTTGAGAAGTTGCAGAAGAATCCAATATTTTTTCCATAATTTTTCGTAATTGTCGGAATTTTTCCAATATTTCCGCATAATCCTTCTGCATTTGCTTATGTATGTGATCAATCTTTGAATACAAGTCTGAATTGGTCACCATGATTGATGAACAGAACGATGGGACTAAACTATTTGATGGTTGTCAAACAAGGGAATAGAGCATAGGGAAAAGGTTTTTTTTTTCTTCTTTTGCTTGTGCTTTTCTTTAGTCGGCTTACTGGGCTTATAACCGGGTGTATACCAGTTTGGGTAGAATCTGGGCTGGGTTTTTATAAGAAATGGATAGATTTGGGTTGATTAGAGTTTTATAAGGTCGGGTTTAGTCTAAAGTTGTACTATGATGCGAGTTGAGTTTTGGATAAATTATAGAAATCTGGAGATGGTCCAGATGGAACTATAAAGGTAATTGGGCTGTGAAGTTAATGGGTTACAGGCCAAGTGTTTATAATAGAATAGGTGGGCTGAACTCTCTTCTGGATTAGGTTAATTGGGTTAAAGACTGAGAATAAGATAAGACCTAAAAAAAGGTGGAGTATACCATTTGATGCCAACAACTTGCGGAGTTGCGGGTGTCGGACCAAATAATAGAAACCAATGATGGGGCTGGGCTGATGACCGGCAGAGTTGCTCTGGCAGGTTGAACGGGAATCCGAGCTGTTGCAGTGACGAATTGTGGTGTTGTATGGAACCAATTGTGGCGGTGGTATCACGTTGTTGCTGTTGCAGCAGCGATTACGGCGGAAATGCTTTGGCGTATTGTTATTATGATTTATTTTGGAGAGCATTTATTTTGGGTTAATAGCGTGTCTTTAAGTGGGTCTATAAATGGGTGTGGGAGTCTTTCATTTAGTAGTTTTGATATATTGATAAAAGAATATTGAGAGCTTTTGCTCCTGTTCTCTCTCTTATTAATCTATCCTTTGATTTGGTTTGCACCAGAGAGATAGAGAGAGAGAATCTTGAGCCTAAGCTTTGATCAATTGAATGCTAGATAAGAAAGAGAGAGAGAGGGAAGAGTGGAGAGGGAGGCACACAAGGGTCAAAACCCTAATTTTCAACTCTCATCAATCAAAGTGGCGATTACATCGTTAAAACCTTTTATTTATAGACTTGCAACCCAAATGTAAAAAAAAAAAGGGAAACAATAAAATCAACGTTATTCATCATAAACCTAATAGAAATAAATCGAAGCAATAAATAGCCATACTTGTAATTATCTAGATCCTACTAAATCATATTTAGATATAAATATATCTGCCAAATATATTTATGTGACCCTTAGTTGCACGAAGCGGGAGCTGATGCGGGAATGGGAGCGGAGGCACCTAGAAGTTGCCAAGGTTGGGAGCGCTTAAGGGCTTATGTAGATCATTTTTATATATGTATATAAAATATCTTTAACCATTGAAGGAAAAGTGATGTTTATTGAGAATTTTCCCTATTTCCACGCCCTTAAAAGTACGAGAATAATTGCTTTAATGACCCGATAAGCTCCTATCCTAGTTAGGAGCAAGCTCCCATCAAGCTCCCATCTTGGGAGTGCTGATTCGAGCTCCAGTCTTGGGAGCGCACCCATTTTAGAAGGATCCTGCAACTAAGATGTGACCAAAATGCCTTTATTTTCTGCATCTAAAGGTGCATGACATAATTCTTACAAATGGTTGCCATTGTCTGAATTAGTGTCATAAATGGAAATGCTAGTGGGGGCGGAAGACAAGAATTGTGGTGCATGTTATTTGTTATGAATATGTTATTGGTTAAGTACAACTTGCATGTTATTTGTTATGAATATGTTATTGGTTAAGTACAACATGTAAGTTGTAACCCTTGACGTGTATGGATTTCTTCTGTTTTTGCTATATGTTGATTATGTAATTTTTTTTACCTCATAGATACGTATCTGTTTTTTCATCTCTCTGGAGGGAGTTTCATTTGGTATGCTTTGTTGTAGGTTTCTCCATGGACTTTCAATTGTCCCACGGTAATTATCCTCAGTTGGTTTGAAATTTTGTCGTTTTGTCATTAATGGGAACTTACTCGATTCATTTTAAGTTGATTAATTACTTTATTGATATAGATGGATGAGGTTTGGGAGTCTGACATAGAGATTGTGCGGGAGGAAATGCAAAATTTTGTGCGCCTAAGGGTATGTACTTCAAATTTTGTTTGTCGTCTTTATTTAATCCCTAAGAACTCCTGCATGATCGCCTGCCTAAACTCTTGGTCTATCTTCCTTATATGTAATGCTAGTGAACTAGTCTAGTCCTTTTGTATGTTGATGCAATTTTAGCTTCATCCTGATGAGGTATATGCATTCAAGCCTGATAAGTAGTTAATTTTGTGGCCAGGGTACATTTTTGTTTTCACACTGTATTTTAAACTAAATGTTTTTTTTCTTGATGGCACTATATAAATTCACAAGGTACAACTTGTTAAGCTTCATCCCGATGACTTCCGTACACGAGAACAAAATATGATTGCCTGATCTTTGCTTCCCCCACCCACGCCACCACACCAAAAAAAAGTGTTGTCTGGTTTAAACACCCAGAATCCAATTGGGACTTGGGAGGGGTCATATGTGCCATCAATTCGTGTTGCTATCAATATTGCCAAGGCATGAGTGGCTCAGTGGATTGGCTTTGACTCAAAACTCCAGAAGGCATAAACACCACAACTAATAATATTTGCTAGGGGTGCACAAGAAAACCGATAAAACCGTCAAACCGATCCGAACCGGCCCGAACCGGTCTATTTGGTTAGGTTCTATGGTTCATTGGTCAGGGTTATGGTTCTAAAAACCAAGAACCGGTAATTATGGTTCGGTTACTGGTTCTCAATATAAGAACCACGGTTAGAACCAAACCGGACCGTATAATATTAATATATATATATATATTAATATTAATTTTAAATCATGTATCTTGATTTGGTAGGTAAATTATTTTGTTTCTAGTAATGTAGTTTTCTTTATGTCTATTTAAAGTAAAAACCTATTTTTTAAGAAATTTTCAATATATAATACTATAACTTACTTTTTTTTTTGATCGGCTACTATAATAATTAATAACCTGCTAATACATTACTTAGTAGGTATGATTTGCTGAAATTGATTATTGACCGTGTTTAGAATGTTGCCATAAAAATCTATTTTTTTAAGAAGTTTTTCAATATATATTACTATAACCTAATAATACCTAATCTATTCTCGAAAGCAGTGACATTCCCTCATTTGTAAAATTGAAAGCGACGGCTAGCTTCGTCATTGTGGTTCTTCAGGTTTGTTGTTATGCCCGTATACGAGTTTGTTTCATAGATTGGAGGTAGTTCTCTCTCTACCCTCCATAGGGGCTTCAAACATACCAAGTTGTTTACCCACAACTTGAGCTAGGTTACCTTTGGCTTATTTGATTGTGTATAAGTTAGTTATTAAAGCCCCTCGGGTGAGATGTTTTCTGAGACGGCGTCTTCGGTTATGTGATATTGACGAGTTAATTTCAAAAAAAAATTTCAATTCTTTATGTTCCACCCTAATTTCACGAGATTGCTAGTTTGCTATTGCCTACTAAAAAAGGAAAACTCAAATATCAATTCTCTTATTCTCTAATCTTGATCTTCTTCCTATTTTTTCTTCCTTTACTATTTCTTTTACAATATATCTCTTGATCTCAACCTCAAAACTATTTAAGATGTTGCAATCTTAGTAGCACTCTCACATCTTTTTGGCTCTCTCTCTCTCTCTCTCTCTCTCTCTCTCTCTCTCGGGTTAATTTGTGATTTCTTTTTTGGGGTTCTTAATATTATTGTTAGGTCTATGATTAAGAGTGTTGTATATTTTTGCAGGCTTTTGGCAATAAAAATTCATCTCCTGAAGATTGCAATCGTAAGTACATTTATTCAAAACAATTTTTTACTTTCGACAACTTGTATAGGTGCTATTTTCTAACATATTAATACGTGACTTTTTTGTGATTTTTTTTTTAATTTAGATGTCTGGTATTGAGGAAACCAACAATCCTGCTAACCCAAGTGAGGAGCACCCTATCACTATTGATGTTTCAATGAAGGAACCCATTGTTGATACTTTGTTGCCTCCATTTGAGGAAGAGGTATGTCTTACCAAAGAAAAGGGCGAAAAAGCTAGATTACGATGTGTGGAATCATTTTAAAAAATAATTAAAAAAAGGGTGCAATTTAAACCCGAAGGGCAACATGTAACTATTGCAAAGCGTTCTTATGCATGGGTGAGTGGGAATGGGACCAGTAGTTTGAGAAAACACATGATAAGGTGCACCAAGAATCCCCTATAATAAAGGAGTCTAAAAGGCAAAAGACTTTGACATCATATGGTTCAACAAAAGGAGATCTTTGAAAGTAACCTAGGGCTTTGGAAGTTTGACCAAAATGCTTGTAGAGATGCATTGGCTAGGATGATAATCAAAGGCGAGCTGCCTTTTAAATTTGTTGAAGCGGGATGGTTTTCGTCATTTTGTAGCGTGATGCCCAACTTTAAAATGGTGTCCCGAATGACAGTGGCTAGGGAGTGTGTGGCAATTTACGCTAACGAGAAAAAAAAATTGAGTAGGATGTTCAAGAAATCGGATCAAAGAGTTTGCCTAACTACCGATACATGGACCTCCCTTCAAAATATTTCTTATATGTGCCACACCGCTCATTTTATTGACACTGATTGGAAATTACACAAAAGAATCATTAAGTTTTGTGTCATATCGAGTCATAAAGGTGAGGCCATTGGGAAGGCATTGGAGTCATGTTTGATTGAATGGGGTGTAGAGATTGTGTACTATAACTTGATGGATAATGCTAGTGCCAATGATGTTGCAATTGCATATTTGAAGAAAAAGTTCTCAAAAAAGATTGATACGTACATTTATTTTAGGGGGTGAATACTTTCACATAAGATGTTGCGCACATATCATTAACTTAATTGTGAAAGATGGGTTGAATGAAATCAAGGACTCGATAATCAATTGCGTGATGCCGCAGTAAAGTATGTTAGGAGTTCACCTCAAAAGAGAGCAACGCTTCAAGGTTTGTGTGGAGAAAGAGAGGATAACATGCAGTGTTTTAAAAGCGCTAAGCTTAAGCGCCTAAGCGCTTGGCGAAGCGGCGATGCGGCGATGACATATCTTCTTCGCGAGGGGTATAAATAAAGCGCATGGCACTAAAGCGCGGCTTAAGCGGAAGCGAGGCTTAAGCAAAAGCGCAAAAGCGCTGAGGTATACGCCTTTTGGTTTTTTTGATTAAATCTCAGCCCTTCATCTAGATACAAAAAAGCATGGGCTTGCCACACAGGATAAAATTTCGGTAAAGTGAAAGAATAAAAACGTGTTGATGCAAATTGATAGCCCTAAAATCATTTGGCCTCCAGTTCAAGATCAGATGAAGCTTTGAAGAGTTCCAGCCAAGCCACCATTTTTTCCGAGGACCGACTTCTTCAAATCTTGACCGGGTACACATTTCTTCTTCTTCTTCTTCTTCTTCTTCTTCTTCTGCTCCCTTCTTTTTTTTGATAAGTTCTGCTCCCTCCTTCTTCTTCTTCTTCTTCTTCTTCTTCTTCTTCTGCTCCCTTTTTTTTTTTTGATAAGTTTCGCTCCTTCTTCTTCTTCTTCTTCTTCTTTCTTCTTCTTCTTACTTTCTCCACTTCTTTTCTTCTTCTTCTTTCTTCTTCTTCTTCCTCTGATCTCTCTCTCTCTCTCTCTCTCTCTCTCTCTCTCTCTCTTCCTTTTTTTTATTTTTAAATATCAGAAAAACCCAGACTTGAGTTTTTCGTTGTTTTTTATTCTTATTTTGAGTAATCACAAAACTGATTCTTTTGCCAAGTTTTGGAAAACCTATCGTTAGGCAAGGACTTTAGTGCTCATTGGAGATGAATGTTTTACAAATCAAAACCCAGTTACAGGATTTTAACTACAACTTGGAGATGCTCTAAAAATTGCAAGCATTATTTTTTGTCTAGACATTAAGCACCATTCTTGAAGTTGAATGTATTTTGTACTCCACAAAACTCAATCAATCAATTGACACTGGTATCATGTTTCAGATATGAATCCCTGTTTCTTTTCCTGCTACTGTATCTGTATGCTGAAAGCACCTCTGAATCTCTGATGATGGATCCATATAATCTGGTCATATTCCTCTTATTTGAATTTGAGAGCTGACCCAAGCAAAACCCCATGAAACCTGGCATAAGAGTAGAAGATAGAAAGGGCTTTAGTATGGTTTTTTAAAATCTAAAAATGCACCCATCGCACAGTAGTAGCTATTTCTGTCTTACTTTGTGTCTCTGTTTCTGTGTTCCACCTGTTACTGTCTAATTACTTTGTGTCGCCGTTAATCATTTTGTTGCATCTCTAAAACTATTCCGTTGTTGACAATTTATGTTATATGCTTTTATGACATTTGAATGTTTTATAAGTGTTTGTTTGTGTTGAAAGTAATACCTATATTTGAATTCTACTTGTTTTAAAAAAATGTGCGCCTCACGGTCAAAAGGCGCGCGCCTCGCCTTGCGCCTTGCGCTTAAAGCTCCAAGGGACCATGGCGCCTCGGTGCGCTTATCGCTATTTAAAACACTGATAACATGTAAAAGTTCATTGTGTTTAGATGTTCCAACTAGATGGAATTCTACTTTTCTCATGTTAGCTACTGCAATAAAATTCCAAAAGGCATTTGAAAGACTTGAGGATGAAGATCCACTCTTCCCTTTGGAACTTAGCGATGGATGTCCTACCACTAGAGATTGGGATAATGCTCGGTATTTCGCCAATTTTTTACAGAAATTTTATGATGCGACAGTGCATTTGTCTGGTTCTACGTATGTCACCTCTAATATTTACTTTACTGAAGTGTGTGCAATTCAAGGCTTTCTATTTGAGTGGACTAAGGGTTTGGAATCCTTGAATGATATGTCCATTAGCGGTATGGCAAAAAAAATGCAGGCTAAGTTTGGTAAGTATTGGGGGAAAATGGAGAAGATGAATATGTTCTTGATGATTGCTATTGTGTTGGATCCCCGATTCAAGTTAAGGTATGTGAGGTTTTGTTATTCTGAATTCCATGAATTTACCATGGTTGATGCGTTTATAACAAAGGTTACAGAGGCACTAAAGCACATGCATGATGAGTATCAAAAGTTCAATGTAGGAAGCTCATCCTCTAGCCAGACTTCTATTGACAATAAAAATGAACAATCGTGTCCAATGGGGAGTGGAGAAATTTTATCTTTGAAATCCAAGTTCCAAAAACATTTGGAAGAGATAGAAACTGATGGAGGTAAGTCGGAGGTAGATAAATACTTGGAAGAACCTTGTGAGAAAGAAGATTCAAACTTTGATATTTTGGGCGGTGGAAAGTGAATTCTTCTAAGTATGTGGTTCTTTCTAAAATTGCTTTCGGGATGTTTTAGCTATTCCAGTATCAAGTGTTGCTTCAGAGGCTACATTTAGTACAAGAGGACGTGTGATAGATCAGTTTAGAAGTTCTCTTACTCCAAAAATTGTGGAGTGCTTGATTTGTATGCAAGATTGGTTACGTGCTACTCCACTCCCATTTGAAATGGAAGAAAGCATGGCTGAAATGGAAGAACTTGAATTAGGTACAATTTTATTTTATTTTTTTTATCTAATTTCTTAAAGTATACTATTGTCTTTTTTTTTTTTTCCTTTCAATGCGATGTACTTTGTTGATTTTGTGTTTGCAGCCTTGCACAAGGTAGCTCCTAACGTCACTGATTAGTGATTAAGAACAAAGAAGTTGGTGCTGCTAGTTGCATCTGGTTTGAGCATTAGAGATGCTGTTCTACCACTCAAGACATGCCGCTTAATTTATTTTCTCGTTTTTAGATTATTCTATTATTTGTTTAAGCTACTTTTTTTTGTTGTTTTCATCAATTTTTTGAATTGTTTTATTGGTGGTACATTGTCAAGTACTTTGTGGATGATGTGGACCATATTTGAGTTCAAATCTTATAAAATTCAATAATTATTTATTTATTTAATGAGTTGTTTGGGTGCTCCAAATTCTAAATAATTTTTTGAATTCATGTGTTGTGATAAAGTGTTTCTTAATCGGGTAGAACCAGAACCGAACCAAAACCAGTCCGATCTTGTGGTTTGGATCTGGACAGGTTCTACTTGTGTGTTGGTTAGGTTTTGGTCCTTGATGTTCTAGAACCGCTCGAAATGGTCCGGTTACTAGATTTCTAGAGAACCGGTCCAATCCGGACCGTGTGCACCCCTAATATTTGCAGTTTTGAAGTTTTGGTACCTGGCTGTGGAGGGGTGGAGTTATGGAAAGTTACTTAAAACATATTTGGTGCTTAAAATTGGAGGAAAAAAAGACCGTCTTTCCACTTTTACCCTGAAAGTTAAAGTTGTTCTAAGCAAAAGTATAGGTTAGTCATTAAGCATGTATAAGCACCTTGAGTAGAATTTTTTCCTTTTCATTTTTTGCTCTGCAAAAGTCAGCATTGATGGTTATAATTGGTGTGGTATGAACCCTGTCAAATGCAAAGGAGTACGTAGCACCCACCACTGGGCTGGTTACCACTCCACTTGCACCTTGGGTCCCGTAGTCGATAATTCGTGATGGATGGATTAAGTACTATTTAAGGCAAGAATTTAGAACTAATTACGTATTATTGGCATGAGGGCAGTAGCATGGTTACAAAGTTCGATCGTGCCCTTGATACAGTACTGAAATCCATGTGTGCACGTCATTTGCATTCTTTTTCACTTTTCTTTTTGAATAGAAGAGTTCCAGTGTTATGTCATAATTGTAATTGCTATTTATGTGTTGAAACCAGGCTGATCGCAAAATGCAGCTTGACCTGGAGTTGTTGCATATGAAAGGTTTTCATGTTCTGGATAATTTGGTTTTAGAGGCAATGGCAGGCATCAATTTTCAAGAGATAGAGAAATTTCCTACTGAAGAAGCCACATCAAGTTCTAAACGTTATTATTTCCGTAATGCCATATATGAGGAGTTCTATAGCTTATCTACTATGAAATCAATTGCGGTATCGTGCTCTAATTCTCTTTTCTTTTAATTGTCTGCTTTACCTTAGGGAATTGTATAATATCCAAAAGATGCAACAACTGGTCTGTTCACTCTATTGATATCTGGATGTTGGTTTAATCAAGTCCAAGGCATCAAAAGAGTATATTAAGGCTTAGTTTTGCAAAAGATTTTAGCAACTCATTTGCTAAAATCAACTATGATTTTAGCAAATGAGTTGAGTTGCTAAAATCATTGAAATTTCAAATCACAAAATTAAGTGGTTCCATTTTTTTTTTTGATTTTTTTTTTGCACCAAATTAAAGTAATAGGAATATGGACATGGGACACGTGAATTCTAAAAAATAGACACGGACATGGCGGGGGACATGGCAAAAATAGATAAATAATTATATATATAAATAAATCATATATGTATGTAGTAACAATATATATATATATATATATATATATATATATATATATATATATATATATATATATATATATTATCCGGACTTTTTTATTTCTGGAACTCATGATCCAAACATTTTTTTGACGATCCGATCTGTCCACAATGTGTTTAAAAAGTGTTTTCAAGGGTCAATGCGGGAAATCTTTTAAAAAAAATACCGGGAAGGGCTTGATCCAAGCAATTTTCGCAAAAAATGTATATTTATATTTTTTGTGAAAACTGATTGGATCAAGCCCTTCCCGGTATTTGTTTTTGAAGATTTCGCGCGTGAACCCTTGAAAACACCTTCTGAACACGTTGGACGGATCGGATTTTCCAAAAATAATTTGCAACACAAAAAAAATCATTTTTTTCTTATTTCCGGGAGGTGTGGATTAGAAGTTTTTCATATATATATATATATATATATATATATATATATATATATATATATATATTAGGCTGATGGATCCTATGCTCTTCACACGATCCAATGGTTCACAACTGTTTTCTCGCACTTTTTTTTGTGAGGGGACCCTCATAGGAAACTTCTTGTATATGTCTACGGTCAGAATCCAGTTAGGACAACATGACATAGCTTAGTCCACACCTCCCCTTTCCCGGCCATGTTATGATGATCCGAATCGTCCAAAGTGTTTAAAACGTGTTTTTAAAAATACATTTTAAACGCAGAGCCCTTCCGGGTATTTTTTTAAAACGTGTTTTTAAAAATACGTGTTTTACACATTTTATCGAAAATGGCTCGGATCAAGCCCTTCCGGGTATTTTTTTTGACGAATCCTCGCAATGGACCTTAAAAATACGTTTTAAACACAGAGCCTCTTGGCTCCAAACTCTATCTTGTAATTATTCTTCTGTATGCAGGCTTGCATAATGTATCTTCTATGGGGAACTTTGGATCAGAGTTGTGTGCTGAAATCTTGCATAGTCTCATTGCCTTGTTGATTCTTCTTTCACTATTCTTGTTCCCCCCTACCCTATTACAGTTGAATCATTTCCTGGGAGCTGTTACCTATCCGTTATCAGATGGTTGCTTTGGACCATGTACAAGTGAGCTCTTGGAAGTGGTTAAGATTGCTGATCATGATAGGAGAATGGAGGGTCATCGTCTTATCAGTGTACAGAGCCTGTTGTTTGGGCTCTCCCATTCAAGAGTTAGTGACTGCGTCCAGGAAATCCTCAATGATAGAGGAATGAAACCCTCAACACTCCCTACGTTTGGCATTTACAAGTTATCGCGTGATGCAGCTAATCTTATTGGTAAAATCTCTCCGCAATATATAAATATATATACGCACTTCCCTCTGCAAACACCTCAATATCGCATTGTGTTGGGGCTTTGAAATTATATCCAGGTTGTATCCTTTTTTTTCTTTTTTTTTTTGATGCGAGTGATTTGGTGAGAGATGAGGAATTGAAAAGAAAAAGAGTTCAAATATGGTCCAAAGCAAAAATGTTGTCATTTTATGAGGATTGGAGGGAAAGAATCTAAGTACATAAATTTAAAGTAAATGAGACATATCATATTCTTCACTCATATTTTTCTCTCACCTTCTACATCGAAAGGACTCTTTATGACTCCTTTTGGATAACATTTATGTAAATTTGTCTTAACTAAAAAATGAACTGATGGCGGATATTGTTGATGGTTGCTGTTGAACCCTTTATTATAAATTGGTGGTATTTCAAGGTGGTGCACGACATTTGGATTCTGTTGGGATAACTCAATGGTCCATTGTTGGGGGAATATGTTTGCATGTTTTTATATGCCGGAGCTTTATTTTGCAGGTGATGCTGAGGTTGGACTTGAGCACGTGGTTTTGGCTATGTTCTTTGGAAAGCAGGAAAATATTGATGCGATGACTGTAAGGGCCATAACTGTTTGGACAAGTCTACTGCTTGATTGTGATATGCCATAACGGAGTCCTGGGGTGTCTTTATCTTAAGTTTAAATTGGTTGCCCTTATAGTTTGATGTTCCAATTTACGTTCTTATTGGATCGTTTATGCGTCCGGTTCGAGTTATGATTAATAGTTTGAGCTTGTGATTATTGTGCTCAGAAGTACGTCTCCTTACCGTTTTTCTTCTGTTTCTATTTTTTTTCTCTCTTGCAGGAGCGAAGTTCCTTATTCTTTGGAGATACTTGGGATGCTGAGCTCTTGAAATGTGGGTAGCAAATTCTCTTCTTTTACAATGATCCATATGGATTTCATTTCGGAGTAATTGATATATGTTTTTTACTTATATATATGTTACGCCTTTTTTACGTATCTCCAAGGCCCTTTTTGATCAATTGACTTCTTTTTTGTCCTCCATTTTTGCTGCCTCTGTTATTTCCTGCCTTCAGGTTTGAAAAATAGTAACACGAAGTGTAGCGTGAGCAGCTTGACAGAGTCGAATGTTTTAGATGGATTCCTACCTGAAGACTGTCACGATGGATGCAATGTGACATGTGAAATGGGTGTGCTTGTGCCAAAGCTTCTGGAGGCTCTGGTTAATGGCTGGAAATTTTTGGCAATTCGGGAGGCAACTCGAAGAGGTTACTTATAAAATAAAAAAAACAAACTAGAGGCTCTCTATGTGAGCCTTGTGGGCTACTATAGCAGCCCAAAACCCCATCTTCTCTTTTACTACGCTTCTCTTTCTCTCTCCTTCAGAACCCCTTCTCACTCTGTATTGGACCATTTTTTTCCCAACCAAAGTTTGCACACAGCGGAGCATGCTCCACTTACCGAGTCGTAGCTGCTGCCGCTGCTGCTGTTGACAAAGACTGATTCCCTCCTCTCTCACCACCACCTCCTCTCCAAAACCTGTCACCAGACGCTTCTCCACAAACCCCTGTAGAACTCGAAGGGCCATCGTTGGACAAGGAAACTCTAAAGACATGCCGTCGCCTTGTGATCTAGTACTGAAAAGGAAAAGGAATTCGTCTTTAATTTGTATATATTGTTGTTTCTCTTCCTCGTCTGATTATGTTTCCTCCTTTTTTTGTGGCATCTGGTTAGTTGTTTTCCCTTCATGCGGCTCGAATCGTTCTCAGTTGTTTCGTATCTGGTGAGTTGTTGGCGAACCATAGTGCACATGAAGGTGAATATGAATAATTGGTCGAGCTCAATGGCAATACCTCCAGCAGATAGCTTTAGATGATTACATGTACCCCAATAAATATTGTGGAAAAACAAAATCCGAAATGTTATTGATGAATTGAAAATACACAAAACAGAATAAAAACCGAATCTCGTGTTTCACACAATATCCTTGAAACAAATTATGTTGCCTCACTGGATTGATGCTTGCGCAGTTGCGCGTCATAAGTGTTTGTTTTCCAGGACAAGACAGTTGCACAATAACAGCTGCAACTCACTAGAATTGCTCGGTTAATTAAACTATGTTGTAATCAGCTTAAAAGAAGGAGATGTCAATTTATAATATTCAAGTGGATAGCCTTTTGAATTAAAAAAAATTGTTATAGTATCTATTATAGCTTTTTATAATACCTTTAGCCCACCTGATATTTTCGTAACATCTCTGATCTACTAAATCACTTCTTTTATTCTCTTAGGTCCATTCTATTGTTTTAATTGGACAAAATTACCCCACTGGTTGGTTTAATCCGTTTGAGAGAGAGAGAGAGAGAGAGAGAGAGAGAGAGAGAGGCTATCGCCGTTCTGCAACAACTAGGTCACCGGTGGCTGCCTTGTTCGCCGACGATACGCCGGTCTTTTCTTGCTCAAAACTGAAGTAGGTGCTGGCACCTCTCTCTCTCTCTCTGTGTATGTGTGTGCAGCAGTCTCGTTGATGGCTGCCTTCTTCTCCGACGTTATGTCGGTCTTCTCTTGATCGGATTTGAAGCAGTTGACGGCAACAGAGACTTTTAAGGCTTTCTCAAAGCTGAGGTCTCGTAGCGCCTCCTCGAAGCTTTGCACGCCGATGATCTAAATTTGCCTCTCGAGCGCATTGCCGATTTGAGATTGGTTCTGTTCTTTGCATGAAGGAAAGGTTGTTGTAGATCTGTTTTGAGCTTTTCTAATAAAAGAGGTTCTGCTGTTGCTGCTTGTTGATCAGTAAATGTTGGCTACTCTCATTTTTGATTGGATCTTGTATAAGTTTTGTCTACGAATTTACAGTTTACTGCTGCTTGAATACAATAAAAATAGTATTTGGGGCAATATACCTAATAGCTTAAAACATGCTCAAAATAAAGAAATTTTGCCTTACAGTAGTAATCTTTATTTGCCTTGGGCTATTACCTAGCAGAGTTAAGTTTTGTTGCATTGTAATGTTTCTTTCGAGATATACACTCAGACCAAAGTCACATCCTTTGGGTAAGATTCTAAATTGAATGTCTATCCCATGTCTCAGGGTCATGTTTTGGCAAGCACTGCCACTGTAGTAATCTTGTTTGTCTCAGGGTCATGTTTTGGCAAGCACTGTAGTAACCTAAACTGGTGCTGGTATTTTGGTTTCACCCCTAATATGATAAAATCTTATGTTGTTTTTTTGGTTCCTGAGTTTGGGTACTGCTGAAAAGCTGGGGGCTTTTTGTTGTGTGCTTGGTTTAGTGTAGTTTTCTTTTTTTTTTTTTTTAAATATTGTTTTTTAGTAGTTGGTTTTCCGCTTGGTGTTTTAAATAGCGATAGGCGCTATGGTCCCCGGTTTCTTGGATTATTTTTCGTCTTTATTCACAAAACTTTAAGTTTGGCTAATAATTTTATACTTTTTAAATTCCTCTGGTTGAGACAAGCCAAGAAACCATAAAAAATCGACTGAAAACCAACAAATGCAAAAAATATTTGAATAAGGACAAAACCAAAAAATTAGTTTTTTCAATTTACCCAAACCACCCCTTAAGTCCATATAATAAGCTTCTTTTCAGTCTAATGGGTTTGACATGGGCTTGGGTAGAGCAGCCGCCCCTGTTCCCTTAACAAGGTTCGGTTGGATCCTTTTTGGCCCAACCTAGTCCTCTCATATCAAATGAAATCACATGCGATTACGACCTAGGGCTGAACCAACAAGTGAGGGAGTGGCACGGGTCACCTTCGGGTTGCTCTAAAGGACAAATGTATTTTTTTGGTAGTAAATATGTTGTGAGTAGTTAACCCAAAGAAAATGTTTATTAATAGCTAACCTTATTACGCTGTGTATTTTTTTAGATATTAAATATGTTGATAGATGATTAATCTATGAAAAATGTGTATTCTTTCGGTATTATGAAAAACCAACCCTAAAACACGTGCACTTATTTTGAAATCTCTAATTATATTTATATTTGGTTCCACTTCCGAATTGTAAACCCGACTCTGCCATTGATTACTATATGATCTTTGACAAACACTTGGGAAAAAGAGAGTAACTTTGAATATTATCAAGGATTAATACAAGGAAACTAAACATACGCACACATTTATTGATGGAAAATTGTTTTCGATACTGTAACGCCAAAATATTTCTCGTACTTTGAGGCCTAATCATTTTTTTCACGTGTGCTTTAGGTGAGGTTTGGCTTAAAAAACTAACTTAACCTTTTTTTTTTGTCTTTATTTGATTTTTTTTTTTTGCATGGGGAAGTTAATTAGACATCCCGTAAAAATATAATCCTTAGCATGCCATCCCATGCATTTTGAATCGTTATGATCCCATCCCGAATCTTTGAAAAACCCCAAAAAACCCTTCAACAGGTTTGTTGACTCTATTAGTTTTATAATATAGTAATGTTTTTTTTTTTTTTAATATTGTTTGTCATCCTAAAAACCATCCCTTAAAGGTAACTACTAACTAGTATTTCGGGACATTACAGAACTTTCCTATTCTTCCGGTGCATCAACTTCAAATCTAACTATTATATAGGGACATTAAATACCTTTCCTATTATTTTGGTGTAATCAAAGCTCCCTTCAAACCCATTCATATCCTATCCAAATCTAACCGATTTCCTTCCCATTTCCGTTCCCATTCCTCAACCCAGAATTTGCGCTATCAAATCTCCTATAACCGAGATTGGCAACATCCCACCATCCCATTTTCAACGATTTTTGAAAACCCCAGAATGTGAAGAACCCAAAACCGAAGCATCAAATGCGGCGGCGTCTCGGACCAAAACCCGATTGTATAACCCTTACTGGAGTTTGAATAAGACGGCACAGTCATGGCTTGTAAGTTGAATCCGTTTTACAGTCCGCCGTGTTCTTTATGATTTATGAATGCACCCCCTTTTTTTTTGACATACCGTGGAGTTTTTACACCGGAAATCATGGATTTTGTAGAGTTATGATGTGGTTAATCATGGCTTGTAAGTTCATTTTTCCGATCCAAACTCGTCTATGGTATTTGAATTTTATGAGTAGTTTTCACTTGCAATGGTATTAAATTCGGAAAACATTTTGGGGATAAAAAGGCATGTAGTTTGTCTATGGTTGTTTTTACCATCCCATTTAAAGGATGTTGGAGATGTGAGAATGTATTATTGATTTGGCTTTTTCAGGTTTGTAGTGATTTGAAAATGGTGAATCGTTGAAACATGTATATTGAACAAATTTTAGAGAGTAAGGTTAGGGTTTATTAGTTCAAAGTAATGGTTTATTGATTTGCCATGATTATTTGAGGAATATTTGTGGCAAACTAATTTATCATGTTTTAAAGGATTTTTACACATTGAGGTAGGAACTATACTGTTCACGCGATAATGGTAGTCCAATAATCCATCATTTTAAGTCCCAGAAGCTCTATGACAATATTATTTGTTCATGGATTATTGGTTTACCATTGTTTTGGTTATATATATTAGACATGGTGTAATGATTTGCCATGGTTTTTTTTTTGAAAGTATGAGATAGGCTACATACGGTACGCAACAATACACCAAAAATCTGGGTATATGTGACAGTGTAGCCTAATTTTATAAACTATTAATGAACTGTTACACATTTTTTTTTTTGCAGGAGTTAAAAACACTGGAGGAATAGAAGGCCCCATGCTGAAAATAGTAGACAAACCAAAGGTCGATGATGCCCTTCTGTCGAAGGAAAAAAGGCACAATAGTTGAAGCTAAAAACACATAATGGATACCCAACATTCAGGTTGTGTGAGATTGGCTTGCCATGTTGAATGACACCGTGGAAACCAAGTTTCTGAAAGTGGAGTGCTGTAAGATGCGTGCTGAAAATATTCATGCTTTTCTAAATGATGAGGCAAATTCATGGAACTCACAACATAATTTGGATGATGCGGAACACGAGAAAAATAAAACTACAAAACAAGCAATTGGAGTTGCCGAGGCAAACAAGAAACAAACTGGCAAACGTAAGAAGAAATGAGTCTTGTAGTGGACGACTCAATGTAAATGGGTGACTTTAAATGTTTCATGTTCTCTGATGAACTTAGGAACTAGATGATTAATTTTTGGGCTTGGTAGCATTAAGTTTATTGTGAATGGTTGTTAACTTGTTTAAGAGAGTGTTTGACAGTGCCTTAAGTTTTAATTTTATATGGAATAGTTTCATAGAACATGGTTCAAAGTGACATTGCCTAACTTGGATAAAGTCTTTTCTTGGGATGCCTCGAGGAAATGTTTTAGTGATTTACCATGTTTAGTGAATTATCATGTTTATTGAGTGCAAATGACTGCTAAGCAACTGCCCTTAGTAGTTGGATACTTACATGGTGAGTCAATTTATCATGTTTTGGATGGGAAGTTCTTATGTTCATTTTTATATATACCAATGAAATACAGATGGTAGATCAAGAAATCATATATAACATATGGTTTCCTAACTTGATAATATGGTAAACAAAGAAACCATATTTAAAGTGCTCAATTATCTACCATTCCACCACTAATGTCTGAATTGCTTGATGAATTGATTGCTTCAAACTTTTTGATACCCACGAAATGCCTGATAAATTAATGGATTACAATTGGTAGATTGAAATAGTCTTGAAGAACGTTGGATATTTACTTCCTTAGAACTAGAAAGTTTGAAATTCTAAAACCCCTTAACTTAAGGAAAATGGAATAGCCACATTCAAAAAAGGAAGAAATCAAATCTGTTTGATTGAAATGTCAGAATTAGAGGATAACATCGTGACCAATAAATGATACTCCCTCCGTCCCATAAAGTTGTATCACTACGAAACTACGTGCAATTTTCAAGCTAAAAAATAACGTGCTTACAAAAACAATTTTTTAGTCAATATGGATCTTGTTTGATAGATCTCATCGAGAACTTTTCTACGATGCAAAAAAAATTCAAAAATTATTTTGGTAAATACATTATTTTTTAGTTTGAAAATTGCACGTAGTTTCGTAGTGATACAACTTTATAGGACGGAGGGAGTAACAAATATAGGAGGTGCAAAATATAGGATATTATGCCCAAATTTTTATGAAAATAAATTACTATTAGATAATATATTACTAAAGTAGTTAACAGGGGCATAAAGGTCCAAATTACATTTACAGGATTGAATCATAAAGATTCAAACCTCATAGGGTGACATCCTAAGGATAATATTGAAGTAGGATGGCTAATTCAATTTCTTTTTTTGCATTTGCTAGTTTTGCATTATTTTTTTGAGTATTATTGGTTCGTTTCGACGAAAGGAATCCAAAAAGGTAAAAAATTATAACTAGAACTCTCAATTTTGTGAATAAGATCGAAAAAAGTGTAAAAAGCTATCTTTTTGACTTATTTTTGTCTTTATGAAAAAAATTATGATAAAAAGCTGTCTTTTTTATCATAATTTTTTATTTTTTTATTCCTCTTGCCTAGACGAACCAATAATACATAAAAATTTGATGCAAAATTTTAAAACAAGAAAAAAATCAATTAAAGACCAAAAAATAAGTCAGCTAACTTTTTAGGACAAAACAAACGTAAATTCGGAAAAACGGTCAAGATCCGTTCAATATGTAGATATATTTCATCGTGCGACAAAAATTTCGTCAATCAAACCTTTTGTAAGAAATCTTTATAACTTTCTTCTTCTTCTATTCGCAAGCCGTACAATGGCCTGATCAGATGCACGGGTCCTCCTTTCTTTGTCGATCAAGTATTTCTTCTTGATAAGATATTGGTCGTTGTTCATGTTATATCATCAAAGCAGTCACTTCCTTTTCTTTTCATAGCATGCTGTGTGACATCCGGTGCGGCCGTGCTTGCGTCGATCGGATGATCGGAGACGTCCATTGCGTAAAGTTCGTCGAATACTACAAGTGTACCGAAAATTAACTTGATTGAATATCGTTAAGTTTGTCATCGGAACAAAAATAACTTGAAAAAAATGAGTTCAATAGTTTTCACCCAGAGTTTCAAGTCATATGTGTTCCAATTTTTTTCAAGTTTTATGTGTTCCAATCATGCACTTAACGGTATCCGATCGAGTTGATTTTTGGTACACTTGTAGTACTCGATGAGCTCTATGCGATGGATGTCTCCGATCTTCAAACCGAAGCGGCGCGACTGCACCAAGTGCTGCATAGCACATTGTGCAGCACAAGGCTACACAACATCGATCCCGTCTGTCGATAATGTGGCCCCTCTATTTGCACTATGAATTTAAGCCATTAAATTTGTTTCATACAGCACAAACCATACAAAGAAGTTTATTTTTATTGAATTAGTTGGGCAAAACGAAAATGAATAGACAATGCAATAATAATTCTCATTTCTACTCCCCCCTCCAAATGTCTATATAAACTGTGACTGGCTAATCTTTGAATGTGCACTTCAAAAGGAGGAGAACAAGAGAAGATGGCTCACGTCAAATTTGTTGATTTTGCTATCTGGATGATGGATGGCCCAGTTTTTCTCAAAGTGTTTCTGAAAGATTTCTGCATACCGGGGAAAGAATTGACTGCTGTTCGTGCTTTGTCAATGAGTGATGCTGGTGCATGCATGTGGCTCTTAGGCTCTATAAAATGTGCAATTTGGTTGAAGCAAATTGATATATATAGGTGGATTTTCTAGTCCACACTCCCGGATTTAAGGAAAAAATGGGGTTTTTTTGTGTTGCAAATTTTTTTTGGAAAATCCGATCCGTCCAATGTGTTCAGAAGGTGTTTTCTAGGGTCCACGCGAGAAATCTTCAAAAAAAAATACTGGGAAGGGCTTGATCCAAGCAGTTTTCGCAAAAACTGTATTTATATATTTTTGCTAAAACTAACTGACGTTCTCCCGGATGTTTTTTTTGAAAATTTTCCGCTAGGGCCCTTGAAAACACCTTCTGAACACATTGGACGGATCGGATCGTCAAAATTTTTTTTGTATAAAAAGTCCGGAAATTAAAAGTCCGGACTAGAAGTTTACCCTATATATATATATATATATATATATATATATATACAAAACGGATCTTAAGAGGGAGCCCTCACAAAAATAATGCGGGAAAGCTAATATGCACCGTTGGATCGCCTCAGTGAATCAACGGCTGAGATAAAAAAATAGACACGCGGGTCATTAGATTGGGTTAAAACCATTCGCGGGTCAGGATCCGGGTTAAATTAACATCCGGATCCCTTCCCCCTCATTCAGTTGTTCGACATACCAGAGAAGAGAGAGAGAGAGAGAGAGAGATAGAGGCGATTTCAAAACCCCATCGATCGATCTCTCCAAGCACCTGTTCTTCACGAAATCGAAGGTGAATATGTCTCTTCTCTCTCTTCCCTCGCTCTTCTCTCTTCGTGAATCAACTCGAAATCTGAAATCGATTTTTGAAATTTGAAATCTTAAATCGATTTTTGAAATTTGAAATTATCGATCGATTTCATGCGAAAACAAAGGTATAATCTCTTTCCCTTCTCTTCTCTCTATTTGTGGTTCATATTTGTTCGATGTGTACTCAAATCGATTTCTGTTTTTGTAGGGTTTGTAGGGTTTTGAAATCGACGAAGGTTATGCTCTCTCTCTCTCTCTCTCTCTCTCTCTCTCTCTCCTGTTTTTGTAGTTTTTTTTTTTGAAATCGGTTTGTGCCTTTTTAGGGTTTCCACGAACAGAAACCGACATCTGTTGGATCGACCTTGAAGGTTCAGGTTAGTCTCTCTCTCTCTCTCTAATGAACTCATTTTTTCCCTACATTTTTAGTTCCCACGAACAGATTTCCAGGTTTTTGAAGCTGAAATTTCCTATTTCCTGACTGTGTGTCAAATTAGCTGATTTCTTGAATGTCTCTGAAAATAGCTAATTTCCTGAATGTTTGAGTACTTTATGATGAATGTATTTGGGAGTTAGATTTGGAGCCATGGATTAAATGACATTGGTAGCTGCAGTGAAAGCTTTTCACTTTCGTTGGGTAATAGGAAGCGTTAGAATCCTATTTAGTGAAAAAATCACAACTTTTGCCCAAAAAAAGAAGGGTATACTATCCTTGTAGAATTAATTAAACTGATGACATGTTCAATAATGTTTTACAAAGTTTTCTGAGCTATTTTGAATACTATTGCCTTCTTAGAAGTGCAAGACTGTTTACCAAAGAAGTCCATGAAGAAGTTGGAAGTTATGTGGTATTGCCACTATGATGGCATTTGTTCAACTACTTCGATGAGGTTATAGCAACTAGACATGGTTTGGCTGAAAATTGGTGTACTTCATTTTTTTACTATATGTCCCCCAGGCTATATCATGTCACGTTTGCTACTAATACATCTCTTCAAGCACAATGCTATGGCTTGTGGCCTAATAATCAAACATTGCACGGTTTAATAATGTGCAAAATGTGACATGCTCGTATTTCAGAATTGTTGTGTGCTCTCAACTTCGACATTCCATTGTTTCATGTCTAGGAGTCCCTTGTCAATCTTATCTTTGGAAATGGTGGGCATTCTAACAAATCCTAAGTAGTTATAATCACTATTTTCTTCTTTTGTTATCAGTTTGACTATTGTTCAATGTGTAAACTGGTGGAAAGGAAACAATGTTGTAGCACTAGTCCCTTTTATATGCTTTAGAATCTTCTATCAAACTGTTTTGTAGAGGGTGCTAGGGCCTTTTTTTATGTGGATTGTTCTAGCACCTTTTAATTGCTTTATTAGAGTTCATGTCATTTTGTTTCTCTTGCTCCGCAGCCCAGTTATGTCTACATCAACCAACATGGGTAACATTGAAACTAATTACCCAAGATTTCGAAACATGACGTGTGGGTGTGGTTTGAGAGCGGCGGTGAAAATTTCGGAGTCAAATGCTAATCCTGGAAGGCTCTACTATGGGTGCCCAAAGGAGAAGGAAAAAGGAAGGTGCGCGTATTGGGAATGGTGCAATCCAATTGGGTATCACCAACCCAACCCAGAGGTTGCACCAAATGAAGCACGAGCACGAACTGAATCATGGGTTCAAGTCATTGAAGTGAGAGTGGCCAATCTCAATGTAACCATGTTCTTATTTGCCCTAGTAATGGCTTTCATTGCATATCATAAGTGACCAAAATATGTATTAAGACGTGCCATTGAAGTAAATTGTTGTCTTTTGTCCTACCAAATTTGAACACGATCCAGGATAATCACCAAAACTTTATTAATGGTATGTAATGGTATGGAGGATTTTATAGCAGTTGAATCCTCCTTATTCTAGTATTCAAATTAAACTTTTGTATCGTTGACTTGGTTACTGTAGAAGTAGGAGTTCCACTTGTTACATGATATTTTCTCTAGTTACTGCCCAATGGTAGTCAATAGACGTTACGGTTAACATCCTATGCTCCTAGGATCATAATACTGGGAATTAAATCATTTTGTTTGCTTAAACATGATGTTCTTTACCCAGAGGATTACCTGGCGATATAGTAAATTACAAATCAGGCGTTTTCTTTTTGCAGTAACATGTCTGATTTCACCTAACTGATTTTCCTATAGTGTACCAGTCATATATTAAATCCTTCGACAGTTCGACTTGCTTCCTTGTGTTCAATGTGTCTCTTGACTGCTTGTTCTCAGAGCACCTTGAATACAGCCCTAACCACGGCCTCAAATTTTAAGCGCGCTATTCCTCTTATGGGTGTGTATGTGGAAGTGATCTGTACCTGGATTTTGGTGGATATGCTTGGTGTTCTTTGTCCACTGTTTTATATTGCAAAGAAAATGGTGATATTATATGTCATGAATTTATGCCATGAATTCATGTTTCAAAAAAAAAAAATGATGACAATTTACGGCATGAATTTTTTATAGCTCTCTTCGTTGCTGCATGACATTATGTTTCAAGGAACATGAGAAAGCAAATTCACGTTGTGTATTTGGCTTCATACAAAAATGTGGGTTGAGCTAATTTCTTCCTCATTTTATAGCTCTCTTTGTTGCTACATGATATTATGTTTAGAGGAACATGAGAAAGCTAATTTGCATTGTGTATCTGGCTTCATACTAAAAGTTGAGTGAAGCCAATTTTTCATGTCACCACTCTATCTCTCTTTTCCTCTTTTCAGGGATTAATTGAATACTTAATCATCATGTGCTTGATTATTCTAGCATGAAAAACTTCCATGTTACACATCCTGGATCAAACATGTGAGGAGGAAATGAACTCATGCACTAAAATATTAGGAAAACGGCAATAAAATTAGTCTGCGATCACCAAAAACTTAAAAGACTTTGAAGCTCAAATCCTCAATCTATCAACAGCTCAAAATGCAGTACATACAAAACTAGTAATTGAACATTCCTTTTTTGTACATTCAATTTATCAGAAACTGATCATGTCGTCTGGAGTGCTACCCAGTCTAGCACCATACTGCTTGATTATCTTGACTGACTGCAAAAGAATATCTTGCTCTGTCGAGTATAATTCGTCTTTGCTCTACAAACACCAAAAATGGGAAAAAAATAAGGCCAGGTTTAATGAAAAAGAAAAAAGATCTGATAGAGCATGTCTATTCATATTTGAATTACACAAAGAAAAGAGTCCAATCACAAAGCACCAAAGATGACTTTGCCATTATTTGGCACCAACTTTGGCTCACCGGCAAAGTTGAATGTCATTTCACTTTTGTTTGCTTCGCTCTTTATGAGGTCCAAAAGAGCCCATCACTAATAACAGGTGTAGAAATTTCACAGGAAATGCAACTATTTCAATCATAATCAAATCTGATAATAAACCCAAACCTATGTAGAACGGAAACTTTGTATGAGTCCACGTATCTGTGTTGGACACCGACACTCTCCCAACACGTGTCCGACATTCAAATTTGAGGTGTCCTATTTTTCTCAATGTGTTTTGTGTGGACACTCCGGGGACACTCTAAAAAATGCTTCAGACTCTCTCGGGACACTCATAAGATGTGTTGGGGGTGTTAAAACGAAGTAGCTAAGACTCTTATTAAAGCTTTAAAAAGTTTTTCCTGCTTGTGTGACTAATGATTATTTTGTTGGAATACTTTTGTGCAGTAAACTAGGTTGTATATAACATGCACTATATACAAAAGCAATGGGTTGAATAACTTACAAGAAGTAGAAAAGGAATCAGAAATTGCAGTGAAGATGGTAAAGCTCCCATCTTTTTCCACGGTAACTTTTAGTATCTGACATTAGACATCTAAAGAAAGGAACAGTTCTTTGATTATATTTGACGATGCAATTAGATGTAAAATGCACACATGATGATATGAAGTACTACCATGAATGAAGTACATAACTTCACACAAGTAATAGGAAAAGAAATCAGATATTGGAGTGAAGATGGTGAAATCCTTCTTCTCTTTTCATGAGGTAACCTAGTGTGTTGGTTTCATGGTTACTAAGTTATTATCCACAATATGCTGGTCAATTTTACCTTGTGGAGGGGGGAAGCCGACAACGGGTAAGTCAATAGGTGGGGGTTGTTGGTTGTCGCCCATGCTCACTCCCTTTTTTTATGATGCAAACTATTAAAAACAACAAAATAAACCAAGATAAAGGTCCAGCTATTGCACCATCATACTGTACAAAAGTATAATATGAAAAAAAAAAAAGGATAAAGGTCCACGGCCCACCAAAGATAACTTGTGTTTCAAGACCCAAAAATTCCTTCAGTTCAGGCTCTTGTACTACAACATGGACTTTCCTAATTTTGTATACTCTTCATACATACCATCACATGAACTCTAATTAAGAATCCAAATATTGGGCCTCCTAGGTATTCTTAATCTATTAGATATTTCCCTAGAAAGTATCACAATAATAATCAAGCAACAAGACTTTTTGTATTTTGTACATTTGCTAGTGTTTTCAAGTTATGCAAATATAGAAGACCACCCAATTACAACCTTGAACATGAAATCCCTTGTCCTTCAGAAGAAACCTTAGCGTTTGAACAACGTAGAGTAAATAAGAGTCCCATGGAAAACCGAAATTTAAAAAAAAAAAAAAACCCTAAAGTGAAAAAAACATCCAAATCTGTTCCTAGAACAAAAAATGTAGGCAAAAACAAGTTCATTACCAAGAGAGAGAGGTCAAATACACCTTGTAAAAACCTAGAAAATGCAAAAATTGATTTACATAAAATCCATGAATCTCTAACATATTGCTGAAAACCAAAAGAGAGAGACAGAGACAGATAGATAGAGAGAGTAATCAAACCTTTGAGTAGATCTCCCTCGGATGAGAAAAAGTACGCGATGGTGGGAAAACCCTAAAAATTCAAATTTCAAAAATCGATTTCAGATTTCGAGTTGATTCACGAAGAGAGAAGAGCGAGGGAAGAGAGAGAAGAGACATATTCACCTTCGATTTCGTGAAGAACAGGTGCTTGGAGAGATCGATCGATGAGGTTTTGAAATCGCCTCTATCTCTCTCTCTCTCTCTCTCTCTCTCTCTCTTCTCTGGTATGTCGAACAACTGAATGAGGGGGAAGGGATCTGGATGTTAATTTAACCCGGATCCTGACCCGCGAATGGTTTTAACCCAATCTAATGACCCGCGTGTCTATTTTTTTATCTCAGCCGTTGATTCACTGAGGCGATCCAACGGTGCATATTAGCTTTCCCGCATTATTTTTGTCAGGGCTCCCTCTTAAGATCCGTTTTGTATATATATATATATATATATATAGAGAGAGAGAGAGAGAGAGAGAGAGAGAGAGAGAGAGAGAGAGAGAGAGTCCGGATCTCATCCGGGACTCCAACTTCCCGATATTTTTTTTGAAAATTCGAGCCGTCCATTGTGTTCAAAAAGTGTTTTCAACGGTCCATGCGAGAAATCTTCAAAAACAAATACCGGGAAGGGCTTGATCCAAGCAATTTTTCGCAAAATTGTAAATGTACAGTTTTTGCGAAAAATTGCTTGGATCAAGCCCTTTCCGGTATTTTTTTTGAAGATTTCCCGCGTGGACCCTTGAAAAAACCTTTTGAACACATTGGACGGCTCGGATTTCCCAAAAATAATTTTTGAAAGAATCAAAACATCAAAAAAACCTCCAATCTGGGATCCCGGATTGGATAGTTGGCATATATATATATATATATATATATATATATATATATATATACACACACACACACAGGCGATCCTGTCAAAGATTCGGGATTTCCCGGATGAGAGTTTTTTTTGGTGTTTTGATGCATTTAAAAATTGTTTTTGGGAAATCCGAGCTGTCCAATGTGTTTAAAATGTGTTTTTAAGGGTTCACGCGAGAAATCATCAAAAAAAAAAATCAGAAAGGGCTTGATCCAAGCAGTTTTTCACAAAAACTGTATATTTGGATTGTGAAAATTTGATCCGGAGCTAAGAGTCCCGGATCCAGGATCCCTGACTGGATCGGGACTATATATATATATATATTCCACTTCTTATCCGGACTTTTGATTTCTGGACTTTTTATCCAAATTTTTTTTGATGATCCGATCCGTCCAATGTGTTCAGAATGTGTTTTCAAGGGTTTATGCGAAAAATCTTCAAAAAAAAAAAATACCGGGAAGGGCTTGATCCAAGTAGTTTTCGCAAAAATATATAAATACAGTTTTTGAGAAAACTACTTGGATCAAGCCCTGTCCGGTATTTTTTTTTGAAGATTTTTCGCGTGGACCCGTTGTAGTGGGAATAATCCGTGCAAGGGCGGGCCGACGTGATGGGGCGGCGTCATCCTAACGTGTCTAGGCGACTCATTTGGGGCCACGGGCCCAATGTAATGAGGGGTGATGTCACCATGCATGTGTGAGCATGTGCACGTGTGTGAGCATGCTTATCTTGGAGAGCAAGCACATGAGAGGCTATAAATACAAGGGATAGACCCTAAAGGTATGGACACACTCATATAGATCTAATTTACTTTATGTATTGGCTTTCTCTTTCTAGAGGCTGATTTGACCATCGGAGTGCTCGCTAGCAAGAGACCGGTGGGGCTCTAATGAGTTGCTACGTGTGCAGGTCATCCGAGGAGGAAGCTGACTCACCCGAAAAGGATCCATCGCTGAATACACCCCTCACAATTGGTGTGGCTGCTGGGATGTGAATATGTGGTGTTTTTCTGGTGGTTCTTGGGTGGTTGAAGGAGGTTGACATCGGTTCTTGGTGGTTTTCTAGCCGTGAGTTACAGAAGAAAGGTGCGGTTTTGCTATGGTGAGATCAGGGTCGTTTAAGGACAGAATCCGAATAACAAATGTTGTAGATCTCACTCAGCTGAGTCTATGGGTGGTTACACGATCACATTTGGTGCCTAGAACAGTGGACACGAACGACTTGAAGACCGGTGGAAGGTGGCGCAAGATGGATGAACGTTCAATTGATGATCGATCTCATTTGGGATGATCAAATATAGGTTTTGAGCACGAGGTTTTGTTGCTCTCGTTGAGACGAACTCAACGGTAGTTGGATCGGCGGATTTGGTCACTGGAGGAGCTCTCACGGTCGATTTGAAGCTAGACAAACAGAACCGAATGGTTTTTGTGGTTGAGCTCGGATCAAACTAGATCGGATGCTTGATCCAAGCATGGGGTTTTGTTTGCCTTGAAGAGACGAGTACGGGAGTACCAGGAGCTTCACTGGAAAAGCAATTTGAACACCGGCGGTGAAGTACCAAACAGAATTTTTGGGTTTTGAACCTGTAAACATGGATCGAAAATGAATTTTGAGTACTGGGCTTCGTTCGTCTCGAAGAGACGATCATGGCGGTAGCCAGAACGTCGTCGTCCGACGTCGAAATCCACTGCACGCGCCGGAGATATGCGGTGCGTATAGATTGCGTTAGATCTACTCGCGATGCTGTTTTGCACGCGCTAGACAGTTCAGGAAGAAGGTCAAGAGGGTCATGCGCATGTCATAAGGGTCATTCGAAGGTCCAGAAGGTTCGAGTGCATGTCAGAGGGGTCAAAAATCGATCAAAGGGATCACGCGCGCAGTCATAAGGTTCATGCGTGCGGTCAAATGGTTCAATACGTGGTCAAACGGTTCAAATATCAGTCAAAGGGCCTATTCTGCGTTCAGAAAGGTCAAATGGGGGCCCAGAGGGTGCAAACGGCTGTCAGAAGGACCAAATGTGTTTTTTAAAGGTCCAAAAGGCTATTTAAAGTGTTATTTTGAGGTTCAAAAATGAATTTGGACCGGTTGGAACCACGTTGAAAAGGTTTGAGACTTGTACCTAACTAATTTCCGCGTTTCGGATTCAACCGCGGGCTCCGTTTCAGATGATTCAACACGAAAATTATTGGGTCTAAAGGCCATTTAGAGGGCATTTCGAGGTTCAAAAATATTTTGGACCGGTTGATACTATTTTTGGAGGGTTCAAGACATGTACCTGACTAATTTTTGCGTTCTGGATTCAACCGTGGCCTTCGTTTGAGGTGATTTGACACCAAAACTAGCGGTACATGTTATTTTTCCGCTTCTAAAATTATTTAAAGTATCGGAGCATGATTTAAGAGTTTCTTTGGTTATTTTTTGTGTGTATCTTGATGCTAATGTGTCAAAGCATATTTAAGAGTTCTTGAAATAGATTTGTAGCAATTGTCTTGTTGTTGAGATGCCGAATATGTGTATGAACACTATGGTTTTATTGTCGGCTACAAACCTCACGTATTGAGAGCCTTGAAGCGATGGCTTGTATTGAGGTTCAGCTTTATTTTGTGATTCAATTAAATTGTGGTTGCTACGACCATAAGGCTAGAAATTGCTGGGGTAGTGAGGGGCTTATGTTAAGCCTCGGTATCATTTGTCGCACTCATTTATTTGCTTGTGGTTTTTTCGGTTCTCTACGACTAGTTGAAAGATACTAGTGTTAACCGTTTAAAAAGTAAGTGTTAATTGTTTTGATGGTTAGCAAAACCAAGTATTCACGGCATACCAGCCGAGTGTTAATTGTTTAAACTTTGAGTTTTCATTGTTTTGATGGTTTTGAAAAAACCCAAGAAGGGGACGGTTTAGAAGATAAGTATGAGTCTCGTAATTATTTTTATAAGTGAATATCATGGCCTTATGCAGTGTCAGTTGCATTTATTTGTTTTGTGATTGCTTCTTCGGTGTTTTACCAAGAAGAATAACTATTATTTACTGCTAACTGATTAAAAATCGGATATTAATTGTTTTGATGGTTTTGAAACCACGTATTGATGGCTTGAAAGCTACATGTTCATTGTTTTGATAGTTTTAAAGCAAAACTAAGTATTCACCATGTATCGGCCGAATGTTCTGTTTGCATGCTGAATGTTCTGTTTAAATGCCGAGTTTTCATTGTTTTGATGGATTAAAAAGGATGGTTATTGGCTGGTTAAACCAAACATAGACGACTTGTTTGGCTGAGCCAATGTTTGTGGTCGTGCCTGTTTGTTGCAAAAATTGCTTGTTTGCTTTGTTTCATTTACAGGATAATAAATGAGCAAATGAGTATAACCCATGGTCTTGTTAAATGACCGAGGGGATTAAGAAGGTGTGACATTCGATTTAGAAGGGCAACCTGCAGTCTCATTGAGAGAAAGTGATGAGAGAACATGGTTCTCGGTTTGATCACTCTGTCGGCTTTGACGCTTATTAAGAGGAGAGATCCTCGTGATCAGACCTCACCATTTATAGAGGAGAGATCCTCATGAGCAGACCGATCCTCGTGAGCAGACCTCACCGTTTGTAGAGGAGAGATCCTCGTGATCAGACCTCACCATTTATAGAGGAGAGATCCTTGTGATCAGACCTCATTGCTTATAAAGGGGAGAGATTCTTTGGATCAAACCTTGTTGCTGATAAAAGAGGAAGATCCTTGGGATCAGGCCTCACCATTTACAATGGAAAGCACGCAATCAGTGTGATTAGTACGGTCGATGGCCGACAAGGCAGCAATGATGCCGTGTTCGGTAGGTTTAATTCATCAAAGTGAAGGATTTTTTAGAGAGTGTGACTCTCGGGCGTGATTGACAGAGCATAGCTCACAGTATCTTCATCAGTCTTATTGAGGGAGTATGACTCTCAGACTTGTTAAGAGAATGTAGCTCTCGGCATCTTCAGCCTTGTTAAGGGAGTTTGACTCCCGATGTTGATAAGAAAGCATAGCTCTCAGTATAACTAACATGAAGTGATCCTTGTAACGACCCGTGTTTTTAATTATTTTTCTAAAAATAAAGTTGAGAAAATGTGAGGAATTGATTAAAATGTTTAAGTGATAGGTTAATGAGTGTGTTTGATTAGTTGGGGCCTTAGAGCAATACACAAGCTAGTACGGGGACCGGGGGTGTTATTTCTTTAAAGTATTATATGTGGTGTGAGAGAGGAGTGAGAAAATCACTTCTCATCCTCCCCCAAATTCACCAGCCCCCTCTCCCTCTCTCTACTCCTCCATTGTTCTTCATTTCTCCTCTCAAATTTCCCCAAAATCTCCACAATCCAACCCAACCCTTGCACAAATCCTTCAATATTTGATCATTGGAGCTTGAGTTCCTCTTTTCTTGGCATTGGGAAAGCTTAATTTGGTGAATTTTAGAATATTGGAAGCTAAGGCTTAGAGTCAAGTTGGGTCTTAAACTTTTCTTCACTTGAGGTAGGGAAATATCTAACCCTTCTAAGTGTAAATGTTGTGTGTATGTTTGTATAGTCATGAGATTGCTAAGTTTTCCTTATCTTGTTGATTTCTTTGAGCAAATCTTGTACATTGGTGATGTGTTGTGTTAATTTGTTGTTTGAACCTCTTTGTCCTCTTAATATGTTCAAATGGAACCAAGAAATGCCAATAGAAAGGCCCATGGATTACCCCTTGAGTTGTAAAATTTTGGATCTGGTGCTGTCCTATCGATAGGACTTCATCCCCTATTGATATGAGCCTTACATTTTTCGTTGTGGCCATTCTGATGGCTTTCCTATCAATAGGACTTTACCTTCTATCGATAGGACTTTATCTCCTATCGATAGGACTTTATCTCCTATCGATAGGACTTTACCTTCTATTGATAGGACTTTTTGATGCTTCAGTAGTGGCCAATTTGATTCCTCTCCTATCGATAGGACCTAGCCTCCTATCGATAGGACACCTATCTTTTTTTGAAAAATTTCATGAATCATGATCCGTTATTTGTGGCTCGTTTGTGTAAGTTGTTGGACACATGTTAGGGTCTGAGAGGGTCATTTGGACACCCTCGACACTCGGGTCAAAATCTCCTTTAGGGACACATTCGGGTAACACGAAACACGAGTTTTCCGTAAAAGTAAGACATGAAAGTAAGATGAGAAGACATGTGGACACCGTAATGGTATTAACGAGCATGAAATGAACTTAATAAAGTACAAATGTGGTAATGATGACACGGGGCCCGAAAGGGTATGCCCGGAGTGACACGGGGCCTTTATGGCATGCCCGGAGTGACACGGGGCCTATATGGCATGCTCGGAGAATAATTGAATGTTGAAAGAAATGAGATAGGTATATATCGAACGTGTAGGACACATGAGACGTGTCGGGTGTTAACGGGTACAAGGGACGAGAGTAAATGGAATCTAGTTAATTAAGTGACCCTTTCTAGTCCTATCACCTTACCAACTCTTTCGTAACTATTGTTGCATGACTTGTGCTTTCTCGTTTATCATCCATATACATCTCATTTCGCTTAGGAGTATTAGATATTTTTCTACTGGGCTAGTGAGCTCATCCTTACAATTTCAGTTACCCATCAAGGAACATGACCATGGCGTGCTTGGAGTGCATCCATGCATTGTTTTGAAAGTTAACGGAGGAGTTACCTTATCATCTTAGAAGAAATATTTTGCCAAGATGACTTTGTAACTTGATTAAATCTTCTCTTTTGACTATGGGATTGTAAACACACTTTAAATTTATGTACTTGTATATTTGGGTTCTCGGGTACCCTTAGACTATTGTAACTTGTTGACTTTGACATTTATATATTTTGTTCGGACTTTGACGTGACCCGCAGACTTGTCGACCGTCCACGTGGATTTTCTCTATGAGTAATCCTTTAAAATTTCGAGGGCGTGACAATCCTCGATCTAAACATGAGCGGTAGGCTCTCGGCTTGTTGAAAATGAGTGACCTTTGGTTCCCGTGAGAGGAAATGTTCGTCGGTTGAAGCATGAAGTTTAGATTCTCGACTTTTTGAGAAAGCGGGGCTCTCTGTATAATCAAAAGAGTGTGACTCTTAATTCTATTGAGAGAGTGGGGCTTTCGGTTTAATTGAAAGAAACAACAGTTGGAAAGAGTCTTTCGGCTTTAGAGCGAGGGAGTGACCCTTAGACTTCATAAAAAATTGTGAATTTTTTTAAAACGACTACGTCCAAGACCAACTCAGAATGGGGGGAAGGGGTCGGTTTTTGAAACCATCGATTCTGGCTTGGTCCAGACCGAGTCTTATGTGGACTGTTTTTCTACAGAAGTATATATTGTTTATAACTCTGGCTTGCACTAGAACGAGTCCCGACCCAACCCAGAATGGGGGGTAAGGGATGGTATGTGGTACTAAGAAGAACTTGAAGATGTTTGAGAAAAAGAAGCATAAGCAGGAAAATGGAATGACCGGTTAGTATGTATGAGATCGGCTATCACGAAGACAATATCACAGACCTTGGACGCGGCATATTCCTAAGTGCTAGGAGTCAGTCCACGAAAGGCAAAGAAGTATCTACGAAGATAAAGTACAAAGTTCATGAAAGAAAGAGATGAGTGAATCAAACGGCTGGATAAAAGTCAAAGGTTTCCTAAAAAGCATTGCATAAAGTCGGCTATGGCAACAGAGCCGACGGTAATTTTGCCAAATGATGGCGCGGCGGATTGGCCAAACAAGAACTTTGAGTGCCGAAGACTTAGTTGATGGAGAAGTTAATCAAGTGATGATGCGGCATGTTGGGTGAATGTAAGCCTTTAGATGACAACATAGAAACTTGTTTACCTTTCTCTTAAGATGCCCGAGAGAAGAAAGGGTTGAATGGCAAGATGTTTGCAACAATTTTCTCCCAAAGTAATTCATTCATCGAATCCAGACAATTGTTGATTAGACAGAAGAGGAGGATCGCTCCGATTTATAAAGAGGACGGTCCGGTTTCATATCATGGGCTCGCCTTGGAAGGTGTTTAACCATGTGGTTAATGTTTGCGACTATGACTTCTAGTATCCTTCTCACCAGAGGGTAAGGAAAGGAAATTCGAGAAGGTTCCTCAGCGCGGGAAACAAAGCAGTACAGATGACGATTACAATACGGGACAAATCCGTGATGGACATGTAGCTCCCTATAGTACTAGGGGCTGCGTGGGTTTTTGACATTGTGTCCCGATATGTTCTCTGATTGACGATCAATGGAATGCTACTTGGTATGGATAACAACAGAGAGGGCCGTTCCGATTTGATTAGAGGACGGGCCGGTTTTATGGTGCATGATTAGGCATGTTAATACAATCAATCAATTTGAACTCAACGTTTTAGTCCTTGCAGATTGTGCATATAACTAGGAAGGGGCCAACAGATGGGCAAGAGCTCGTGGATAAGGCCGGATCCTTGACTAAGCAAGAGTCTACGATAAGGACAAAGGCTAGGGATCTTCTGGAAGACTAAGTAAAAAGAGGACCACTCTGGTTTGATTTGAGGATGGTTTGGTTCAATAAAAGAATTTGGGGACTTAACGATCTAGTTTGACAAAAGGATTTGAGGACCTGACGGTCTAGTTTGACAAAAAAGGATTGAGGACCCTGGTGGTTCGGTTTGAATCCTAAGGGCCTTAAAGGTTCGGTTCGAATTCTGATGGACCTTGAAGGTCTAGTTTGATAAGAGGACCTCACAGTCTAGTTTTTTGAAAAGGATTTATTCCTACAGTTAGAAGATCAACTCCTCGTGTCCATAAGGGACGGACGAGAAGTTGAGGGGCTATTGTAGTGGGAATAATCCATGCAATGGCGGGCCGACATGATGAGGCGGCGTCATCCTAACGTGTCTAGGCGACTCATTTGGGGCCACAGGCCCAGTGTAATGAGGGGTGATGTCACCACGCATGTGTGAGCATGTGCACGTGTGTGATCATGCTTATCTTGGAGAGCAAGCACATAAAAGGCTATAAATACAAGGGTTAGACCCTAAAGGTATGGACACACTCATATAGATCTAATTTACTCTCTGTATTGGCTTTCTCTCTCTAGAGGCTGACTTAATCGTCGGAGTGCTCGCCAACAAAAGGCCGGTGGGGCTCTAACGGGTTGCTACGTGTGCAGGTCATCTGAGGAGAAAGCTGACTCACCCGAAAAGGATCCATCGCTGAATACACCCCCCACACCCTTGAAAACACTTTCTGAATACATTGGACGGATCGGATTTTCAAAAAAAAAATTTGCAACACAAAAAAAAACATTTTTTTCTTATTTCCGGGAGGTGTGGATAAGAAGATTTCCGTATATATATATACACACACACTTATACTTTGCTCTCTATGTTGTTTTTGTTATCTTATAATTTGTTGGTAAAATGTTCCTAGATTTTGTCCTTGTGATTAGATCATATGGTACTTCACAACTCCTAATACATTTACCAGAACAAAAAAAATCCATTCCCATTTCGTCATCCAAATCTATTTTCGGGATTGTCTTCAGAAAAGGTTTACAATTTGGATTTATGGAGGTATAAAAACTACATATGCAAATACGTCTGATTTCCTTATCATCGTTTCATCTTCTTTTTCTTACACTCCACAAATCCGATCGGAAGAACCTTCTAGTTAGGGTTGGCAATGGGGAAGGAGCGGGGCTGGAGACTACTATCCCCGTCCCCGATCTCCGAATCCTTCCCCCCTCCCCCCTCCCAGCTCCAATCCGATCTCCAATGGGGATCATTTTCTTCCCTCCATCCTCGCCCCATATGGACAATAGAGATACAAAACAGGATTCAGAGAAATTCCAAAATGTATGAAACTCGAACCCATAACCCATTAACATCATAGGAAAATAGATGAGAGATTGAGATTCGAGAGGGAGATGATTGATATGAGAGAGAGAGAGGAGTCACAGTCGCAGAGACGCAGAGTCGGTGAGAATGGTGTGTGTGGGTGCGGCAGTTGTTCATTGTTGTCTGGAGTTGGAGATTTGAGGAGAGATTCAAGAGAATAGGAGTGGATGGATCGGAGTCGAACAGGTTGGATCGGATTTGGAGTGGGGATACACTTCTACCCGCCTCCGATCCGATCCCTGAATTTTTTTTTAAAAAAATCTCCAAATCCGACCTAGTCTCCAAATAGATCTCCAAATCGCCGATCCAATCAAATCGGATTCGAATGGGTCGGTAGAAATTGCCATCCCTACTTCTAACCTAGGCAGTTACAATGATTACTACGGTACAATAGCCAATAAAATGGAAGATAATATTTGCCGATCAAAAAAATAAAAAAATGAAGATGCTATATTTATTTTTTTTCAGTTTTGTTCGTCAATGTCCTTACTTTTAAAAACTATCTTCACACATTCATAAGCCAAACACGCCGTAAAGTTCATAGTTTCATATTCTTATGTTTTGTAAATGATCACAAGAGTAAATAAAGCCGGAATCTTCCATCATGATAAATAAAAATAATAGTTTTTTTTTGGGTTATCATATCACATTTGGTTTGTTGTCACATTTTGAATAGAGTAATATAACGCACTACTAATCTGTGGAGTATTAGATCCCACTTGTCACATCATCATTAGCTAATTTATTGGCGATACTTTATTAGGTAATTATTTTTGTATTCTATTTTACCATAAATCATTCTAAAATTTGTGCTTTAGTACTCAAAATTACACAAAGCACTAGTACTAAAAGACAAATTTTGAATTGCATTTGTAAAAAAGTGAGTGCAATAGTTTATATGATACCCAAAATATGGTCACTAAAATGAGTTCATTAATCATTCATATTAACTCAAGCACAAATGAGCTCGGAATAAATCACATTTCAATGGTTTGAGGTGGGATAGCTCTAGCATTTTGGTGAAAGCTTCAGCCCTATGTTCTGAATTCAAGGAAGCAAATAACTCAAGGTTTCGCCGTCCCTTTTCCTCCGGTTCTTTTCTACATTCTTGGTCACTTTTGCCTCCTGTTGGTTGTATCAAATTCAACGTGGATGGTGCAAATAGGAGACAAACTGGTCTTGTTGGGGTTGGGATCGTGGCTTGTGATTATTCAAGAATCATTTTGGGGTTGGGATGGTGCAGTTAGGAGACAAATCAACATCACTTTAACACAAACTCATTATATCAGTATTAGGGGTGAAAATCGGTCGGTTCAGTTCAGTTTTCGGGGTGTCTCGGACCGAACCGATCGGTTCGGGGTGGTTTGGCCCAGAACCGATCCCGACCGAAAAAAACAATGGACCGATTGGTTCGGGGTGGTTCGGTTTTTTTCGGTTTTTTCAGTTTTTTTTGGTTTTTTCGGTCCGGCGTTAAAATTGAGATGGATAGCTAGGATTTGTTATTTTTTGGGGGTTAAGATCATTTTTTTCGGTTTTCGGTCCAAATAGGGGTGGTTTAGGGGTATTTTGGTCCAAATTGGCATGGTTTTGGTTCGGTTCGGTTCGGTCCAATTTCCAGGAAACCGAGACCGAACCGATAATTTTTCGGTTTGGTTTCGGTTCGGTTCGGTTCGGTCCAATTTCCAGGAAACCGAGACCGAACCGATCGGTCGATTTTTTTCGGTTTTTTCGGTTTTTCTTTCACCCCTAATCAGTATCAACACTACACACTAAACACTACACACACGATCAGTCGATAACGTCTGGAGAACTAGGGTCTGGGAGAATACACAATTAAGATCTGGAGAACTAGAAGAGTCGTTCCAGCCTTCCAGTGTATTTGTTCACTGTTCATGATCTGGAGGAGTTCACTGTTCAGTTGTACGACGGTGGAGGAGGAGAGGGAGGGAGGGAGAGATGCTCCCCATGAATGTCGATTGTTGGATGATTTGTGTGGGAGGCGGAGAGAATAAGTGAGACTGTGAGACTTTGAGAGTGATTGCTGGTTTAGGATTTTGGTCGGCCTTAGTGGAGTAGTGGGTATTGGGTAAACATAGGTGACATGTTGGAGTCTGGGATACAAGATTACACTTTTTTTTTTTGTTGGCAATAGGCGGTTCGGTTTTAACTGGAACTGAATTGAATCTGATCCGGAACCGTAAAATTGGCAGCCTCAAGAATTGTTACCCATCCATACATATCTTGGGTGGATTAATGGATGGTTCGGATTGGGTGAATCAAGCCGATCAGATGATTCGTTGGGCACCCCTAATTCATGATTCATAGCATGCAGTTCCAAAAATATTCATGATTATCTTCCCTTAACCTCCCTAATGTTTAAAGCAAGTTAAAATATTCATTCGGTTAAGTTAAACCCCTTCCGTTAATTATTTTTTAAAGAAAACATTATTAATTATTTTTTAAAGAAAACATTATTAATTATTTTTTTATATGAAAACGACATGATCAACTACTCACGTACCTCAACTAATTTTGGGATCTTGAAATTAACGACTGAGGTAAGTCTTCAAACGCCCCAAAGTTTGAAATGTTTGACCTCCGTGAAAATAAAACATGCAGCTTCGGTAGAGGAGCATTTTTGCTTTCTCTTAACCACTTAGCCAAAGTCCTTGATTATCGTTAATCCTCTTTTCCTTCACGATTCGACCGTTCCTGCATTTTGAACAATTTTTTGTTCTCTGCTTTTAAGCGACACTTTAAATTGTGTGGTTTCAATGTTTTTTTTTTTTGGTTGGTCATTCATCATTCCTAATTTATTATATGGGGGAGGGGAGAATGAGACTCGATCCCGGGATGCAGTGTAGGGCATCCAAGAGCTCTACTGCGCGAGCTAGCCACCACTTGCGTTTCAATGTTTTTAAATGTTTTGAATTTTAGTTTCCTCTATTCTTGTCTTTTTTTTTCAATGTTACTTTACAAAGGGTAATTAAAGACCGAATCTTTTTACGATAACAATATTTTTTTTGTTATCACATTTTGAATATTATATGAAGTAGTTAACAAATCACATTGACAATGACAATTTTTAGGCATCCTATGACATCCTGAAATTCAAATAAACCCCAAAATACCCTTTCTCTTTCTTAATTTTCCTAATAATTCTCTCCTAATTTTCCTAATATTTCTCTCCCCTAATCTTTCCTAATTTATCTCAATCTCTCACACTCTCTCTTGAAAAATCTCTCTCTTTCTAATCTTATATTAATTCTCTCTCTCTCTCTCTCTCTCTCTCTCCTTAAAAAGGATGCGGGGTTGCTACTGTGCAGTCTTTGCACAGCAGCTGTTGCGCACAATCGCAGCCGTCTACAAGTGTTTTTAACGGTTCGGATTGAAAAGAAATTGTTTGCGCGAACAATTCGTCTTTGTTGTTTGAAATTTAGGTCATTCATCCAAGTAACGGATGGCTGCGATTGTGCGCAGTAGGTGCTGTGCAGAGGTTGCACAGCAGCAACCTCGGATCCTCTAAAAAATCTCTCTTTTCTAATCTTATAATAATTCTCTCTCTCTCTCTCACACACACACACACACACACCCCTACCTAAAATGTCAAAACAAAATTAAGAATAAATAATCATGATTTTTTGATCTAAAAACATAGACGTGAGAAAATTGATTTCATCAGATTGCACATAAAAAAAACCCCATAGAACATGATAGATTATTACAACACAAAAAAAATCATAAAAAACCATGAAACACTTGGTAAATTAATGCACCATACAACTGCAACCTAAGCCAAAGCCATAAAAAAAATAAAAACATGGTTAATTAATGTACCATAAAATCACATGAAAAACATGGTTGAATCATGTGTTGATTTATTATGTTTACTTAGCCAAATCATTGAAGTGCTGAAAATGGTAAATCATCTTTTATTGTATTATAAATCACTCGATATGGAAAATTAATATATAGTCATGTTCACATGTCGTGTCATACAGTGAACATGGTTTACTGATTTACCATTTTGACTGTATCAAATCACTAAAATGGTAAATCAATAAATCACATTCACTATATGGAATAACCATTTTTAAAGGGCATGTGAACATGGTTTATTGATTTACCATTTTTCTTGTATCGAAGAAAAACACCAGCCTTGAATAGGATAAAAACCACCCCTTGAATCGATAAAAAAAAAACACCCATAACAAGATCTAGAAATCCACCACCACCATAAAAAACAAGACAAAATATTATAGTAATCAAATGAGATTGAAAGGTTACTAGTTGAGTTTTTCCATCGCTGTCAAGATTAATCGATTTTGAGTTCGGTGGCAGCGCATCGTGTGGCCAAATCGTGATGGAGCTCTACGCCGACACCACTCCACACATCGCGGAGAACTTTCAGAGCACTCTGCACCGGAGAAAGGCATCGCCATGGCGGCGACTTCATTGCTAGAATCAACAAACAGAGGCGAGTCGATTCATGGATTGAAGTCTACTGATGAAAAAAAGGAGATGTTCATATTGGGTACAAAATGATAGTACAAAAATTTGCAACAGAATATTCCACGCTTTGAGTTTGTTGGTTCCTCCTTGATTGGGATTGAAATATTGAAAATCCAAATTAAGGTAATGATATATCTCTAACAGAAAACATATGTTATTAAAGGTAATGATATATATGTAGACATGTGTTAATTGGTACTCCCCGGATTTCTTGCTATATTAGTTACCGAACTCCCCGGATTTCTTGGTATAATAATTAGTATTATGATAATTATTAGAATAGAATATAATTAAGGAAATATAAGTATTGTAATAGGGGCACGATGGTCCAAATTACATTTACAAGATGGAATCAGAAAGATTCAAAACTCAGGTGTGGATGTCCCACGGAGATGGTGCGGCGTCGCGCAATGAAAGATTGTGTTTTGTTAGAGTCGCCACCCGGATTTGAGGCCCGAATCCGAGAAACCGATAAAAATATGACTCGTTTGCCCATTGAAAAAGATTTTACTGATCACAGCGAAACCAGAAATTTCTCAGATTCGGGGGTTTGGTTACGAGAGGGGAAGGGTTTTACGGCACCCCTCTCGCCCGGTCCGTGAACCGGTCTCTACTCAATATTTCGTGGGATTCTGAAAATGTTTGAAATTCAATTTAATCACGAAAATGGGGAATTGGGGATGGGAACAATGTAAACAATAAAAACGTAATGAAAAAAAATGCAATTTTAACGTGGATGCTTGTGTGTGATGATTTACATGAAAAGGGGAGATTAACAATAAAGAAAAATTACAACAAATATTTACAGAAATTAACCACAACAGAAACTATACCGCAACTCTAGAAATCATGAACATGAGACTTAATCTGACTTACAATCTGGATTTTGAAATAGGAGTTGAGCGCTCAAAGATGAGGACTTGAGCGCTCAAACCCTTCAAACCAGTTTGAGCGCTCAAACCTTATGGATTGAGCGCTCAAGCAAGTTTCTGGCTTCTGTGATTTTCTGCACTTTCATCCCTTCTTTACTCTTTATTTACAAGATCTAACATCAATAAAATGTTCTTAATGAGGAATCAAATGAAAAATAGACAGATTGATCTCATAAATAATGATGAAAAGAAGAAAATCATCAAGTTTTAACAAAAGAAATGTTTAGGAATGAAAGAAAGAAGTGAATCCAGATCATATGCATAGCAACAAAATCCCACTCACGCTTGAGTTCTAGTAAACCATGATCCATCATCAAAACATCCAAAAATCAACAATCTGCTCAAGAACAGCTTGAGCGCTCAAGTGGATAGCATTGAGCGCTCAAGCCATTACATGACTTTCTGATTTTTGTTAAGAAAACAGATTCTGGATAATTTTCAGGACCATAATACATGAGATGAAGGTTTATGAAACTGGAAAATCACTGATTTGCTCTCGAACATTAGATTTTCAAAGGTATTGAAGCTTGATCATCATAAAATAGTTAATATATACTCATGCAAAAGGTTTTAAAGTAAAAACAAGCTGTTTTAAAGATTATATGAGCATAATTCAAGTATAAGGAACTTGATTGAACACGCTGACCACCCTCAGATGAACCAAAAACAGTAACAATTACTTGTCTAACTACCTTTCCACTTGATTTGAAGACTTGAACCTGATTTTTGGCTTAGGGATGGATGATTGTGGTTGTTCTGGTTAGTATCTGGATGGATGGTGAAAAGTATCAGGTTAATTGATGATTCAAAGGCTTAATTTTGAACTAGGCAGATGGTTTTCATCCGTGGTTTTGATGGAGGAAGAGTGGTTTTGTAGAGAGAGAGAGAAGGCACGATTACTGGATAGAATATCAACTGGAGTACTGAATTGGTGAACCCCTGAATAAGGGGTAGTGGATGGTTTATATAGGCAGTGAGTGGAGGGAAGGGAGGAGAGAGAGGAAGTGGGTTGTATACTAGGTGTAGTTTAGGTGTAGTTTTAGGACAATGTAGGGTGTATTATACGTGTAAAATACGTATAGAAGTGGTTAGACGCTCCACTCTGCATGAAATCTCATGATGAGATACTGCGCAAATTCTCGATGGTTTGAGTTGGCCAAAGTCGTGGGGCTTGGAGCGCCAAGGTGTTTTCAGCGAGATTGGCCTTCAAGGTGCGAAACTTGAGCTCCAAGGCTTTTTGATGGCATGGCATTTGGTTTAACTTGGTTCAACAATGCTTGGGTTGGTTTAGGTTATTTGGTGATGTTTGGTTGATTTTGATCAGATTCAAGTCATTTTCACAAGTTTCGGGTAGCCATGATTGGTCCATTTCATCATTGGGCGTGCTCGAGCGCATCCCGAGTTCAAAATCGGGGTGTCTACAATAGGGTGACATCCTGAAGATAATATTATAATAGAATGGCAAATTAAATTTCTCTTAACAAATCACATTGACGATGATAATTTTTAAATATCACATGTATCACCAATTGTAGGTGGAATAGACTACGCGGTCAGACAATTAACGAATATATTGGTTATACATTATACGCTATCCAAAACATGGTTATCAAATATTATTAGTATTAAATGAGATTATCATAACATTGTTCTACTCCTATTTAAATAAGTATAAAACAACATTCGATGGAAAATTGTAGTGCTACATGTATAGAAAAATATTATTAAAAAAATTGCTTCACTCTCATTGGTGGAATCAGAGAGGCATTTTAATTAAAAAAATACGTAGCATATCGTGCCGCTTTTGTAGTACAATAACATATTGTATATGATTATATTTGTTTTATTGTTAAAAATTGCAATGCACATGGGTGCTTATTTTAGTCTCTGAAAGAAATTGAAAAATACATGAAAATGCAAGGTTAATTATTTAATACCCCCTTAAACTATCATCCTTTTTCACTTTACACCCTTTATCTAAAAAATTCTATATTTCCATCCCTTAATATATCATTTAGTGTCAATTAGCCCTTGTGTCACTCTTCCACCCAATTTGTGCATTAGAGACCGATATGACATGCACATATGAGCAATTTGTGAGCGTTTATGGTTTATTTTAATATACAATAAATTCCTATTTACTTCTTTTTTACCTAGTACATCATCTAACTCAAGGAACATTCTTCTCCCCATCATTTATTTGTTGTGGGCCACCATGATTCTAATTTTCATGATCCCACCACTAGTAAATATCTTAATATCAATCCAAAAATAATTTTACACCAATGTCTAGGTAAAAAAGGGTATTTCTGTCATAAATTATTCACATGTGCATATCATATTAGAGTAACGCATAATTCTGGATGAAAGAGGAACAAATGGGGCTAAGTAAATACTAAATAAAGGACAAGTTGTAGGTTTTGAATGGTGTAAAGTGAAAATGGTGTAAGTTTAAGGGGCAATCTGTAATTAACCCGACAATGTAAAATAACTATAATTTGCGACTAGATCAAATCAAAATTAATATATAGATTTCTAGAGATTGTTGTAGTAATTGTATACTCCTAAATAAAACCACCTTATATACAATATTTGTAAAGTACTTTAAATTTGGGAGCGACCGGGGCCTCCTCAGCCTCTATTTAGTTCTGCCAATTTTGATACTCACAATGGGTATGGTAGATTCCTGGACAGAACCAATACCCAATTATGAAACAGATTTTGATTCATCCAACATCATACTAACAAAAATACGACCTACTAACTAATAATATCCATTCTTTTCCAAACAAAATATGAAAATCCCCTCTACTCCAACAATTAAATTTCTTTCAAGTTAATATCATGTTTTTATTTTAAGAAATTAACTATTGAACTTTGCTGCCAAGGCGCCAACCCATTTCTTAGAGCATCTCCAATCTCACCCAATTTTTTTACTCAAATTTGAGTGACAAAACGAGTAAAAGTTCCATTTGATATGAACATCTTCACTCCTTAACTTAGATTTCTAACCCTAACCACCATCCTCCGCTGTCGAAACTGCAAAAAAGGTCACTCCCCGTCTCTCTCTCCAGCAACTATTCTCTCTCACACACACACACACACACTCTCTCTCTCTCTCTCTCAGCTCAGAGTTGGTTTTTTGGTTGTCTTTATTTAATTTTTTTTTTGCATTTGTTAGTTTTGCGTCAAATTTTTGTGGTTTATGGATTCGTCTTATGTGCTCTCTTTTTGTTGATTTGTATGTTTCTTTCTTTCTCTCTCTCTCTCTCTCTCTCTCTCTCTCTCTCTCTCTCTCCCCCCACCTACCACTACAAACTACAATTGTCGACCTTTGGATCTGTATTCTCTATCCTTCCTGGAGTTGACAACGGCGACAACGAAATTCTTCCGGCAACGTACACCACCACAAAGTAGCAGTTAGAATTCTGGGTAAAGGTGTGGATAAAGATTTGAGTAAAATCTAATTTGGTATGCATTTGATTCAAAGACTGGAGATAGATATTGGGTATTTTTTTTTCCAAATTTCAAATTTGGGTAACAGAAGCTCTGGATTTTTTGTTTTTGTTTTTTAATCTAATGATAAAAGTTTCATTGATAAAAGAGATCATACATTTGAACAGGCAACCATTCCTTCAAAGATGAGAATGAAGGCTCAAGGAGCCCTAAATAAGAACCAAATTTAGGACCTCACACAAAACAGGAGCAAAACACCAGCAACTCCTTGCCATTGCAACAATAACTACCACGACCACCAAAAGATCCTCGAAGGGATGAGAAAAGCTCACAATGGGAGAAAAACCAACAAAACTAACAAGCATAAAATATAACAAAAAAAAAAAAAAGCCAACAACTAGTCAATGACCCAAAGAACCAAATCGCCAATACTGAGTCACACCGAGTCGACACAGTCACCTCGAGTCGAAGGAAAGTTGCTCTAGCACATCCCATTTGTAGGCCAAATTTTCATCTTCGGCAAGATCTCCACTCCTACACTGCAGAGCTTACCTCTGGCAACTACATGTCTTGATGCACCTTCAACGACTAGTCAGGACACTCGATCAGCGCGAAGGAAAGCAAAGGAGGTAGGCTATAAAAAAATGGAGAATGGTAGAGTGTCGGCCAGAGGAGAGGAGAGCGACAATTATTTGAAAAACGAGAAAGAAAGTGAGAAACTACTAGATTTATGAAAGAAGAAGTGAAAAGACCCATAAGGGTGGAGATCCCCTCCCTCGCCACCATAATAGGGTAGAAAACCCTAGGAGAGGAGGGGAGAAAGGAGGAGAGTGATGGCTATAGAAAACCCTAGGAAGCAGAAGAGGGTTTAACGAGAGGGAGTATTTTTCTCATATAATTAACATTCTTACTTGCCTCCTCCCTATTTGATCCGTGTGGTCACCCCGCCGAAATTACGCAGAATTTGGTTTGGCAAATGGTTTGATTAATTAACGGGAATCGTCACCCGGGTTTGAGGACCATACCTAAGAAATCAGTTACGAAATGACTCTTTTGCCTTTAAAATAAGATTTTTCGAGTCTGGGAGCTATTTTACGAGAGGGGAAGGAACTTAAAGCACCCCTCTTGCCCGGCGCGACTATCGGTCTCTACTCAATGATTAGGGAATTTTAGAAATGTCGTATGAATGGACTTTATTCACAAAAGGTATGCAATAACACATAAATGCACTTGAAAGCCAAAGTATGGTATGTGGATGCTTGTGCTAAGTGTCATGTATGTGTAGTGATATGATGACATGCAACATATTAAACAACTCAAAATGTGACTAATCAACACTTGAAACCCCCAAAACAAATCCACAAACAACGCACGATTGCACTCGGATTTGCATTTCTCACACCCATATTGAGCAAGTCCAGGCTCCTAGAGAAAGAGTGGGCGCTTGGAATAGGGTACTCTAGGCGCCTGAAATGTTAATCAGGCACAAATTTTCTCCAATCTAGGCTTCTGATCAAGCAGCGAAACAAACTTTGAAAACTTGTGCTTACATGTACATAGTGAGGTTTGATGCTACTTTAAATTGGATAAGTCTCAAAATCAGATTTAAGAAGTGCTTTGCATATGAAAACTCATGATTTTAGAATGCTTGATAAATGTAACTTTAACATGATAGAGTGATTTTCCATGAGAAATGCATCCTTTGATGGATAAGAGATCCAAGACTGATATTTAATGCCAAAAGGGGAAATTTTATGAGATGGATCTACGATTGATGCCATGATGATTGGTATAACACAATATAAATGATCCTAATTTTTACTTCTCTCCTACTAATGTGCTTCTAACTAAACTTGAAATGAACAATGAGTTTCATGAAAATCCTTTTTCATCCATAAACTTTTCTTTCAAATTTGATTTCCCTTCCAAAATACCATTTAATCGTACTTTAAAGAAGATGTATGAACCATGCAATGAAAGTATCAACCAAAAATCATATGAGAATGCATCACATGATGAAATGATAACATGATAAAGGGAGGAAAACATAAGAAGAAGAAGAGAGTCCAGGCGCCTATACCATACAAGTCCAGGTGCATGAGATGAGATTCCTTTTGTCACATTTCCAACCCTCCTAAAGCCTCAAACTGATATTAATGATCAACAAAGGCTGGGTGGTATCCCCTCAAGGCCCTATTGAGCAAACTTGGTAGACAAACTACCTTTAAAGGATTGATTTTTGAGCTTGAATGAAGAGTTTTGAGTGGGTTCTTTGGTTACTTTGGCATTGGACTTAGATTTTTGGAAGTTTATGAACTGGATTGTGGGTGTGGCTCAATGAGTTTGGTCTTTTTAGGAGTGAAATTGTACAATCAAAGTAAAGAAGGAAGCGAGTTTGAAGTTTGCAAGAGGTGCAGAAGAGTTGTGATAGTTGAGGATGAGGGGTCTAGTGTAATCTGGACAGAGTAACAATATGTGAGTGAGGTAGGTTGATCATCCTCCAAAATGGAGGAGAAAGGGTGTTTAAATAGGTACCAAAGGTTCAAAAAGAGCCATTGGGTGGCTTAGGAGGTTAGGCAGGGGTTCAAGTTAGAGTCATCATCACCTCCACTCCACTATCGCATAATATCTCTGCAAAATCCCCAAGAAGTGATCCTCCTGCCCATTTTCCTTCAAACATACACCAACTGGGTAGAGGTCCAGACACCTACATTGTTCAAGTCTAGGCGCCTAGACTCAGTGTGGGCACCTAAAATTGGCAAGTCTAGGTGCCTATGAGATAAATCTAGGTGTCCTTGTTTTGGAGTCTTAGGTTGTTCCTAGGGTTTCTAAGGGCTTTTAGTGGGTTTATGAAAAGTTTTTGGTGGGGTATCCAAGTTCATAATTAAATCTCATATGCTCACGTAGGGTATTTTCATCCTCGGGGAGGGCGTGGAACTTCAATAGTTCGGATTGGAGCGTCTACAATCCGTTGAGATCATTGATCTCTTGACTCCACTGCATAGTTCATCTCTTTCAAAAAACATTTTGATCAGCATAAATCTATTTTAATTAAAAAATTCGGCGCTTACAAATTAAGTTTTCCAACGAATACAATGAAAGAAAATTACAGCCAGAGCCTACATTGCTAATTAAAAGGCTGGATTAATGCCCAAAATGCAAACATGAGTCATATTAATGACTTACTTCGCTTCGACTCAAGGGTGCAGGGCATGAGGAGTTGCAAATCAGGCACGCAATCCCCCAAGGCTAGTAGCAATACTAGACAAGGATAACAATGAGCAACAAGGAAAACCTCTTCCTAAATCTGAAATGCAAATGCTAACTTTGGTCAAACGTGACACTAAGAACTCGCAGACGAGCTCTCAATACCCTGGGGTGGAGTGCTAGACAACACTCCGAGATGAGACTACTCTGGCAAGATAGCCTTTGGCCATCTCTTTCAATTCGTTAACGTGAATTGGTGATCAAATTTCTTTTCTTCAATGTTATTGTAATTCCAGAAGCGCTTAGTTGAGTAGTACTACCATACATAAAATTTACATTGCCTAATTATCATTTATTCAATAGTCTTGCTTCCAATTATTATTATTGTTATTTTTTTTTATCAAGATCTTCCTTCCAATTACATAAGGTTAAATTGGTACCTATGCGATAGCTGGTTTTATTTTTTTATTTTCAGTTATTAAATAAATAAAACAAAGTCAAATATTCTCAATTGGCCTATGATGTCAAACTATTGCTCCCTTATTCTAGCTTTGTCATAGTCACACACGTTACACACGATTATTTGTTTGTAATTTTTTTCTTTGAACTCCAAAAAAAAATCCTTTAATGTTTTAACACTATTTTTCCTTTGTGGAAAAAATATTTTTATCAGCCTAATTCAATACTTTAATTACTTTGGAAAATCTCCAAAATAAACAAGAAAAAAAAAGACAAGACAAGATTCCAACATATGTCCATATGCTACCCCACGTTCAACCGTTTAGCCGTTTCCCCCACTCTCTCTCTCTCTCTCTCTCTCTCTCTCTCTCTCTCTCTCTCTCTCTCCCCGCATTTGGAACTCCCATTGCATTTTCATTACTTCTTCCATACCACATTCTTTAATCCTCTTTTCCTTCACGATTTGGCCTTTCCTATATACGCCTATACAGCCATACATACACCTATACATTATTCTGGCACCCACCTTTCCTTGACATTTTTGAAAGAAACCCAGATCAGATCTGATCAGATCTCGACCGCATTCTCCAGAAAAAAAATGGCGACAATGGAGAGCTTGATTGGACTCGTTAACAGAATCCAAAGAGCTTGCACTGTTTTAGGGGATCATGGTGGTGAAGGACTGTCCCTTTGGGAAGCTCTCCCTACTGTTGCCGTCGTTGGAGGCCAGGTCACCTCTTTTTCCTCAAACATTGTATTTTTTCATCTATTAGGACCTGTTCGATTAATCGCATTAGATGTGAATTGGTTTCTGTATCATTGGGATCTCATTTACGGAGTTAGCTTGGCATTATGAATAAAATTTCCGATGTTCCAAAAAAAAAAAAGAACCTCTTTTTTGCTTTCAAATGTTGTCTCTATTTTCGGTTAGAATCTGTTCGATTGATTGGATTAGACGTGATTTTGTTGATGTATTATTGGTATCTTGATTGCGGAGTTAGATTTCAATTATTGGTGGAAGGATTGTTAATTAATGGGACTATCAATCGCACATAATGTGGAATGCATAATGCCAAACTCCAATCACTAGTCGGAAGTGTTTGATTAAATCAATTCGTTCACAAATGTTGTATTTTTCCCCCATTCATTCCCGGTTGATTGATTCGGTTGGACATGAGATACATATCATCGGGATCTTGTTTGTTGAGTTAGAATGCAATTATTGGTGAAAGGATTATAAATCTATTATACTATCAGTCACACTTAATAGGGAATGTGTAATGCAGAGTTCTAATTACTTGTAGCTTGTAGGAAGTATTTTGATTTTTTTTCCCGAGTAGGGCCCGTTTGATGGATCGGATTAGACATGAATCTGTTTATGTATCATTGGGATCTCATTTATGAAGTTAGATTGGCATTATGAAAACAATTTCTGCTGTTTAAGAAAAAACAAAAGATTGCCGTTATTTGTGAAAATAATGTTAAGCTATTGCACCATCAATTTCACTGAATATGGGATGTATAATGCCAAATTTCAGTCACTAGTAAGAAGTGTTTGGCTAAGTGGGATGAAGCTGGAATGTAATAATAATTTTCATTAGAATGTTCATTCCAACAAATGATATATAGGAATAGAATCATCATTCACTAATTTCATTCCTTAAACGACCTTTGTCCTGTGGAATTACTTATCCTGCATATCTTCCTGTTTGTTTTTCTTGCTTTTTAATGCAATTAGAGTTCTGGGAAATCATCGGTGCTTGAAAGTGTTGTTGGGAGAGATTTTCTGCCTCGGGGATCTGGTAATTTCAGCTCTCTATGTTTGATTTTGCTCAGAAAAAACCATTTTTCTTCTCGGTTGGTTGATTGGGAACTTATAAGTAAAATAGTAAAGATGTAGGGTCACAATTGGTTTAAATATTACCACCAAACAAGTATTTTGGTAGGGTGGCTGTCCACTCATTGCCCATGGATTCTAGGGTGGATGTTTTGTATTTATAATCCTTCCACCAATCTGACCTGATTCGATGCCTTTATTTGTGCTAAAACTTGGGCGTAAGGATCCATTGTTCACTCCTTCCAGTGGGAGTCAGTGTTGCACCTGCAAAAAAGTGTTAAAGTCATTGGTTAAAACTTTAACAATATCCCCAAAACTAGCTAATCTGGGTGGCATCTTTGCCCATCGCCAATTGGATTATGACTGGATACTTTGGCAAAAAGGATTAGAATCGCTATTTTGGACCTTCAAGCAACCTTGTGCATTGAAGCTGTTGGCTTAGGTTAATATGATTGCCCAATGTGTATGGTTCATATTGGAAAATGGTGGAAAATGAATACAAATTAGCACTTGAAAAGTTTAACCAAAACCTATGTTGGTGAAGTGGAAATTTTGTTGCATTTTCTGTTTCATCTGTCTCATTGCAAAAAGTAGGAGGCAATAGTCAGTATCTACCCCTTCTTCTACGTATATACATACCTAATGTTTTTTCCCTTGTATTGTAAGGTATCGTTACTAGGAGGCCATTGGTGTTGCAGCTGCATAAGATAGAAAGGGGAACTGAATACGCTGAGTTTCTGCACGCACCAAGGAAAAGATTTACTGATTTTGGTAAGTCTGATTCACAGAAAGATTCTTTTTATTTTGGGTTTCTGTCATGTGTATTGAGTGTGCACTTCACTACAACTTTTCAATTGTGTTTCACAAGAATAAACAATCTGGCAGTCTCTCAGAACTAATTTTTGACTCGAGAATTCACATCCAACTAGAACAATGTCAAACAGGGCAATGACTTCCCCGAATAGTGCTGTTAATTCAAGGAGAGAGGGATCGTTTACTTGTACATTGTTATTGCCTCACTCGGTTATACATTGTTTTTGCCTCACTGGCTCTTTGATTGCCATGTTTTTTGTTTAATCACAAACCTATTTTCGAACATCCTCTCTTTGAATCTCCCATTTGTTACAGAAGGAGATACATTAGGTTTTGGTTGAAGCTACGAGTTCTTGTCGCTTGACATTAGTGGTTGATATTTCATATTTTGTTTGGATAAGTAACCAAAAGTTTTGCAAAGGGGCTTTAAGGTAATGCAAACCCGTATGAAAGATGGTCGCCAAAGAGGTGTGCACTACCGTATGTATTTAAAAGCTCTATCAAGTCTAAAAATTGGTCATGGGATGGATTTCCCTCTCTACGTTTGCGAGCAAGATAGTCACAATTATTTCTCAGCATAGGTGAAGGACTCTCAATGCAATTAAAATGGCGTCAATCTCCTTCATTCCATGTGAGGCAAATAAAACACAAAGGAGTCATATCCCAAACCTTCCTCCTCCTTTTCCCAATCCATGCGCCCTTCTTGCAGGGTACAAAATCCATGAGATGCACTGCTCTCATCCAATGCTTTCCAAACCGCTTAAAAACTGAACTCCAGATTCCCAAGCCACTGAAGAATGTAAAAGCAGGTGTGCCGACTGTTCCCCATCTTGTTTGCACAGATAACACCAATCTTGTCTGTTCATACTTCATAGTATATCCAGGTACGATTTCATGGCGCATTGAAAAGGTTGGGCCTGGAACTCATGAGACATGGGTTCAAGTCTATGAGCTGTGCATGTTATGCTGTAGGCTAGGTCTCTATAGAGTCTACCCCTGCCACCACATTCACTTGGTGGTGGTCAGCTCTGGAGAATTGAATGTCATTCCTCTTAAATTCGTCCAGCCTGTTGATTTTGTGGCATTCTTATTTTGGTAATGCCATCAAACCGGAAAAAGAATTGATTCCGCTGAATTCTCCTGGCTTGCTAAAAGTTATCATTGTTTTCGATGTTTTCTATCATTATGTATTAAGCAATTACTCTTTTCTCCTAAAACTCTGGTGCTAGGAATGCTCAACACCTTAAACTGTTTTATGTATAACGGAATGGTGAATTATTACCTCTTGCGTTACTGAATGAGCGTTTGTTTGGCCCATGCAGCATCAGTGCGTAAGGAGATTGCAGATGAAACAGACCGTATTACAGGGAAGTCTAAGCAAATCTCAAACATTCCAATTCACCTGAGCATTTATTCTCCAAATGGTATGTCTTTGCCTTCAACCTATCTAGTTCCAAGGTCTAGGATATTTTGTTAGTTTGGATTGTAGAAATATATTGGCATGATAAAATAGACTGTACCTTCTTCAGTCAATTGTGGTAGAATTTGTGGGACTATATAACAAACTAATGGGCAGCTCGTACAAAGCTAGGGGCGGTTATGGCCTCTTTTAAAAATTATATGCAAGGAATGGAAAAACACATCTTCATTATAACACAGTCAAACACAGAAAAGGGGGAAATGAAGATTGAGACCTTAATCCACCTAAGTAGTTCTACTTTAGAAAGATATACCCTTTTGTTTTACTCTTAAAGTTATAAGTGTTTGCTATTTTCATCTTAAAAGGTTCATTATAAGTTCATGCAGTTAACTTTCAAAAGCTTGGTTTAGATGCTTTACTTAGCAGGGTTTAAAGCTATACTCAAATCTTGTTTTGTGATTGAAGTAAAGGAGGCCACAATTGTCTTTTAGAGAAGTAGGTGGGTGCCTAGATACAGGAGAATGGAATCTTAGACTCACATCTTTTTTCAGATGATAAGATTTAATTTACTCTGAGTTCTCTTCAAGATTCTATTGTTTTCCCCTTCCAAATGTAGTAGAATGCTGCACAGAACAAGAGGACTGGTGAAAGATGGTTTCATCTGCCCACCAAAAGAAATTAATTCATGTTGTCAATTGTATTGTATACCCTTCAACGTTTCATCTTGTATTGTAGCATTTTTAGATTGCAAACCAAAAGTTGGTTTAGTTTGGTTTTTTGACTTATGTGCATGATTTTGTTTTTACAGTCGTAAACTTAACTCTCATAGATCTTCCTGGGCTGACAAAGGTTGCTGTGGGTAAGTATTGGAATGATTAATTTTTGCCACAGAAAATAGAGAAACTAATCTGTTTAGTTGTGCTTTTCGGTGAGTAATGACAATGTTTCTTTATTCAGAGGGACAGTCGGAGTCAATTGTTGAGGATATTGAAAACATGGTCCGTTCTTATGTTGAGAAGGTGAGGATACTATATCTTTCCAAGAACAGCTAACAACTTTTGCCTTGTTTGGAAGTAAAACTAAAATATATATGCAATTTCTTAGCACTGCTACTATTAGGTTCTATTGTGCAACGCCACTGCTCTGGATGTTGAATGAAAGAAGCTTGGTAATGTGCACATAAATCAAAATGATTCTTGGGTCTGCCCTCTCTGATGCCTTTTGGCTTTGATTTGAGGGCATGATTCCGCAACAAACTCGACGGTATAGGGGGACCACTGTTTCAGTAGTATTTTATGAGCAACCACTTTGTGCATTTATTGCCAAAGGTTAGGTCTGTCTCAAATCCATCTGTTTTAGTGGTATTCTGGGAGTAGCCACTTTGTGCATTTATTGCCAAAGGTTAGGTCTGTCTCCTATCCATCCCCCGACCATACCCCAAATTATTGGGGACTAAATGGGTTATGTTATTGTTGTTGTTGTAGTAGCTACTATTAGGTTCTATATTCTACTCTTGTGTTTGTCTGCGAAACCAGAAACGACTTTCTGCAAAATTGCACTCGTTGATAACTCAGAAGACTTTCACCCGATCATCCTTCTAGTTTACAGTCAGAAGAATGGGAAATTAAAGCAGTCCTATAGGATCAATTACATCTATTTTGACCTTTAATGTATCTCTCGGTAATGCAGCAGCAACAGCACTTAATCTCCTGCTACCCAACGGCACCGCTAAGTCCCCCTGCTGCTGCTGCGCCATTTCCTTCAGAGGAATTATAACAAGCATTACTAGGTGGGCTTATTAGAGACGGAAAAAAACACTAGTAAACGACACATCGGTTACCAGATAAAGATACCATATTGGCTTCTTAGCTTCGAAGAAACTAGAAAACCACCAAGAAAGGTACCTAGGATATGGTTGGACTGATGCTGTTAGGTTTTAGTCAGTGTCTTGCTTTTGGTGTATTTTGGGGTAGTATGGTGTGTCTTCACATTTGTTGATGCATATTCTGTCCTTTTGCAAGATTGAAAAGAGTTATTATTTCTTCTACCTGCTTCACACTATAAATTTGTGGTTTGTACTGTATCCTGCACAAGGAAGCTGTCACTTTGCAAAGCTTCTTTTTTTTATCTAAAAGAAGCGGATTGTGGAGCCGTGATGTGGCAAAGCCGACTATAGATACACCTCACTTGCGCTTTTAGCTGAGGTTTCTTAGTTAGGAACTTGCCTTTTAGTTAGGACTTGTCCAATATTTGGTTTGGTAAAGTTTTACGTGCAGAACCCTTTTGCCTATATCATTCAAACACTTTTTTCATTCTGAATACAGTCCAAAAGTGTATGATGCTCTCTTCTGTCCTAGCGTTAGTCGTTCAATCACATTACTATATGCAGCTGTGTAAACTAATGTAATATTCTCATTTTGTAGCCCAATTGCATTATACTGGCCATTTCTCCCGCTAATCAAGATATTGCCACTTCTGATGCTATAAAGCTAGCAAGAGAAGTTGATCCAACAGGTACTCGTGCAGTTATTGCAGTATTCACTAATTGCATATTAGGCATGAATACAGATTTTCTTGTCTTTGTTCTTTTGTGGAATGCCGGTTTTTTTATGGAACTAATTATTCTTTTGCAAGAACTTCTTACTTTTAGGTGAGAGAACATTTGGAGTGGTCACAAAACTTGATCTAATGGACAAGGGCACAAATGCTCTGGATGTATGTATTTGATCCATATAATGTATTTCCTGTATGCAATATCCAGAATCTTTATCTTTGTCATGGTTTTCTTCTCCCTCCTCTTGACTCCTTGAAACTCTCGTGCACTCTTCTCTTGAATTCTATTTATTTTTTCAGTTGCCGAAGGAAACACATGACAATGACTTTTTAAATTATTTTAGGTTCTTGAAGGAAGATCATACAGGCTTCAACATCCCTGGGTTGGAATTGTGAACCGTTCACAAGCAGATATCAACAAGAATGTTGACATGATTGCTGCTCGTAGAAAGGAACAGGAGTATTTTGAATCTAGCCCTGAGTATGGGCACTTGGCAAGCAAAATGGGTGCAGAGTATCTAGCGAAACTTTTATCTAAGGTCTCCTCCCCTTATTTACATAGGATTCTTATGGTTATTTTCCTAAGTCATCTCTACATTTATCTCACATGTTTCACTTTTTGGAATGTTGACCAGCATTTGGAGACTGTTATCAGGCAGCGCATACCAAGCATTATTGCATTGATCAATAAGACAATTGACGAGCTTAATGCGGAGTTGGACCGCATCGGAAGGCCTATCGGAGTAGATGGAGGGGTAATCGCTGGATTCATGTCATGGTCTTATGAACAGATTGCTTTGGTCCTATTACAATTCTTAACTTGGCTTTGTTCCTCTTTTAGTTACTTGGCAAATCTGACCTGTATGTGCAGGCTCAGCTCTACACGATCTTGGAAATGTGTCGTGCTTTTGACAAAGTGTTCAAGGAGCACCTGGATGGAGGGTAATGCACTATCTTTATTCTCTTTTTGTTAGGAAGTTTCAAGCATGTCTTTGTTGATAGCATAATGGCATTACTCAATAGACTCTTTTGATGCATTGGGTGTTCTTATGTGTTGAACTAGATACTAGTATTATGTACTCAAGCAAGAGTATATATTTGTATCCTATGATTATATGGTTCTGGCCTCTTGGGCTATCAAAGCTATTGGATATGAATTGGTTCCAATGCAAGATTGAAGTGATTGCGACCTTTTATTATAATTGCAAATATCATTCTCCAATTCTAAGTTCTTATTTTTGTCCTGTAATTCTTACTATATTTTCATATTTCCGAAAGAACTAGGTCAGTGCAAAGGAAAAAAAAAGACTTGGGCATGGAAAGTTTTATCTTAAGTGGAGGAGGGACATGTATGCATTAAGAATGCCATGCTTCCCTTATGAATTGCACTACGTCAATAAAAATGAAAAAAAGTAGAAAGATGAGGATTACTGGATATAGATTTGATGCTAATAGAACATCTCTTTGAAATTAAATTACGTAAAAAATGAAAAAGAAAAAACAAAGGTAAGGGTAGAGACAACTGAATTAAATTGAGCTTATAAGTTCTAGTATGTAGTTAATGCATATTTACTTAAACTTTTGAAACATAGATTAATACCTAACACCATGCTAAATGAAGTAGGGTTTTCCTCTTATTGGACACTAGGGTTTTCCTCTTATCTAGATCAATATGAAGTATTATGGCATTTGTTGCTCAATTTTGTTATTTAGATGTGATACGATATTAATTATTGTCTTTAAACTGTACTATAGACCTACACCGACTGTTCCCAAAACCTATTTAATGAGGCTTTGCGTTATCGCCATACCCATAATTTACCGCACCAATATGTTGTACCTGTACCCGTGCTTCATAGGTTCCAGGTTACAACAGGTTTCAGCTTCTTATAAGAAAATCTCTTTTCTTGGAATCTGTTGTAAAATAATGAGTTGCTTGTTAGGCGGCCAGGTGGAGATCGGATCTATGGAGTTTTTGATCATCAACTACCAGCTGCTTTTAAAAAGCTTCCGTTGGATCGCCATCTTTCTATTAACAATGTCAGAAAAGTGATTTCAGAGGCAGATGGTTATCAACCACATTTGATCGCTCCTGAACAAGGGTACAGAAGACTAATCGATGGGTCTCTCGGCTATTTCAAAGGCCCTGCTGAAGCTTCTGTTGATGCTGTAATGTTACTATCCTCCTTGATCTACTTGCTTCCATGGCCATGTAGATTTAGTGAGTACAAGTATATCTGCAAATTAGGTTAGCTGGTGTTCTGCATTTTGTTCACATCCATCTATCTTTTTGTAACTTTTGTAGCCGGCTGGGTAGGGGTGGCAGATGAACATGGGGACATGCCTAACTATTCATATTCCTCGGTATATTGTTTTAGTTTCATAGATAAATGATTTTCCCAGGCGCCTTCGGTGCATTTCATGCATATTATAAAAGTCTTTTGTACAGTCCCAGGCCAACAGAAATTTATAATTCTTGGTGACTGTAACGAAATATGTTGGACACAGCTATCACTGATTGGTATAATTAAGGGTACTTCCAGCTTTAAAAAAAATCTTGGTTATATAGCCAGAACCATATGTTAATTTAACTTTCGAGCTGAAAGCATATATTGTATCATAAAAATACACTTGCTTGTATTTTCCATATTTGGGGGTCAATTTGGAGGATTGATGTACAAGTCCATTTGATATTTGTAAGATGGTGCAATGCAAGCATTAGTTTGCCACACGTCTATGTATTCTATTTCCTGCCTTTTCTATATGCTGTAAAATTGTCATGGTTCGAAGAAATAATGTGTAACAAAAGTATCTTGTCATCCTTTTCAAATACTTAATTTTTAGTTCTTGCCATTGATTAGTTTCTAACATTTTCCCTCAGGTACACTTCATTCTGAAAGAACTTGTAAGGAAGTCGATAGCAGCAACAGAGGTGAAAAATCTTTAGTTAGTAACAATATCGTGCAACTCAGTTTAAATTTACCTCGTTTAACATATGAATGGGTTGTTATTCGGCACAAAACATAGTGTAACCGAGGCATCTTTGACATTTCAACTTGGTATAGTAGTAAAAGGTCAGGTGACAAAGTGTTGGAGCTTTGGTTGGAATCTCCGATACATTTTTTGGGCAAATAACCTTCCTATTATTTGAATCAATTCGCACCCATTCTAGCACAATTGATTTTGAGAGATCAACATTGGGAATTTTATTCACCTATTTCCAAAATTAGTAGGGAATAGTATGTCAAGATATGTAATAGGTGACCACAATATCTATTGTGGAGTTTTTTCATATGCGAGTTCATGGTTGAAAGTTCGTTGTTAAAAAAATTGCTTCCCTTAAGTGTTTTTAATTGTAAGTGATCTACAACTGTTTGACCTAATATTTTCTATACTGGTCTTTGAGGCGTACCTGAGTTTAATAGGATTGGAACATGGTGTATCCTGCTTTAGCTCAAAGATCAGGTCCAGAAACATACATAAAACTGCCGTTCCTTAATCTAGTTTCCGTAAGGCTCGGTTTAAAGGATCTAACTAGTAGTGAATGATGAGATCCTTGAAAGATAATGGCCTACTTCTTCACATTCAATGTGGTTCGGATAAGTCAAGTCCCCTTGGTCATTTCGCTCAGGTCTATTCCATTTTGTGCCCCTTTACTTCCCCAAATCCTTGATCCAAATATGGCCTAATAATTGGAATGTATTAATCGCTCACTCCTTCAAATCGAAACATGCACTCTACTGGGGCTTCAAATGCTATCCCATCACTCTCTTTGACTATAAGACACTCAAGAGAAGGTATGTCTAATTGACGTGACCCAGTGATCTTTGGACTTATTTAAACCTACCTATACAAGCAAAGGAATTGTTGATGAATTTGGTATCTTGGAATTTTGAGACCACAAACATAAACTCACATGGAAAAATAATACTGTACTAAAGTCTTTTCCTTAAACTATGCATCTAACTTTCAGTGCCCATATGATATTCTCTAATGACATATCATGCATATACTAATTGTACTGTGATAATTCAAATTTTCTAGTTTTGACGTCAGACAGTTTTATTAAGATTCCATTTTCAAACTCTAGTTTTTTTACCCGGCGACATTTCACATTTTCCGTGGAAACATGGGGACACCTGAAGACAGTTTGATATATCTATATTATCTCTTTAACTGCAGTTGTGCATCATTCTTACAACTTGCCCCTTGTCTTCATACACCACTATTTGATACACACTTAGATAATCTGATTCGTGTTCAACAGAATGGGTTTTTTCTTTTGTGGACAAGATAAAGGAAAAATCCAAACAAAAGGTGTATGAATAAGTATTTCTTTGTTTATTTGTTGTCATATACGTGATCTACTCTGTATGACCTCTCGTCGTCTTAGTGAAGAGCATCTGCCTAATAAAGCCAAGTTTGAGAGCACGAGGCAATAGAAATCGCTCTTCTTCCTCCTAACAGTGTGTCATGGTAATTGCAGGAGTTGAAGCGATTCCCATCACTTCAATCTGATATAGCAACTTCTGCAAATGATTCGTTGGAAAAATTTCGGGATGAAAGCCGGAAAACAGTTTTACGGCTTGTTGAGATGGAGTCTACTTATTTGACAGTAGAATTTTTCCGCAAGCTTCATCTTGAACAAGACAAGACTACAAATACAAATACAAATACAAATGCACCTTCAAACCAGTCAAATCAAAATATGGATCGGTTCGCCGATCACCATCTTAGGAGAATCGGTGAGCAATTTGCTGGTTGTTTTTACATCAGTTGCACTGTGAAAGTGACTCTTATTTGTCTGATTCTTATAAGACACAAGCATCTGTTTGTGTTATGTTTGACATTTAATTTTTCTTAGTCGACAACTTTAGTTCTGTACACTGATTGAATTACTTGCACAATTGAAGTTAGTTAAAAAGCTAAATGCAATTTTGGAAAGAAATGCGTAGACAATGCAAGATATATACATCCTATTTCATGGATGGGAAAAGGAAACCAAGACTAATATGACGTTTTATTCTTCTCAGGATCAAATGTCACATCTTATGTGAATATGGTTAGTGATACATTGAGGCTTTCGATTCCAAAGGCTGTTGTTTTTTGTCAAGTCCTGCAGGCCAAGAGAAATTTGCTCAACCAATTTTATGCTAATGTTGGGAGGAGAGAGGTAAAGTTACTAAAATCTTATGTCATTTGGTGCACACACTTGCAAGATTATTCACGAGAAATGCATAGCCTGTAAACTATCTCTTCTGTATCTCCTCGCCTCTTCAAAATGTATGCAACTCTAACCACCAGCAACTACCTTTCGAACACTTGGATTATCATTTTAAGAAGTCTAGATACGCTCCTCTGGCTCGTCTGTTCTGTTCATAATCCTCGAAACTCTGGTGAGACTACTAACATATCAAATAATGAAAAAGGAAAACACTCGAACAAGAGTCTTGTCCTATAACCATAAATAGCATGGACACATTCACAACACAGATACTTCATAGAACAAGACTACTTTGCTCAAAATGCACTACATGACACACTGACATTACGTTAGGTAGGAACATATTGTATGTATCAGTCAGACAAACACGTTTATTCAGAAATAGTGACATAACACTATCTGATATCAAGTAGACTCAACATCTGTGAAATAATAATTACATTACCGTGAAACCCATGACATAAACCATTAATCATTTATATGATAATTGTTTTATGGATCTGTACATAGATTGGTGCATGTTGTCTAACACGACATTCCTAAAAGTAGTAAGTCTAAATGACAGGAGGTGAATGAGTATAGATTTATATGGTCCTTATGTTTTAATCATACCACAAGTTACTTTTTCAAAATGAGTAATTTGTTTTTGTGTTATTTAAGTTCAACCGCTTGTCCCCGAGTGCCTGATTAGTGTCTAGTTCTGACAGTAAAAAACTAAATGAGATACCAATGGATGCGTGCCAACAATGGGAGTGTCCGGCAAGTGTCGGTGCCCAACATGAGACACTATGTTTCTCGAAGTGGCTGTGCTTCATATTCTGATAAGATTACAAGTCCTAGTTTGTTTATAACGGACATGGACATGGACATGGACATGGACATGAACTAGTTATATAGCCAGATACAGCCCAGGGTTCATCTTTTGTTTTAAACGCCTCTTTGACAGAAAAGAAAATATAACCAGAGTGATAATAAAACAAAATACATGTATTAACCTGGTTATGTTAGGAAGAGGCCCATAGAGGAAAGTATCAAACATTCAGAATAAAAAATGGAGGAAAAACAAAAGCAAACGGTAATGTCCTGTTCCTGCTATAAAGACATACTGTGTCGTGTAGTTTCAAAGTGTTTTGTTCTTCCCGAAAACCCCAATTTCGCATAATGTAACGATTCATAGGTTTTTCTTTCTTTGCTTTCAGACAAGTATCCGGAAGTCAAACACTTGGCCTGTGTTGCTTTAAAGTAACGATTAAGGTGCCCTTACGAAGAGTTTGATTACCTAACTGTTAACTGAGTCTACCACTTGATGACATGATATTAATGTACATCCAGGCAACCGCTATTATCAAAAAAGGAAAGGAGGAATATTGAACCTTTCAATGATTTTGTCAACTAACATATGGTCTTATTGAAGAATCATCAAGCATGACAAAGATAGACATCCCTACTAGAGACTTTCCTGGTATTTAGGCTTCTCAAGAAATCGAAATTGTATCAAATTGAAACCAAACGAGAAACAGCCATAGAAACGCGAAAGAGAAGAACAAGACACACAATTATGGGTGGAGTCTATTAAACATCCACCGACATGTTATACCCAACAAAATAAAATCCAAAGGAAGAAAATCTGTTGTCATTTTTTACCTGAAGTAGAAAATTGTGTTTGGTATGTGCAGAAGGAGCAGCTTGGAAAAATGTTGGATGAGGACCCATCACTGATGGCAAGAAGAGAGCAAATAGCTAAGAGGCTTGAGCTGTACAAGTCAGCGAGAGACGAGATTGATTCAGTTGCATGGAAGTGATTGATGCCCGTTTAGAAATTGAAAAAGTCTATTAGCTCAACATTTTACACGACAATATGCACAATATGTTGATGTGGCACTGTAACATTGATTGTTGTAAAATAGTGTCTGATTCAATTGCCAGCAACTGTGCCATATAAACATGTTGTGTATATTGTGACACAAAATATTGTGTTAATAGCATTCCTCGTACAAACTAGCATCACTAGTTTAAGAAGCTGATGCCATATTCTTTTATGGAAAAAAATATGAAAGCCCACTTGCACTTGAGGAGCGATGAGTTAGGCTTCAATACTATTTGTTTTGGTCGTCATTTTTTTTTTTTGCAGAAGTTTTTCTGCTATATGTTACATTTTGCAACAGAGATTTGAATAGAACCTATCACCACTGGTGTAGCTTCTATTTGGCATACATAGTTTGTACTATTAGAAATGTTGAGTTTTTGGTCTATGTTACACATTATTTTTATTTTTTGGTATAACTAGGACTGAGTGTATTTGGAGAAAAGTATTTTTTTACGCATTTGTTACAAATTTCTACGCACATAAAAATGTCACAAATTATTTTGGTTTGTTAATTATATATTTGGTGGTACTTACAAATTATTATGAGTAGTTATGAAATATTGATTAAACATTCTGTACGACTTTATTGTTCGGGGAGAAAGTGTGCTCTACACGGCTAATCTAAATGCTAATGAGATACAATGATCTACACTTTTTTGACGATTGCCTATTTATCATTTTATAGATTTTTTCGTTCATTCAACAATTACTTGCAGCTACAAGCCCGAACGATATCGTAAAAAGGATTCAAATGATTAAGGAATAGCATAGCCCAGCTACAATCAAATCCTCACCTTGGATACCATATAGACCAGCAACACCAATAGCGTCGGACTTTTGGACGAAACAATCGTTGTGTTGCTAGAGTTGAGTCAAGATCCTCTCAAACAAGGGTTTAGCCATCCAAAACGTTGGCGGAATTTTTTTTCATTGAAAGGGGGATCTTCAGAAAAGTAATCTGAATGAATTCTTTCGTTGGTGGTACCCTATCACGGCGGATGAAAGTCCGGCCCCTAACATGACCAACATGACCCCCTTGTTGGTTATGACGCATTTGCATTTATTAATAGTTGCTCGCCATTACCATTTGCACCATTGCAACTTCATCTTCATTAGAGGAATCTCCGTCAAAATCCCCCGCAGCACCCTTTTGGTTAAGTTGCTCATGATATTAGTTTGAAAAGGAAAATCTATATGGTAGATGAGAATGGTGTAGTGACTAAATGAGATTCAATTGTGTATTTATAGAAAAGTTGGGTAAAATGTTAGATGAGAAAGTTAGGTGCACAAAATATCTGGGGTAGAATGGTGGTTGAAACAATGGATGACAAAATATGTAAAAAAAAAAAGTAATTAAAAAATTAGTTGGAAATGGGGGTTAAAAAATTAGATCACAATGGGGTTGAAAATAACGTACATAGTTGAATTGGGGTTGAAAACGTAATTAAAGGTGAGGTGGTGGGAAAGTTAGTTAATTTTGGAATTGTTTGGTTCTAAAATAGAACCAAGCACCGGAGCCTGGGTTCTATTTTAGTACCAAAAATCACTTTTTGGTGCCAAAATATAGCAATGGCCTATATCTATTTTCCATTTTGCATTGGATTTGCTCTAAGACACTCTTTGTTCACATGTACTCCCTCCCCATTTCAAATTACTTGTCCATTCTATTCATCAACCATAATCTCACGGCTACTACCACCACCAAAACTCATCACCGCTAGCGATCACCACCATCAACCACCAAAAACTAGTAGTTGCACATTTGTTTTGATTTCCAGATTTGTGTCTCTCTTGATTTTGGTAAAAATATTGAGTAAAACTAAATTTTGATATTGATTTGGATAAAGGACTGGAGCTGAATTTGGGAGATTTTAATTTTGATAAGTGAGGGTTGCTGATGCTCTCACAAGCCCAAAAGAAAAAAACGAACCACCTGTTTGGTGTGAGGCTGTTAGAAAACTCAAGCCCTTTAACATCACCCCAGATTTCCAGATACCCTTTTTCCCGAAAGATGAAAGCAATAGGCTGCACCAAATGGGAGTTCAACTACAAATCTGACGCAATTTATGCAAAACACAAGATGACTTTAAAGCATTATAAAAAAAGTGGATAGAATTAATCAATCAGCGAATGCATCAAGACTATTTTACTCCATCCGTCCCAATTTAAATGTCCCCTACGAAAGACCGGACTAGTTTGACTTTAAAAAATAAAATGCTTTTGAAATTACTTTTTGAATTTTTTTTTTTGCACCGTTCAAAAGAGTTGAACGAGTACTTTTGAATGGTGTAAATTTTTTGAAAAAAATATATTTAGAAATGCCTTTTCTTTTAAAGTCAAAATGACACGACTTTACGTGAAAGACATATAAAACGGGACGGAGGAAGTAGTAGATATGAGCTAGTGCCTAGCCTTATGAGTTGTGAATTAAAATAAAATTAAAAAATGGATTTTTTTTTTTTTGTTTTGAAGTTGTTTTATCGTATAGAACAAGAGGTCGGGCTTCTCTATTTGAGCTAGCTAGAGCCTAGAAGTACTCTTCTCTATTTGGGACTCTCTTTACTTTCATTTTTTATTTGTTCTAAAAAGGAGACTCGTACCACTTATCATGAAAAATAAATCGCAAACCTAAAATCCAGAAACCACGATTTATAGCCAACGGCGGAGCTACAATTTAACGTGGAAGGGGATGAATCAAAGATTACAATCTCCAACCTTGCTTGAACTGATCAATTAGGTTGTGTTAAGAGTTCTTAATTAAAAAATTGCTTGATAAGTGGAACTTAAATTTAAAAAAAAAAAATCCTTTTAAGTGGGAATTTTTAACATGATTGAACTTATTTTTCTAGATTTTAATTAAAAGTTAGCCATAACTTCTAGATTATAAATGACCCTTTTACCCCTATACAACAAATGACCATTTACTCCTACACTTAGTTAAATGACTGTTTTACCCTTATACGTAATCAAATTACTATTTTACCCATTATGATTTACCAAACGACCCTTTATATTTTATTAAATGACAATATTACCCTTATACTCAATCAAATTACCATATTACCCTAATGTTTTATTCAATAACTGATTTACCTCTACATATAAACCAATTACATAATACCCCTAAGCAATGAATAATTACAAATTGAACCCAAATGTCGAATAATGATAGGTACACACCCTTTCAACCACTCCTCACCACACCCTCTCTCACATTTGTGGTGGGGCACATTGGGATCCACCGGGTGAGCCCCATCACACATGTGAAAGGGGATGTGGTGGGCAGTGGTTGAGAGGGTGTATACCTATCATTTTTGATATTTAATTATACTTTAATCATGTTTCCTTTTATTAAATGAATTATAAAACCTTAAAGGATACCAAATGACAGGATATTGGCTTTAATCACTACTTTCTCCCAATAGAGAAAGAAAAGATGCCATTTTCCTCTTATAAGTTAACATCTCCAAACCCTAAGACTTATAAAACACAAATGAACTTATGTGCTAAATCATAATAAACCCAAAAATCATATGAATAATTTATGCTAACTACTTGAACATTATTAATTATTTGCAATGCCATTCGTTATTATACAATTGTGACGATGGAATGTTAGATTGGACGACTAGGTTCGCTAAGATGAGAATACATTGAAGAGATCACATAGGCGTTATTATGTTAAAAGAAATTCTAAAATGTTAAAGTTATGTTCTAAAGAAATCTATGGAAGGCCATCTTGTAAATTCTTAGGAATTGCTTGACCGTTCGGGTAATTAAGAATTAACTAAGATTTCGTCCAAAGCGTAGGACTATTGACCGGTGCAGCACAATAAATCCGGAAGTACCGGAGTCGAACCACAGAGACGGTCTATGGTGTTTCACTCAAACTATGCCAGCTATATGTTCGTATCTGGCTCTTAGGTAGCCACTCCTTGATCAATTGGTTTGATTAATTGACTACTTTGACCTAATTAAATTACTGAACTCTGAATTAAACAGGAGAGCACAGCTGTGGCACTACGGTGCCCGCAACTAGTCTGATTCACATTCACTCGGGCCACAATGGCTTAATTAATAGGTTTAAAAATATGGAAACAGTTCCTAACAAGTGCACACCACTCGTCACCAATTCCTGCGCAATTTAGAATGGGCGATGCCCGGGTTTTGCTTGCTAGAAAAATTCCGTATTAAAAAACTGTGCATTAGTCAAAGTAATTCGGAACCGAGGTGGAATGTAAATCAGCCTAGCCACGGGACACTTTCGTCCCGCGGCTGCACCCTATACGACTACTCACACATATTGAAATCGATTGCAGAAGATGAATTCAAACTAAAACTAATCATGCTTTAATGAATAAAATATAAAATCAATAAAAAATAAATACCGTAATTGCAAAAGCAAAATTAATCCCGACGAGCAATCTGTGAAACAAATCCTCGAATACACTTGAAAGTGTAGCAATGAACGAAAAACTTCAGATCTGGAGCCGAAAACTTGTAAACTAAAAACTAGGTAAAAATTCGTGGAACCCTAGACAAAGCTAAGTGCTAGGTTTTTATACACCAGTTCGAAAATCTAATAAAAACCTATTAAACATCGAAAATTATTACTCGCGGATGACCAAAACGGCAGCGTTTGGCATGCCCATAAGACACTCGGTAGCGCTACCTAGAAATGGGTGTAGCGCTACCGCCCTCTTTTATCCTCGCGTTGACCCAAAACGGCACCATTCAATCACCCTTGACCATAACAATTCGGTAGCGCTACATGAAAATGTAGGTAGCGCTACCGCTTCGCTTCGCGTGTACGTTGACTGCTGTGTTGACCGTTGACCTCCTCTTCTAATGCGCTTGTAGCGCTACACCTATTCTGGTGTAGCGCTAAAAAACATTTTGTTCATTTTGGGACCCTTTTTGAGCCATCTTGAGCGCTCCAAGGTATTGGGGTAGAGCTCCTGACGAGTTCCGACCACCCCATGCACAACTCACTTGCCTTCAACTTCTGATCGACGTGCATGGCCTCCAAAATATTAAAATCGCACTTATGCCCCTCAATTACCTGCAAATTACACTCGCAACACAGAAACACCACATGCACATATTAATTGGAAAATAAAGCTCAAACCACATGTATAACAAGCCAAAACCCCCTACTTAGGCGCTTATACGCAAGCTTCTCACGCGCCTATCAGGAATGGAATTGTGATCCAGAGTCTGCCTTGCTAGTAGTCATGAAAGAATGACCATCGGATCTAGAGCTCTTTGTTTATGGTATACTCTGACCGATTGGTAGTCTTGAAAGACGGTCAATGGATCTAGAGTGGGAAATGATGAATTTGTGAAATCGTAAAACCTGAGTGGTTGGCCGGTAGTTACTGAAAGAATGGTTAGTGGATCCACAATTTTTGATACAATTTGAATGGGTAATATGAGATAATGATTCTTAAGGATTGAAATTATATACTCATGCAAGGTAAACTATTCATGAAATAAATTACATGATCCTCAATTCCGTGCTTCTTAATATATGAATTGTGGATATTTATTATGTAAGGGTCAGTGAGTAAGATGAGCTATTGAGTGATTTATCGCTTATTGTACTATTATTGTCCCTGGCATTTTATGCCAAATATTGAGGGAGAATGAGGAGAACCATACTACCAGACAGAAGAATTCGCTACTCATCAGACACCAATTGAAGACAGGGATATGAGCCTGAATGTTTAGAGATCTGCCACCTCCTTTATTTTATTGGACAAATATAACTTAATTTCCCAAATAAGTACTCTGATACTATGTTTGAAGTTTAACCAAGTGATCGCTCCTTTTTTATCTATTTAAAGTTTAACCAAGTGAATCCTTTTAAATTTAATGAATCTTTTCCAATAAATGATTTACTAATACTTCTGAAAATTTGGGGCATTACAGACCTTGGTCCATATATACACAAACATGTCTTTTATAGGGCTCGTTAAAAAACATAGAATGAGCTCCTCTTTGTAACACATCTATCCACAACCTTGTACTTGACCGCTCATTTCGTAGAACATGTCCAAAGTGACATGTTTGAAAAAATTTAATTTGATTGAATAATATTGATAGACATGTGAGTAAGTTACATTTGACAATGTAAAATGAATGGCAAATAGGTCATATACTTGAACATTGAAATTAAAAAATTAAATGCAACCTATTCACGTACCTACAGATATCTAATTAAATTTATTCTTCCTAGATTTTTTTACACCCATGTTGTACAAGATGAACAAGGGTTGAGATATGAAAAGGTGGGGTATAGAGGGATGAAATATGAAAAAGAGCTCATCACACAGAAGATAACGTGACTTTGGAAATAACTTTTACCAATTAGCTAGGTAGAAAAGGGTGACCTTCATCATTAGGTTTGAAAGACCTGTGTCATGCCAAGTTGGTATGGAGGGCGTGTAGTGAGCGCTCACTACACTCGTGTAGTGAATAAATTCTAACCGTTTAAAGTGTTTTGAACAGTTTGGATTTTAAATAAAACTCTTCCGTGAAAGAGTTATAAAGGGATGAGATATGTAAAAGGAGCTCATCACACTGAAGATAATGCGACTCTGGAAATAACTTTTACCAATTAGCTAGGTATAAAAGGGTGACCTTCATCATTAGGTTTGAAATACCCCTGTCATGCCAGGTTGGTGTGGAGGGCACGTGTGTAGTGAATAAATCCTAACCGTTTAAAGTGTAAAGACCCGTAATTTCTATAATTTTTGGGAAAATAATATTGGGGAAAATGTGAGAAAATGAAAATAGAGTGAAGTGGGGTCAATGTGGAGTTAGTATATGCACTTGGGTGTCTTTATAATGCGTTAAAAATATGAGGGGTGAAAGTGTAAATGTGGGGTGTATATGTTGGTGTGTGTGGCTGATTTTTGCACAAAACAAAACACATCTCTCTCTCTCTCTCTCTCTCTCCCCCTAAAAACCACCGACTCTTTCCCCTTCTTCTTTTCCTCTCAAGTTCTCTACAAACCCCACCCCAAAATTCACCCTCCACACTTAAATCCTTCACCATCCAACCAAAGATTAGTCATCTATGTGTGATTTGGAGTCCGAGCAGCCTTGGAATCATCTTGGAGGAGATTGTTTTGGTTGGGTTTTTGCTAGAACAAGCTAGGGCTTTCTCACCACTCTTCACTGGAGCTAAACCACTGAGGTAGGGGACTTATTTCTACCTTCTCTAAGTGTATATGGTTTGAATTAAAGCAATGCGTTCATGAAAGACACTTAAAGGACGTGAGGTAATCGGTAACAGACACTTGAGGGGCACCTGATATGTCGCATTGAAAACTCTAAACATTTGTGGGGTAAGCATATCAACGTGAATCATTAACTATATGTTTGTTATTTGGAGACTTGTGAAATACTTAGGGATTTTTTGAATGAAATGGAAGTGGATGCATTAGGTCCACTACTCGGTGAGTCACTAGGAAGGGTTCCACGAGGTCCATAAGACTTAGACAAGGGTTCCATGAGGCCCATAAGACTCGGACATGGGTTCCACGAGGCCCAAAAGACTTGGAAGAGGATTTCAATATCCTCAAGCTTAAAAATGACGAACTAATGCAAGTTATGGTTCAAATGCGAATATGGTTGAATGTGGACACATGACACGTTTGTGATGAGATGAGGGTTGATCTATGTACTAGTGGAACTCTTGGGCACTTCATGGCTACTTAACACTTTGATCACCCATAACATATTTTGGTCTTTAGCTTGCAATTGTCATCTCTTTGTGTCCATTTCATTCTCTATATCCTTAGCATTAGTAGAAAAGTTTCCTACTTGGCTAGTGAGCTCACCCTATCATTTTAAGGTACTCAGTAAGGTGCATGAATTGGATGTTTGGATTGTGGATGTATGACATACAGCTTACTTACACATGAAGTTATTTTATCCTTTCCATACTAATAATATTTTATCCTTTCAAAGATGTTACCAGCATGAATAAGTAAATATACTTTATATCTCATTTCATTACAAATACAAATGGTCAATTTGGCAATGTGAGTTTGAATTACTCTGTGTGATCCATATAGATATTTCATAAGCATTTTGATACTTTTTGAAGGTCTTTGCACATTGCACTTGGGTATCATTTTGTTTTAAGGTGCTTGGTTGTTGTGATGCTACTTGGTCATCCTTTCTGGCAATGGATGGGGGATGAGTAGAATATGTAAATGTGAAACCCATTGTGACAGTCTTGGTACAAAATTCTCAAGCCATCCTACGTCAAGGATTTGGGAGATTTTTCTCTATAGGTGTTAGGAAATACCAAATTATGGAACAACTAAGTACATGCATCTTGTTACCATTTATTGAAGTCATTACATTAGAAATAGCTGTTAACACAAAAGAAATGCATGTGCACAACACAGTCAACTATTTGCAGCTTCACAAAATCAGAGCCACCCATATACATGAACATAGGAATCCTATAATCGAAATTTTTTCGCAAGAAATAATACGCAAGATCCATGTTAATTATAGCGCATAGCTTGATATTAATTGCCTAGTCTGGACCAATAGCATGTCACTCATTGCCCTCTCCACACATGCCACTGCATCATTAGCCATGTCCTACTGTCAATAGCTTCACTTGAGCCCCAACTTTAATCCTCATAGATAGCAAAAATCTCTGGTGAAATCAATCAATCATTACATCTAAATAAAGTTAAAGCATTATTATACACAAGCGAACATACAAAATGTATAACTGTACTAACAATTCAATTGACCATAACCTAGGATTGAAAAACAACCAAAAACTAAAAGTAAATTTTGACAATGAAACATTATCCTGTGTAGGGGAGGTCAGCGCGAGACCCCTCGTTGACCATAGTCAACATTGACCCGCCAATAAGATCATGACAAGTGTCACCCAGGTGGCGCGATGATTGCGCTACACGTGGCACTCTCTACGCAAGTGGGGGGTCCACTGCTGCGGGCATAAGTCTCTGCGTGAGGGGGCACTAAAGCGGGACCCTCTTGCGTGGAGGCGCCCCAGTGGGGCGCACCCCAAGCCTAGCAAGGGCGGTGCTTGGATAGCTATGGGCCATCCGAATAGGAGAACGGCCCATGGCCCATGTAACTAGCGTGGCTTAGAACATGAGCGAGAACGCAAGAAGCTAGTCCCATTTAGCCTAGGTAATTATACCTGCTGCAGTTTGAAGGCAGAACCTTGTGGGCCCCCCGAGGCTTGGCTGTGGTATTGACACGACCGAATAGGTCACAACCTTGTCCTTACAGGAATAAGGGAGATCTAGTGGCTTAGTAGCTATAAAGAACAAGAGGATCTGTGGACGGTCGACCTCCACGCCAGTTTGATGGTTTGAAAATGATGTTATGGAAATAGAGTCGCCACCTGGGTTTTTGGAAAGTGGTTTAGGACCTGAGAAACCGTTTCGAAAATGATTTGGAAAGTGACTTAGAAAACAATTTAAAAACCAGAGATTCGATTTTGGATTCGGGAGCCAAGTTACGAACGGGAAAGGATTTTAATGCACCCCGCTCGCCCGATTAAAAATCGGTCTTTACCAAACATTTGTGGGATTTTTGGAAAACGTTTTAATGCCGAACTTTAACAGATAAACCTTTTTAAATCAAACAAAGAAAATGATAATAATGAAAAGAAAAACAAGCAACTAGTATGTAATTTATAGTAAACACGGAAAAATCCAGAGCTTAAACTGTTCATACGAGGTACTGTTTAAAATTTTGAATTTTATAAGAAAAGTGTGTCGTGCGGCACACTGGGTGTACCGTGCAGTACAAAAAGTGTGCCACGCAGCACTGTTCATCAATCAAACGGTCAAATTTTCAAAAGAGTGTCGTACAACACTCCCAAGTATACCGTGCGGCACAGTGGGAGTGTCGTGCAGCACTGTTTCCTTTACAAACAATTCAAACTTTGGTTTTTCGACATGGTTAAATATAAGCACGTACAAGGCATGGAATATGGCAACAAAGTAGACTTCTTTGAATGAGAAAATAGTGTGTTCAAATGGAGAATGTTCCCCCTCATTGAATCGCTCCGTACAAGGCGATATTTTCACCGTACGACGCAACCGGGAGGTATGAAATCGAACTAATTTTGATGTAACATGGGCATACCAAGTGTGGAGATGATATAGGAGATCATTCCACACTTGGTATCCCTCCCCTCAGGGTACCAAAGCTAGGAGTTTTGGCGAAATGGGATTATACCTTCGGTCTGAAACTCTCGGATCGAACTTCTTTAGAAACTTTTTGAACTTGATTTGGATTTCCTTTAGCTTCTAATTCTCCTTTGATGCAGCAAGAAAGATGATTGAGGACTTGAACTTGAACAAATTCTTAATGGCAAACTCACGGGTTTCGGAACTAAAAACAAGGGAGTTAAGGTTTTTCTGATTGGGTTTGGTTGTGTAAGGTTTTGAGGGTTATTTTTTGGAGATAGTGAACAAGAATGAAAATGGTTTGTAATGGGGGAAGTATTTTTAACGGAACTTAAGAGTAGGACACCATGGTTTTCTTTCACAATTTTTTTTCGGTCCCTTTCATCCGTTGGAACCGATCGGTATTTATAAGGGATGAGTGATCTTGGTCTCCAAGTTTACTTGATGCTTACACCAGATGATGATGGCTAGGAGGTAGGCTTGAGGTTTTGCACGAAATCATGATGAGCAGAGGAACGATTTTGTCAACATTTTGAGCTGCTAGGAACTCTACAAAAGCTATGTGACAAGTGACAGTGCCGTACGACACACAAACTGTGCCGTGCTGCACACTCACTGTGCCGTGTGGCACACTTCCACCGCCAAACTTCAAAAGAGTGTTGTATGTGACTTGGGTTGTGCCGTGCATGAGAGATGAGTACCGTACGACACTGTTAACTGAGTTGACTTGAAGAGTTTCAATCCGAGAGGTCTTCCAGGTGTTTCTTTTCATCATCGGGGATTAACATGTACACAAACGCCTCATTTTGGGGTGTCTACAGGATTGCTACGCGGGGGAATGGTTTGTCATTGCGTGAATCAGCTGTGCGGTGATGACGTCACCCTTACAATCAGGTTGTATGAAAAGGACACGTGTTATCATATTATGGGATGGCAGCCTGACACCTGATGATTGGTCCAATGTCCCTATAAATATGGGACATTCCCTTTTAATGATTAGAGGTTGGTGAAATCTTGGTAAAAGTATATGCTATTTTAGAGAGAGAAAAGGGTAATCACTGAGTGAGAGGAGAACATTCTCTCTAGTGAATTCCTGCCCCATCTCCTAGGTCACCAAGGGTATCACAGATTAGATTGAGAGCAAACCACTCCCTTAGTTCTTTTCGGTGCACACCTACTTTGTTATTCACCCTTTCTCTAGACCACCTTATTCTTTTTTTTCACTGTGTCTTTACTGTTGACTATCCATACCTCTCTAGCTCATCATTAACAAGAATCATCACCTACATTCAGGCGACTCTGTTGGGGAGGTTGTTTAGTTGATGGTAAACATGAGAAGTGGTCTACAAACTTCAGGCATGGCAACACCAACAAATCACAACAACCTTATTCTCGATGGTCCACCGCTGATAGAGGATGCTACGTCCAGTCATGGGGGGAACGATGGAGGAGGAAACCAGGGAGCTCTAGCCATGGAGATAATCCATGCCATGCAGGTCGGAATCACCCAGATGCAGACCATTCAGACGGAGTTGCTTGCTGCCATAGTTGGCCTTGTAGAGGTCATCACGGCTGTCTTACCTAGGGTCCAACCAGTGACGGTGACCCAGTAGATCCATGCGGGGCCGCAGGGGGGGGGAGTCCAGCCACCTGTGCTTCCACGGGTTTAAAAGGCCCATAGGACTCCAGGGGTGGCACCCTTAGCTGGTGGCCCTGGTGCTCAAGCCCTTATACAGCCAGTGATCCCTGTTCGCCCTGCCTTACCAGAAAACCCTGGCCTGCAAACCACAAGAATTGGTTTTGTACACCAGAGGGCGACACTGGGAGAGAACGCCGGGCCACAGACGGTGACGCTAGTAGAGGTACAGGCTCTCTTGCAAAGAGAGAAAACCAAAACAACTTGACCCTCCCTCCCTAGCCTAGACATTCAACCACCATACCCCATGGCTATCTTCCAGATGCCATATCTGGAGGGGAAAACGCCACCAAAGTTCACTAAGTTTGATGGCAAAGAGGGCAACGCACGAGAACATGTAGTGCGGTTCATTGAAATCCTACGAGCCTCCTCTAGAGACACAATTTTCAGGCTAAGAGAGTTTTCCAAATCTCTAACTAATAGGTCATACACCTAGTACGTCAACCTCACCCCTTATTTAGTATCGTCATGGAAAGACATGGTTAGCCGTTTCTTTGTGAAATTCTTCCAAACATGTGACAAGATAACCAGTCTATCCCTCGTTAAAGAGATGCAAGTCCCCAGTGAAGATATAACCGACTACGTCAGGCAGTTTCAGGGCCGCGCGGTTGATTGCCTCAAGCCGATAGAAGAAAAATACTTGGTGGAAATTTGCACGTCTGGTCTCCAGCATGAGTATCAGCCATTTCTGGTTAATGTCGAGATTCAGACATTTACGGTCTCGTTGGAAGCAGCATACAAGTTACACCATACTGTACAACCACCTACGCGGGACGACTGGAAGTCTAGAAAATCACACTATGTTGCCGCAGCTACAACTTCCGCTCTGTCTTCGCGTAAGTTGCAGGGGGGAAGAATGAGCGGCGGAAACGACAACAGATGTTGTGGAAACAGTAACGGGTGTGGCAATTGGAAGAAACAAAAAGTGTATAAAGAAAATATGGGGGCTTCGGACTACCCCTGCAACATCGAGGAGGTAAAAGCATTGGTAAAAAAGTGGATAACAGATGGTGGTCTCACATTACCAGATATTGGGGTCGTGCCCTTGCGCGCAAACAGAGAAAGCCCAAATTATTCATATTCCACAGACACACCAAGCATCCCATTATTGATTGCTGGACTTTAAAAAGGATCTTCAAGAGGAAGTTGGATAACAACGAGCTGAGGATCACCACTAAAGCTCAAGATCTGTGCACGCATCCCTACCCCAAGTATGGGATAGCCAATATGGCTGAATGTTTCGAATTCGTACGCGAAACTGAGGAGGATATATGACGTCTTTCTGATTATGATTATGATTATGATTATGATTATGATTACGATTACGATTACGAGGAAGTATATATGACGTCTTTCTACGATGAGCTCGATGATATTGCGGGGTATGACGCTCCAAAGGTGGCCACTCTCGATCTAGAGAGTGGGGTCAAAATTCTATAAAACAGCACAAAATTTAGACAATTCTATGATGGTATTGGATTCACGTCTAACGTAAGATACCTGATGACAAAGGCTATTCTAGCCATCGCGCAAGAAGGCCATGAGGCGTGTGCCGCATAAGGTGGATCCCTTCCTAGGACCATCAATGATGAGTCAAATGTGATCTCATTCTCGGACTTCGATAAAAGGATTTTACACCCGCACAACAGGCCCTTATACGTCACAATGCGAGTCAATGGCGTGGAGTTGAAGCGAGCCTTCAACAATGGAGGAGTGTCCATCAACATTATGCCAATGTCTACATTGCAGAAAGTAGGAATTCTAGAGGACTGGATCGTGAAGTCGCTGATAGGAATCACTGGGTTCCAAGGGTATAAGAAAGAATCATTGGGGTATGTTATCGTCGATCTCGCAATCGGGCCTATCCATATTGTGACTAAATTTCACATTATTGACATGCAGACAAACTACACATAATATTAGGCTGCAATTGGATGCATCGCTTCGCGGTCATCCCATCTAGCTATCACTAGTGCCTAAGGCAATTTGGGATTGAAAAAAAGTCACTGTTGCGGCATCTGAAAAGCCATTCGAAGTGAATGAAACTCACCTCTCTGACTCAGTATACTTCACCGAGATGGAGGAAACACTGAGCATGACGGTTACAAAGCCGTTTGGAGTTAAGTTGCCCAAGTGGGAAGACATCAAAGATGAGGGAGAGGTTTCCGTGAGCAAATGGGAACCAATTACAGAAAGTGCATCAGGGCCTAAGAAAATTACCAAACTCAAAGAAGGAGGGAAGACCGTGTATTGCTTGTGACGAGGCGGCGGGCTAGATGCTTCCATAGAGGCATCTGACCCGCGGTGCCTAGAAGCAGAAGGAGGGGAGGAAGATGAGATGGTTAAACTAGAACCGGCCCCGAAATGTATGCAAGACGGCCCTAAGCCATAGCCAGAAGTATTGGAGGAAGTTAACCTCAGAGAAAGAGAAGGTACTCCGCGGCCTGTCTTCGTCAGCGCGACGCTAGAGAGCTACATGAAAGAGAGACTTATTCAACTATTACGGCGATACAATGATGTATTCGCTTGGTACTATGAAGAAATGCCAGGGCTAGACACTGAATTGGTGGCACACCACCTGAACGTCTTCCCAAATTCTAAGATGGTCAAGCAAGGCGCGAGCAAGTACTAGCCGGAGTCGGAAGAGAAGATCAAAGACGAAGTGGAGAGATTAAGGAAGGTTGGATTCATTCAACTTATACAATACCCACTCTGGCTCGCCAACGTTGTGCTCGTGAAAAAGAACGGCCAGATACGTGTGTGAGTTAACTTCTGTGACCTCAACAGGGCCTGCCCAAAAGATGAATTTCCTTTGCCACATATCGATGCTCTGGTTGACTCCACATCCGGGCACCAGATGTTCTCTTTCATGGACAGCTTCAATGGCTATAATCAAATCAAAATGGGGACGGAAGACATGGAGAAGACGGCTTTCAGGACACTGTTGGGCAGCTTCCATTACACCGTCATGCCTTTCGATCTCAAGAATGCTAGTGTGACACATCAACGTGCGATGACAACAATCTTTCACGATATGCTGCATCACATTGTGGAAGACTATGTGGACGTCATAGTTGTGAAATCAAAAGAGAAGGAAGATCACTTGGATCATTTAGAAATGGTGTTTGCAAGGTGTAGGAAGTTCAATACGAGGGTGAACCCACTAAAATGTGCATTTGGCGTTGCGTCGGGGAAGTTCCTGGGATTCCTGGTTCATAGACATGGGATAGAGGTAGATGATGCAAAGATAAAGTCCATTACAGAAATGTCTCCCCCGCACTCTCAGTGAACTCTCTAGAATTCCTAGGAAGGGTTTCGTATCTACGCAGGTTTATCCCCACGCTTGTGGAAATCTTTGCACCTTTTAGTGACCTGCTGAAGGGAAGGGCAAGATTTGAATGGCAGGTGGAGCACCAGTATGCATTTGAAAGAATCAAGGCTGTCTTGACCTTTCCGTAAACCAAGATTGTGCCACAGAAGGGCAAACCCCTAATCTTGTACTTGACGTCCACCCCGAGATCCATTGGGGCCTTGCTCATGTAGGAAGTCGATGGCGTGGAAAGGCCAATAGACTATATCAACAGGAAAGTACAGGGGGCAGAGGAGCGCTACTCGCCGGTGGAGCGACATTGCCTAGCGTTGGTTTTTACCGTGCAAATGCTACGTCACTACTTCTTGTCATTCAAAATCCATCTAGTGACGAAAAGTGATCCAGTACGCTACCTGCTATCGCAACCAGCTCTCACGGGAAGAGTGGCCCGTTGGCTTTTATCTCTGGCCAAATTTGAAATATCATGCGTCACTCCCAAGGCGATTAAATGTTAGGCACTCACGGATCTACTCGCGCAATTCCCTAGTGGATAGTGCGAACCAGTCTAGGAGGAGTTGCCAGGTGATGGTTTCGAAGCATTAACGGCCGCGTCTGTCACTTGGACGTTAAGCTTCGATGGGGCCGCAAGAGGTGGCGCGGGTGGTGCCAGAATAGTCCTCACTAGCACGGATGGCCAGCACGAATACCTCGCATACAAGTTATCTTTCCAATGCTCAAACAATGAGGCAGAATATGAGGACTTGATTCTTGGACTCCTAGCAACCATCGTAAAAGAGATAAAGACCCTAAAAATTGTGGGGGGTTCAAAACTTGTAATTCTACAAACTGAAGGTGTTTGCGCACTTAAAGAACCTACTCTTGCTCCATACAAGGCAACGGTACAGAGGTTGATGTAGCGTTTTGAGAAGGTGGAAATCATTCACAGGCCCAGGTCGGATAACAGGTTCCCTAATGGGCTTGCCATGCTTGGTACAAAAGTTGAGTTCAATGAAGAGAAGATAGCCATAGAAATCGTCAAGAAGACAGAGCCATCAATCACTGACGAAGTGAGCAAAGAACAAGCTGTAGAGGGGTGGCAAGAAAAGTTGATAAAACAGCTAGCCACCGGGTAACGCGACGTCCCCTTGGTAGAGTTGGCACAGTTTACCATAATTGAGAAGAAGTTATACTTCCGTAGCCCTCAGGGGTGGCTCGCACGGTGCATTGGGCTTCAAGAGGCCAAGAGTAGGTTGTGCTAGATCCATGATGCAACTTGCGGAGAAAATGACATCTCTCTTTACAGGAGGGTTTAGAGACAGGGCTATTATTGGCCTAGCATGGAAGCGGACGCAACAAAAGTACTAGGGAATTGCGAGAGATGCACCCTAGCAATCCCAACGCAGGAATGTTTTTTCTCTGTGGAGTAGGATTGAAGGCAGAAGTACATTGATTTCTTATAGGAAGGCGCGCTATACCCGTGGGAGGAGTATAGAAAACAAATCAAGATGGCTGTCGGGCAATTCTACATTAAAGATGGAAGTCTATACAAGAGAGCTCTAGACAACATCCCATTACGGTGTTTGTCCAACGAAATAGCTGAGGAAGTATTGTACAAAGCTCACGAGCTGGAACACCAAACAACATGAGCATATTATCCACTTGGGATATTATTGGCCACGGATGGAATCCGATGCCAAGGTACAAGTACGCCGGTGTCACGCATTCCAAAAGTTTGAAAACCTGGTTCATGCACCGGCAGTAGAGCTCCATGCGATCTGCGTGCCATATCCTTTCCACACTTGGGTGATGGACCTCGTTGGACCCATCTCACCACATTCACGCAAGCATCAGTGGATCCTGGCAGCTACAGAAGTCAATCCTAAGTGGGTGGAAGCAGCGCTATTGAAGAATGTGATAGGCGCGACAGTCGCTCAATTCATTAAGGGAAACATCATATGCAGATTCGGTGCGGATCCTGAGCAAATTGCTCAATGAGAACGGCGGGACATGGTCAGACCACCTAATCACCGCACTATGGGCATACCGCATCGCTGAAAGAAAGACAACATGAACTAGCCCCTTCAACAACTTGGTCTACGGAGTAGAGACAGTACTCCCTGTTGAGCTAAGCGTTCCCTCCGCACGGTTGGCTCTGTCAATAGAGGTCACTATTGCAGAGCGGCGTGCGGATCTAGAAGCTTTGGAAGAAAGCCGAGAGCTCGCCACAGAGCATTCGACCAGGTATTAGGAGTCAGTATCGAAATTCTACAACAAGAGTGTGGTTCCACGAGAATTCAAAGTCGGGGATCTGGTCTGGAAGTCAACCACATACATAATGAGGAATGTCAAGCTCCCCAAATTCACCCTGAGATGGGAAGGACCGTACAAAGTCATCAACGCTGGGACGAACGGTCACTACAAGCTTTCGAGAGTCTCCGATGGGTTGTTAACAGGACCCATCAATATTAAGTTTATAAAGAAATACTACCCTTGAATGAAAGATGTTTCATTTGGGGCATTCATCCATTTTCTTCTTTGTAATTCCTTTTTTGATATTACTGTTGTGGACAACCCCTCCAAGGAATTCAATTTGGAGTCGCCACCCGGGTTTTAGCGGATTGTCCCCAAGGAACCAAACTCGAATGACTCGTGCCTTATTTTGGGTAAGGTTTAAAACCAATCCGTCTTTACCATAATATCTTAGGTTCGGGAGCTTGGTTACAAGAGGGGAATGGTTTTATGGCACCCCTCTCACCCAACCCGAGAGTCGGTCTCTACTCAGTATTTATGAGATTTGTAAAATGTTTGTTATCCAACTTTGATCAAGTAAAGGGGACGGGGAATGGAAAAATGAGTAAATGAGATGACCAATATAAAAGGCACATGAGATGGTGGATATTCGTGTAATATATGCAAAGTGAAGATTGAATGTACTGGAATGCATGAAATGAACTATATATGTACAGCATATGCAAAAGCATGAGCTTACATAAACTAAGAACAAATGCAAACATGAATAATGACATGTGATATCCATTATGTCATGAAGTTACGTGATAATTTAATCATGAACAAACTGAAATGCAACAGGGTGAACATAGACAAAGGTTATATTAAACAGAGCGTAACAAGTAAAGACTACTAGAACCAAGATAGATCTGCTTGATGACTTTGATTTGACCACTCAAATGGGCTAACTTGAGTGCTCAAGTCGACTGACTTGAGTGCTTAGGTGGCCGGAGTACACAAGTAAATTTTCCTCTTTGATGACTTGATTTACTTTTATTTTTCAAAAATGGACCCATTCCTCATATTTTATCATGTTTTCAGAATTATAACTTTCTTTCATGAGGCAAATGAGCTTTCAAAACCTATTTTCACCATATTTCATGCACAAATCAAGTCATAAGTAGACACATCTTGGGATAGAACGATGATAAGAGGCTCTAGAAAAGACTTTAGACATAATATAGACTAGTAATAAACATAATATAAGCCACTGGCAATGATATATGTGTGAAAAATGATGATGGTCCAGATAGACCTGAGTGCTCAGATGGGGGAACTTGAGCACTCAACTGGACTGATTTGAGTGCTCAGAAGTTTAGAGCTAGACCTTTGAGTTTTCAATCATAATACCTTCTTTACAAACATTCATGGCAGATTTATCAAAAAGAGACCTGATTTTCCCTTTCTTGTCTTGTTTTCAAACTTCCTTTTCTTTTTTAAAGAAGAATGCTTCCAAAAGCTTATTTTTGTACATTGATGAGGTACATTTGAGTGAAAACAACCCCCATTTGAGCACAAACAACCATTAGAATGGATCAAACGTGTCAATATATCAAAATAAGTATCAAAACATGTAATATAAAGAAAAAAAGGTTGATCATTCTGTTGGACCTATGTGCTCAGGTCATAGCTTCTGAGTGCTCAGGTTAACGAATCTGAGTGCTCAGATGAAATCTGTCCATTCGAACCAAAATCCTTAAGAAATCATTTTTACGAACTTTAAACCCTAAATGTGTTTAGAACAGGTATATGGAACCTGTCTAAACCCTTTAGGTTCCCTCAGGAAGCAAGAACAACATTTTGACAAAGTATTCCTACCTTTTGGAGCTTGAAACAAGGACTTTTGTGTGGTGATTTTGGGAAGACACAACCTATGGATGAATTTCTGGAGTGGAGTGACACCAAGATGAGGGTGTATGAACAAGAATTGAACTGATGGGTAAAGTTTGGATATTTTTAGTGATTTTTTAGGCTAGAAACATGGGTTTTCAAAAGATTTTTCAAGGGTTTTTGAAGAAATATGGGATGAGGTTTGGATTTTGGGGTGTTATGGCTCTGGACTCATACTAAACTAACTTTAGATGGTTTTTGATGAGAGTTTTTGGTGGAGTTTCTAAGATGTTTAGGCAAAAAATGGACTAAAAATGAAGTATTTGGCCATGGATGTGAATGATTTGAGCTTGGATCAGAGGTGAAGGGTTGAGAAATGATGGAGAGTGGTCTGATGAACAATGGATTTTTTTCTAGAGAGAGAAAATAAGTAGAAAAAGTGGGTTTTTATAGAGAGAATTTGGGAGAAAAATGTAAATTAATTTGGTTTAGGGAGCTAGAATAGCAATTAGTTTTAGGGGTCTAGGAATGTAATTAGGATGATTTGGGCCATCCCAAAACATGATATAGTGGCAAAAATATATCAGATTCGCAGAAAATCCCATCATTGCTTCTGCAGAAATCTGCCATGTGTCCCACTTGAGTGCTCAGGTTCATGGACTTGAGTGCTCAAGTTCATGGAGGATCTGAGTGCTTAAGTGGATGAACTTGAGTGCTCAGGTGGATGGACCTGAGTGCTTAGGTTCGACAAAGCTTCTTTCTTTATTTTGACTTTTTGGGCTATTTTGGTGATTATTTGGGGGTTCTTGGGGAATTGAAAGTCTTGTCCAAGCCTTAATTGTTGTTCTTGGCTTATTTCTCATCATCGGGGATGTTAGGATTATTCCGAAGTCAGAATTGGGGTGTCTACTGCTCGACCGACTAGGTGACTAATATTAAAGACGCGTCCCAAGCGTAGGACTCTTGACTAGTGCAGCACAATATCCGGAAGTACCGGAGTCGAACCACGAGGCCGACTAACGGTGTTTGACTCAAAAGTGTGGAGTTGTAGTTTAACCTGACTCTTAGGTAGCCACCCCTTGTTTGATTGGATTATTTGACTAAATTACCGACTAATTTACTGAATTCAGATTAGAAATGAGAGTACAGCTGAGGGAACCCAGCGTCCACGACTAACCTAATCAATGTTTACTCGGGCCACAATTACTCTTTTTACTGATTTTAGAATAAAGAAAAGGATCCCTAACAAATGCGCACCACCAGTCACCAGATTCCGTGCGCATTCGAATTCCGGTGATGTCTGGGTTTTGTTTGTTAGAAGAGTTTTCGTTTCCTAAACTTGCTCAAAAATCAAGTTAATTCGGCCCCGAGGTAGAACATTGACTAGTCTAGTGGCGAAACGCTTTCGCTTGCAGCCGCACTCTATACGACTACTCACGCATGATTATCTTATTTGCAGAAATTATGCTAAACCTAGATTTGAACATGTTATGCGAATTAAAGATATTAAAAGAAAACAATACCACTGATTGTGCGAAGAAACAGGACTTGAATATTACGTGATAACACCAATCCGACAACTAGAAATTTGAAGATCTGAATTAACTTGAATGCTGAAATTGAATTGAAAGCTACAATTGAAATTTAGAAAGAACAAAACCTAAAACTAAAGTCTGGAACCCTAATCATGACTGTTAAGAGAATATTTATATGAGAATCCTCGCTAACTCTAATTAAACCGAAAATAAACAAAATTAACTCCAAACGACTTCGTCCAATGCCCGAGATAACGCCTGCGGTAGCGCTACCTAAGAAAAGGTGTAGCGCTATCGAGCCTATTAAGCTCCATTTGATCGCTGACTTGCTGTTTGACCGTTGACTTGAAGCATCTCGGTAGCGCTACTAGGTTTCTTGTGTAGCGCTCCCGAATGGTTATCCCTGCTGGCTCAGTTGACCCGATCATCCCACCGTTGACCACAAAACCTATCGGTAGCGCTACATCACTTTTGATGTAGCGCTCAAGAACCTTCTGTTCATATTTGGTGCCCTCTTGTGCCAATCTTGAGCGCTCCATAGAACTAGGGTAGCGCTCCCGACGGATTATCATCACTTCCATGCAAAAACAACTCCATGCTCACTCTCGGTCTATGTGGATGCATTCCCAATGTCTCGAAATTTTTGCCCACGTCCTAAATTACCTGCAAAACATACTCAACACACCAAAAACACCACGTGCACATATTAAATGGAAAAGGAAGCTCAAACCGCACGTCTAACATGCTAAATCACCCTACTTAGGCGCTCAAAAGCGTGCTTTCCACGCACCTTTCATCTACAACTGTTAAGTTAATGAAGTATTCAGTTTCCTACAAGTTGTTATGAGCATGGAAAACAACCAAAAAAGGGGGGGGCGAAGCATAAACTCTTTATTCATAAGTCATGAGGTGACAACTTCCATTACATAAAAAGAAAAGAAGGAGGAAAAAAATGCGGTCATAATGGAGGGGCAGGGAAATAGCCCTTGGTAATTGGGTCATTCTTCCCAAATATTGCCCCGCCCGCAGCTTCATAGTCTGTCTTTTCACGCAAAACAGCCTCCAACTCGGCCTGTTTTTCTCTCAAATCTGTTTCCCTTTGAACAAGGGTGGCGCGAGTAAGGTCCACCCTCTCCTGGGCCCACTCGACTTCCCTTTGCTTCGTTTCAACCCAAAACGAAAGCTTGAAAGCCCGGCATGAACTGTGCATTCGTTCCATATGAGCAATAAGCCAACCAACCTCCAATCCCCCCAAGTTTTGAAGATCCAGGAGAGCACCGCTTCTATCTGCCAATGACATGTCACCAAACTTCTTCAATGGAATGTTACGCAAAGAGGCAATGATGGTGGCTAGGTTGTCCAGGAGCAAGCCACCACCTAGGGTGCTTTACGCCCGAAAATTGGCGAAAGTGTCCGGGTGCGTTCGGTGAACGGCTTCCAAGACGGGAAGGCTGGCATCAGCAACTACAATGATAAGAACGGCTTTGCGGACGCAGGAATGGCAAGAGGTGTCTGATCTTGGCACTCAGAATCACTATACTGGGATGGAAACCCATGCTGTATGTCAAATCCTAGCGGCACACCGGGCTGTTGCGATGCGTTGGACTCCGCTCCACCTGAAGCTTTTGAGCTCTCATCAACATCTATGGTCTCTTTTCTATAAATGACCATCTGCCCAGCATCCCCTTATGGGGCACTCGATTCTGCCTCACTTTTATCTCCTTCCTAAGGTGATCCCCCTCAAAAATGGCAGCCAGGCTCCTACCGAGCTTCCCCTTGTAGCCCTGGCAGAGGCCCTTGTCGTTCGGGTACAGGCTCTTGTTGCCCTGGCAAAGGCTCTCGATGAAAGGCGTCTTGCATCTCTCACAGTCTCCCCTGAGGGTCCATAGCAGCCTCGAGTTCTGAAAAATCATCTTTGAACAGTTCATGAATGATAAGATCAATCGAAGTTGGTACAAATTCTCCTATACTATGAGTAATGCACGGCCTAAAGCTTCACCCCACATGAATATCATCCCCTATGTTCTAGAAGGCACTGGAGGAATCAGGATGATTACCTTTTTTGGCAGATGATGCGCACTGAGGAGAGTGAGCCGAGGGCTGACCCGTTCTAGTAGCAGGGTGAGGGCTCTGTTCATCGTCACTATCAATATAGGGATGCATAAACTCCTGCTCAAAGCCCATGCCAAAGCCCTCAGTGGTTCTTGTAGAGCCTCTCTCTGTCTGTGGCTCCGAGCCACGACAATCCCCAGGATGAATCTCCCTTACTTCCTCCTCTCTGGAACCATTCGCGCCGTGCGGACCGAATAGCTCTGTAATCGGAGGGCTAACCCGCTCTTCTGAGTGTATCATTTTTAAGAAACCATGCCTCTCTACGGATTGCAGGTGCGGGATGGATTCTTCATCAAATTTTGCAGATTGAGCAGGTGGGGAAGGGACACGACTGACTTTTGCTTGATGGCCAGGCTCTTACCCACCAGTAACAGCCTTTTCGCACCTTCTACTAAGGGCAGTACTGATAGGAAGATGATCACCATTACTATCGCTTTCCCCCACTCGTTGTTGTGCTATAATAGAAGGGTCCACGGTGTGACCCTGAGGCAATGCTGCAGCGCGAGCCCTCAAAGTTGTATTCTCAGTGTTAGAATCCTGGTCTGAGCCACCGGGCTAAGAGGAGGATGAACGCTCTGGCGATTCTCTAACACGCTCACCAGTCACTGCCTGAAAATAGAGTAAGCAAGGCGATGAATAAAAGACAATAGTGCAATTGACTTAGCAAACAGATCAAGTAGTAATATAACACATACCCTGCGTAGCCTACGATGGATGAGTGGTCGCGCGGCCTCTTCCTCATCTGCAGAGGACCTCTGTGCTCTTGCTCGGGATCTGGTGACCTACACGGCTGAAAGCGATACAACCACCCGAGCCTCTGAGGTTGCTCCAGTAGTACCATCCTTCAAGACCCCGCGGCTCCGCGCACCGCGCCAGTCTTTAGATTGGGGCTTGGTGGTGTGGAGAGTGAAGTCAGGTTCAAACACAACACGCGGGGCGGCCAGGATGGCCTCACCTTGTACAAAAGCAAAGAAGGAGTCCAAATTTCTTTGCCAGTACAGGCGGAACAAGGTGGAAGCGAGGGGAGGACCGATGGACTTCAGGAAGCGCCAGCGGCCAACCCCGTCTGGGAGAACGTCTATGAAGGAGACAAGAAACTGATTGAAAGTGATTGAGAACTCCACGGGCTCTGGCCTAGCCGCGGGCATCACCAAATCATAACCCAACTGGTGCGCCACCCTATCTGGCCTGTATACCATCGTCTGCCAGTTCTCGATTCCAATTGCGGGCAAGTAGGCAAGGCGGCTCATGCAGTATACACCAACAAGAAGGTTGCGCTTCGGTAGACTGGCATCAGAAAAATCTACCTCCCATTAAAAGTTTAGAATATAGTTACAAATGCCGTCCAAGGCCTGGGTATAGGGGCGCGGATAGAAGTGGGACTCATCATCCACGTTTTCCTTCTAAAGCTTTGTCGTGGCTGCGTTGTTCCAGCGGAGGATGATGGGCCATATCGGACCTTCGAGAGTGTACTGCTAGCGGCCGTCGTCCTCTCTGATCGGACGACCCCTACTGTCCAGGACTGGCTTAGATACCTGCGCGGGGAATTTCTTGGGCTTTGGAGTAGTAATGGGAAAATGCTCGTACACCAGTGCAGTTAGGAACTGGGTGTGCACCATGGAAGTGATGTCGTAGCTGCCCACAGAGCCCTCATGATCTGCAGACATGCGGTCTAGCTATTGGTATAAATGTCCTAGAAACAAAGGGCCTAGCGGAAATCTATCCCCTTACGCGATCATCACCGCAAGATAGAAAACAAACTCACTAGGTACATCGATTGGAAAGTCTGAGAATATAAAGAATGAACGGAAAAATGAGATGAAGGCGGGCAAATATAAATCACCTTTATACTCCGGACTGTCGATGGCCTAACGTTTTGCACTCCCTAGTGGCGCGGGCTTGAGATCCTTGAAGAAATACCTTATCCATGAACCCTAAGAAGTCTTCTTTGGGTCCGTCATGGCCCTCCTATGACCACTCCTGTCCCATTGAGACCCCCTGTGGCCTACTGCCTTGTAGGCCAACTTCAGCTTGGCCACCAACTCTTGATCAACACGTCCAGACTTTATAGGTTCAAACTCCTTTTTGCTGCTAAAGGAGAGGTGTAGGAGTGCACTAGTGTCTTAGAGAGTGGGACCGAACTCCCCCCATGGAAACACGAAGGTGTGGGTGTCCATGCTCCACCGAGATACCAAGAAATTGATATTCTCATTCCTCCTATTTAGTGTCAAGACCTGGGAAATCTTTATGGGCTTTAGTATGTGAGAATGCTCTAGAATCTTCTTATGAGCAGTATCCCCAACCACATCATTCACCCACTCGCTCCAGCCGACGGGGGGCACAGAAAGAGAGGAGTACTGAACCGAAGAAAGAGGGAAGTCCCCCCCTCTCCACGCGAAGATGGAAAATAGAAGAAGGTGGCACCATGTCGCCATCCTCGACTGATACCTCCGGCTGGATGCTTAGAATGTCGTCTAGTTCGCTCCCCATTGAATTGTAGGACTTCACCTTCTTCTAGAATGGATTGTTCTTCCCATGGAAGTAAGGGGCCTTGCGCCACTGGTCCAAAGGAGGAACTAGACCTCTTTGAATAGTGGGCCTACCACCAGCCACTTGCTCTCCAAGAGTCATACTTTTTAGTATGAAGAGAATGGTGAAAGTGATGAACTAGGAGAAGAAGAAGAAGAGTTGCAGAGGGAAGAAGTTGCAGAAAACAAAGGTGTGAAGAGGCTCTGAGTTCGATCGGAAGAAGAAGAAGTAAACTAATGAGGAAGAATGAGATATTTATAAGGAGAGAAGGGGGCCCCGAACGGTCACAATCGACCATCATGTCAAAAGCGAAACGTTAGCAGTAATAATGACCTTGGCCGGCCGAAAAGGCTCCCCCAAACCGTCACATCAATCAGCCAAAAAGTTGTCAGAAAACGGATAGGGGAGGTCAGCGCGAGACCCCTCGTTGACCAGAGTCAACGTTGACCCGTCAATAAAATCATGACAAGTGTCACCCAGGTGGTGCAATGACTGCGCTACACGTGGCACTCTCTACGTAAGTGGGGGTCCATTGGCGCGGGCATAAGTCTCCGCGTGAGGGGGCCACTAAAGCAGGACCCTCTTGTGTGGGGGCGCCCCAGTGGTGCGCACCCCAAGCCCAGCAGGACCCTCTTGTAACTGCCAATAACTGCTTTCCCAATTTGAGAAATAATACGACATCATATTTACTCAACTTTGTCTTATTAATCGTGTATCTTCATTGACAAGTAATTGCCAACGTTTGACACTTTTTATTACGTGTCAATTAATTATTGGATTGGTTAATTTTATATGTAAACACTTTCTATATTAGAATAGATATCCCAACTTGTAAAAGAGGGAAAAATCATCAAATGAAGCAGTGTCATTTCTAAATCATTTGGTAAATTACCAAAAATATTAGGCATGGTAATAGATTTTCAAATTAATTCAAAAGTTTTGGGTAGAGTGGGTAATAATTTATTAAAAAATATTACGCGGGTGAACCTCTAGAGTTATAAAGTGTATTAGTACATAATTATAAGAAAATTTTAAAATTTGGGTAGGATGATTGCCCAGGCTCTTCCGTCCTTGCATATCAAATAAGTCATTCCTCTTTCAACGTGAAACAGGACTTAGATAATTTTTTTTATTTTATATCCAACAAATTGATTTGCGGATCAACGTGAAGAATGACTTAATAATAATAATAATAATAATAATAATAATAATAAATAAATAAATAAATAAATAAATAAAAATTCGACACATGAACGTGAAGCACCACTTCCAACAAATTGATAGTAATATATAAAACAAATAAGATCTTTTTGCCCAGCCCACTGGGCGGATGGTAAAATACAAGACAATCATAATTCTTATATGGAAGAGTTTTATTGTTTGAATTCTTACATGTAAAAATTCAGATTCTATACACTTTATTGTCCACCCATTGAGCAGACGGTAGATTAATCCAAACAAATAAATGAGAAGATAATGAGTCGGACAGATGGAACATCTTAAACTAAACACTATTTTTCCCAAACGTACCCCCAACCCCATGGATTTCAAGTTTACCATAGCTTTTATCCGCCCGCAAATCTCTTTAGAAATTGATTCACAATCGTAGAAGGGTCGAAGAGAAACTTTAGATATCATGATGCATAAGAAAAGACAAATTGTACGACTAAATTAAATGAAAGATACATCCAAAAGTGATTTGGCGGTCAATTGTAGGAGATCTCATACAAAATATCAATCTCGTTAATAGTAGTAGTTCTACTATTAACGAGGCTTCCTGACAGAAACTGACTGAAACTAACCAAATGACTCAAAGCACACTAGGTAGAGAGCACTATGTGCACAGTTAAACATCACGTAACTAGTTGGTCAAGATCAAATACAGTGTAGAAATCAATAGAGTAAATGCAGAAAGGTATTGCAATTGTGGTTATTGAAATTGAAACTCCTAAGGCGGGTACCATATACTGCTGATAGGGGAATTTTTTTGGTAGCTTATTCACCCTTCTCCCAAACCCAATCCCCAATTAAAATTTTCATTGGGAAAATTTCATTTTTCTGAAATTTTCATGGGAAATTTTCATTTTTCTGAAATACTACCAAACACTTCGGAAGGTGAATTCATTTGAGCAAGCGGATAAAAGAAAAATCATCGGACCGAAAGTGGCAAGGAAAAGCTGTTCGGATTTTCCTAGGAGTGAACCATTTCGTTTTTTACTCCTGCACGGCTGCACCTGCAAGGAATAATTTCCAAATAAAATTCTGTTTGATTACCACAATTTTGTGGCCTTTAATACTATGGTTAAATATAGTGGAATGCATTAGAATGAACCAATAATAATGAAGGTACTTACCCAAAAAAAAATAATAATGAAGGTAGTGTTTACCCTCGTTCAGTTGGTGAGTTATTGTCATGTGATGTTACTTTGATCACGTGACACCAATAGGATATCAACCGACGTTACTCAACACACACAACTTTCTATTCTCCCCTATATCAAGGTTCAAGAGCAGGGCCAACTTTGACTTTTCAATGGCTTAAAACGATAATAAGAAATGGGCAACTTACGATTTCTGAAGATATGCGTAAAATGAATTTTAAAAAAAATAGCATTGATCAATAAGAAACAAGAGTCTTGCTAACCTCCGTTCATTAGGAGGAGGGCAAAATGAGCATAAAGATAGACGAATTTGGATTTCAATACACATCTCGCAAATAACAATACAATTTCACAGATACTAATACTTTTTTCGGATACTGATATTACTTTTTGCACATTATTCTCCACCCTTAGGTAGAATTTAGCATTTTCCAAGTAACAATGCCAAAAATAATAACCGACTATTTCAATATTTCAAAAGCATCATTTAAATATCAATAATCCAAAAAAGAAATCGGTTCAATGGCATCACCTAAATACCACGCTTCTAACAGTTTTAGTAGCAAAAATACTAATAACGTCCGCACACTCGATCTTATCCACCATTTCATCATGTTCAATAGATAGGCCGGATAGTCAATGCAACATTTCTCGTGACATAATTGAGCGAAGTTAATTTTTAATTAGCTTCAACTTTGAAAAATTTCTCACCGAGGGAACAACTGTATCTGAAATATTCAATAATATTCGATACGCAATCCACCGATATGGATAACAATTCTCCATCAATTTCAAATGATTGAGCCCCATGCTTTCCCCACATCTTGACCACTCGATCCAATAAAATATACTCCATTTCTGCACATTGCATTTAACGGAACCATAATACTTCTAACATTAATCTACTGATCACGTGAAACCAATAGCTAGAGCTGGGACGGAGGAAATGGCAGCTGATCTAAAAGGAATGGTGGAAAGGCAAGTAGAGATCAAGTCAGATGGGGATGTGTTCCATCAATGTTTAGGTACAAACCACACTATATATATCTCCACTATCTCCCCTGAAAACATCCATGGTGTTGATTTGCATGAAGGTGACTAGGGAAACGATGACTCTGTCATCACTTGGAAGTTGGAACTATACTCATGGTACCTATGCATGCACACACGTCTATTTACGCGCACAAATACATCTGGACCGTCCATTTCAGGAATCAGTTTGAATTTAAAAATAAATAAAAAAAGCTCTTCCAAAAATGGATGGTCCAAATGTGTTCGCGCGAATTTTAAGCCAATTCCCACTCCCAATTTAATTGCTAGTATACACTGTTTAAGTTAGCTAGCTGTATGTATGTGAACTTAATTTCTCATCATCTGAAGGGTTGTTGCTAGCTAACATGCCCATATATTATGATTGCTAATGCCTTTTTTTCTTGCCATTTGCGTACTCATTAGTTTAAAATCCAGTCCGTGAGTCACAGATCCATTTCAGCCGGTTTGATTCACGGATTTTCCATAACAAAAGTAGCAACTAGTGAGCCCCCCCCAAAAAAAAAAAATTATAAGAACCTACAAGCAAAACATAACATCTTGGTTCAAGGTTCCAAACCAGTAATTCTTTGGAATTGGAAGCAATTCAGCAAGCAAAAAGAACCAGCAACCATATTAGAATAGTTAGGAGTATGTCTGTATATATACGTATGAGTAATAACTCGATAAAATAACATTTCGCCCCCTGGGTTTTATATGGATTGAAATAGTTCAAAGCATTTCTAATAGTAGTAAAATTATTCATATATTTGTATGTATATATTTTATTTATATATTTTAAATATCTCAAGGTCCAGTTCGGTTAATCCACTGTTCACGGTTTTTTAATTATTGAACCCATGTCCAGACCATTAATCCATGGTTCCAATCCAAAACGTACAGATCGGTTCGGTTGAGACCAACTCCACGGATTATCGGATTTTTTGAGCAACCCTAACAAACATGTTGTTGGTCGAATCTGTTACTTATCTTTAGAATTCGTCGATGATATGTAATTAACCATGTCAAAAATTATGTGATCGGCTTTCGATTTTCGGAATTACATGTAATTAGCTTGAATAAAAAATTGTAACTGTTGATCAAAATTTAAATAATTTTGGTCACCACAATAGGCTTGAAAAGATCCAAAGGCCTCAACAAGACTATATATGAGGGTTTTTGAAGTAGCCTCTTTTTTTAAACTTATTCCTAAAGTAGCAACTTTTTTTTTTTTTTTTTTCTGAAACTAGTACTTCATGCATTTTGGTAATGCGTTATAACCGTTAATTGCCAACTCGGCACGCTAGGTCAGCTCGGGGGTTCATTGTCAGCTATGACCGCGCGTAAACAAAATGCGTTGTTTTAAAATTATAATGCATTTACGAAATGCGTTATGGATTATCTCGCAAATTAATAATGCACAAGCGTCTTTTTTTTTATGTTCTCTTTTCCTATCCCTGCGCGATTGGGTTGTCCTCATTATCTCTATCCTTTCATTCTTATGTGCGATAAAAATTTGTTATTTTGACATACTAACGCATACTTTGAATCTGTTTTAAAATGATGTTTGATCACACATTTGAAGTTCGTAGATCCAATTTGAACCATTACAAATTAGACCTTATTTAGTGTACTACTTTGACCCTCTATTTTGTTGAACTTTTGGACTTTTTCGTTGAACCGTTTGATTTTTTAGTTAAAACAAATAGAATTTTATCTAGTTCTTTTTTAGGTAGACAAAAATTTGTAACAATGTACAAAAATGACAGTATTATGTAAAAATTAAAATGAATATAAATAAGTTAATGTACACACATACATAGATCAAAGTGTAGGTACATTGGTACTAAAATTGAACATAGATGGCGCAATTGATTAGAAATATCAATCCTCATATACATAGATGATATGAAATTACTTATTTTCCGCCCTATGTAACTAAGATGATGGTCCCCCCCACTCTTCCGCATCTTCGCCTGTTGTGGCCTCTCTCGCCACATAATGAGCAAGTCTGTGGCGGTTGAGACTCAAGCCAATCCATCTCAGTTTGAAAACAATTTATGCTCCGCCGTCCTCGACCCTAGAGACGTTTTGTGTCAGGAAGAACTCTAGGCCCATCATATGGTGGCTAGTACGGTACGTCAGGCAGTGGCTTGAATGTTAAAGACCCATACATGGAAATTGTCGTGTCGATTGACCAATACGTGTTGAAGAATAGGCGAGGGTCAAGCCACATTTTATTGCAAACAACAATCACGTGCGAACATGGCAGTTTCCATAGCTGAATCTTGTTGCAAGTACACCTATGCGTTGGCAACTCAACTGTGTGCTTGAGAATTCCTTTGTATGGACTTGTTGGATTCATTGGCGTATGTACCTCATACAATCCTGTGACCGTTCGATGACAATTACGGTGTGTCCCACTGCATTTTCGTTCCATCTATCGGACTTTTTCTTAGCAAATAGGCTAAAATCATTCCCATTAGCCTTGAACTGTATGGATTTGACAAGTTTGTCATCAAAATACTCTACACACTTGTAGAATGTAGTCATAACCGTCGCCATTATCGGTAAGTGTCGGCTTCTTTTAGGACCCCATTTAAGCTCTCAGAGACGTTGGTAGTTTCTGTGCCATACCGCTACCTCCATCGTATGCAAACGTCCAATTCTTTCTATCGAGGCCTTTAAGTTCATCGTAGACAATGCCTTTCACAAATCTTTGTAATCGATTTAGTTTAGCCTTGAACTTGTGTTTTTGTGCTTCCATTGCTGTGATTTTCACTTCATTCCCCACTATTTTCCCAAATCTTCGATGATAGTTTGCTCCTAAATGGTGGAGGCAGAAACGATGATAGCATATGGTTGTCTCCAATCATAAGTGTCCTCATCATTTAGGTAAGCTAGGAGGCCAGGGTGTTTGTCTGAAATGAGACAAACCTTTTCGATCTATTATGAAATGCCTGATGCATGTAGGGAACCACCCCCAATTCTCCTTGTCCTCCTTCTCGACAACGACAAATGCAATTGGAAATATCTGATTCTTAGAGTCTTGACTCACTGCGACCAACAACGTGCCCTTATAATTTCCTATCAAGAAGGTTCCATCAACACATATAACTGGACGACAGCTTTGAAGCCTTCAATTGTAGGCGCAAATGCCCAAAATTGACTATGAAATGTGCTTGTTCGAGGTATGCCCGATTCTTTCAATAATAAACATGTTTGCGTGCCTGGATTGGATTGTTCAAGCACTTGTAGAAATCTTGGCAGTGTTGCAAACGACTCTTCCCAATTACCATGAATATTTTGAATAACAATTTGCTTTGCAGCCCACGTCTTTTTATATGTTGGCATGTATCCACCTGTTAACTTTTTGACAATTTCTTGGAGGGCTTTGATCTTTGTGCTAGGGGCTTTTACAACAAATTCATTGAGTTCTTGTGCCATATACCGAGCATCAAGATTGATGTGATCTTAACTTACATTGACACCCAAGCATGTGTGTGGCCATGTAGATTGTGTGATTTGCCACATGTCGTGATTTTCCTTATAACATGCCCGAAGTCGGCAGTTGCAGGGGGTATCGTTATTGCATTTGTAGACGAAGGCCTTGGGGGACGATCTATCTGTCTTGGTGACATGGTTTTTGAGCATGCAATACCTCTTCATCGCCTGTTGCAACTCTGCCTTTGAAAAGAATAGCTGTCCGGGAAAAAAAATTATTCACCTTAGGAAAAGTTGACATGTATTTGCAGGGCCGGCCCTGACATTTGGGAGGCTTAAAACGAATTTGAATAATAGAACCGTTGGTTTTTTATCAAGAAAAATTCCATATAGGTGGCTATAAAAAGTAAAAAGAATTAACATGGCATTTTAGCTTTGTAATTTAACAAATATAAACTTTTAAATTTTCTATATCACTAGAGAAATTTGTTTTCCAAAGTACCACTCATAAAATGCATTTTTCAAAGTAATCATGTTATTATTTATAGTTGTAAGACTATTATTTTTAACAATAAAAAATTATTGGTTTTCAGAGATATCTACTACATTAATTTATATTAATACAAGTGTTTCAAGAGTCATGTGTTGTATCCCTGGAAAAAAACTAAGGGGACAAACTCTTATTCAGTTGTCATGTAACATGTGCAATAAGTTAAACAAACATCACCTGTCCCACGAAAAAATCTGATCTCCCATTCCATCCCATCCCACTTGAGTTTGGGTCCGCAATGGTGGACTAGGGTCGAAAATGTTTAACCATGTGCCTTGTGTGTACTACGGGCGGTGTCAAATCCGGTGAGTGAAAGGCATCATGCCACCTACAAATTTGACAGAATTTAAACCTGAAAGTAAATTTTAAATCATCAATCATGGACAATTGTATTTGGAAATAACTGTTAATTTAACATACCGTGCACCAAGGGGAGAACTAGGTGGACGGACCCGCTTATCACAACATCCAGGATCAAGGTACGGAAAACGCTCCAAAGCCCAAAGCTACAAAAGTATAAAATACCTGTCCACGTTGTTGTTGTTTGCTTTTGCGGCATGACAAAGAAAGTGATAAAGCCCGGCCAAACACGCACTACCCCAACTATGCTGAACTGTCAGGTCCCGTAGTAAAGACAGGAAACAAAGGTGTATGTAAGAACCTGAGTGGTCCGAAATGAGCATCCCACCTATCAATTGTAAAATAATACCATGGGCCTGCTGTCGTACTTGTTCGTCTGAATACCCCTCAGGCAAAGTGCCATTGAAATGGTCCCGCACCTAACTCAACTTCACTTTAGCCCCAATCATGCCAATTTCATTTGGGGTACGACCCAACAACTCTTGACACAACGCATTCCAGTTTTAATTGTGCTCCCTACAACTGGTGTTGCATCAACCGGTAAACCAAGTATCACCTCGACATCTTGCAATGTCACCGTCCACTCACCTGAACCTAAGTGGAAGGTGTGAGTCTCCGGCCTCCAACGCTCAAGTAAAGCAGTCATTAATGCCAAATCCAGAGATATGAAGGGAATATCTAAAAGGCCCCCAAAACCAGCCTGTCGAATCAACTGAGCAACTGGTGCTACTGAAGGTGCCACAACAATAACAATGACAACAATAACAAAACCCATTAAGTCCCCAATAATTGGGGGTATGAGCGGGGGATGGATAGGAGACAGACCTAACATTTGGCAATAAATGCAGAAAGTGGCTGCTCCTAGAATACTACTGAAACAGATGGATTGGAGACAGACCTAACCTTTGGCAATGAATGCACAAAGTGGCTGCTCACAAAATACCACTGAAACAGTGGTCCCCCTATATCGTCGCGTTTGCTGAAGAATCATGCCCTCAAATCAAAGCCAAAAGGCATCAGAGAGGGCAGACCCAAGAATCATTTTGATTTATGTGCACATTACCATGCTTCTTTCATTCAACATCCAGAGCATTGGCGTTGCACAAATGCTGCTGAAGGTGTCAAATTATTTAAATTCCCTTCGTTCCGTTGAGCCACAATTGTCCTGCAATCTATTGGACGCTCTCCCTACAAAATATCGTGTTTGGTCAATAATTTGTTAAATTTGTACAATAAAGAACAACATATATGAATCTCTACAAAAGTTGAATAGTAAAACGTGGCAACTTACATTGTTGTCCCATATAGCATGGGACCGGTGTTGTGGCTGAAACACCAATAACTTCCCATCAATGGGTCCCTCCTAAATTACAGCCTCGTGTTCCATAATGTAACATAGAAATAACTGGATTAATAAGGGGGTATGATACAATGTACACCAATGTGGATATCCATGATAAGGCATCATCATTGACTGGATTTTATAAAAAAAAAATTAAAGAATACAAATGACTTAATTTCATTAAAAAACAAAACATGTGGACTATTATGAAGTATTACCAGAGTGCGCAAAGTGCTAGTTTTTATGCTTTACTATTGCTTCATAGGCATCATCAATATTGGCTGTTGATCTTAGTTATTTATTTATGATCATGATGATCTTAGTTACTATTTATTTATGATCATGGTATTAGAAATAGAAATTTGAATAATATCTTTTCTCCACTGGTAATAGAAACAGAGATTTGAATAATATCTTTTCTTACTAAGTGGAGAAAGTGTTGTATATATAATCATAAAAGCGCACACATGTGAGTTCCAATTATCATTATTGCTTAAAGTAAGGACCACAAACAAAAAGTTGTGCCTCAGAACTTAGAAAAACTTGTGCGCAAATAGGGTGTGGGTGACATGGTTACTGTACGGTGCATCTGAGCCGTCCAAAAATGCATTCCACTGTCCGGATTAATTGAAATGCACTTTTTGTTTGTTTTTTTTTTTTTTAAACCCCAGACGGCACTTTTAATCCGGACCATGGGTTGCAATGTTGGACGGCCCAGATGCAGCGAGAGGGTCACATTGATAGGCAGTCAACCAAATGAACCAAAAACAAAAACCAATTCATCAAAGCATATACGACAAAATGTTGAGCATTAACTTAAACATATCCATTTTACTTGGAAGCATGTCTAATCACTAATCATGCTAGGATTCTATGGGTATCATAAAAACAGTGCTTCAAAATTCTGAGATCAGATTAGGCATGGTAGTTAACCACAGACCATTTAGCATTAATTAGATCTCAGTTTCTAGGTGCGAGTTGCCGTGAGGCCTTGTTGTCCATAAGCTTTCAAGGTGCGAGTTGCCGCGAGGCCTTGTTGTCCATAAGCTTTCAATGATAGTGAACAATGGTAATAAAAAATGGAGAGCCAATAACCCGACGGGACTAAACCATCCCAGTAACACCCAAATACGGTCACTTGCAAAAGCAGCCAGAAACATAGCGAAGCAGGAAGAGAGAGCGAAGGAAGAGCGAGTAACTTACGGTCGAAGGTGGATAAACAGCTTGTTTGTGTGGAGATCGATCGTGCTGGGGAGGAGAGGAGAGAGTCTGTATGATTGTGTAAGGGGGAGGAGAGAGATGAAGAGAGCTGCTAAAATCGCGCAGAAGATGAAGAGAGAGCTGAAAAGGGTTTCTTTGCATTTAAAACCCTAATGCATTATTTACCCAAAAAACCCTAATGCATTTTCTCAATGCGCTATACATAAAAATAAAAAATAATCCATAATGCATTTCGTAAATGCATTATAATTTTAAAACAACGCATTTTGTTTACGCGCGGTCACAGTTAACAATGAACCCCCGAGCTGACCTGGCGTGCCGAGTTGGCAATTAACGGTTATAACGCATTACCAAAATGCATGAAGTGCTAGTTTCAGAATATGTTTAATTAAAAAGGTAGCTACTTTGGGAATAAGTTTAAAAAAAAGAGGCTACTCGATCAAAAACCCCTATATATGATGCGATGTTAATTTTAAATCTTCTAATTTATAATTGGCCACAAATATTGGGGGGATATTTGCAGATGGAAAAAAGAAGAGTACCAAGGTCATTGTGAAAACAGTAAGGGAGGAAACCAAGACAGTGACCTTCAACGTTATTGAAGGGGATCTCACAGATCAGTACAACGATTTTAAGGTTAAAGAGTTCTGGTTCTGTTGCTGGGATGAATACCTGGTATTTGGTTGTAATCCGGAGGGATGCCTCTATGTAGGATGTATTCCTTATTTCCTTTTATAAGAGTGTGCATTTGTCATTGTTGTTTTTGAAAAAAATTAAGAAGAAGTAGGGTGAAGCATATAAATGAGAGAAAAATCAAGACAGGCTTAGTAACCTTTTTGGTCCTCCAATGTAGTAACCTTGCAGATATTTAGTTTCCAACCTTTTAAAATCTGTATCAATCAAGTCCCCAAGGCTAGCATCATTAGTTCAAACGTTAAAATAAGAGGCGGTTTAGGTATTTTGCTTCTTTTTGTTTCACACACACTCTCTCTCTCTTGAAAAACATTTTAAATATTGTCCATGAAAAGCGTGTAGCTTATGTATCAATCATTATTGCGAACTTGGGGTTATGAAAATATACCACCTTTTAGGGAATGAAGAGTAGGGTCACGTGGCACCTTTTGTGTGGAGTTGTAATAGGAGTCAAGGCTTGTAGATATGACGTAAATAGGAAGTTGTACTTTTACTGCAATTAGCTTTTGGTAATGCTTGTAAATGTGTTGTAAGACTTGTAACTATGCACAGCTCTGAGAGGTTTTGGCATATTATGAGTCTCATGTAAAAAAACAGAGTTGTTTTGTATGAGAAAATATGAGTTATGCTTCCTCTATTCCGTTCTTATTATGATCCTCACGAAATGCCCTTGATGAGGATTTTAGTAGCACTTTATTATGGCCAAAACCTCCTTCCAGCTCAAAATTATTGTTCACGCAATATTCAGATATAAATTCTCCTTTCGTCTAGAATTTCTTGTCCTTTTACGTGCATGCATGTCATATTTTTTTTAATTGCTTATATCTTTTAATCTATAATGTGTTTTACAAAATTTGAAATTTTTTTAATAGAACTCATCGAGAACTATCAAACAACATTCATATTAAATATATATAAAATTATACATTTGAAAATATAAACATTTTTTTGAGTTGTCATGAATAATGAAAGTAGACAAGAAATTCGGTACAGAGCGAGTATTCAATAATTTTGGGGATAATTTTTGAATTTCTTTGCACACCGATTAGAATTAGTGATAAGTTCAAAAAAAAATATATGCATGAGAATATTTTATTTAAGACTATTATTATAGAACCAAATGAGTAGTACTTGAAGGTCAGGTGTTTGTTGAATATTGAGGTGAAAAATCAAGAGTGACTAGAATTTTTCCAAAACTAGCGGAATCCATATGCAGATTTTACTTATAGCATCTTCAGCCCTTAACTTATTTTTTTAGGGAGCTTTTTCGAGAAGAACATAATAGGGATTATTCATGGAATAAAGACATCAATTTTTTCAATAATGCCAACAGGACATTTGGGTAATTGGTTACAAAAATGTCCTGCAAGGGCCTTGTTTGGCTAACATAAATAATGATTTTTAAAATTTTTTTCATATCTGATGGCGCAAATAACGTTATTTGTTGACCCTTCGGGAAGAGTCTTGTTTGGCTAACACAGAACATGAAATTTTCATTTTTTCAGACTTGGTTGTGCAACTAATTGTTAACACAAAATATGTCTTTTTAGAACTTTTTTTCCCGATTAACACAAAATATGTCTTTTTGTTCTCTTCAAGCAAAAATAAAAAAGTTGCTCTTTCTTTCACTTTTTAATTGCAATATATATATATATATATATATATATATATATATATATATATTATATCCCTATTAGAAAATAATGGGTAAAAGTTGATTAGTTTACTTTTTCTCCTTTCACTTTTGAAATTCACTTTAACAAGTTGAATTCCCAAAATAGAACAATAAATTGGGATGAAGGGCATACTTGAGTTCAAATTTGTGTTTCAATGCTAAAAATTTGATAAGCAAATTAGGTTGGACATTTCTTTTTATTAAAATCGATAAGTTTTTAAATCAGGCATGTTATTTTATTTTTTTATTTTTATTGGAGCTAAATTGTGTATTTTATTGTTTTACTGAATGGTTTCAAGACTACCTTTCAGATTTCAACGGGCAATTTTTGTTCGTTTCTCATTCTTTAGTATAATCCATTATTCGTTTCTTCCAAAATATAGTATCAGATGAGATACTACTTCTGTGTTAAATAGTGTTGTTTTTTTTTTTTCTTTTTTAATAACCGGATGTCCAGGACAAATTTATTCTTTACATCTTTTGAAATAAAGTAACAGATAACACTATCTCTGCACATCTAATCTTTGTATTTTTCGAAAAGAAACACCTAAAGTTTATCTGCAAAATTAAAGCATCAGATAACGTTATATGTACGTATCTATTCCATGTATCTTTAGAAACACAAAAAATTGCCAAATATGTGTAGATCTGTAATCTGTAACATGCTAGCAAAACAAACACATATGTTAGTCTGTTGAAATACATATATGTCATTTTGTTGCAATTTGCTCTCTGTTTCACGTCGATAATAGCAACATATTACCAAATATGTGTCAATCTGAACTCTTTATCGTGCCAGTAAATCAGACATATATGGTTGTCTATTGCAATCTTGCTATGCTAATAACAACAGATTACCAAATATGTGTAAATATGTACTTTGTATCATGTTAGCAAAGCAGACATAGATGGTGGTCTGTTGCATTGGATAACATTATCTGTACTTATCTATTCCTTGTATCTTTAAAACGACAACAAATTGCCAACTATGTATAGATTTGTACTCTGCATCATGCTAGCTAGTAAAGCAGATAAGATAATCTATTGCAATCTAGCTTCTGTTTCATACCAATAATAGCAACAGATTACCCAATATTTGTCAATCTGAACTTTGTATCATGTTAGCAAGGCAGACATATATGTGTAGATATGTACTCTGTATCATTCTAGCAAAGCAGACATATATGGTAGTCTGTTGCTGTCACACCCTCAAATTTATTAACTCAAAAATAAGTAAAATCCACGTAGGACAAGTCAAAATCTCATAAATTCCCTTGGAATAGTCAAATCAACAAAATACAATCTCACCGTTTCGAATAAACAAGTTCTATCCACTAGCGTCCATAGCTCGAATGCATAAGTACAAGGTTTAAAAGTTATTACATTGTCAAATAATAAAAAAGATGAACTATCGAAGTTATAAAACCATCTTTCAAAAGTATAATACAAGATGGGAAAATAACTTCATGCATGTTTATGCTCCATGTAGATGTCACTCAACAAGCATCCAACTTCATGCTCCATGCCGTGTACCTGAAAAATTGATAGGTTGAGCTCACTAGCCCAGTAGGAAAACTATTCTACCAACGCAAGGTGTATAAACATGATACATGCATAATTGAATGAGAGTGAAGGTGAATACGGCTAAAGTACAAGGTTATGATGGACGGAAGGCTATAATTCGGCCACAAAATAACCAAAGTGTATCCAAAATATTGCAAATATCCAACCAAGTCCAAGTAGTACCCAAAATTCTCATTTCGCATATCGAAAGTCAATTTTTTTGGTCAAAAAACGCCAAATTAATCCAAATTCACCACAACCGATATTTCATAAGAAAACAAATCTTCAATTTTAATAGGGAAGTATCCCTCTGCCGGATTTCATGGGCTCCGTGCACCCCTGCCGGATTTCATGGGCTCCGTACACCCCTGCCGGATTTCATAGGCTCCGTGCACCCCTGCCGGATTTCGCGGGCTCCGTGCACCCATGGCCAGGGACACCAAACGGGTGATCCCTAGAGTTCACATTTATCCATAAAATATTTTCGATTTAAAACTCATCTCAAAACTTTACAATTTGTCCCAAAATTTATCATTTGCATTGAAAAGTCAAACCAGCTTTTTACATTATCCAAATGATGCCAAAATATGGTTGGAGGGATGTACGATGTGTCCAATATTCAAGGGAAGGATCAAAGATGAAAATATGATATTTTAGCGTTTCCCAACCGGTTGGAGGTTTTTGCCCAACTAGTTGGACTAAAACAGAGACGAATGCAAGTTTTCAGAAAAGCCCAACTAGTTGGTGGTTTTTGCCCTACTGGTTGGGCAGAGACAGATTCGTGTGAAAATTTCAGAAGTGCCCAACAGGTTGGTGGTTTTTGCCTAACTGGTAGGGCAAGGACAGATTCAAGTGAACACTTTAGAATTGCCCAACCGGTTGGAAGTTTTTGCACGACCGGTTGGGGAAACCCAGAATTTCTGCGGGTTTCTCTCAAAACATGAAACTTCAACCCAATAGCATATATGAAGTTTTAGGCAAAAAGTGGATATGTGGAGCAACTAATAGACATCAAGGGAAGGTAAATCAACAATCAATTGCATCAAACAAGTACTCAAATCATAGATCACAAAATCAAGCTCAAACAAATCCATTTGAGAGCAAATGATGAATTTGATGAATTTGAGTAACAAGAACAAGATATATGTCATACATCACATAGATACAACTAGAGATAGTAGAATTTGTCTTTCTACCTCAAGATTTTAGCTTCAAATGAGTGAGGAAATGAAAGCCCTAGCCTCCAATGAGCTCCAACCCGAAATGTGAGTTTTTGGTGCGAAATGAGTGCAATACAAGCCTCAAAACACGTAGAGGAGATGATTTTAGGTGGGGTTTATGAAGGGGACTTGAGGTTTTGGTGAATTCTTGAGCTTGGAGCAAGCAACAATGGAGGAAATGAGAGAGAGAGAGAAGTATGGCTGGAGAAGAGAGGAGGGACTGATTTTTTGTGTAAAATGAAAGCACAAAAAGTCTTATATACTCTCACCCTCTTACACTTTCACCCCTAAACTTTCAAATGCATATTAAACACACCTAAATGCACTCTCCCACTATCACATTGACCTCTCTTAATCAAAATTCAATTCCTCACATTTACCCAACATTATTTCGGAAAAATTATGTAAAAATACAGGTCCTTACAGTTGCAATCAAATATTATTTCTCATAGTCTATTTTATGCGTGTTCGAAAAAATAGATTCAAATAATTTAACATATTTGCACAAATAAGGGCATTTGTTGAATTTTTTTTTTCATATACAAAAAAATTAATGAGAAGAGATGCTTATATATGTCATTTTTATAATATATAAATACTTTATTAGCACAAATACCCTTATTTGTTGGTTTTTTTTAATAAGAAAATGTTATTTTTGTCTTGCATGCAATACTCCTATGTACCACTTATACATTCACTTCCCAAAGTTCAAAATCCTATCTTTGAATGTAGTGGAAAATTAGAGAGAAGTGAGAAAACGCCAACGAACCCATGTGGGAGGATTGTTGTGAGTAATTTTGCATTTGATAGTTTTGAGGCAAATTTTTTTTTTAAAAAATTATTTGATTCGTTTTGTTGAAAAAAATCTAGAAAGTAAAAAATCTATGATGAAAACTAACTTTTTTTAATAAAGCCAAAAATTTTGGATTTTTATCTTTAATAAAAGAAAAGTAGACATATATGATAGTCTATTGGAATTTGACCTCTGTTTCATGCCAATAACAACAAATTACCTAATATGTGTAGATCTATACTTTGTATTTTTTCAGCAAAGCAGACATATATGATAGTCCGTTGCAATCTCAAATCTTTTTCAGGCCAAGAACAACAACAAATTACCAAATATGTGTAGAACTGTGTTCTGTAATGTGCAGCAAAATAGATATATATGGTAGTCTAGACTCTAGTGTTATTTCTCAAAATATATTTTATGCATATTAAAAAAAAAGAACCTTGCTCGAATGGAAATAAGTTAAATTTGATGATTCAATGGAGATTGGGGGAATTTGCAACCAAAGTTTGCTCCGATGGAAATAAACCAAGGCAATTTTTTTATTTATTTATAAACTAGAGTTGTGCCCGCTAAAACATGTGGCCGGGAAAAACACAAAAGCATTTTTTTATTAAATATCTTTTTTATGAAGTGAAAGTCTAAAAAAGTTATACTACATTTGGGGGAAAATATCACACACTCAATATTTAGTTTAATTTTCTTAAAAAATTATAATTAGAGTAGTGGTTTGGAGTGGGCTTAAATAAAAAATTTTGCAACAAAATTTTGCATTACAATATCATTTAAACACTATTAAACAAAAAAAAAAGTATATTTGATTGAAATATGAAGCTAACAAAAATTAATCAAAAAAAAAGACTTCCTTCGTTCCTAAATAAGTCTCTCTCTCTCTCTCTCAAACAAAAAAAATTAAGTGCTTCCGTGTATCATTTTTTTAAAATTTTCACACCGAATTAAAGTACTCATCATGTACTTTAGTTTGGTGAGAAAAAATTTAAAAAATAATACAAAAAAGCACTTAATTTTTTGAATTGAACAAAATGCACAAACCAAAGTAGAAAACGTTAGCAGAGAAGAATTGAGCTAAATCAACGTTGGACTTTTACTTTGCTGACTCCTGAGTCCTGACATTGAATTGAATGGATATCTATCCAAAAAATTATTGGACAAAGGAATGCAAGGGTGCAGCATTTGCCTATCTCAGTAAACCTTTCTTTATCGGTAAATCTAAAGGGACCGACGGAATAGTACCGACGGCGTCGCCGACGCCGTCGGTACCCACCGGTCTGTGCATATAGACGGACTCTTTCTTTATATTGACTTTTATTGCTGCTTTATGACCCCTTCCGCACTTCCAACGATGAGTAGGCACTTCCAGGTGTGTGAGAGAGAGAGAGAGAGGACAAGGCTGGCCCAGCGCCAGAATCAACCCCTTTCGTGGGCCCTGTAGTGAGCCAAACTTCCTACAGGGTGTAGTGAGCAATTCGATGCAGTAATTAATGATCCAAATTTAAAATGAACTCTTCCATGTAAGAATAGTCTCTTATATGGAAGAGTTTATTTTAAATCTAAACAATTGATGGCTGAATCCAATGACCACCGTTGATCACTATACATTGTAGTAAGTGTCTCACTACAAAGCAGGTAGCACATAAAGGAGGGGCGCGCGGAAAAACTTTCATTAAAGGTATTTTTTGTCTATAGTATTATCCTTAAGCCTTCAAAAACTGTCAATCCATGTATTGAAGACATTAAAATAAGTTGCAGGAGAAGGTTTGTAGCGATTCTCGCAACAGAAATTCAAAGTTAATCAAGCAAGCTCGTAAGAGTATGGAGTTAAGTTCTATATGTGGTGTTAAATTCTTTGGAAGGAAGAGCTACAACATTAAGAAATATTTAGAGTTGTATGGAGTTGATATTTCTGAACAAGAAATTATTGCGCTTGAAGAGTTGGAGGACGAAAACAATGTTTGTGGTTGCTTTTTGGTGAGGTTCCCGTTTTGTCGGCATGTGGTTTGGAGGTTTTGGTGTTTTGGGGGTTGTAGCTTCTTGGTTGGGTTTTAGGTGCTTTGTGGCTTCTTCTTGAAGAGTTGTGTTTCTTGTTGTGTTGTTGTCTTTGGGTAGCTTTTTGGCCTTTTAGAAGTTTCGGTCTTCTGGGTTTTTTCTTCTTTTTTGGTGTTTTGGCTAGTATCTTGCCATCTGTGGTGTTCCTTTTGTTTTTCCCCTTTTTGGGTCCTAGGCATTTTAGTTTTGGATCTTTTTAATCTTTATAATTTGTTTTCAAAGATTAATAAATTCTTTACTTGGCAAAAAAAAAAGAAAAAAGTTAGGCTATACAAAAACCCATTAAAGACCCTCAGAATTTTTTACTAGCATTTGAGTAAAAGCTTTCTTTCGTTTCATCAACTCCAATGGTAAACTCATTTTTACCCAAATTTTACGTTAAAAGAAATTCAATTTTCTTTCACTCTCCCACCACGTTCACTCCCAAAATCCTCACTAGGGAAAATCCCTTCATCATCGCCTTCCTCCGCGACCATACCATGGTAGCTCTGCAACAAATATAGTCGCAAGCTATAGCACTGTTCTTCACCACCATAAATCATCACTGCCATCTATCACCAACCAATATAGTCGCAAGCTATTGCACTGTTCTTCAACACCAGAACTCATCACTGCCATCTATCACCGCCGTCAACCATGAAAAACTAGCTGTTCCATATTTGGTTAATTGGTTTCTTGATTTGTTTCTCTTGATTTCGTTAAGAAATTGAGTAAAACTAAAGTTGATATTGATTTGGATAAAGGACTGGAGCTGAATTTGAGAGATCTTACTCAGATTTTAAACTTGTTTAGAAGCGAGGGCTGGAGATGCTCTCACAAACCCCAAAAAGCCGAAACTCCTGTTTGGTGTGAAGCTTTAAAAAACTCAAGCCCCAAAACATCAACCTCAGATTTCAAAATACCCATTTTCCCCAGCTCTTCAAAGGCGCTGCTTCTGTGGAAACGAAAGCGATAGGCTGCACCAAATGGGAGTTCAACTAGAAATCTGCTGCAATTTCTGCAAACACAAGATGACTTTAAAGCATTAAAAAAAACTTGATGGCATTAATCCATCAGCGAATGCATCAAGACTCCGCGTTCTGGCATAGATGCCAAGTTTCTGTTGAAAATAAAAAATAAAAAAATGCATTGATGCTACAATTCCTGTACAAACATTATCCAAACACCTTGTATTTCATATATACACAAAGTTGTAACTACGGGAGTTTATGAAGTCCTGCGTACAAACTCAGTATCTGAAGCTGGAGATTTGTTGGTGTCAGAGATTTCATCCGGTGGAATTGGAGCAGTTGCAATTAAGCTGGGGAAGTTCAGTCCAAATCAACTTGATTCCCTCTCTACATTATCTGGGAACCGTATCGTTGGCGAACTGAAGACTGCAAAAGCAAAGGTAAGGCCACAGCAGTCTTTTTTTTTTCCCCCTATAAAATCTAGTCAATAAATTTAAAGCATTTTATGCTCGAGACCAGTCTGGGAACTGGGGGTCGCAAAAAGTTGTGGCCTAAAGTTTGTTGCACCTCCATCTGCATAAGACAATCAATTGAAAATTACGAATCCTTAGTCAATTTCTCCGACAATGTGAAAAAGAAAAAACAAACAAAAAGACATTGCAGCATTTGCCTCAATTATGATCAGATAGAAAATCAACAAAACCCATTCTAACATCAATCATACCTTGTATTCTTGTAGTCCAATTATGCACCTAGTATCTATATGCATCAAACGAAGGTAAATTTACTACTAAACAGAAAGTCCATTGTATCAAACGAAGGTACTTTTACTACTAAACAGACAATATCAACTAAATAAGCTATGCCACAAAATCCTACGAGCAACATAAACGTTCAACCAACACACATCATACAAATGTCTTCCTGTTCAAAAAAAAAAAAAAAACAAACACATCATACACCCATGTTGTTGTACACTCTCTGTGTCTGTTCCAAGTTCCAACTTTTCATCATAGAAAAAATACCCACTCCAACTTTTCATCATAGAAATGACACCCGTTCCAACTTTCATCGTAGAAATGAGACCGATCTAACGATAAAAGGCTAAATTCTATTTGTGGTTGTCCTTGTTGCTTTATTCTATCTTGATTATACAATATACACTAGCAGCTTGCGTAAATTAAGGTCAACATAAAAGATTCCCTTAGACACCTCAAAGATTTGAGTGTTGAATCACAACAAAGGTAGAGGGTATGAAACCAAATACCAACCGTTTTGTGATGCACATCCTATTAAGCTTTAAGTAATGGCAAAAGGATGTCCCCATTCGACTGGTAAAAGCACAATTGAACGCCATTAATTTCAATATTACCTGGCGTCACGCCTTTGGTTGCACGCTATGAAGCACGGATACTCTATTTTGGCCTCCGTATCACGTATCGTATGCGTATCGGATACAGATACGCTCGGATACGTATCGGATACGTTTTTTAGAGTATCCATAATTAAAATTTATTTATTTTTATTCGGATATGTTTTGGATACGTTAGGATACGTAAGGATACATTTTGGATACGCGCGGGGTAAATTTGTTATTTTCTGAAACATATGGGTGAAAAGTGTAATTGAGGCTTTATTAAGTCTTTTGTTTCTCCTCTGAGTTGTCTCAAAGAAGCCAAAAGCAAAAGTAGATCGACGAATTGCTCTCCTGTAAGTGTCGTCTCTCTCTCTCTCTCTCTCTCTCTGTGTGTGTGTGTGTGTGTGTGTGTGTGTGTGTGTAATTTGCTTCTCCTCAATCGTCTCAGAGGTTGTTGGGTTTTCCATGAAAATAAAAAAACCCTAGTTCTCAATTCATCTAGGTATTGAAATTTCGGGGTTTGAGGGGTTTCGTCGAAAATAAAAAAAACCCTAGTTCTCTCTCTCTCTCTCTCTCTCTCTCTCAACACGACTAATGGAGATGCATATGCATCCCTCTCTATGGTTGTAATGTCTTTGGTGTTGATTTTGTTACTGTAAAATTGATATGAACTCCAACTATTTGTTGAATCTCTCTAGTTGATGTTACTCCTGTAGTCTTGTTAAAATGGCTCAAACTTGTTTACATCTGTCCCACCAATCTGTCTAATTTTAGTGTGTGTTTTTTCCCATAACAGTATAATGGAAATTGCTGCAAGTAGTTCTATTGCTGGTAGTTCCAGTTCTATTGCTAGTAGTTCCATTTTTAATGAAGGTGAACTTGTGTAATGACTAATGGAATTTTAGGAATAAAATAAATAAATATATATATATATATATATATATATATATATATATAATATTTTTATTTTTATATTCGTATCCCCAACGTATCGTATCCGACTTTTTGGAAAAATCACGTATCTGCGTATCCGTATCGTATCCGTATCTCATATCCGTGCTTCATAGAAATTTGGCTTGCACGGGCATGCCACCCTTCTTTCAGGCATATGAATCCACCCAAAACCTCATTCCTCCCCCTTCCCCCCGCCCCCCAAAGTTCGAAACTCCACCTACATCGAGAACATAGCACATGCTTAACTAGAATAGAACTTCTTCAGCATGACTCCCAAGAAAATCTAACAAAAGAGCCATGAAGGAAAATTTGAAGAAACAAAACATACTACAAAAATATTTACTTCATATTGACAAGGAAAAAAAAAAGTAATCAAATTTCACTCACGTACTTAGTATATATACGATTCTAATTGTATTTCCAAAAAAAATATACGATTCTAATTGTATTTCCAAAAAAAAAGCATTTGTGACCGACTCCAACTTAGTTGAAGGGATCGCCTAAGCTAGGAGCTTCTATGATTGGCAATTGATTAATTGTGTGGATTTGCAAAGCTTCAGATATATTTAAGACTAAATTAATTATGGAAAATGATTAAGCCAAAAACTTTAATGCATAAGAATCTTCTACCCTACATATGGTACCAAGTCTTTTATGCACAACAAATTTGGCACTAACAAAAGTAGTTTAGCAAAGCAGAACCCTTAAATTATTTATATTTCTATATATTACGCCTAAACGCTCCTCTAGTGCTCTCAAGCGAGAATTTTCAATGATTCTCCATTCTATCTGTTGCTTAGAATGCAGCAAAATGTTACTCATGATATAAAAATTCTTGTGAAGGAATTGCAAGTCTTGGAAAGACCAAAGAAAGTGCCATTCCTTGTTTTAAGCAATATTCTAAAAGTCGGCCACCTAGGTGCTAGGCGGTGGTCCAATGCCTTGATTAGGGAGCCAGCTAGTCCGCTCTTAGGCCTTAGATGGCCCACTAGTTGGCACCAAACACCCCTTTCCAGCCCAACTAGCGCCTAGCGAATTTTAGAACATTGGTAGGGTCATGATGGGTTCCAAATAGGATGTAGACATAAAGAGATAGTAACACAAATGAATTGATTATAATGTGACCATGATCAACCATAGAAAGTAATATTAATAATCAATAGGAAAGGAAAATCATAATATCTACGTAGATTTCAACACCTCCTAGTTGGTATCTTGTTTTGAATATTTTCCCATGATGACGGCTTTACTGAAGTATGAAATCTAAAATTAAAATTTCCTAACTGATAAAATTCCAAATTGTGAGGTTCACAATTTATTTTTTTTCCTTTTGGATTTCACTTTTGAGATCCTACTGATAATTATGAAGCTTCTTTATATCAAATAAATATGATGCTTAACAAGCGTTTGTATTTGCCTCTTCCAGCTTTCTCCCCCTTCCCAACCAGTTGGGCAGTTAATCCAAATTTTCTTAACTTTTAACCAAATTGTGGCGCAATGTTGCAGTGCTAGTTGGGTGTAAAACGCATTTTACAATTAAGAAAAGGAAGAAAGCAAGTTTGGTGTAAAATGCATTTTACAAATAAATCTCAAAGGTGAAAAATCAGAAGAAAAAAATCAGGGAACAGAGTGTAATTGATCTCACTGAGAAAGAAGATTAATTCTCTCTTCTTGGGACAATTTTCTTTCCTTACCTGAATCTTTGGATGTTAATTTAGATAACTTCAAAGTTATTGTCATTGGCGGTTCGTTCTTGCAAACTAGTAGGTTATGTGGTCAGCTTCATGGTATGGTGTATTTCCATGAGGTGGAGATCATGTTCCATTTTCCAGCACCATCCTTCTTTATTTCCATGTCTTGCTGAAGATCTTGAGCACTCTTATGGCTTGGGTTGGAAAATTTATGTATCTTATGGCTAGGGTTAGAAATTATGTGTATTCTTTCGTTATTGATGTCTTAATCGGCATGTCATGAAGCAATATCAATATAGTAAATTGGCAAGTCCTGAAGCAATACCAATTATTACTATGTTTTACCAAAAAAATCCATACAGCCTGAGAAGCCAAACAGCGGGTACCTACCACACAAAAGAATCCACAGGTGCTCCATACACATGTATGTATGCAAACAGTATCATCAAGTTCATAGAAGAAAAGCCATGTCACATTGAAGTGCATGAAATCGACTAACATTCTCTTTCCACAGGCAACCCTCTGGTCACTCTCTTGCACGTCTGGCTTCGCCAACACCAACCCTATTGTAAATTTTTCAACTCCCTAAACAACAAAGGATTCTCCTCCGTATACAAACCAATATTCCCCCAATGATGAAGAATTTAACACGTTAACTCTTCCATAGAACCAATATTTGCGTCTGAGAACAAGCCATTTCAAGGAACTTTTTGATTATTTCCTCCATACTCACATTGA